>JAQFVV010006290.1:509904-1134914 GCA_028023455.1 Epiperipatus broadwayi
TTCATAAGATTTTTCCAATTACAATATATTTATATATATATTGAAGCAATCAATCCTAATTGACAATTGAGCTTCATGGTCCGTTATATTTATCAAGTTACTAATCCATGTTTAAACCTTACATTCCATCCTGCTCCTATATTCATGTATATCTATTTTATGTATATGTATGAGATGTGCACCTAAAAAGTTATAAAGTTTAGCTTTTAATATTTTATACTATTATTTATTATTAATTCTTATTAAAATCAAAATATATAAGGTGCAGCTCAAATATATATATATATATATATATAAAATACATATTTTGCGGGTTCATCCGTGTTAAAAACTTTTAATATCAATTTACTGACGTTTCGACTTGGTCACACAAGCCATCCACAGAGTTATAAAAAGGTAGAAAGACGGTTGTAGAGGCGCTACAATCACTGGTTTGAATAAAATATTAAAAATCCCACCAATAGCAAAAATGTTAAATTTAAGAATGTTTTTTAAAGAAATCTTTCCAAATAGGAGGAAGTTTGCACGTATCATCTCGCTTATTGATACAATCTGGCCTTTTAAGTATCTCAATGGCTTCTCTGATTTTGCATTGGTAGAGATTATCACATCTGGATATGATCCTGGTACTAGAAAAATCTATTTTATGACCTGAATCTATAGTATGGAGTGAGAGTGCTGATGATGATGAGTGTTGTTTAACTGCATTAGCATGCTCATCTCTCCTAACACTGATGCGACGATTACTCATACCTATGTAAGAAGCTTTACAATTTTTACATGAGATTTGATAGACACCATGAGATTCAAGAGGGATTGAATCCTTAGGCTTGGTTATTATATTGCTGATCTTTTGATGAGCAGAAAATGCTGTATCTATAATAGCGTTTTAATAGACGTCCGATACTGTCTGTAGTTCCTTTTACATATGGAACACAAATCCTAATAGCTGACTTATCATCTTTTTGTTTCCTATTTTGTCTATTTTGGGCTTGAAATAAGGCTTTTTTTATAAATTTGTAATTATAACTATTTGCTAATAAAACACTATTAATATGATTTATTTCTTCTTTCAGATGTGTGTCATCTGAAAGGTTAATTGCTCTATTTAAAAGAGTTTTGGCTACAGAAACTATCTGAGTTGGGTGATGATGAGAATGGAAATGTAAATATCTGTCTGTGTGTGTATCCTTTCTGTAAATAGAAAAAGATAAACTATTTGGTGTTCTGGTGACTAGAACATCAAGAAAAGGGAGTTTTCCATCAGACTCTGTCTCCATTGTAAATTTAATATGAGGATGCATATTATTTAAATGTAAGAAAAAATCATCTAATGTATTTTTTCCATGTTGCCATATGACAAAAGTGTCATCTATGTATCTGAGCCAAATGAGAGGTTTTAAAGATGATAATTCTCGGTCTACAGATGAACGTTTCAATTTTGCTTTAACACCTTCCCGGATACCTTTTGAGAAAATTGTCTGTAATGTTGAATCAGCTCTTGATAAAATTGATTCTACATCGGCTGATTTAGCTAGAGCTGAGATTTGTAATATTTTAAAAAAAGCTAAGCTTCCTAAAAATAATTTTTCAAAGAAAGAAAGACAAGCATTAAATAATATAAAATCGGACAAATCAATTGTTGTACTTCCAGCTGATAAAGGTAATGCCACAGTTGTAATGGATCGTGACATTTACCATAATAAAATTTTAGATCTGCTTAGTGATAAAACTTATAAACTATCAAAAAGAGATCATACTACATATTTGGAAAAAACAACAAAAGCTATTATTAATAAATCACCTATTGAAACAGAGATAAAAAATAAAATAATCCCTCGTGAAAAATCTTGTGTCTGTCCAAAATTTTATGGACTTCCAAAAATTCACAAACCAGATACCCCTCTTCGTCCAATAGTAAGTGCAATAGGTTCTCCAACTCATATTTTAGCTAGATACTTATCGGATTTCATTAAACCTACAATCCCATCTATTAAATCATATATTAAAAACTCTCTTCATTTTATTTCTGTTTTAAAAAGTTTAAAAATTAATGCTAGTGACATTCTGGTCAGTTTTGATGTCGTGTCTTTGTTTACAAACATTCCAATTGATGAAGCTTTAAATATAATCTCACAACGTTGCAATTTACCAGACCATATTATTGCTTTGATTAAACATTGTCTCTTAAATACATATTTTGTATACAATGGACAGCATTACAGACAAGTTTTTGGTACTCCTATGGGATCGGAAGAGCGTCAGACGTGTGCTCTTCCGATCTCATGGAATATATAGAAACTCGTGCTTTAGAATCATCATCTTTAAAACCTCTCATTTGGCTCAGATACATAGATGACACTTTTGTCATATGGCAACATGGAAAAAATACATTAGATGATTTTTTCTTACATTTAAATAATATGCATCCTCATATTAAATTTACAATGGAGACAGAGTCTGATGGAAAACTCCCTTTTCTTGATGTTCTAGTCACCAGAACACCAAATAGTTTATCTTTTTCTATTTACAGAAAGGATACACACACAGACAGATATTTACATTTCCATTCTCATCATCACCCAACTCAGATAGTTTCTGTAGCCAAAACTCTTTTAAATAGAGCAATTAACCTATTCAGATCTTCACACATCTGAAAGAAGAAATAAATCATATTAATAGTGTTTTATTAGCAAATAGTTATAATTACAAATTTATAAAAAAAGCCTTATTTCAAGCCCAAAATAGACAAAATAGGAAACAAAAAGATGATAAGTCAGCTATTAGGATTTGTGTTCCATATGTAAAAGGAACTACAGACAGTATCGGACGTATATTAAAACGCTATAATATAGATACAGCATTTTCTGCTCATCAAAAGATCAGCAATATAATAACCAAGCCTAAGGATTCAATCCCTCTTGAATCTCATGGTGTCTATCAAATCTCATGTAAAAATTGTAAAGCTTCTTACATAGGTATGAGTAATCGTCGCATCAGTGTTAGGAGAGATGAGCATGCTAATGCAGTTAAACAACACTCATCATCATCAGCACTCTCACTCCATACTATAGATTCAGGTCATAAAATAGATTTTTCTAGTACCAGGATCATATCCAGATGTGATAATCTCTACCAATGCAAAATCAGAGAAGCCATTGAGATACTTAAAAGGCCAGATTGTATCAATAAGCGAGATGATACGTGCAAACTTCCTCCTATTTGGAAAGATTTCTTTAAAAAACATTCTTAAATTTAACATTTTTGCTATTGGTGGGATTTTTAATGTTTTATTCAAACCAGTGATTGTAGCGCCTCTACAACCGTCTTTCTACCTTTTTATAACTCTGTGGATGGCTTGTGTGACCAAGTCGAAACGTCAGTATATTGATATTAAAAGTTTTTAACACGGATGAACCCGCAAAATATGTATTTTATATATTTAACCCGTGCAAATCTTCGTTTTAACATTACTAACCTCTACGGGGAGGAAATTTTCAAACAGCTGCGTATATTTGAAAGAACGTGGAGTAAGAAATGTAAGTTACTTTGTAATTTATCTTTTTTGTTAGCGTGCAAAAATCACAACGTTATACCCACTTGCTGTAAAATTGTGTTTCACAAGAACAATTATAATGTTAGTAAAATTCTAAGGAAAACCAGCAATATTATTTTAAACTCTTTTATTAAAGAAACTCGGAAAAATTTAGACAAAATTGATAAAGTATTGCTACATTTACGTTTATTCCTTAGTAATAAAATACATCCTTTACTGTGGACTAGTTTTGATCGTATTGCAAGTTTTCGATCATTTAAAGATTCGGAATTGGTAACAGCAAAGCAAAAGAAAAAATTGCAAATGCTAATTAGAACACAATCCCCAAACATTATGTATCCAAATCAAAAAACCGTTTACAATTTATCTAAGAAAGCCCTCTCTACAGATGAAATTTCGGTTTTAGAAAAAGGTTTCAATTTTGCTTTAACACCTTCCCGGATACCTTTTGAGAAAATTGTCTGTAATGTTGAATCAGCTCTTGATAAAATTGATTCTACATCGGCTGATTTAGCTAGAGCTGAGATTTGTAATATTTTAAAAAAAGCTAAGCTTCCTAAAAATATTTTTTCAAAGAAAGAAAGACAAGCATTAAATAATATAAAATCGGACAAATCAATTGTTGTACTTCCAGCTGATAAAGGTAATGCCACAGTTGTAATGGATCGTGACATTTACCATAATAAAATTTTAGATCTGCTTAGTGATAAAACTTATAAACTATCAAAAAGAGATCATACTACATATTTGGAAAAAACAACAAAAGCTATTATTAATAAATCACCTATTGAAACAGAGATAAAAAATAAAATAATCCCTCGTGAAAAATCTTGTGTCTGTCCAAAATTTTATGGACTTCCAAAAATTCACAAACCAGATACCCCTCTTCGTCCAATAGTAAGTGCAATAGGTTCTCCAACTCATATTTTAGCTAGATACTTATCGGATTTCATTAAACCTACAATCCCATCTATTAAATCATATATTAAAAACTCTCTTCATTTTATTTCTGTTTTAAAAAGTTTAAAAATTAATGCTAGTGACATTCTGGTCAGTTTTGATGTCGTGTCTTTGTTTACAAACATTCCAATTGATGAAGCTTTAAATATAATCTCACAACGTTGCAATTTACCAGACCATATTATTGCTTTGATTAAACATTGTCTCTTAAATACATATTTTGTATACAATGGACAGCATTACAGACAAGTTTTTGGTACTCCTATGGGCTCACCTATCTCAGGAGTAATAGCTGATTTATTCATGGAATATATAGAAACTCGTGCTTTAGAATCATCATCTTTAAAACCTCTCATTTGGCTCAGATACATAGATGACACTTTTGTCATATGGCAACATGGAAAAAATACATTAGATGATTTTTTCTTACATTTAAATAATATGCATCCTCATATTAAATTTACAATGGAGACAGAGTCTGATGGAAAACTCCCTTTTCTTGATGTTCTAGTCACCAGAACACCAAATAGTTTATCTTTTTCTATTTACAGAAAGGATACACACACAGACAGATATTTACATTTCCATTCTCATCATCACCCAACTCAGATAGTTTCTGTAGCCAAAACTCTTTTAAATAGAGCAATTAACCTTTCAGATGACACACATCTGAAAGAAGAAATAAATCATATTAATAGTGTTTTATTAGCAAATAGTTATAATTACAAATTTATAAAAAAAGCCTTATTTCAAGCCCAAAATAGACAAAATAGGAAACAAAAAGATGATAAGTCAGCTATTAGGATTTGTGTTCCATATGTAAAAGGAACTACAGACAGTATCGGACGTATATTAAAACGCTATAATATAGATACAGCATTTTCTGCTCATCAAAAGATCAGCAATATAATAACCAAGCCTAAGGATTCAATCCCTCTTGAATCTCATGGTGTCTATCAAATCTCATGTAAAAATTGTAAAGCTTCTTACATAGGTATGAGTAATCGTCGCATCAGTGTTAGGAGAGATGAGCATGCTAATGCAGTTAAACAACACTCATCATCATCAGCACTCTCACTCCATACTATAGATTCAGGTCATAAAATAGATTTTTCTAGTACCAGGATCATATCCAGATGTGATAATCTTCCGATCTGCAAAATCAGAGAAGCCATTGAGATACTTAAAAGGCCAGATTGTATCAATAAGCGAGATGATACGTGCAAACTTCCTCCTATTTGGAAAGATTTCTTTAAAAAACATTCTTAAATTTAACATTTTTGCTATTGGTGGGATTTTTAATGTTTTATTCAAACCAGTGATTGTAGCGCCTCTACAACCGTCTTTCTACCTTTTTATAACTCTGTGGATGGCTTGTGTGACCAAGTCGAAACGTCAGTAAATTGATATTAAAAGTTTTTAACACGGATGAACCCGCAAAATATGTATTTTATATATTTAACCCGTGCAAATCTTCGTTTTAACATTACTAACCTCTACGGGGAGGAAATTTTCAAACAGCTGCGTATATTTGAAAGAACGTGGAGTAAGAAATGTAAGTTACTTTGTAATTTATCTTTTTTGTTAGCGTGCAAAAATCACAACGTTATACCCACTTGCTGTAAAATTGTGTTTCACAAGAACAATTATAATGTTAGTAAAATTCTAAGGAAAACCAGCAATATTATTTTAAACTCCTTTATTAAAGAAACTCGGAAAAATTTAGACAAAATTGATAAAGTATTGCTACATTTACGTTTATTCCTTAGTAATAAAATACATCCTTTCCTGTGCACTAGTTTTGATCGTGGTGCAAGTTTTCGATCATTTAAAGATTCGGAATTGGTAACAGCAAAGCAAAAGAAAAAATTGCAAATGCTAATTAGAACACAATCCCCAAACATTATGTATCCAAATCAAAAAACCGTTTACAATTTATCTAAGAAAGCCCTCTCTACAGATGAAATTTCGGTTTTAGAAAAAGGTTTCAATTTTGCTTTAACACCTTCCCGGATACCTTTTGAGAAAATTGTCTGTAATGTTGAATCAGCTCTTGATAAAATTGATTCTACATCGGCTGATTTAGCTAGAGCTGAGATTTGTAATATTTTAAAAAAAGCTAAGCTTCCTAAAAATAATTTTTCAAAGAAAGAAAGACAAGCATTAAATAATATAAAATCGGACAAATCAATTGTTGTACTTCCAGCTGATAAAGGTAATGCCACAGTTGTAATGGATCGTGACATTTACCATAATAAAATTTTAGATCTGCTTAGTGATAAAACTTATAAACTATCAAAAAGAGATCATACTACATATTTGGAAAAAACAACAAAAGCTATTATTAATAAATCACCTATTGAAACAGAGATAAAAAATAAAATAATCCCTCGTGAAAAATCTTGTGTCTGTCCAAAATTTTATGGACTTCCAAAAATTCACAAACCAGATACCCCTCTTCGTCCAATAGTAAGTGCAATAGGTTCTCCAACTCATATTTTAGCTAGATACTTATCGGATTTCATTAAACCTACAATCCCATCTATTAAATCATATATTAAAAACTCTCTTCATTTTATTTCTGTTTTAAAAAGTTTAAAAATTAATGCTAGTGACATTCTGGTCAGTTTTGATGTCGTGTCTTTGTTTACAAACATTCCAATTGATGAAGCTTTAAATATAATCTCACAACGTTGCAATTTACCAGACCATATTATTGCTTTGATTAAACATTGTCTCTTAAATACATATTTTGTATACAATGGACAGCATTACAGACAAGTTTTTGGTACTCCTATGGGCTCACCTATCTCAGGAGTAATAGCTGATTTATTCATGGAATATATAGAAACTCGTGCTTTAGAATCATCATCTTTAAAACCTCTCATTTGGCTCAGATACATAGATGACACTTTTGTCATATGGCAACATGGAAAAAATACATTAGATGATTTTTTCTTACATTTAAATAATATGCATCCTCATATTAAATTTACAATGGAGACAGAGTCTGATGGAAAACTCCCTTTTCTTGATGTTCTAGTCACCAGAACACCAAATAGTTTATCTTTTTCTATTTACAGAAAGGATACACACACAGACAGATATTTACATTTCCATTCTCATCATCACCCAACTCAGATAGTTTCTGTAGCCAAAACTCTTTTAAATAGAGCAATTAACCTTTCAGATGACACACATCTGAAAGAAGAAATAAATCATATTAATAGTGTTTTATTAGCAAATAGTTATAATTACAAATTTATAAAAAAAGCCTTATTTCAAGCCCAAAATAGACAAAATAGGAAACAAAAAGATGATAAATCAGCTATTAGGATTTGTGTTCCATATGTAAAAGGAACTACAGACAGTATCGGACGTATATTAAAACGCTATAATATAGATACAGCATTTTCTGCTCATCAAAAGATCAGCAATATAATAACCAAGCCTAAGGATTCAATCCCTCTTGAATCTCATGGTGTCTATCAAATCTCATGTAAAAATTGTAAAGCTTCTTACATAGGTATGAGTAATCGTCGCATCAGTGTTAGGAGAGATGAGCATGCTAATGCAGTTAAACAACACTCATCATCATCAGCACTCTCACTCCATACTATAGATTCAGGTCATAAAATAGATTTTTCTAGTACCAGGATCATATCCAGATGTGATAATCTCTACCAATGCAAAATCAGAGAAGCCATTGAGATACTTAAAAGGCCAGATTGTATCAATAAGCGAGATGATACGTGCAAACTTCCTCCTATTTGGAAAGATTTCTTTAAAAAACATTCTTAAATTTAACATTTTTGCTATTGGTGGGATTTTTAATGTTTTATTCAAACCAGTGATTGTAGCGCCTCTACAACCGTCTTTCTACCTTTTTATAACTCTGTGGATGGCTTGTGTGACCAAGTCGAAACGTCAGTAAATTGATATTAAAAGTTTTTAACACGGATGAACCCGCAAAATATGTATTTTATATATTTAACCCGTGCAAATCTTCGTTTTAACATATATATATATATATATATATATATATATTGTACCAGATGAAAGCTTTTGGATTCGCATATACTGACCACAAGGGCACCACTAGTTCAAAAATCAGAAGTAGACATTTATTTTAAGGATGGACAGGATATGCGAACTGGAATGTGCCAAACTAAATCCTGGGAGAACAAAAGCTCATGAATGTTGTTCAGACAATTGAGAAAACACTGAGACAAATGTCCACCAAAATAATTGCAATAACTTTTAAATTTATTGAACATGAGACAACATAAATATAGGAGCTTGACCTTCATTGAGTGTATGGGAGCATTATATGTTAAATACCCAGGCTGACAAGTTCATTTCTCTCCTATAATATAAGAATGTCTTATATTTTTCCTGCTAGCAGTGAACCAAAAGCAATATCCTTTTCTTATAGAGATTTAGAAAGATGGATGATTAGGGATAACTAATGAAATGGCACAGATAAGCTTTTCTTAGCCTGGAATAGAAATGTCAGAACTAAAAATGTCCTAATGCTGCAACATGCCCATGGTCATGTATGTTTAAACATGCCAGGTTAGTCTCAAACTAGAAAAGGGAAGATTACAAACTATGTAATTGGAATGACAGAAACTAAATCTCCACCAGAAAAATGAAACAATATACTCAATATACCACCATACAAAAGATCAGTTATTTGCAAAAAACTCCAACCCACGTTTGATTAAGTTTAATGACAAATGAACAAAAAAACATGTGATTAAAAGAAAACTACTAAGATTGACCTGAGTATTTATCAAGGGTTAGTCATATAACAAAGATAACATTCGCACATAAAATATCCCTTACCATACACTCTTAAATAAGTAATATTTTAAAATGGGAAATCTTGCCACTAACATTCTAATATATATATATATATATATATATATATATATATTAGAATTTAAAAATTGTTTATATATATATATATATATATATATATATATATATATAAACAATTTTTAAATTAATAGGTTACACTTCAGAAATATATAATTTTTTTTAAAAATTAAGCTGAGATTTGCTAGAGACTTAATTAGAGATTTAGCCCTGATTGTAATATGGAAAGGTAAGTTACCTTGAGGTAATATTAATTTTTGCTTGTTCATATAAAATTCAGTTATAAAGAGTTCTATACAGTGGTGTTAATTTATTGCAGGTTCAGAAGAATGAAAGCACTATCGGGATCAGTTCTGGACTTGACACTTTGATCATGATTGAAGTCACAATTTTGGAGTTCCAGAGGTTTATCTTTGAAAAGATTTAGCTTATAATATTGTGGAGATTCTTTACAGTGTAGATTATAAGCATGGCATCTGAATGGCTGCTACTATCACAGCAAATAGTAAAATTATTGTTGGTCAATGGAAATTCGATATGGCAATTCTGTGGAACAAATATCCATTAAATTAAGAATCACTTCAACGATGCAGTAGTTCAATAACAGAGAAATCTGGATGAATCCTCAATAACATGAAGCTGAATAAGCTGAGCAATCAGAGTAAATAAGCTGAGTCACTAGAACAGTCACTCTAAATAATCTCTAAAAAAACCAGAGCTATTTATGTCCATTGTTATCTCCTGTGTTTTTTGCAACTATCAACCAGGGTAAATCTCTATCTCCTGCTCAATCTTAATTAGAAAAACAATATCTTACAGGGCTTTATCTTACAAAATTATTTTTTTTAAAAAAAAAAAACATACCAAACTAAATGTCAGCTTTAAAAATAAACCAACTTTTTTTTTCTTAATAAAAAAAAACTTTTATAAAAAGATTAACTAAACTTTGCTTGCTTTTAATTATTTTAAAAAAAAAAACAAGCATCACTGAACAAAAAATTATTTTATACTGAAATCAACTGAGAATTAAAAATATAAGATTTCAATATAAATAAGTATGTGTGTTATTGCACATATAAAACTTGGTTTTAATTTTCATGATAAAACTTTTGAATCAGATGAAGTATCCGGTTCAACTGCCCCATCACACTATAAAAAATAATAAAAGCATTTCTTTGCTGTTTCTTTTTTAAGACTTTAAACCCCAACATTTAAAACTTTTAAACCCCCCTCCTCCAGCTGAACATTAGCCCTGAATCAATTCTTAAGTGTACCTTCTAGCTTTTAAGTGGCTGGCCTAAGGCTCCATGCATTATAAGATACATAAACCCCATGCTCATCTTCAAATACAAAGGCATTTGGACCATTTTTCCTCTGTATAGTGAAAGGTCCCTCATATAATGGGAAAATTTTCTTTATTGATGCTGGGTTGGATTGCTGATGTGAGGTTTTCATACAAAAACCAAGTCCCCTACCTCAAATCTACACGGTCATCGATTTTCCTGCTTTACACGTACTTCGGACATATGTTTCAATCTTATTTGAGCCTTTCTTTTATCCATTTCTTTATTGATTTTCTCCTGATCTACAGAAAAGGGAGCCTTTATCAGCATTGGATAATTCTGTCCAAAATGTAATCTGATTGGTGCAAATCCTGTAGATTCATTTTGTGTCCAATTTATGTAGTTAGTGATGTTTTCAGTCTGATTCACTCATCCATGGTGATTTTTGCTGACATAAAGCTGAAATAAATTGTTTAATTCCCTCATAACTCTCTCACAAGGGTTCAATTGGGGATTACAAATAGATGCTAATACGTGTTGAATGCCCTGTTGCTGAATCAACTTTTTCCAGTTGTGAGATGTAAAGGGTGTCCCATGACCTGTAAGTATCATCTGGGGCTTACCGATCTTAGGAATCTGATGCTCCTGTAAGATCCGGATAGTACTTCGAGTATCCACCTTTCTTAATGGATATGCATTCACATTCTTACAAAATATGTCATACATTATGATTAAATATCGGTAACACTTATAGGCAGGTAAAGGCCCATAAAAATTTATGGTCAACAATTCATTAAGGTTGTGTGCTAAAATAGGCTGTAACATCCCAGTAAATCTCTTATTTACATATTTAGTTTGTGAACACACAAGACATTTTCCCAAAACTGACAGAACATTTGAATATGAACTTGGCCAGTAAAATACTTCCCTGAGCACATGCTCTACTTTATATGGGCCAAAGTTTCCATAAAGGCAATGTATATAGTCTATAAGTTTGTTCCTGAGTCCTTGGGGTATAAGAATTCTCCATGAGTCTTCTTCCATGGCAATTCTGTATTGTAATACACCATCTTTTATTCTATAGGCTTCATATTTTCCCAATGTTGCTGTGTCACTGGGGTCTGAAGTTCCTATCCCTTCCTTATATATCATAATTTGCACATAATATGGACTGGTCTCCTGTATTTTAGGTAGCCTTAGTAATTGTTGCTCTATGAAATCATCTACAGCCATTGTGAATGCTGCAATACTCAGATTGTAGGGCTTGAGATGATGTGTGGTTAGATCTATGGGATGGCGACTCAAAATATCTACCACAATATTTACCTTTCCTTTACAATATAGAATTTTATACTGGAATTTCTGTAGCATAAGACTCCATCATATCAATCGATCATTCGATAAGTAACTGTTATTAAAAAATTCCAAGCTCTTATGATCCATAATTACAACAATCTCTGACCCAAGCAAAAATTGTTTGAATTTACTGAAAGCCCACACAATGGCCGGAGTTTCCTTTTCTGTCATCATGTAATTATTTTCAGCCCCTTTTTGCTTGTGGCTACAAAAATACAACACTCTGTGATGTTGTTGTTTGCCCATTTGAAATAACACTACCCGAAGCTCTTGCCCACTGCTGTTGGTCTGAACTATTCCTCATTGTCTGAACAAAATCTCATGTGGGCTTGAAAACTCAAAGCCCTACATTGGCTGTGCTAAAAATTACTATCCTAGGTACCGGACAAAAGCTTTTGGATTCACATATACTGACCACAAGGGCGCCACTAGTCTGAAAATCGGAAGTAGACATTTATTTTAAGGGTGGACAGGATATGCGAACCAGAATGTGCCGAGCTAAACCCTGGGAGAGTAAAATCTTGTGAATGTTGTTCAGACAATTGAGAAAACACTGAGACAAATGTACACCAAAATAATTACATGAACTTTTAAATTTATTGAACATGAAACAACATAAATATAGGAGCTTGACCTTCATTGAGTGTATGAGAGCATTATACATTAAATAGCCAGGCCAACAAATTCATTTCTCACCTATAATATAAGAATGTTTTATATTAAGTTCATTTCTCACCTATAATATAAGAATGTCTTTTATTAAGAAAAAAAAAGTTTTTTTTTTTTTTTAAAGCTGAAATTTAGTTTGGTATGTTTTTTTTAATCTCAGCTTTAAAAATAAACCAACTTTTTTTTTCTTAATGAAAAAAAAACTTTTATAAAAAGATTAACTAAACTTTGCTTGCTTTTAATTATTTTAAAAGAAAACAAACATCACCAAACAAAATTATTTTATACTAAAATCAACTGAGAATTAAAAATATAAGATTTCAATATTAATAAGTATGTATGTTATTGCACATATAAAACTTGGTTTTAATTTTCATGATAAAACTTTTGAATTGGATAAAGTATCCTGTTCAATATATATATATATATATATATATATATATATATATAATGGGAGAAATTACTAACACAATATTAATTTTACAAAGATTTTTTTTTAAGTTTGAAAAATTAAAACTTTGCGTTTAAAGTCTTTATTTAAAAAACTGTTTTTTTCTTTTAAAAATCCAAGATGGAGTATGCAACAGGTAATTATCCAAAAATAATTAAAAGATTGAAAATTTTACATTATCTAATTTTGGGAAAGAATGTCTTATTAAAATGTACTAAATGTAAAAAAAAAGAAATCAAATTAAGAATTTCTATTTTTGCAATTTACATTTTATCAAATCTATTTCTAATCTGGAAATAGATTTGAATATATTTTTGGACAAATTATCTAACAGTTGCATTTCCAAAACAATAGGTGAATGAAATGATAAAATTTCTACTAGATAGCAATCATGAATGAAATTAAAGAAAGGAATATTAAAAGCATTCCTCAAATACTTGAGGGCAGTATATAATGGATCAATTTTCGACCACCAGGGGAGAACTAGTTTGTAGATTAGCAGTCTCAAAAATACTCCACACTATTTTTTTTTCCAAAATGTTGAACGAATAGTCAAACTAACCACCTTTGCTGGTCAGTCTTTTGCTGTCAATAATCATCTCATTGGTGCTCCAAAACTGATAGAAAGTATGATATAAGAATGGAGGAATGACTGATGGAAACTTGCATTGGAAATCATTTGAATCCTGTTAATTTGCCATGCTGGAGCCTAACTTTCAAAATGGACTCTCTAATATAGCAAGGTAATTAACCTTAGAACCACCTATGAAATTTATGTTTAATTCCTTCTAAAACTAATCTCAACCTCAGCTACCCATATTTCTTACTTAAATTGTTAAATTAAATGTTTTTTACTGTTAATGTAAATTTGCTCTTATACTAATATTTTTTTTTATATGTAAAGTCTGTCATATGCTCTTATTTCATTAATCTTGGTGCATTTCCTTTCTTAATTTTAAAATATGTTTTATTTTATATTTTAAGTTTCCAATCTAAACAATCTCATGAGCCTAATGTATAAAGTTATTTTTCCCTATCTACTCAGATCTCCTTTGGTCGAGGTTACTAAAACCTCCTTCCTTTTGAATTAGATTTACAGACATTTTTAATTAATATGTTCACCAGATTGTTTCTCAGGTTAACCTAGTTTCATGATTTTCTTTATGCATCAAAAGAGGTATTATATATGTATAACTTTTAAATCACCAAAATATTACACTATGAAATATTTTATATGTCACTCACTTAATTCTGAAAGGGTGATTTCTCATTATTATTGCTTTTTATATTATTCATATTATGATGCTATACTCTTAATATTTCAAAGACTTGATTATTGTAAAGTTGTAAAATTCATGAGGGTGGGATTTTAATCTGTTAAATAGCAAGAAAGAAATGGGGGGGGGGTTAATTTTAAAATATATTTTGTATGAATTAAATCTTTCCTATATATATTTCATAACATAGTGTTAATTGCCTAAATTATAGCATTCAAGTGAGGTTCATGTGTCTTAGAATATTAGTGACTTCCATTTTACGTCTTTAATGACAGTTTTATGCTGCATTGCTGACATCTGGTTTAAATTTTTTTTATACTATATGCTTCTAATCTGAAGGGTTGTGATAAGTTTGAACCCATAGATGTTCTTCATGCACTGTCCTGCAGACAGTTGTTCTTTCCGGGATCATTTTCATATAACAGGCTTCCCACATCAGTTGCAACAGAGAACCCTATGGCTCTTAGCCACTTCGTTTTCTTTGTTTAGAAGCATGATCTCACTTCAGATTCTTCTATCGTCATATCAGCACAGCTACTTTTCCATTATATTAATTTATTTGTTTAATGACCTCATTTCGATTCTGTAACAATAAAATTCCACTTTGCTTATGTATATAAATGTCTTTCCAATAGTAGTAATTAGTTTAATTAATAATGTTGTTTTCTTTTTATTTTCAAAATCCCACCATCATAATCTATTCCGTTTATTTAAGAGTATATATATGTTACAAAAGTGAAGCGTTCTTTTCTTTTAAAATCCGAATTTAAAGAACAGTTAAAAATATTTTGTTCATTAAGCAAATAAACTTGATTTAAATGTATGTTGTTTTATTAAATATTCACAAATATTATCCTTAATGAGTAAACCATTTTTTAAATATATGTTATTGATTTTCATGACCGAAACGGCATGAAAATAGTTTATGTAGTATATATAATGATTCCTAGAACACTTCAGAAAATTGTACATTAATCAACACCTTTCAGAACCATCACTAAAGCGTTAATTCGAATATGTTGTAAGTTTTTTTTTGTAATCAAGTGATTGGCATCTTGAACTCACCCACCAAATATATCTATTTACGTATAATATGTCGTTTATTTACAAGAGCATATAAATCATAATATTGTAATCAATTGTATGTCACTCTCTACCTACAGGTAAATCATCTTGTCATGCACATTCAAATAAATATATAATCAATATACTGTTTCATTAAATGTTTTATTAAATAATTTATTATTCAAGAAACATATATAGTTCGAATGATTTTCTTTCCACTTCCATATATTCCAACATATATATATGTGTTCTTTGGTTAAATATGTCTCATTGTCTCTTTCACTCTTCTATTGGGCCGGACTTAAGAATTAATTCTTGTGTGCCATCATTTTTATGTTATTCATTAGGAGTTCGATCTGGGGTACAAACTTATGACAGAGGAGTTTGATTAGATATTTTAGCTACAACCAAGCCTAATGTTTTTCTAATTTGTTTGTAAATAAGATTTTTGTTAATCCTATTATTATTATTATTATTATTATTATTATTATTATTATTATTATTATTATTATTATTATTATTATTATTATTATTATTATTATTATTATTATTATTATTATTATTATTATTATTATTATTATTATTATTATTATTATTATTATTATTATTATTATTATTATTATTATTATTATTATTAATAATAATAATAATAATAATAATAATAATAATAAATTCAAACGAATGTTGTTGTTTTTTACAATTCTTGTTATTCAAAATTCAAATATGTCAATCTTTAAAGAGAAATAAACTGAATTTACCTTATTAAAACTAATATTTTTATTAATATATCTCTTTGAAGTTATAATTGACAGTATTATTATTAAGTCTCTTTTACGTTATAACATTTTATTTTCTATATATATTTTTCTATTATTTTTTGAATAATGTATATTAATATCTCTCTTCTTTTGATTCTTGCCATTATTTTTATTTACCAACTGCTTGCTTATCCAAGTTTCTCCATTACTTCCATTGCTCTCATTAAATTTTTTAATACACAAAGTTATTAATCCAATTTGATTGACTTGGTCTCTTATTGTTTTTTTTTGTTCTATGCTTTTAATTAATACTAATGATCTTATATATTTTTTTCTTATATTTTACATGATGAAAATGTCTTATTTAATTTTTGAAATGTAAAATGTCATATTATTACACTTCAGTTATTTCTCTGACTACTAATTTAAATATATTGCTTTTATTAATTCATAAACCAATAGTGTTAATTATTTTTTATTTATCTATAAATTCATAAATCTCTTGAGTTTTCAAGTTAATATATCAACAGTAGAAATATTGATATTTCAATGTTGTATATATAGTTTCTTGAATATTCAATATGTTTTTCAACTATTTACTACATCTTTTGCCAATCATTTAGAATTTAGATGCTAAGATAATGTGATGTTTGATCCCACACTACTATAAATAATTTCCAAATTCTGTGGAAGTAAACTTAATGATATTCTCAGAGGTAATTATTTTAGAAAATTTTTATAAGAAGTCATTTCTCAAAGTGTACCCACTGTTTTCTTTATGTTGGCGCCTTTAATATTTAAATTTTAGTCTACAACAATCAGAAATATATGATATTGAAAAAATCCAGTGTAATCAAGGTGTATCTTTTGCCATAGTTTTGTTGTCTCAGGTCAATCAATATAGTTGCTTCCAATACTTTAGATGTAGATTGACCAGTATTCAAACTATCTATATGATTCTCAATATTATTTCAACTTTTAGCTACCAGATATATTTTTTACTAATGTATTTGCTCTAACTACTTTTGCATGGTCTTAAAGCATATCTACCACCAATAATTTTGCAACCTTTGCATAAGTTGAGATTCTCATAAACATTCCAAAAGATATTGGCAATATTTTGGATATTTATTTTTATATTCCAATCTATTCTATTTGAATACATACTGATATCAAATATCACATTTTGTCCAATTAACAGGTGCCTTGCTATTTAGCACTTTTAACTGTGGTGTACCAGTGTAAATAATTTCTATGTCTAACTTTTGATACTCTATTTTATCAGAAAATTTTGAGAATGCAATAGCACAGTGGTCCCCAACCTTTTTGCACTTAAGAGCACATTCTATAATACTCACCAGGTGGCGGGCACCATGTATTTTTTATTTATTTTTATCTGGGCATAATTGCTCAGATATTCTTGACTTCGTTTAAGGAGAAGCCACAATACATCATATCACATGTAAATTTATATTTGGATATTGTTAATAATACACATAATGTACAAAAATATATTTATTTCAAAAATAAAATTTTAACATTTGATTACAATATAATACAATAATTTATAAGAAATTTTAAAAATTAAATTTATTTGTATCAGATAATATTGCTGACCCACCTGATCATACACATGTTGAAAAGATAAATAATCACCAATATCCATATTTCATGCTAAACCAGCAATCATCGGTTGGTCTAGATTACAATCCTCACACATATATATAATCAGTACTCAGCTTTATATTAAGATAGCCAATCTTTATACTTTAATGGGCAGGCTTCAAACTATTCCAACTCACAACTCTTTAGCCTTCCATTTCATTGAAAATCTGATGATGGAACATTCAAAGCCTTGTTAGTACCAAGGTTGTCATCCTACCCATGTTGACATATTAGTCATTCTGACCCCTCATGTACAGAAGAATAATCCATTTATACATACATTTGTGAAAGATGGGCAGACTTTTACACACTATTTATATAAATTAATACATTGTACAGGCTTAAACCTGCATTTATATATGTAATATATGTGGGGTTCGAACTCAGACTTTCACACGACCCACCACTCTCAGTGCTGTCTCATATTTATCTTTTCAACATGTGTGTGATCAGGTGGGTCAGCAATATGAGATGGCACTGAGAGTGGTGGGTCATGTAAAAGTCTGAGTTTGAACCCTGCATGTATTACATATATAAATGCAGGTTTAAGCCTCTAAAATGTATTGTATCAGATAAATATTTTTATCATGTTCAGGTAGTGGTGTGTACACTTAAAAATGGTCTGCGGGCACCATGGTGCCCATGGGCATAGGGCTGATTATTCTTTAATTATAATTTAACCTACAAGTGTATGCTTCTAAAAAGTCTTATCAGTGCAATAGAATGTAAATATGATCTCCAATAGTTTGGGATCTATGTTTATGGAGAAATAAATATCATACAAACACTAGAAAATATTAGTATTTGCAATGCATAAGATATTAGCCTATATTCATTATAGATTGGATGACTTAAGATTATGCCAATATCATATTCTGAAATGACAGTCATGAAGTTATTTTTAAATTATTATTATCATTAACATCAGCATCATCATCATCGTTGTCATCGTCATTGTCATCATCATCATTATCATCATCATTATTACTATTACTATTATTATTATTATGTATCAAAAATTTGCTTTTCTCCCCATATTTTTTTTTCTTTAATAAATTATATAAAAGTCATGTTAGTTATGTCTTTTTCTTGGTAAAGTTTTCAAAAATATTAACAAGAAAAGAATTGAAATTTCTTAATATGTCCAAGTTTCATGATTTTTTTTTTATTATTTGTTTAATTATAAATAATAGGATATGCTGTCAAAATGTAATATTGGTATAAAATATGGACCTTTCCTATTTATTGAAAAATATATTTTAGTTACTATGTACCTGAATATTTTATGATTTCTATCCATATATATTTTTATTATTTTAATTAGGATAATAATAATCTATCAATTTATTTTGAAAGAAAAATTTGACTTCTGATGTAATAATCACAAACTTCCAAGATATTACTTTCTTTAATGTTCATGTTTTTAATTTGACTTTTGATATCAGTTATCCATTGTGTGTAATTTACATCTATTTTAATAATTTAGATAAAGCTATATAATACTTATAAATCATTCCTTTATTATTAAATTTATTTTATTTTTATTAAAAAACTTTGGCATTTTATTTCTTTTTGTGATTAATTTCTGAGAATTACCTAATGATTGAGAGTTTTATGTCTACTAATTTCAGATTAAAATTATTGAAAATTATAAAAATGTAGATATAGAATATATGATTTGTCTTTAATCTCTAGTAAGTATTCATTTTGTTGTATCATTATCGAAAAATAAATCTAAAAATAATAATGATAAAAGTGTGCAATCACTCACCAACACCATCCTGTTTAACTCATATAAATGTTTCACTTGCATCAAATCCCATGATGTGATGTGCAGTTAGATTATAATAGTATGTCATATAAAAGTGTGGTATTGTATAAAAGTTGACAATGCAATATCAGGTCATATGCATATGTTACCACTATTTAAAATTGGCTGTTTAAATTGAAAGTAAATTTAAGAATATTATGTATTTATTTGATAAAGCAATAATCCTAATTACTATTATATAAATTAATGACATCATGTGGTCTTGTAAAAACCAACTCTTTACCGAATGTTGTCATGAAAAGTACAATCACACATTTTGGTACACAAAATTTTATAGTTTTAATGGTGATTTGACTCAATATATCTATAGGCATGAAGGACAAACGTGATGCCCACTGCATAGAATTAGGACCAAATTTAAGGCCACATAACCAATAACATAATCCATGATAAAAGTACTACCAGAAAAATCAGAGCTTAGAACAAATAAAGAAAATAGTTATAGAATAAGAAAATGTACTACAAGAAGGTCTTTATAAATAAAACAAGACAGATTTAAAAGTAGCATTCAATAAGAAAAGGAGTGATAGTTATACAGGAGTGATAAAGAAAATTGGTCAGTGGCATTTAATAAATATGACATTGAATTTATTAAATTTTAAAATCAAGTTAAATCACAATCAGTGAGTAAGAATTTATTCCAAATAATGCAATTTCCATGGAGCAGTATGAAAGAAAGTCAAAAGAAATTGAAGATTAATCAAGGACAATCGGAAAAGCATAGAAAACAATAAAGAATTCTATATAATATAAATAAAAATGAAGTAAAGGAAATGTAAATATGACAAAGTTGAATTTTTTATCTAAAACTGATAAAACATTAAAAAAACTTTGACAATATAATGTTACTTGTTATAAAACAATATATCTTAGAACAACAAAATATATTTACCAGACAAATGAAAAATCGATAAATATTGAAAAACGACAATCAAATTAATGTACATTTTATTTTTCTGACTATAAAACATTAACATTTTTGAAGTGCTTAGTCCAAAAATATCTGAAAATGGATAAGATAATTATGGGAAATATACTTGTCATATTAAACTGTGTTTAAATCTAACACAATGAAATTATACTGTCTAAGAAATAATAAAGGCATTATTTACAAAGATTAAATCTCTGTTTAAAATATATAAAAAACTGGATTTTATCATATAAAGTTTTCTGTATTTCATAAAAATTTCTGGTAATTCCAAACATCTGCTGTCTGAACTGTGTTTATAAAGTTTGAACAAATAAGTTTCCTCTACCATTTATTAGATGTAAATTTGAAAATCCAAATAAATCTTTTTTCAACATGTAGTATACACATGTGTGTGCATGTATCATTTTCAATCATTATTAATCCTCTGAAGCATGAAGATCTCCAAGTATAATCTAATTTTTTAAGTTTTTAATCTCTCTTTCCCATAATACTTCAGCAAACTTTATTATTTTATCTATCCATCTCACATGTAGTCTTTTTCTAGGACTTTTATTTCTTGACATCAAACTTAAAACATCAATTGTCCATCTCTATTATCTCTTCTAGAAGTATGTTTAGTCCAGTTTCATTTCAGACTGTTAATTTGTTTAATGATGTCAATGATACCTGTCTGTTCACTCTCATGCATTTTGTTTTAATCTCTTCTATTATTATTAACATATATTCTTCCATAATTCCGTGATAGTTACAAATCTATTATTTTCCCTCCACTAAGATTCATTCCTAAACTAGAACTGATAAAATACATTTATTCAAAACCTTACTTTTCAAACACATATGTGTAATTTTTTCAAAATTAAATTAATTATATCAAAAGCAGCCACCCAAGTTTAATTCGGTGTTTAATTTTATCCATTATTTTTTAATTTTTTAATAATCTGATTAAAGTATTTATAATTATTAACTTCATGTAATTCCTGATGCCAATCTTTATTTTCTGTTTCTGAGAAAATTTATTTAACATTAGCTTAGACTTTTTAAGTATTTATCTTATTTTTTATTTTCATTTGATAAGTCTTGCAAGTGTTCCTGAAGCTCTCAAACAGTATTTGCAAAATCTTTTAGAATCGCCAAATCTATATATTTTAAATAATCTCCATTCATATTTATTTCTTCAGGTTACCATTTTAATTGAGAAAATATTTCTTGAAAATTTATGAAGACATAAAATTACTTTGTTATACATCTTTCTCAGCGTTAAGCTTATTGGTGTTGCTGTTATCTTCTTCAGAATATGACAATATCCCCGGTTAATATTTTAATGATTCGAAGCTTTAATAATTGTCAATATACTTATAAAATCAAGCGCTTTTTCATAATCTTTAAATCCAAAGCATAATGGTATCATATTTATCGATCTTTTCTATAATTTCTTTCAATACTTAGAAGTTATTCACTACGCTAAAACCAAGTTTAAATTCAGCTTGTTCTTTTGCTTATTTAAAATCCAAAGTTTTCTAAAAATAAATCGGAATTATTTTGGTAAAAATTTTATACAAACTGATAAAAAGCTGATAGGTCTGTAATTTTTAATATCTTTTTTATCATTTTTTTTAAAAATAATAATATTACTATTGCATTTTTAAACGGTATATTTTAATTATTTAGATAATAATAAAACATTCCTAACATTTGTTTTTCCTATTTCTGCAACTGCTTCTTTTAAAATGGCAACATTACTCCCAGCATTTCTTGAACCTTTTTTCCATAGATATATTTGGATCATTTATCTTTTTATTAGTAAAACTTGGTACTCCATACTAACCATTATCATCATCGTCGACAATTATCAATCGCCTATAGGAAGAAGATCTCTCCAAGTTTGATCCATCTTCTCCCATCTCTATCCTCTCTTCTCTAGATATCTTCTACACATATTTTTATTTCATTTATCCATCTCACATGTGATTTATTTCTGGGTCTTTTACAATCTCTTGGAATCAAATTTAATATTTCAATTATCATCTTTTCTAGCAATATGTCCAGCCCAACTTCACTTCAGTCTTTTAATTTTTTCAATGATGTCAGTAATATTTGTTTGTTTTCTTACCTATGTATTGCACTTTTGATCTCTTCTAATTACTCCTAACATGCTTCTGTCCATACTTCTTTCAGTAGTCTGAAGTCTCTGTATTAGTCTTCTATTAAGTGTCCAAGTCTCAGATCCATACGTAAAACTGGTAAAACACATTTTCTGAAAACCATTTTCAAACACATGGGCATATTTTATTTTAGTATTAAGTTATTTTTACCAAAAGCACTCCAACCAAGATTAATTCTTTGATTAACTTTATCCATTATGTTTCCATCTGTAGTAATAATCTGACCAAAGTATTTGTAGTTGTTAATTTCATTTAACTCATCTGTATCAATCTTTTTTTATTCTTTGAGAAAATTCATTGAACATTGTTTTAGTATTTTTAACGTTTACTCTTAGGCCTCTTTCTTACTTTCATCTGATAAATCTTACATTTCCTGAAGTTTCCAAGCCTTATTCACAAAACCAACTACATCATCTGCAAAATCTTAATGACTTAAATAATCTCCATTTACTTTTATTCTTTAATTTTCCATTTTAATTGACAAAATACTCCTTGCAGCACTGCTGAAAAAAGTTTTAGAGATATGCAGTCACTCTGTTGGATACCCTTCTCAATGTTGTCTGTTCTAGTATCATTATTTAAATAATTGTTGCTATTGCATTTTTATAAATATTCTTCAGAATATGACAGTATCCTGATGCTTTAATCATTGAAAAAGTGCTTATAGAATAGATACCTTTTCATAACCTACAAATCTGAAGCCTAATGGCAACTCACATCTGTTGGTTTTTTATATAATTTCTCTCAATACTTGGATATAGTCCATTGTACTAAAACCATTTCTAAATTCAATTTTTGGTTGGTTTAACTCCAAAGTTCTCTTTACATGAGTTGTAATTATCTTGGTAAATATTTTGTACAAAACTTATAAAAGACTGATAGGTCTCTAATTTCTAATATCTTCTCTATTATATTTTTTAAATATTAATATTAATACTGTATTCTTCCAATCATCTGGTACATTTTTATCATTTAGACATTTGATATATAACTTTGCCAAAAAAAAATTTATTTCTTCACCTGCTTCTTTTATGATATCTATTATAATTTCATCATTATTCTTTTTCCTTCTTCATAAATTTAATGGCATATCTCACTTATTAATACATAATTATTTATAGAACTCTTCCATACATTTTATGAGGTCATTCATTTCAGTTTCAATTCTTTTTTTACTTTTATTGTCAAATAGACTTTTTCTTACCAATTAATATCTATATTTTCTTATATCATTATTAACTATTTTTTGTACCATTTTACAAAATTCTAGATATTCTATTTTTCTTAGATCTTTTTTTTTTTTAATTTTTCACATTTTATTTTTTCATACATGCTTTTCTTTAAATAAAAAACCTCTGGTAAATTATTACATTTTGTACATTTTTACAGTTCTTTAAAAATTATTAATTATCTTCTTACTTAATTTCAATCAAATCTAAACTCTCTTCAAAATCTATTAATATTTTAAAACAATTTGCAAGTTTTAATTTAAATTCATTGGTTTCTGAAGGTTAGGAATATCAACTGTTAATAATGTCCTATCTAGTTTTTCCTTAACAACATTACAATCTTGAAAATATATATTTTACATTAATCAGAATATAATCCAATTGTGATCTACCTTCAGTGGGATATTTACTATTAATTTTCTTTTACTATTTTTTATCAAAGAAAGAATTTACAGTAATACATTTTCTTTTTCTGTGAACTCCATAAGTCTATGTCATCATTCATTTCTATCATCATAACTAAATTTAACAATAAAACTTTTATATTTTACTCATTTATCTTGCATTAAAATTTTTCATAACAATTACAAAATGTTTAATTTTGTCAATGACAATTGTATATTCATACAAAAATCCTTTACTTTTTCACCACAATTAGAATTTGTTGGGGATAAACGGGTTTTTTTTTCGGTATTTTGTATATTTTGTCTGATATACCTTCAGTCTCCACAATATTTTTCTTCATTTTTAATTTATAATGAATCTCAGTCCGTTATCTTTATCTTCCTTATTGCATTCCCAAATTTATATAATATTGATATCATTTACATTCTTTGTTGCTTTTACAATGTTTCATATAATTACAACACAGTATTGATGGTTTTGATTGCCCTTGCAATCTTCTTCAGAATTTCTACTCATACTTTCAAAGATTTGAAAATATCAGTAGAAGTTCTGAAGAACCTTGGTGCTGCAATTGAGACTCAATAATAGAATGTAATTACATGAAGCATTGTAATTATAATAAAGAACATATATTAATATTGTATAATCTCACTCCACTTGTTCTTTCAATATTTATGCATTTGTAGTTCATATCCATTTTTTTCAATCAATTAGTCTAAATTTTTTTCTAATTTCATTAAGTCCAACAATGTTCCATTTAATATTAGATAATTATCTTCCTTCATTAGAAGGTGATATACATTTGTAGTTACTCAAATTAAAGATCATAATTGAATTGCCGGTCTACCATTAAGGAATTCTTAGCTCTCTTTATCTTCAGCTGCTAACCAGTTACCTTAGCTGGAAACTTTATGACCTCATGAGAATAAGAGCCATAATTTTATTCTGTTATGATAGCAAATATTTATTTTAAAAAAGGAAAAAATATTACCATATTTATTTATCTACCTTCAATGATATTCAATTGATATTTCACTTAATAATTATCAGGCAACTGAGAAAAAAACCTATGACGTTTTTTGATCTTTAATTTAAATGTAAAAAGCCAGTGAACTCATTATACTACCAGATTCATATAGATGAACAATTTTTCTATATTGTTTACTCTATGAATAACACATTGTAGTAACTGCAACCACAAGAATGTATGAAGTGGATATTTGAGATTTGCCCTAATCAATTCTTTTAATGCCTTAAAGAGGAATCAATCTCCTTTTACTTATTAGCAAACTCTTTTTTGCAGCCATGTTTATATAGGTAGAAATTTCTCTACAATTTTATTAAATCACATAAATTTGCATACCCTTCTGTGTCTAAATATTCAGATAAGATGCCTTCTATTATATACATGCTCTCACAGTATATATGCAGTCATGAATAATATATAGGTAGATATTTCACTCCAATTTTTTGTCATGTATATATATTGTAACCTAGTGTTATTGACTTTTGGTTTACTTGGCATTATTGCTGCAGGAAAACATTGCTATTCTTTAAAGAAATAAAAAGATAAAATAACAATAGTAATAATTGATTAATAAAGTATGCTATTCACTCACTTTGGCTTGTTTTGGGTGAATAACTAATAGATTTAATAACTCAATGTCATTTTTAAAGAGAGAACATGAATAATTTAATTGAGATATTAATAATTAGAGCAAATTAATATGGTATAAAAGCTAAACAGTAATTGATTTTGGATGGGTAGAGGGAAGAGTGGATGAGTGTCTTATCATAAAGCACAATAACTTCTGGTAATTTCTTTTTGTAAAAAAAAAAATTAAAAAAAAAAAAAAAGAAAAAAAAATAATGTTTAAAGAATTATACATCACTGATTGTTAATTTAATGTATTTATTATTATTTTTTATATTGTCAAATTACTTAGTAATCCAGGTAAATAATACTGAAAACTATATGATTGTAATAAGTTTTTCCTTTCTTTTGTTTATGTTATAATCAAATGATTATTTTTCTGGAAGAGGTCGCTAAAGTAAAAAAAAAAAACAACAACAAAACGAAACAACCAATTTCATAATCAAGATCATTTTTTTGAAAAAAAAATAGATAGTCTGCTTTTAGTTTTCAAGGAAGGAACAGTGCTGAAATTTGGTAACTCAATTTTTTCATTTTATTTTGCAGAGATAAATGTAATCAAAGTAAAATTTTAATAATATAATGTGTGGCTAAATTTTTTTGATAAGATATCCTGATTTTCTTTGCCATCTACCTATTTAAAGACCTTTTATACTTAAAAGTTTATTGTCTCGCGCTAAAGTTCAAAAATGACAGATGTAACTAAAAGAGTCACGAAAAATTATATTATATCTAAATTAAGGAAAAGAAGCGATTTCCAAGAAAATATTAATTATTTATTAACTTTATGTCATTTATTGATATTTTCTTGGTATAGAAAAAAAAAATAATAATAATTGAAAGAAATATTTTGAAACCAAGGAAAATCAACTAGAAACATTTTCGCGCTCTTTCTCAATATTGTCTGCCTTTACAAGTAATGTAGTTACATACGTTAAAATATGTTTTATTCACCAAGAATTGTCTGGAAATAATAATAATGATAAATAAGATTAAATTATGCACCTGTATATTTTTTAAAAAAAAAAATAAAAAATATAAACTTTCTCAGAGTAA
Source organism: Epiperipatus broadwayi (assembly GCA_028023455.1). Classification (NCBI taxonomy): domain Eukaryota; kingdom Metazoa; phylum Onychophora; class Udeonychophora; order Euonychophora; family Peripatidae; genus Epiperipatus; species Epiperipatus broadwayi. Next base: position 537,094 of record JAQFVV010006290.1, read on the forward strand.
ATATAGGAAAAGTTATATAGGGGCATTCTTACGGAGAAGTTACCGTTAAAAAAAAAATTTATAATTCCTAAAGTATGAACAAAACCAAATATCTTAGTGACTTAATGATAAAAATAAATGATATATTATATTATACATCAGTTGGAATTATTAAAACTTCATGTACACGTAAATTGACTGCAGTTATTATCATAATAATCTCTCAGAAAATTGCGCATTTTCGTCCATAAGTAAGCTAGCTAATAAGTATACGTATCGTCAATAAAAAAAAAATATATTGTGTATGTTTATCGTCTATAGTCAAATATTCGTCTATGTTAGAAGTCTATTTTTTTTTCTTGGATCCCAAAATTGTAGCAGTTTAATTCAAGTAAGAATTAATCTTCAATTCTGCTATATGTTTCTTTACCTAATTTATTAAACGCACAAAATAAGAGAAAACTTTTATTTAAAGGAAATAGTACCATGCGTTTATTGTTTTTAAACTTGCTTCGTGAAATACGACTGGATAAAGCTCTTCACCTGGACCAATTGCTCAACAGAAAAACATTTTCTAATGAGAGAGTATGCACTTGTTAATTAATGATTGTTTAAAACTAAGTTATAAATGATATGTATTTTTTTTGTTATATCACATAGGTTAAAATCTGTATGGTCAAGTGATATTTAATAGCCTTGTAATGACAAAGGTATGTTTTAATATAATTATTATAGGTTAAGTTGATATTTAACACGAAAGAAAAAAAATCTATAAAACATGTTTTGGTTATTACATACAATTGTAGGTAGAAATTTTGTATGTTAGATACGTAAAAGAAAAATATTTAGATATTTAAGGGGTAAAATAAATATTGAAAATTATCAGAAGTAACTAAAAAAAAAAATGCTATAACAAAATATTTCTTGTTAAAGTTTTGAAACGAATTTATACTGTATTAATTGAGGAATTTATTCCTAATTATTCTTAAATAACACATCCACTTTATTTAGTTTAAGATAGTATGCTATCAACTATTTTGAATGTTCCTTTATTAAAATTAAAATTATTATACTTTTATTCTATGATGTCCATTGATTTCAGATGTTGATCAAAGTATACCCGGTAACATAAGTTTATTATAATCAGTGTATTTACTTATCCTGCCCAGATATAGCATTGGTATATGCTTAATATTCGCATAGGTAATAATTATAATGTATTTATTTTGTGGGATGAAAAATGATCTCCCCAAAAGCTTTGTTTTCCATGAGAGGAAGATTTTAAATATAATGCTCAGGTATGTTTATAGCCCAAGTGATCGATTCTCATAGATATGACGATCAAGAATTTATCTAGCATTTAGTATGCTTCATTCATTTAAATCCCAGGAGAGGATTGTATTTGGTGTGTGTTCGTTGTATGCCCAAGTAAGAGGCAAGAAACCACCAAAATATTTTAATGTAGTAGATTACTTTACAGACCTTCATGGTTATTCCATATTCCTCATGTGAAAATAAAGATAGCTCCACCATGGAAGGTGTTGATTATTGTGCTTAATTTTGAAAGTTCGGGCAAGATAAAGGTTATATTGGAGGTGTTAGTTCCTCAAGATCCACTTTAGTATAAATAGTGTGTTAGTAACTAGGATCAATATCTGTATTGTGCTGCTAAATATTGTTAGTATTTGACAAGTAAATCAATGGAGAAAGTAATTAAAATTGCGTAATTTAAAACGCTTATTTACTGAAGGAATATTCAAATGCAATATTTAATTCTGGTTAGTAATTAAATAATACTCATATTTAAAATTATACGTATGAATAAAATTTGTATCATAACTTAAGTTAGCATTAAGTTAAATGTAAGATGGTAAGTGTAACTTCTGATAACTGGCCTATAATTAGAATAGGTTATCCCATTAAAGACCATAAATAAAGTAAATGTATTAGAAATAAATTTAATATTTTGCGTATTGCATATGATTGGATTAATCATTAAAAAAAAAAAATGAAATGTACTTTTAGTTAATCAATCCATATGATTGCATACAGGAGAAGTAGTAACCTCTAGTCCATAACCAAAAGAGTATACAGAGTAATGTCAGTTATATTTTATATTTTGGTATTACTATGGGATTATTGAATAAATGTTCATATATTTTTTTTGTGTGATAATAATAAATTATAGTCTTGTTAAAATTTGTTGTAGATTCATTTTTTTGTTTTTATATGCTAAATATAAGTGTTTGCACAATATTTGCAAAACCTTTTCTTGAGTCCGAAATCATTCCAAATTCTTAAAATCTTAATATACCAGATAAATAAAGTTAAGCAGATCAGAATATGTCATTATATTTTAGTTTAATGATAATTATTTATGGAGTTGAAAACTTAAGACTAAACATTCACCTTTGTGTAAAAAAAAAAAAATGAATTTATTCCCAAACCATTAACTTTGGTTGCACATTATGCCATTCCCATTTAGTTAAATTGTCTAAGTAATAAATCTTAGTTATATTATTGTGTTGTCATGGATGATGGAAGGACACAAAAAGCACCCTTGTCTTTTTATTATTCTGACTGAGATTCTGAAAAAAAAAGGGCTGTGTTATTCAAAATTATACGTCATTATTGAATAGAATTATCATCTCTTTAAATAATATAGCAATGGATATGAGAGATGAAGACACATGGAATTTAAGTAAAATAAATGTTTCCTATAGCCGACCAGAATGCCAGTCATATGTGACAACACATTACTGCCGAGCATTTCCTTACATGAAACAAAGAACCCTGAGATTAATATTATTATAATTATTCTTTAAATTAATAAGTGATCAATTATTGTTGTGATTACAATCGTGGCATGGCTTAAGAGAATTGAATGTACAATTGTATTATATGAAAAGTATTTTGGATCATATTGAAAAATTAGTGTCATGGGTGCAAATAAAATAAACTAATAAAAATATTGGGTTAGAAATAAAATAAATAAATAAATTTCTAATAAACTAAAATAACTGGGTTAGAAATGGCCGCCCAACTACAGGGGCCATCGATGGCTATCGCTGGCCACGAGGAATTTAGTAAACTTTTCTCTGAAGTCAATATTAATATTGTTTGCACTCGAATGGATTAGTTATTCATTGATTAAAAATATTTGCCAATAATGAATTGTTTTAGCCATAAGATATTATATGAATATCTATTATATGATCTAATCTTTTGCCACTGAAAAATAAATAATTAAGTTGTCAGTTTATGATGTTGTGGTCTGTAGGCAATTCCATAAAACACTGTAATGATTTTATCATTTGTGATGATCTGTTTGTCTGGTCTTGTGATTAGCACTTATGCTATATTACATAATGTCTAATGAGATTTATATGGACCAAGAAGCATGTGAAAAAAAAAAACATATTTAGTAGTTAATGTTGGAGCTTTAGGGATATTAAATGCCAGAGCATAGTTTTTGGTGTAGATTGTTTTTGGTAGGAGAGGCATGGAGGCAGGATGTCTTGTCAATAATTTCGTATCGATAAATTTATTAATAGTTCATTGCTAATATTTCAGTACTGTTAAATACTAAAAGAGTTAGAATTTTAATATGAGTGAAAACAAAGATAATCATAGTATTTCTGAGGATTTGGGAGGATCCCAAGAGTTACAATCCCCTGATACACAGACTCCATATTTTAGTGTACAATTAAAAGAGGAAGTGGAAGATTTGGATATAGCTAACCCAGAAGAAGCCACAATAATAAAGGGAAAACATGAAAATGAGCCAGATCAATTAATGAGAAATACACTGGAGGAATTCTTGAAAAAATTAGAAAAATCAAATAGTGAATTGAAAAGTCAGATACAAAACTCAAATAGTGAATTAAAAAGTGAATTAAAAAGTCAGATCCAAAACTCTAATAGTAAATTAGATCAATCAAATAGTGAATTAAAAAGTCAGATACAAAATTTAAATATTAAATTAGAGAATCAAATGCAGGAGATCAAAGAGACATCTCAAAATCAAGTACAGGAGATAAAGGACTTAAGGGAAGATTTGAGAAATCATGTAGAAGAATCAAAATTGACCTCTGAAAAGCTGGAAATAAGAATAAGGAAAGAGATCGAAACAAATTCTGAAAGGGCAGAAAATATGATTGAGGCTATCCAGCAGGACTTTAAAAGTCAATATATTGTATTAAACAATGAAGTACAGGAAATAAGAAATTATCAAAAGGAAACTGTAGTATTTCAAAGAGAAGTTCAGGATAGAGTTGAATCTATTAAGGGAGAATTAGACAGTGCTAGAAGTGAAGTCAGTAATTTGAAAGAGGGAGTTAAAAATATAACTCTAGCACCTGACAATGTAGTGAAAGGATGTCAGAGCCAGATTACCAGATTAATAGCTAAACTAGAAACTCAAGAGTTAACCCAATGTGAGATTAATCAAAATCTAGAAAGTGAGCTAAGTCAAGTTATGGGAAGAGTAGAAAATTTTAATGATATAATAAAGAGTAATGCACAGCTATTACATAATAATCTCCAAGATGAAATAGAAGAATTAATGACTCAGTGTGAGAGTAAAGTCTATCAAAGGTTAGAAGATAAATTCGGGATAGATAAAGATGAAACTATTAACCAATTGGAACAACAGATTAAACACTTAAATGTAGGCCTAAAAGATAGTTCAAAGAGAATAGACTGTGAATGGCAGAACTATAAGTTAGAATTAGAGAGTCGAATGCAAGCTATAGACTATAATAGGGATAATTTTACAAAAAGTAAAAAAGTTGGTCAAAGTAAAGGTTTATCTGAAACTCAAGTAAAGGAAACAAATAATGGTCATAATAACCAAGTAATATCTGAGTTACATACGGTAATTAGTTCAGTAAAATCAATATACGATCCATTAAATGAGGCTAGAAGTAAAGTCATGCTAGAGCCAGAAAGTAATAGCTCCATGGCCTTAAAATTCTTAAAAATAAAATTTTTTAGAGGTTAATATCTGGAGAATCCACACGAGTATCTCCAGAATCTGGAGGAGTTATTCACCTTATGTCATTTATCTGAGATAGAAAAGATTGCTATTGCCGCTAACCATTTGTGTGCAGCATCTAAAGACTGGTGGCAATCATTCTTTATTAAACCAGAAACATATGGAGACTTCAAATATCTTATGTTATTCAGTTTTTGAAGGGAAGACCGCCAAGATAACCTGAGATATCAGATATCTCAGGAAAGATATCATGTAAATAAGGGTAGTTATACTCAGTTTTTCAGGAGTCAGGCCGTCAAATTGAAAACCTTGACAGCTTATCCTTTATCTGAAACACAAATTGTGCGAATAATTCGCCATAATCTGCAGAGGCATATAGAGCAGATCTTGATTGCTGCTGACAGACATACCATAGAAGAGGTAGTAGAAATTTTAGATTCGTTAGAGACCAGTGATAGGAATATTGATAATAGAATTAGGGTAAATAGAGACACCAATCCGATGGTGAGTAATATCAATTTCACAGATAGGTCACATATGGGAAGGAGGAAGTTACTTAGAGAAAAAGGATATTATAGGACGAATCCCTATGGTAGATAGAATAGCCACCTCAGTAGGCCAACAGTTAAGAGTAGAATTCTGAATGAGAATCAGCCTTCTACTAGTGGTATCCCAACAATACCAAAGAAAAGTATAAAAGGTAGTAAAAGTAGCAGAGCATTAAATTAAAAAGGACCTCGCAGGAACCTTCCTCACTTCGGGGCCCTATTTTTAAACATATGGGGAACAGCATAATGTAGAATATGACCAAGCACTGGCCAGAATTAACCTTAAAAAGAAGGGGGGTTAAACGCACTCGTTATTCCAAAACCAGTCCACATCCTTTTAATGTCCATGATTTTGTTTTAATTAGAACTCCCCATGTGAGTAATCTCTGGAAACATATGTTTAGAAAATTCATGTATCTTTATGAAGGCCCCTATGAAATTGTGAAACAAGTGGGTGAGAATGCCTTTTTGGTCTCAACCCCTGATGGAACAAGAGGTACCTATAATGCCTGAAGCTTACTACCATATCCCAAGCAAAATTAAATCCCTTAAACTGTATTTATTGACATAAGAAAGAAGTAGGATATAAACTTAGTAATACCATAAGAAGTGTTAAAAAATGCATATATTATTTTATTTTTTATGTATTATAACGGTGGGAGAATTGTAACCTAGTGTTATTGACACTTGGTTTACTTGGCATTATTGCTGCAGGAAAACAATGCTATTCTTTAAAGAAATAAAAAGATAAAATAACAATAGTAATAATTGATTAATAAAGTATGTTATTCACTCACTTTGGCATGTTTTGGGTGAATAACTAATAGATTTAATAACTCAATGTCATTTTTAAAGAGAGAACATGAATAATTTAATTGAGATATTAATAATTAGAGCAAATTAATATGGTATAAAAGCTAAACAGTAATTGATTTTGGATGGGTAGAGGGGAGATTGGATGAGTGTCTTATCATAAAGCACAATAACTTCTGGTAATTTCTTTTTGTAAAAAAAAAAAAAAAAAATTAAAAAAAGAAAAAAAAATAATGTTTAAAGAATTATACATCACTGATTGTTAATTTAATGTATTTATTATTATTTTTTATATTGTCAAATTACTTTGTAATCCAGGTAAATAATACTGAAAACTATATGATTGTAATAAGTTTTTCCTTTCTTTTGTTTATGTTATAATCAAATGATTATTTTTCTGGAAGAGGTCGCTAAAGTAAAAAAAAAAAAACAACAACAAAACGAAACAACCAATTTCATAATCAAGATCATTTTTTTGAAAAAAAAATAGATAGTCTGCTTTTAGTTTTCAAGGAAGGAACAGTGCTGAAATTTGGTAACTCAATTTTTTCATTTTATTTTGCAGAGATAAATGTAATCAAAGTAAAATTTTAATAATATAATGTGTGGCTAAATTTTTTTGATAAGATATCCTGATTTTCTTTGCCATCTACCTATTTAAAGACCTTTTATACTTAAAAGTTTATTGTCTCACGCTAAAGTTCAAAAATGACAGATGTAACTAAAAGAGTCACGAAAAATTATATTATATCTAAATTAAGGAAAAGAAGTGATTTCCAAGAAAATATTAATTATTTATTAACTTTATGTCATTTATTGATATTTTCTTGGTATAGAAAGAAAAAAAAAATAATTGAAAGAAATATTTTGAAACCAAGGAAAATCAACTAGAAACATTTTCGCGCTCTTTCTCAATATTGTCTGCCTTTACAAGTAATGTAGTTACATACGTTAAAATATGTTTTATTCACCAAGAATTGTCTGGAAATAATAATAATGATAAATAAGATTAAATTATGCACCTGTATATTTTTTAAAAAAAAAAAATAAAAAAATATAAACTTTCTCAGAGTAAATATAGGAAAAGTTATATAGGGGCATTCTTAAGGAGAAGTTACCGTTAAAAAAAAAATTTATAATTCCTAAAGTATGAACAAAACCAAATATCTTAGTGACTTAATGATAAAAATAAATGATATATTATATTATACATCAGTTGGAATTATTAAAACTTCATGTACACGTAAATTGACTGCAGTTATTATCATAATAATCTCTCAGAAAATTGCGCATTTTCGTCCATAAGTAAGCTAGCTAATAAGTATACGTATCGTCAATAAAAAAAAAATATATTGTGTATGTTTATCGTCTATAGTCAAATATTCTTCTATGTTAGAAGACTATTTTTTTTCTTGGATCCCAAAATTGTAGCAGTTTAATTCAAGTAAGAATTAATCTTCAATTCTGCTATATGTTTCTTTACCTAATTTATTAAACGCAGAAAGTAAGAGAAAACTTTTATTTAAAGGAAATAGTACCATGCATTTATTGATTTTAAACTTGCTTCATGAAATACGACTGGATAAAGCTCTTCACCTGGACCAATTGCTCAACAGAAAAACATTTTCTAATGAGAGAGTATGCCCTTGTTAATTAATGATTGTTTAAAACTAAGTTATAAATGATATGTATTTTTTTTGTTATATCACATAGGTTAAAATCTGTATGTTCAAGTGATATTTAATAGCCTTGTAATGACAAAGGTATGTTTTAATATAATTATTATAGGTTAAGTTAATATTTAACACGAAAGAAAAAAAAATCTATAAAACATGTTTTGGTTATTACATACGATTGTAGGTAGAAATTTTGTATGTTAGATACGTAAAAGAAAAATATTTAGATATTTAAGGGGTAAAATAAATATTGAAAATTATCAGAAGTAACTAAAAAAAAAAAATGCTATAACAAAATATTTCTTGTTAAAGTTTTGAAACGAATTTATACTGTATTAATTAAGGAATTTATTCCTAATTATTCTTAAGTAACACATCCACTTTATTTAGTTTCAGATAGTATGCTACCAACTATTTTGAATGTTCCTTTATTAAAATTAAAATTATTATACTTTTATTCTATGATGTCCATTGATTTCAGATGTTGATCAAAGTATACCCTGTAACATACGTTTATTATAATCAGTGTATTTACTTATCCTGCCCAGATATAGCATTGGTATATGCTTAATATTCACATAGGTAATAATTATAATGTATTTATTTTGTGGGATGAAAAATGATCTCCCCAAAAGCTTTGTTTTCCATGAGAGGAAGATTTTGAATATAATGTTCAGGTATGTTTATAGCCCAAGTGATCGATTCTCATAGATAGGACGATCAAGAATTTATCTAGCATTTAGTATGCTTCATTCGTTTAAATCCCAGGAGAGGATTGTATTTGGTGTGTGTTCATTGTATGCCCAAGTAAGAGGCAAGAAACCACCAAAATATTTTAATGTAGTAGATTACTTTACAGACCTTCATGGTTATTCCATATTCCTCATGTGAAAATAAAGATAGCTCCACCATGGAAGGTGTTGATTATTGTGCTTAATTTTGAAAGTTCGGGCAAGATAAAGGTTATATTGGAGGTGTTAGTTCCTCAAGATCCACTTTAGTATAAATAGTGCATTAGTAACTAGGATCAATATCTGTATTGTGCTGCTAAATATTGCTAGTATTTGACAAGTAAATCAATGGAGAAAGTAATTAAAATTGCGTAATTTAAAACGCTTATTTACTGAAGGAATATTCAAATGCAATATTTAATTCTGGTTAGTAATTAAATAATACTCATATTTAAAATTATACGTATGAATAAAATTTGTATCATAACTTAAGTTAGCATTAAGTTAAATGTAAGATGGTAAGTGTAACTTCTGATAACTGGCCTATAATTAGAATAGGTTATCCCATTAAAGACCATAAATAAAGTAAATGTATTAGAAATAAATTTAATATTTTGCATATTGCATATGATTGGATCAATCATTAAAAAAAAATGAAATGTACTTTTAGTTAATCAATCCATATGATTGCATACAGGAGAAGTAGTAACCTCTAGTCCATAACCAAAAGAGTATACAGAGTAATGTCAGTTATATTTTATATTTTGGTATTACTATGGGATTATTGAATAAATGTTCATATATTTTTTTTTGTGTGATAATAATAAATTATAGTCTTGTTAAAATTTGTTGTAGATTCATTTTTTTGTTTTTATATGCTAAATATAAGTGTTTGCACAATATTTGCAAAACCTTTTCTTGAGTCCGAAATCATTCCAAATTCTTAAAAACTTAATATACCAGATAAATAAAGTTAAGCAGATCGGAATATGTCATTATATTTTAGTTTAATGATAATTATTTATGGAGTTGAAAACTTAAGACTAAACATTCACCTTTGTGTAAAAAAAAAAAAATGAATTTATTCTCAAACCATTAACTTTGGTTGCACATTATGCCATTCCCATTTAGTTAAATTTTCTAAGTAATAAATCTTAGTTATATTATTGTGTTGTCATGGATGATGGAAGGACGCAAAAAGCACCCTTGTCTTTTTATTATTCTGACTGAGATTCTGAAAAAAAAAAGGGCTGTGTTATTCAAAATTATACGTCATTATTGAATAGAATTATCATCTCTTTAAATAATATAGCAATGGATATGAGAGATGAAGACACATTGAATTTAAGTAAAATAAATGTTTCCTATAGCCGACCAGAATGCCAGTCATATGCGACAACACAATACTGCCGAGCATTTCCTTACATGAAACAAAGAACCCTGAGATTAATATTATTATAATTATTTATTAAATTAATAAGTAATCAATTATTGTTGTGATTACAATCGTGGCATGGCTTAAGAGAATTGAATGTACAATTGTATTATATGAAAAGTATTTTAGATCATATTGGAAAATTAATGGATATGTTGCTTTATTTTGGTTGCCTTAATTTACAACCTGAAAAAGTAGTGTCCTGGGTGCATAATAAAATAAATTAAAATAAGATAGTGGGTTAGAATATATATATATAGTGTACCAATATTGTGGTTGGTACATTTAATAATTTGTCTAAAAAATTATTAAAATAAAATTATTCGTTAAAAGAAATAGAATGCAAAAGTTTAAGAATTTTTTTATGGCAGTTTGTGTTTGAAAAGTAAAACTGAAAATGGAAGAGTTTTTGAAATGAAAGTTACAATAAATTAAAAGAGAGGAAGGGGGGTTGCTTTAGAAATGTCAAACTAAAAGTTTTAGATTTAAAGAATTTTGCTAGAAACAAGTAATTTATAGTTAAGTAAAATTAAAAGAAGTTAAAGATTTTTTATTATTATTATTAGTTGAAATATAACTTAAAGTTTAAAAATATAAGTCTCTTTTTATTTAAGTTAAAGAAAAAAGTCATCTTAAAAACTAAATAGTGAATTGATTTTAAATTAAATATGTGCATAAATGATGAATTAATATGAGTTTGTTAGTAAAATATATATGAGTGATTGTAAATATAATAAATGTATACATATTAAAGATTTAAAAAAATGATATAGAAAATTATTATTAAAAACACAGAGATGGCTACTAATTAAAAATGTAAAACCAACATGTTTGCATAGCTGCTAATTAAATGATCTCCAAAAAAACATGTAATTAAAAGATTATCAAAGGAGTGCAATTAAAAACAAGGAAAGAGCTTTGACAACAGTTATAGCTGGAGGATATCAAAATGACAACACGTCTCATGTATAAATAGTCAATTTTTATCAGACAATCAGTTGAATTTGAGAAACAGTTGAGATCACATTCAGTGAGTTTAGAAAACAATTTAGATTGTGCAGTTGAGATTAAATCAGTCAATAATGCACTTTTAAAAACATCAAAACATAGTCTTGCTCTAGCCTAAGTCCAGTGAAACATCAAAACATGCCCATGAAAAATAATGCCTGCATAACAGCTTGAAAACTCACTGTCAATATCTAAAGGTCTTAAAGAAGAACACTCAGAATAATAAGCATCAAATCTCCACAAGAAAACTTCAAATCTAACTGGTTAGATATATTTGATCAGAAGGAGCAAACAGCAAAAAGTATCCACGTTCTAAAATCCTAGGTAATAACATTTTCTTATTCTCTTTTCTAAAATAGCCATCACATTCGTAAAGCCTCCGAGAGTCAAAGACTATGAACTCTATGGCACACATAGATGAACTATTGGTATGTGTGTTTTAAATCTCAAATATTATTTAATGCTTTGTTAGATGATATAATAGTGTATGAATTAATATGTTTGTGATCATTATACCACTGTTATATTAGTTAAATAAGATTTATAAAATATTTAAAATTAGTATAATAAATGTTAATGAAAGTAAATTGTCTTTTACATGTAAGCTTTATTTTGTCAGTCAATTCCTTTGCCACTAGTAAAGAAATATGTTGTTATTGAATTAAAAATAGACTGAGATAGTTAAGGGATTTTTTGAGTGCTGGATTATGGGCCTACTATCCAAACATGTTAGTTTCTGAAACTAGCTGGCACTCGGGATTTACTCTGAAACAAATAAAGTGTTTGGATAATAGGGGTTTGAATCTAGCAGTCAAGGTGGCCATGAACTGGAAATGTGATCATGTTATGCATTGCATAGCCCAGTCTGATCTTGGGTATTATTGATGGCCCTGTCATCAATAATATTCTTCACTCTGCTCAAAGGTGCCAGTTCATTCACATCATATTTATAATATAAGATTATAAATTTATTACAAATAGGGTTTAAAGACAGTTAAACCTAGAATGTAGAGTATGTTAAAAATCAACATTAGGAACCTGGTACAAAATGACTCTCCCAACATGAGGCAAAATCTGACATGATTAAATAATCATGTCAATTAATTAAAAAAATGTAAACAGTCCAAGAAAAGCTAAATTACATATTTTAAAGTGATTTAATTTTTTAAAAAAGAATTGACCGAAATTTTTTTCTTTAAATGAAAAGAAATTTTGACATTTATTCTATTTAAAATAAATTATTCTTTTAAATTAAAGAGTTAGATATTTTGGGTGGAGTAAAGTGATAAGAATGGGTAGAAAAAAGGACAAGGGGGTGGAGTCGGTCGTAGGTTCCTTGTAAGAAAATAAATAGTTAGTATTTAAATTTAGTTTAATGTAAGTGCTAGTTTAATAGAAAAAAGAAGAAATTGAAAGTTTTAAAAATGGAGGAAATAGAAAAAAAAGATATATCTGAGATGCAGATGTTGATGAAAATGATGACAAAAATGATGAAAGAAATGCAAGAGTTCAAGGAAGAAATCAAGCAAGGTCAGCTTGATTTTAAAGAAGAAATAAAGGAAGAAATTAGTCAGGTCAAAGGAAAAATTAAGGAACTCAGAGTGGAAATAAGAGAAATAAGATGTGAAATAACAGGAAAGTTAGAGAAGAACCAAGAAATTATAGAGTTTGATTTAATTAAAGAAAGTCAGGAAGTATAAAGGAAGTCAAGATAGTAACAGATGTAAGTGAAAGGAAGGATGAATTACAAAGTATAGATCAAAATATAGTAGAGCCAGATAGCATTAAGTGTAGTAGTTTGGAAATAATAAAGATAGAAGAGAGACATAAGTTCAAGGTAGAAGATAGTGTAAAAAAGTTTTCACAAAAATTTAAAAGGATTAAAATAAATGTTCATATTCATTTTAAACAGAGATTTAAAACAAAAAGTAAGTGTAAGAAAAAATATTCTCAATTTGAAGTAATACCAAGTGTTGCTAGATATAAAAGTTTTCTGATTTACAAAGTTGAAAATAGAACAGAACGGAAAAGAGATAAAGCAACAAACTTTAATCGAGAGATAGATGTGAGGATATGGAGTATAGTTTATGTCAGTGAATTAGTAGAAAGAAAGAAGAAACTGCCTGACATAGTTTAAAAGTTAGTAATTCGGCAGAATAGTAAAGGAAAGAAACAAAGAACCAGAAATGGACAATAAGCAGGAATATAATTATTCTAATGTAAATAAATCTGAGAAATTTAAATCTGAAACTTCTATTTAAGACTAAAATAATAAATTTGAAAATAAATGAATAATAATAAATGAAATGTTTGAAAGTAATAATAATAATAATAATGGAGGCTTCGTAAAATAAAAGATTTTTTTCTGTCATGCATATAGTAATTAAAAAGAAATGCTCATAAATAAATAGGTCAAATTAATGATTTAAAAGTAAGGTTTGTGGGATTAAATAAATGAATAAAATAACGGAAATACATAGAATGAAATCAAGTTAAATAAATAAGTATAAGATATCCGTAGTAAAATAATGAAGAATGAATCGTAATAAACTAATAGATTTTCTTTTGAATATGTGCAAGTTAATAAAAGGAAGTAAATAAATGATTTAAAGCAATCAAGTCAAATAAAATAAATAAAAGTATTTGTATAATAATGAAGAGCAATAAAATAAGATAGTTTTCTGAATACATGCATGTTAAATAAAGAAGTTAAAGTAATGCTTTAAAAAATAATATCGTAAGACTAATATAAATAAATATTTAAAATAATGTTCATAATGGTTTGAAAATAATATTGTAAGATTAGGTTAACATAAATAAATATGTAAAATAATGTTCATAATGGTTTAAAGATAATATTTTAAGATAATAAATATTTAAGATATTGGTCATATGAATTTAAAATAATATGGTAAGGTTAAAATAAGTAAAATATAAAGTCAATATAAGTTATATTAGAAATGTATAAGGGTTTGAAATTATAGGGAATGAGGGTAGTATTGAAATATGTTTAGATAAGGATAAGGTAAAGCTATCAACTGGACAAATTTAGTACCCATAATGGACTATCAGGGATAATTCCTCTTTTGAAATGTGCACTGGGAACAACCAGTGTAAGCCACAAATCATTTTTTCAGGGGAGAATCCCCATATCTCATACCTGTTTCCAAAGCATAAGCTAAAATGGACAGTTGATGAATCCTGCCATTCACAGTGACCTTTTCTTTGTCAAAGTCTGGTCAAGAGAATCAGCACCCGAAGCTTCGTTTTTCATATGTGTAAGTTGGTATAATCCGGAGAATCTGCATCCACCTCATTTCCAAAAGATTTTTGCCTAGCAAAGAAGTGCTGTCCCCATGGTCACTATTCAGTACTAGATCATTGTAAACAATGCAGTCAGAATCGAAAAAAGTAAAGTATAATTGAAGATTACCTTTAGCATGTAAAATGTCAGATGTTAGAAAGATAACTTAGAAAAATAATAAATATTTCGAATTAAGAATTAAAGTTATCAGAGATAAAATTGTCAAAAATGACACATTTTATGCTCAAATAGAGGGTGGTGTAATGTACCAATATTGTGGTTGGTACATTTAATATTTTGTCTAAAAAATTACTAAAATAGAATTATTCATTAAAAAAATAGTATGTAAAAGTTTAAGAGTTTTTTTATGGCAGTTTGTGTTCAAAAAAGTAAAATTAAAAATCAATGAGTTTTTAAAATAAAAGTTACAATTAACTAAAAGAGAAGAGGGAGGTTTGCTTTAGAAATGTCAAGCTAAAAGTTTTAAGCTTAAAGAGTTTTGCTAAAAACAATTAATTCATAGTTACATAAAGTTAAAAGAAGTTAAACAGATTTTTTTTATTATTATTAGTTGATATATAACTTAAAGTTTAAAAATATAAATCTCTTTTTATTTAAGTTAAAGAAAAAAAAGTCATCTTAAAAACTAAATAGTGAATTGATCTTAAATTATATATGTGAGTAAATGATGAATTAATATGAGTTTGTTAGTAAAATATATATGAGTGATTGTTAATATAAGAACTGTATGCATATTAAATATTAAAAAAAAATCATATATAGAAAATTATCATTAAAAATACAGCAATGGCTACTAATTAAAAATGTAAAAACAACACATTTGCAAGCCTGTTAATTAAATGATCTCCAAAAAACACGTAATTAAAAGATTATCAAAGGAATGCAATTAAAAACAAGGAAAGAGCTACGACAACACATATAGCTGGAGGATATCAAAATGTATAAATAGTCAATTTTTTATCAGACAATCCGTTGCATTTGAGAAACAGTTGAGATCAAGTGAGTTTAGAAAACAATTTAGATTGTGGACTTGAGATTAAATCAGTCAATAAGGCAGTATTAAAAACATCAAAAACATACCACTTGCTTTAGCCTAAGTCCAGTGAAACATCAAAACTTGCCCATGAAAAATAATGCCTGTGTAACAGCTTGAAAATCCGCTGTCAATATCTAAAGTTCTTAAAGAAGAACCCTCAGAATAATAAGCATCAAATATCTACAAGAAAACTTCAAATCTAACCAGTTAGAAATATTTTATCAGAAGCAGCAAACAGCAAGAAGTATCTATGTTCTAAAACCTTAGATAATAACATTTTCTTATTCTTTTTTTTTGAAGTAACCATCACACTTGTAAAGCCTCCAAGAGTCAAAGACTATGAACTCTATGGCATACATAGATGAACTATTGATATATGTGTGTTTTAAATCTTAAATATTATTTAATGCTTTGTTAGATGATATTATAGTGTGTGAATTTTTATGTGCATGATCATTATACCAGTATTATATTAGTTAAATAAGATTTATAAAATATTTAAAATTTGTATAATAAATGTTAATTAAAATAAATTGTCTTTTAAACTTAAGCTTTATTTTGTCGGTCAATTCTTTTGCCACTAGTTAAGGAATAAGTTGTTATTGAATTAAAAATAGACTGAGCTAGTTAAGGACTTTTTCGAGCATAGGATTATAAGCCTACTATACAAACATGTTAGTTTCTGAAACTAGCTGGTGCCCAGGGTTTATTCCAAAACAAATATAGTGTTTGGATGGTAGGGGTTTGAATCTAGCAGTTGAGGTGGGCCACGATCTGGAAATGTGATCATATTATGCATTGCATAGCTCAGTCTGATCTTGGGTATTATTGATGGCCCTGCCATCAACAGTATTCTCCACTCTGCTCCAACCTCCCAGTTTGTTTATGTCATATTTATAGTATAAGATTATAAATGTATTATAAATCTAGGTTTAAACACAGTTAAACCTAGCATGTAGAGTATTTAAAAATCAACAGTAGGAACCCAGTACTATATATATATATATAGTCACAATATAATATATATATAATATATATATATATATATATATATATATATATATATTATTTATATATTTATATTGTGACCATGCTACTTGCCACAGTTATTGTTAGAAAGATTTAAAACAGCTTTTTCTAGTTTGAAAAAAAATTGAAATTTATATTAGTCTATTTTATTTTGTATTAATTTTTGTGTATAAAATAAGCTTAAACCTGTTAGACAAAGGGTTAAGACATCTATTTAAAGTTATTTAAAGTTGTATTAATATATTTTTAATGAGAAAAGTAATATATAATTTATTATTTGAAATATATAATTATTTAATATCTGATAAATTTTAAAGGAGATATTATTAAAACAATATAGCTTAATTGTGAAATTAAATATTATATAATTTTTCTAATATATTGTAAATTATTTTATTCAGTTATTATTTTAAATAAGCATGATTTAGCTATTCTATAATGTTCTAAAATCGGATCACATGTCTTTAAAGTATGTCTTTGTCCTTGAGCTTACATGTTTTTGTCAGAAATATCAATTTTAGTTCATTGTTAGTAAAACATTTTGATACATTATTTGTTGCATATAATATAAATTTTATTTCAAAAGTATAATAATAAATTTTATTATAATGTTTAAGTCATTTTATCTTCTAAAGTTGTTAGTAAAATTTCTAGTGTTTAAATAAAGGAATGTTATTTTCTAAAATATTAAATAAAAATAATAAATATAAAATATAATTAAATTAGATTATTCGAGAAAATAAATTGTAAACAGTGATGTAATCTATATGTAAATTAGTGACTAGGAATAACTGTGATCATCCAATAAAATAACTAGATAAAAAAGGTATAAATACAGATAACTAGTCAATTTAAGTCTAAGTTTAAGTCTATTTTAATTTATATTTTTAATCGAATTAGTCGAGTTAAGTTTAAATTTTTATAATTTTTTTTTTTTTAGTAGTAAAGTTGAAAGTATAATTTTAAAATAATTTAGTTTAATGTATCCCATGGTTAAGTAAATGAGTTAATTTCCCTGTCAGTGAAAATTCATATCAAAACTTACCAAAACCATGATATGTTATGGAGACAGATAATATTTATCTAGCCATCGCACAAATGCAAGGAAGAAAGTGTAAAGACTGGAACCATAATCTCTATAGAAATTGTAAGAAATTCCTACTTAATTTATCTGTGTGACTGAGATGAGAAGATAATTTTATTTAGAACTAACAATAAATTCTCATAAATATAAACTTTAGTGGAATTTATATACCACTATTATTTTGAGAATAATTATTATAAACTATCTTAAAAGATATTTTCTATTTAAAAGGAAGAGAAGACAAAGAAAGGAGTTTATATTTGGCAAGGAAATAGATGTGTGAGAATGAATTCTATAAATGTGCATATTTTTCCTTATTATTTTCAAATGCATCTGTGGAAATGTTTTGCTACTAATTTGTTTAATACGAGAAAACAGCTTGAATAAACATTATATATTTTTTAAATAATAATGTCAAGATAAAGAGAAAATGTCTTATTTTTAAACTTTACATTAAAAAAAAGATTTACATGTTCAAAGAGAGAATGAATTTTTACATTATATTAAAATTATCTTTATATTTTTATAAAACATTACCTGAATGAAGAAAGCTATAAAATATTGCAAGAAATTATTTAATAAATATGTGCATATTTTGTTTAAAAAAAACTTATCTTAGAAAACTGTTATATTATAAATTATTCATGAATATACATGGAAAAGAATTTAAATGAAAATTGTTTAATAAAAAATGAATAAAATAATTAATGCTATTAGTTTATAAAATATACAAGGCTTCCTAAAGAGATATTAATTTTATCATACTTTTTGCCAAAATTTGGACCAGGATAGAGATTTTTAAATGTGATAATTTTTTCCTGTTAAAAAATATTTATTTTAATGGATGTGTTCCTGAAATACCTGTTCTCCTTGTAGTGCTAAGGAAATGTGCTTAGACAGACATTTTATCAAGTATAGATGGACAGGATTTTGAAGGGATTTTGGATGATTTACTTTTGTGTATTACAAAATTTGAGCAATGGCCAGAGGAAAGAGAAATATTTGTTATAAAAACTGTTTTCATAGTCAATAGCAATCATATAATGTCTTCCTTATTGTTGACAGGTCTGGAGAGAAGAAAGAAAAAAACTTTTATTTTGCTTTAAATTTTATTTTTCCATATTTTAATATTAATATTTTTAGAAATAATATGTAAATTAAGATGTTTTTTGGAAATAAGTTTGGATTTTATGATTTAAGTAATTTATTTAGAAATAAAGAAAAATAATAGGTATCAGAAAATTTTAAACTTTCTGAAAAGTAAATATAAATATTAAAAAATGCCTATAACCTTTATCTGTGAGGATGACCATGAAGAGAATGGGATTGCTGTATTTAATTCCAATAATTGATGGGATTAAAGGTAAATTATTATGCATTTTAATGTATGTTTATTTGCTTATCATATTGCTTGATTATTGAAACCTGATAATAACATCTTTATTTGATTAAGAATATGTTAATTGTTTTTTGAACATAATACGAAGGTATAAAATATACAATGTGTGTATCTAAAGTTATTTAAATAATTTATAAAGGTTAATGTATACATAACATAAATATTAGATTGAATTGCCAAAATATTGTTCTATACAGTATCTATTTAGATACAATAAATAAAATGCTGATTTCTGCATTATTTAGTATTATAACATAATTGAATGAATATGTGGTAGAGATGATTTTATTAAATTATTTGTGCATATAATGTTTTTGAACCTTCTTGATTTTAATTTACTTTGACATGTAGTTTGAAGATTATCTTATGTAAAGTAGTTATAATTTGTTTATCATGTTAAGAGAAGTATTTAGAATGTGGAATATGAAGGATAGTGGTCTGGGAAATTATTTGTAAAATGAAATTCTGGGTGATAGGGATACTGAAGAGAAATATATTTGAATTATATTATCATGAATTAATGAATTAAATACATATAACAAAGTTGTGTAAGTATTAGTACATGGTCAGTTATGTTATTTCCATAGTTCAGTAAGAGCTCAAGTAAAAGCTATGACCAGAATTTAAGGTACATGATAATAATGTGACCTTATGCACTGTAAACATGATATTTCATATTAGTTTGATTTATTGTTGCATTTATTACCCCCCACTATAATCACTATTGATCACTACTGGATATTATATCATGAATGGTATAGTTTAAAAATTGGTCAGAATAATAGCTGGAATGTAGGAGGTTGTTAGTATTTGTGAATGCAAGAAAATATTTTTTATCACAAATAATATTTATTTATTTTTTGTTGATAAAGATAAAATGAATGATTTGATATTCCTAGTTATATAAATAATGGAGATCACTAAATTCAAATGTTAAATGCATATTTTTGCTAATGAGTGTGACTAGAACATGAAGAAAAGAGAGTTTTCCATCAGACTCTGTCTCCATTGTAAATTTAATATGAGGATGCATATTATTTAAATGTAAGAAAAAATCATCTAATTTATTTTTTCCATGTTGCCATATGATGAAAGTGTCATCTATGTATCTGAGCCAAATGAGGGTTTTTAAAAAGGATGGTTCTAAAGCATGAGTTTCTATATTTTTCATGAATAAATGAGCTATTACTCCTGAGATAGGTGAGCCTGTAGGAGTACCAAAAACTTGTCTGTAATGCTGTCCATTATATATAAAATATGTGTTCAAAAGACAATGTTTAATCAAAACAATAATATAGTTTGGCAAATTGCAATATTGTGAAATTACATTTAATGCTTCATCAATTGGAATGTTTTTAAACAAAGACATGACATCAAAACTGACTAGAATGTCATTCATTAATTTAAAAAATTTTTAAAACATAAATAAAATGAAAAGAGTTTTTAATATGTGATTTAATAGATGGGATTGTAGGTTTAATGAAATCTGATAAATATCTAGCTAAAATATGAGTTGGAGATGCTATTGCACTTACTATTGGATGAAGGGGGATATCTTGTTTGTGAATTTTTGGAAGTCCATAAAACTTTGGACAGACACATGATTTTTCATGAGGGATTATTTTATGTTTAACTCTGTTTCAATAGGCGATTTATTAATAATGGCTTTTATTGTTTTTTACAAATATGTAGTATGATCTCTTTTTGATGGTTTATATGTTTTATCGTCAAGCAAATCTAAAACTTTATTATTGTAAATGTCATGATCCATAACAACAGTGGCATTACCTTTATCATCTGGAAGTACAACAATGGATTTGTCCAATTTTATATTATTCAATGCTTGTCTTTTTTCTTTGAAATATTATTTTTAGGAAGCTTAGCTTTTCTTAAAATATGACAAATCTCAGCTCAAGCCAAATCAGCCAATGAAGAATGTATTTTATCGAGAGCTGATTCAACATTACAAACATTTTTTTTCAAAAGGTATCCAACAAGGCATTAAAGCAAAATTAAAACCTTTCAAAAAAATAAAAACAAGCATTAATAATATAAAATTGGACAAATCAATTGTTGTACTTCCAGCTGATAAAGGTAATGCCACTGTTGTTATGGATCATGACATTTACCGTAATAAAATTTTAGATTTGCTTGATGATAAAACTTATAATACATCAAAAAGAGATCATATTACTTATTTGGAAAAAACAACAAAAGCCATTATTAATAAATTTCCTATTGAAACAGAGATGAAAAATAAAATAATCCCTCTGAACAATCATGTGTCTGTCCAAAATTTTATGAACTTCCAATAATTCACAAACCAGATACCCCCCTTCATCCAATAGTAAGTGCAATAGGATCTCCAACTCATATTTTAGCTAGATATTTATCGGATTTCATTAAACCTATAATCCCATCTATTAAATCACATATTAAAAACTATTTTCATTTTATTTCTGTTTTAAAAAATTTTTAAATTAATGAATGACATTCTAGTCAGTTTTGATGTCATGTCTTTGTTTACAAACATTCCAATTGATGAAGCTTTAATGTAATTTCACAACACTGCAATTTGCCAAACCATATTATTGCTTTGATTAAACATTGTTTCTTGAACACATATTTTAATGGACAGCATTACAGACAAGTTTTTGGTACTCCTATGGGCTCACCTATCTCAGGAGTAATAGCTGATTTATTCATGGAAAATATAGAAACTCATGCTTTAGAATTATCCTCTTTAAACCACTCATTTGGCTCATATACATAGATGACACTTTTGTCATATAGCAACATGGAAAAAATAACTTAGATGATTTCTTCTTACATTTAAATAATATGCATCCTCATATTAAATTTACAATGGAGACAGAGTCTAATGAAAAACTCTCTTTTCTTGATGTTCTAGTCACCAGAACTCCAAATAGTTTATCTTTTTCAATTTACAGAACAAATACACACATGGACAGATATTTACATTTTTTTATTCACATAATCACCCAACTCAGATAGTTTATGTAACCAAAACTTTTTTAAATAGAGCAATTAACCTTTCAGATAAGTCACATCTGAAAGAAGAAATAAATCATATTAATAGTGTTTATTGGCAAATAAGTATAATTATAAATTTATTAAAAAAGCCTTATTTCAAGCCCAAAATAAACAAAATAGAAAACGAAAAGATGATAAATCAGTTATTAGGTTTTGTGTTCGATATGTAAAATGAACTACAGACAGTATTGGATGTATATTAAAATACTATAATATAAATACAGCGTTTTCTTCTCATCAAAACAACAGCAATATAATAACCAAGTGTAAGGATTCAATCCCTCTTGAATCTCATGGTGTTTATCAAATCTCATGTGAAAATTGTAAGCTTCTTACATAGGTATGAGTAATCATCGCATCAGTGTTAGGAGAGATGAGCATGCTAATGCAATTAAACAACACTCATCTTCATCAGTACTCTCACTCCATACTATGGATTCAGGTCATAAAATTGATTTTTCTTGTACCAGGATCATATCCAGATGTGATAATCTATACCATTGCAAAATTAGAGAAGCCATTGAGATACTTAAACGACCAGATTGTATCAATACGCCAGATGAAACATGCAAACTTTTTTCCTATTTGGAAAGATTTTTTTAAAAAACAATCTTAACTTAATATTTTTGCTATTAGTGAAACTTTAACATTTTTTTCAAATCAGTAATTGTAGTGCCTCTACAACCATCTTTATACATTTTATCACCCAGTGGATGACTTGTGTGACCAAGTCAAAATGTCAATACATCAATATTTAAAATATTTTAACGCAGATGAATCCGCAAAATATGCCTTTCATATATGCAACCCGTGAAAGTCTTCATATCAATATATATATATATATATATATATATATATATATATATATATATATATATATATATATATATATATATATATATATATTATACAGCAACCACTCTGTAAACCTGGTCAATATCCAACACTAGTGGTAATACTAGATTTAAAGTCTAGAATTTCTTCTCAAGAGACATATTAAATGATTACTGATAAAGATATTAAACTATATATATCTACATAATCACATACCATTACTTATAGATATTTTAATGTCTCTAGACTCTGAAGAATAGAGATTCTTTAGAATCATCAATTGGAACAAGCAGACAGCAGTAAACAAATGCTAAAGAAAGATCTATTAAAAAATAAGATAAATTTATTAACAGTTCAGTTATAATACATTTATTTACATAAACTGAAATTATTATTTTATGTTGGCATATATTTTATTTGACATGGGTATTTCTTTGAATATTAATAAGAATAAAAGCTTATATTATTAATTATCATCTCTATAAACTATTATTTAATAATGATAGTGTTTGTCTCATTCCTATTATATATGTTAGTGATGTATAGATGTGTGCATTTATATATTTGGCTTTTAACCTTAAAAGAATAAGCAGTAATAAAATAGACTAAACTAAAATGTAAACCATGTATAATGCGGAGACAATTACAACATCAGCCTTTTATAATGTGCATTCGATCCCAGCTACATTAAAAGTACAACTGTCCCTATACGGATCAGCTGCAGGTCATGATAGTGTCAAATGTACCACCAAACAGTAGAGATGTTCTTTCACTAAAGAAAGCACTTAAGACTGGCATTTTGCAGTCATTAGGATGGCAGTCTTCATTTTCTTTGTATTGTGGCTCACAAGGTGCCATCTAGTCTTCAAGCAGTCCAACTGCAATCCTTGGACAATTTACAAGAATACTATGGGAAGACTGAAAAGTAGAGACCTGTTGCCTGAAAGATTGCATGAAGATACATTGGTGCATCATTTTTTTTTTCAAATGATGGGCTCACACTGCAGAGTCTAATTGTATCAATGCAAAATTTATAATGTAACTAACAATGAATGTAACATGATTTAAGATCATGATGTAACTTCTTATTTTTTAATATTAAAAAAAACTACACAAATAATTTCTAACGATCTGGAGCACAAATTAAAATCATCACATAAATAATATACATAAAATGAAAACCCAATCTTTGGGGAAATATGTTAATGGAGAAATATATCTCTAAAACCTGAATTACAAATTAAAATCATCTACAAGTGATTACACATAAAATCAAAATTCAATCATGGAATTACATTTTCTCAGAGATATATTACAATTATCTACTCTAATACACATAACCACATACATGTGAAAAAGATAAATTATTTTCAATATACATTTTTTGCACTGAACTAGTACTCACCAGTTGGTCAACATCATTATCTTACACATATATATGCAATTAGTGCTCAGTTTATATTATGATAGCAAATCTTCAAAACTTTAATGAACAATCATCAATCTTTTCAACCATCCAACTCTTCTGCCATCCATATTGGTTAAAAATCAAATGATGTAATTCTCAAAGCCCTTGTTGGTGCCAATATTGTTGTCATACCCATGTTGACCATGTCACTCTGATCTTCATATATAGGACCTAGATATGTCCATTTAAATATTCAGAAGAGAGATATGCAAAATACATGCTGAATATGTAATATTTAAATACATGATTACTGTCTATACAAATAGAAAGTATTAATACAAACTTACAAGCTCCCTACAATTATCCACTCCACCTTATACAACTGATACACATAACTACATACATGTGAAAAGGATAAAAGATCTCCAATATACATATTTTGTGTTGATTCAGATCACAATCTCCCACACATATATATAATCAGTATACAATAGTGTTGGCATCAATAAGAATTTTGAGATTCCATTTTCAGATTTTCAATGATATGGATGGCTGAAAAGTGAGATGGTTGATAAGATTGAAGCTTATTCATTAATGTTTGAATATTTGCTATCTTAATATAAACTGAGCACTGATTGTATATATGTGTAGGAAATGGTGATCTATACCAACTGATGAGTGCTGGTTAGCATTAAATATGAATATTGGAGATTATTGGTCTTTTTACATGTATATGGTTAAGTATCAGTTGTATAAGATGGAGCAGATAGTTGCAGGGAGCTTGAATATTTGTGTTCAATTTTTTTCTAATTACCTTAAGTTTAGTATAGACAGTATACATGTATTTAAATATTATATATATATATATATATATATATATATATATATAATGAAGAAGTCAAGTCATATGTTACATGACCTAATTTAACAAGCTTGTATTATAAATTTTATATATACAGCTGGAAAAACTTTAAGAGCGTATTTGCGAGTGAGCTCTCTCTCTCTCTCTCTATCTCTCTCTCTCTCTCTCTCTCTCTCTCTCTCTCTATATATATATATATATATATATATTGTAACCTAGTGTTATTGACACTTGGTTTACTTGGCATTATTTCTGCAGGAAAACAATGCTATTCTTTAAAGAAATAAAAAGATAAAATAACAATAGTAATAATTGATTAATAAAGTATGCTATTCACTCACTTTGGCATGTTTTGGGTGAATAACTAATAGATTTAATAACTCAATGTCATTTTTAAAGAGAGAACATGAATAATTTAATTGAGATATTAATAATTAGAGCAAATTAATATGGTATAAAAGCTAAACAGTAATTGATTTTGGATGGGTAGAGGGGAGAGTGGATGAGTGTCTTATCATAAAGCACAATAACTTCTGGTAATTTCTTTTTGTAAAAAAAAAAAAAATAATAATGTTTAAAGAATTATACATCACTGATTGTTAATTTAATGTATTTATTATTATTTTTTTATATTGTCAAATTACTTTGTAATCCAGGTAAATAATACTGAAAACTATATGATTGTAATAAGTTTTTCCTTTCTTTTGTTTATGTTATAATCAAATGATTATTTTTCTGTAAGAGGTCGCTAAAGTAAAAAAAATATATATATAGTCTGCTTTTAGTTTTCAAGGAAGGAACAGTGCTGAAATTTGGTAACTCAATTTTTTTCATTTTATTTTGCAGAAATAAATGTAATCAAAGTAAAATTTTAATAATATAATGTGTGGCTAAATTTTTTTGATAAGATATCCTGATTTTCTGTGCCATCTACCTATTTAAAGACCTTTTATACTTAAAAGTTTATTGTCTCGCGCTAAAGTTCAAAAATGACAGATGTAACTAAAAGAAGCACGAAAAATTATATTATATCTAAATTAAGGAAAAGAAGCGATTTCCAAGAAAAGATTAATTATTTATTAACTTTATGTCATTTATTGATATTTTCTTGGTATAGAAAAAAAAAAATAATAATTGAAAGAAATATTTTGAAACCAAGGAAAATCAACTAGAAACATTTTCGCGCTCTTTCTCAATATTGTCTGCCTTTACAAGTAATGTAGTTACATACGTTAAAATATGTTTTATTCACCAAGAATTGTCTGGAAATAATAATAATGATAAATAAGATTAAATTATGCACCTGTATTTTTTTAAAAAAAAATATAATAAAAAAAATATAAACTTTCTCAGAGTAAATATAGGAAAAGTTATATAGGGGCATTCTTACGGAGAAGTTACCGTTAAAAAAATTTATAATTCCTAAAGTATGAACAAAACCAAATATCTTAGTGACTTAATGATAAAAATAAATGATATATTATATTATACATCAGTTGGAATTATTAAAACTTCCTGTACACGTAAATTGACTGCAGTTATTATCATAATAATCTCGGAAAAATTGCGCATTTCCATCCATAAGTAAGCTAGCTAATATGAATGGTACGTATCGTCAATAAAAAAAAAAATATTGTGTATGTTTATCGTCTATAGTCAAATATTCGTCTATGTTAGAAGTCTATTTTTTTTTCTTGGATCCCAAAATTGTAGTAGTTTAATTCAAGTAAGAATTAATCTTCAATTCTGCTATATTTTTCTTTACCTAATTTATTAAACGCACAAAATAAGAGAAAACTTTTATTTAAAGGAAATAATACCATGCGTTTATTGTTTTTAAACTTGCTTCATGAAATACGACTGGATAAAGCTCTTCACCTGGACCAATTGCTCAACAGAAAAACATTTTCTAATGAGAGAGTATGCACTTGTTAATTAATGATTGTTTAAAACTAAGTTATAAATGATATGTATTTTTTTTGTTATATCACATAGGTTAAAGTCTGTATGGTCAAGTGATATTTAATAGCCTTGTAATGACAAAGGTATGTTTTAATATAATTATTATAGGTTAAGTTGATATTTAACACGAAAGAAAAAATCTATAAAATATGTTTTAATTATTACATACAATTGTAGGTAGAAATTTTGTATGTTAGATACGTAAAAGAAAAATATTTAGATATTTAAGGGGTAAAATAAATATTGAAAATTATCAGAAGTAACTAAAAAAAAAAAAAATGCTATAACAAAATATTTCTTGTTAAAGTTTTGAAACGAATTTATACTGTATTAATTGAGGAATTTATTCCTAATTATTCTTAAATAACACATCCACTTTATTTAGTTTAAGATAGTATGCTACCAACTATTTTTGAATGTTCCTTTATTAAAATTAAAATTATTATACTTTTATTCTATGATGTCCATTGATTTCAGATGTTGATCAAAGTATACACGGTAACATAAGTTTATTATAATCAGTGTATTTACTTATCCTGCCCAGATATAGCATTGGTATATGCTTAATATTCGCATAGGTAATAATTATAATGTATTTATTTTGTGGGATGAAAAATGATCTCCCCAAAAGCTTTGTTTTCCATGAGAGGAAGATTTTAAATATAATGTTCGGGTATGTTTATAGCCCAAGTGATCGATTCTCATAGATAGGACGATCAAGAATTTATCTAGCATTTAGTATGCTTCATTCGTTTAAATCCCAGGAGAGGATTGTATTTGGTGTGTGTTCGTTGTATGCCCAAGTAAGAGGCAAGAAACCACCAAAATATTTTAATGTAGTAGATTACTCTACAGACCTTCGTGGTTATTCCATATTCCTCATGTGAAAATAAAGATAGCTCCACCATGGAAGGTGTTGATTATTGTGCTTAATTTTGAAAGTTCGGGCAAGATAAAGGTTATATTGGAGGTGTTAGTTCCTCAAGATCCACTTTAGTATAAATAGTGCGTTAGTAACTAAGATCAATATCTGTATTGTGCTGCTAAATATTGCTAGTATTTGACAAGTAAATCAATGGAGAAAGTAATTAAAATTGCGTAATTTAAAACGCTTATTTACTGAAGGAATATTCAAATGCAATATTTAATTCTGGTTAGTAATTAAATAATACTCATATTTAAAATTATACGTATGAATAAAATTTGTATCATAACTTAAGTTAGCATTAAGTTAAATGTAAGATGGTAAGTGTAACTTCTGATAACTGGCCTATAATTAGAATAGGTTATCCCATTAAAGACCATAAATAAAGTAAATGTATTAGAAATAAATTTAATATTTTGCGTATTGCATATGATTGGATTAATCATTTAAAAAAAAAAAAAAATAGTTAGTCAATAATTTTGAATAAAAGCTTCTACAAGGTTACCAAAATTTAATAAACAATGTATTGGTAATGAAATGTACTTTTAGTTAATCAATCCATATGATTGCATACAGGAGAAGTAGTAACCTCTAGTCCATAACCAAAAGAGTATACAGATTAATGTCAGTTATATTTTATATTTTTGTATTACTATGGGATTATTGAATAAATGTTCATATATTTTTTTTTGTGATAATAATAAATTATAGTCTTGTTAAAATTTGTTGTAGATTCATTTTTTTGTTTTTATATGCTAAATATAAGTGTTTGCACAATATTTGCAAAACCTTTTCTTGAGTCCGAAATCATTCCAAATTCTTAAAAACTTAATATACCAGATAAATAAAGTTGAGCAGATCGGAATATGTCATTATATTTTAGTTTAATGATAATTATTTATGGAGTTGAAAACTTAAGACTAAACATTCACCTTTGTGTAAAAAAAAAAAAAAAATGAATTTATTCCCAAACCATTAACTTTGGTTGCACATTATTCCATTCCCATTTAGTTAAATTGTCTAAGTAATAAATCTTAGTTATATTATTGTGTTGTCATGGATGATGGAAGGACACAAAAAGCACCCTTGTTATTTTATTATTCTGATTGAGATTCTGAAAAAAAAAAGGGCTGTGTTATTCAAAATTATACGTCATTATTGAATAGAATTATCATCTCTTTCAATAATATAGCAGTGGATGTGAGAGATGAAGACACATTGAATTTAAGTAAAATAAATGTTTCCTATAGCCGACCAGAATGCCAGTCATATGCGACAACACAATACTGCCGAGCATTTCCTTACATGAAACAAAGAACCCTGAGATTAATATTATTATAATTATTCTTTAAATTAATAAGTGATCAATTATTGTTGTTATTACAATCGTGGCATGGCTTAAGAGAATTGAATGTACAATTGTATTATATGAAAAGTATTTTAGATCATATTGGAAAATTAATGGATATGTTGCTTTATTTTGGTTGCATCTAACAACAAAATGCAATAAATTAAACTAATAATTAATATTTATTGGGTTAGAAATAAATAAACTGATAAATCGTGGGTTAGAATATATATATATGTGTGTGTGTGTGTGTGTAAATTTATAAATAAATATTTGAAAATACAGTACTTAAAAGTTTATAAATATATATATATATTGTAATGTGACCCGGACCCCTTTCGCTACTGTGGCCACTATTTCTCCCTTTGGCTTTTCGGTTGACGATTCCTGTTTTACGAACCCGCTGTGTTCTGTCGTCTGGGGTTACATAATGTTTTGTGAAAATAATTTCAAACACATATACACGTACGCTTTTATTTGTTTCATACGTAGATTCAGATTGAACCCGAGTAATAGGCGCCAGGAGAACCTTTACAAGCTCGCCACGCACGTGCACATGCTCACTCAACTATATCACAGAACATGCCCAAGCATCACTCCAGCGGACAGCAAGAAACGAACACAGCAACACTATTTCCGAACTAGATCGCACATTACCGTTAAAACAATATTAAAACACCTTTATCACTGTTGGGCCCGCCCTATATCCCCCAGAATAAATTAATCATAACTTAACATTAACATAAGAATTGTATGACAAATATAAACGCTATAAATATACTTAAATCTTAACTAAAATATTAAATGTACCCGTTCAAATTATACAACATAGATCACTCTCGCACTCATTCAACATTATTGAAATAAATTTGAAATTCCAAGCGATCAATAAAAGAATTATTAATTAAATGAATGATTTATTTAGAAAAACTGGGTAAATAAAATTATCATGCAGATATATGATTTAGTAAGTCTAGATAACATAATTACGGAATTAGGTATGAATTTGTACAGATATTTGCTGAATCTTAATTGTACATATGATTCTGGTTGAGTTCTTTAGTGATTCAATTTGGTCATTAGTAATTTTATCATTTTACACTTAATGTCTGTAAATCGTTCTCCACTTTAAAGTTATTTTAGCTGGTGCATGAATGTGTGAGCAAATGTTAAAATATAACTACCTGTGGAACGAGAAGACTGTAATGGGATCCTGAGCGATGTTTTCTTTAATTCAGCATGTCGGTTCTGGGTGAGGCTTCCAGGGTGTGTGTGGTCCTTGAGTTCATTTTCTCCGAGGTTGAGAGCATTCTAGGATCGATCAGCGGTGCCAGGTGCGAAGGTTCGGCGGCCAAGCCGCGAATTTTGGATTCAGCAACGCATTTCGTCTACGGTATCACACAAAGTTTAGGTTAAGAAGTCCAAGTACTTAATCAGAAGCTCTGCCAAAAAATTAATAATACTTTCTGCTAAAATTCAAATTAATTTCGCCTTCCACAACTCTTAATCAATAATTAATAATTGTAAAAAACTGTCCCTCTCCAGCTCTGTCTTGCCTTTTTCTTCTCTTCTTTCCCGCCACGACACCTTGAATTTTTCCTCCAATCTCTGTCATGCACTCATGAGTCATTAGTTCTTATTTGCTAATTAAGGGTCCTCTTTATTCAATGGTTTCTGTGACATTTGCACCACGTGGGAATTTAATTTAGTTTTTCCATCTTTTTTTAAGTATTGTTTTAGCTGGAGCCAGAAGTCTAAGTAGTACAATAGCAGTGTACACTTTTTTATCACCTCTGTTTCTAAATTTGGATTGTTATCTAGACTTTACCAACATACATCCTGCTTATTGTTTCAAATTCTCTAAATTTTAATCTACTAATTGCCCCCCCATTCAAAATATCTTAGATCGCTTGGAATCTTTTAACCTATTGCAGATTAATTAATTTACTTATCTTTTTTCTTTCTTTTTTTGTTTAAAAATGATTTAATAAAAAATTTCTAATTTGTTCTCGATCATTCTTTTTTTTTTAAAACGAAATAACAAAAAAAAGCAAACTTACAAATAATGATTATAATAATTCCTCAAAAAAAATAAAAACTCTTTTAATTTTTAGTTCAATAAATCTGACAGGTACTCATATATAGCTGCGATCTGCTTTAGAAACGGCTGTTTCTCGTTTATTCTTAAAACAAGATCGTTTTTTAAAAAGTTTTGTACCTGTCATTTATTTCGTCATTAATATATATCTAACTTTCCTAGGTTCAAACCCTATGTAACGCTATTCCGTTACAATATATATGTATAACCGTCACTTAGAAGCATATATATATATATTTAAATACATGTAAACTGTCTATACTAAACTTAAAGTAATTAGAAAAAAATTGAACTCAAACTTGTATATAGAGAGAATTAAAATGCAATGGATAAAATATCTAGATAATCTATATGTCAATGCACATACATATATATTCTATTCTTTAATTTTACATGCAATTGTGAAATAAATAAATGGTAACCTGCTTAAAAGTATTAATTAAAATAACATCAGCTTTAAACTTTATATATTTATATACGCACATTAGCATTAACCACACGCAGCTTTATTTCCATTAGTTTATAAGTATAGTATTCTAATATTTTAGATAGCTTCAGAGAGATAAATTTTCTAAAAACTAAATATTAATTAACAATTTAAAATTAGATCTTTCTTAAGTTTATTTTTTTTTTTTTTTTTTAAATTATTTTTTAGAGAAAAGTTTGATTTAAAATTTACCTTTTATCTACTATTAACTTTTATAAGAAAACTTAAGGAGCTATATACGTTTGTCACTTTTAAATATGTCCAATTTTATATATTAAATCCAAAGTATTATATAGTGTATGTAAAATGCAATGAATTACCAAAATATATTCAATAAAAATATACAAAATTACATAAATTAAATTACAAAATAACTGACATAGATAAGTATTTAACTGACTTGTGGTAACTAGAGTCTCTTTCAGTTTATTAAATTATTACCATTCATAACTAAGTAAAATTGTTACCTTAAATCCATAGATAGACAAGAAAAGATCATTTCTGTATAAAATTTCAATTTACATGCATATATTTTAACTTTGAATATGGTAAAGAAGAGCTCATTTGTACTTCACTAGTGAAATATATTGGTGACTTATTTAGATACTTAGTTACACTTGAATTTTCATGTTTTAGGATAGTTTATATTAAATTCGATTAACTTCCATTTTTGAGAAGTGCATTTATGCGTAGCTGCAGTATTATATACATATGACTAATTGGCACTAAATTGGATTTAGTTTAGCCAATATAGCTGGACATCTTGCTTGTAGTTTTTAGTGACATTAGAAATGCATAATGGTTGTTTCAAATATTTGGAGAGGTTTTTAAATCCATGATAACAACAAGAATGATTTTGGCTAATAGCAAGCAGCAACATAAAAAAAATTCCTAAAATTATTTCTGAAACTGGCTATTTGCAGGTTTTTTTTCAAAACCACAAATTTTTTTATCAGGATAAGTCAGTAATTATTTTTAATAAAATATATATTTATGCAAATTACAACTATTTTATCTTAATCTCCTAGAATATTTTCAATCAAAATTTTAAAATATTTGTGAAACATCAAATAAAGGAATTTATCTTATAATTGTGATCAATCATTTTAGATCATTTTTTAAATTAATCTGATCTTTCTAGTTATAATTAATTGAACTTTGTTTTTTTTTATTTCTTGTCTATAACATAACTTTTAAAGAAATTTATTTAGCTTAAATGAATGTATTTTAAACCTAAATCAAAACTGAACTATATTTTATTCCTAAACAAATATACATTTACCTATGCATATATGTAAGTGATAAAATCTGATGCAACTCATGATTTCTAACTACTTCTATATTCTTAAATATAAATTGAAATAGTCTATATATATATATATATATATATATATATATTTACAATATATATATATATATATATAGTGCAGAATTAAATACTGTTATATTATGGTTTAGATTCTTCATGTCATTTTAGAAAACTATTATTTCATTAATCAACCTTGCATAAAGTTTATACCTGATTTTTAAATTCAGCTTACAATATTAATTTTATAAATTTATATTATTATGTATTATAGTATTATTCATTCCAATACTGTTTATGAAATGCTTAGATTCACTAACAAACAAACATTTTATATGTAATGACTCCATCTTTAAAATGTCTCAGGAAACGAAGGAGGCGTAATGTTTCAAGATTATTTTTTATTATCAAATTTTCTTTCAAGATTAATCTCAATTTTTTTAAAAAATAAAACTATATTAGATGTGATAATACGTAGGATTATTTCCATCATCTTCAATGTATAGAAAATGTTAAACTTTATTTAAAGTTTTCAAATACAAACATCTTCTTAGTAATAATACTCAAATAGACAACTTATGTTAGTTCAATATATTATAACATCAAATATACCACCGTCACAAACATTCAGGCAAAAACTATATTATATTCTTCAAATTAAAAACTAAAATGTAAAAATATTTAGGGCTAATTAGTTTTAATATTTGTATAATTCGTGACATCGTTACTATGTAATCAATAGAAAAACAACACATTGGGGTGGGGGGGGGGGGCGCAACAAATAAACTAAATCTTTTTATATCACATGGTATAAGCTGAAAAGATTAAATTCTTAAAAAGTTATGCAATAAACTATAAAGAATGTATTTATTTGAATATAGAAAGTTTAAACAAGGAGTTGCATTATAGAATTTTCTTTTTATTTAAACGCTTACGTTCAAGCTTATCAATCTTACATTTGGTATTCGAAATCATTCCTAATATGGGTATGTAGGGAGTTGTAAAGTAAATGAGAATTAATATTATAATAATTATTATAAAAATTATGATTTTCTTACTTTAAATCTTAAAAATAAAAAAGCTAGCAAAAAATAAAACATTTGTTTTTAGTAGAATTAAGCGGAAAATGAGTTATTTATTATTTTCGCTTATATTTTTTTTATTAACGGGATTTACCTATTTTCAATATTTTGAAAAGTAGGGAAACGAATTAATGTTAGTATCAATTTTCAATAATATTTTTTAAGCGAAGATATTTAGTATGTATAATCTTTTAATAGAAGCGATAAAAGCCTTTATCTATAATCCATTTCTGATATTGAACTTTTTTTAAGATATATAAAATAAATAAAACTCTATATATAATATCTAAATAGTAAACACACTGTCCTCAATGTGAAAAAGTGATTATATATATATATGATGTCTCTTAACTCAGTGTGAAGTAGTTAATTCCTTTTTAAGTACGTACATTGTATTATAATTCATGTTTAATATAATAATAAAATAAAAGTAAAATATTAACGTTTCGACAAAATAACACTTTCCCTCAATTATGTACCATAGTTATCATGTAATTAATGCAGATATAATAATTGATGCGGGTTTTTTTTTTTATTATATTCATTTGTTAAAAAAAACTCTTCTATATGGATGGTAGTTTTATTATTTCGTCACATTTGTTAAAGCAATCTAATTTTAAAATTTTTATAACCTCCCTAAATACTTTTTGACGACGAATATTTTTCAAATACTACAATCCTATCCACATCTAACGATCATCATTACAAAATATTTACTGGAGGCGTAAAAATTTTAAAAGACAAAATTGGATTTACTAACAAGATCAAACAATAAGACTATTATCTGGATGAAAAAATATCTTTACACAAATAAATATAATAAAAAATACATCATCCAAATTTAATTCAACGGGTTCAACAATCAGGTGATACAATTATTATTCCCACTACAATCACATGATCATTATTTTATTTAGTTGAAGGCAAGTGACCGTCTTATCTTGTCAAAACATCTTTATTTTACTCTCACTTTATTACTTTTATTAAACTTAATTGTTCACTTATTATTATCCACTTCTGGATAAAAGTTTCTCCAAGATTAATGCAATTTCTTTGATCTATAGTATATCACACCTACATTTTTTTCACTTCAACCAACCATAGTCTATGTCTAGGCCTTTTATTATCTCTTGGGATGCAGTTTACATTTTCTACTGCCTATATATTATCATCTCTTCTAGCAACAGCTATAATCCAGCTCTATTTCAGTCAGAATTTTATTAATAAAGCCAATGATAGATATTTTTGCTTATTTAAGGATTTCACTTTTGATCCCTTCTTGTTACTTCCAAATTACATTTTTTTATACATCACTGAGTGGCTTGAAATCTTTGTATTGTAATTTTATTAAGTATCTAAGTATCACATCCATAAATAAGAATTGATAAAAACACATCTATTAAAAATCTTTCTTTAAATATTAAATTATTTATACCAAAAGAAATCAATCCAAGCTTCTTTATTCAAGAATTAATTTCAATTATTTTGTTTTCATCTATATTAATTAATAATCTGATCCAGGTTTTTGCAGTTTTTAATTTATTTTAATTCATCATAATCAATATTTATTATTTTCTTCTGAGAAAATCCCATGAATATTACTTTAATATTTTTAATATATAGGGTACATAAGCACAGACTTTAACATGACTCACCACTCTCCACTCCATCTCATAACACTCAGACACCCAAACACACATATGTTGAAAAAATAATACATATTTCATGCTAAACCAGCAATCATTAGTTGGTCCAGATTATCATCTCTACACATATATGCAATAAGTGCTCAGATATATATTAAGGTAGCCAATTTTCATACTTTAATGGACAGGCTTCAATCCATCCACATTCCAACTCTTCAACCGTCCATCCAATTGAAAATCTGATAATTCTTACAATATTTCCTGAAATTCTAAAGCATTATTTAAGAAATCTAGATGATTCAAATAATCTTTATGTATTTTTATTTTTTAAGCTTTCCAATTTAATACACAAAATATCTTATAAAACTATTATAAAAAAATTGTGAAAATATGGAATACCATGTCATACATTCTTATGAATGTTAATCTTAGTTATTGTCACCATATAATCTAATCACTACTATCATATTTTGATAAAAATTATTTAAATATGAAAATATTTTGGTCTATATACTGATAGTTAAAAGCTTTAATTACTCTGGAAATGTTTGTACAATCAAGTTTTCCATATTATTTACAAGTATAAAGCATAATGACGGTTATATTCAGTGATTTTTTTCAATAATGTTTCTCTGTAATTGGATGTGAACCACTGTGTTAAAACTAGTTTTCAATTGAGCTTATTCTTTTAATTGATTTGAATCTAGAAGTTGCTGTAAATTATTTTGATATAGTTCTTAAATT
This sequence comes from Epiperipatus broadwayi, assembly GCA_028023455.1. NCBI lineage: Eukaryota > Metazoa > Onychophora > Udeonychophora > Euonychophora > Peripatidae > Epiperipatus > Epiperipatus broadwayi. The sequence continues at coordinate 573,909 of JAQFVV010006290.1, forward strand.
TATTTTAAGTGTAAAAGAGCACAATAACAAAATACTTAAGTAAATTTATTAGTACAGTATTGGTAATAATATATTAATTATAATGAGAACTTAAATAAAGTAAAATCACTTATTTTAATATTTATAGTATAAATATATATTTTAAAATAATATGTATTTTATTTCTATTAATTAATATAATAGGATATTTAAATATTTTTAAAATATTATTTTGTCATTTTGAAATAATTTTATTGGGTGCTACAAATTTTTATAGCTTGCAAAGATTGCTTGCTTCATATTTTATCCTGGCAACAATAATAAAAAAAATTTATGTAAAATATCTAAAAAAGTGAAGAATTTTAAATGGGAAAGAGGATCTCATTAGTCATATGACATAACCCTATAAATACACCCATATGTTAGAATTGTTTAATCTTCTTTATCATCTGATTGCATGTAAAATGTATTGGACTTAAATTTTAAATTAACCACATTGGCATCCTGAAGCAACAAGATAATTGAGTAAAGAACCAGATAAATATTTGTTTTAAGGGCAAATGTTTCTCAAAACTGTCCTTAATGGAGAACTAAATATCTAGCCCTGTTCATCAACTTGTAATGCCTTTTAATGCCTTTTAAATGGAATGAAATCATAAAATATAGATTTAAATATGAAAATTAAAATTTAGGTCGCCCTCTAGTGGCAGCTTTTAGGCAAGTTCACCCTTGCATGGTAGCTACTTTGACTGTGACTTAGATGCTTCAATACCACTTATTGAGGAGAAATAACCACACAGGAAACATTGTAAGTATCTTCTCTTTATTATTTATAAAAAAAAAAAACATTTAAATCCATATATAATTGTTAATTATCACTAAGTTAAACAACCACCATCAAAACAAACATGGCTCCCAAAAAAAAAAACTGTCACCTCAGCAAATTCAGTCATAGCCTCTCAAAGGGAAGAGGGACTACTTTTAAAAAGTGAAAACAACTCAAAAATCCCTAAATTCAAATTGCAGGACAAACCAAAAGAAATAACTCTTCCTTTGACCGAAAAAAGGAAAAACCCTTCAAGGAAAAAATCTACTGAGAAAACAAATAGAAAATGTGAACTAGAAACAGATTTTGAGGAGCCTGAAAACAATCTTTCAGATCAGCCCCAAACTTCCGACGACAATGATTTTATAGAGAATTTTTCTACCTTTAATCCAAAAAAAAAATTAGATCCCCAGAGTCAAAAACAAAAAAGTTATGCCCCCAAAACTGAACAGGAATCTCGAAAATATAATACTTATAATGTAAACATCAACCGCAATTTTGCCGTTGGCGATGAACTCACATATCCAAAATTAGATGAAGCATTGCGTCATGACCCCGCACAGTCGAAGGAAAAAAGCTATATAAATACCATAGAAAATTTCAACAGCTATAATCTTGTCCCAAAACTAGACTTCCAACTTGAAAAACGAAAAAGTTATAGTCAAAAAACCAAACCGGAAGCTAGACACGTTCACACTCACAACACGGAAAAAGACGTAAATTCATACTCTAAGTTCACAGAGACACAGTTGAGTGATTCCGTAGAGTCGGAAACAGAAGGTTATACTGATTTGACAGAGAATTCCACCTGCTATAATACCCGACAAAAATCAGACTCCCAGCACGAAAAACAAAAAAGCTGCAAATCTAAAACTAAACCGGAAGCCACACTAAATCGCCCTCATAATGCAAAAAACGACTTAAACTGTAACTCTAGCGATTTATTTACGCATTCCAACTTAGGGGGGACACAACTAAATCATCCGGCACAGTCGAATACACCATTTTATACCAATTCTCCAGTTAATTTAACTACACATAAAGCCAGCTTGAACTCCCCTTTTCAACCTCAAAAACAAACAAGTAGAGATTTAAAAACAAAGCTGAAAACTGCACTAACACTAAATAAAGATAAAAACGACCCAACCAATACTAATAGCAATGGAAAATCAAACTTCAATCAAATTAAAACAAACACTCCAATCCAAAAGACATCACCTACTAACACCAACTTCCCAGGAAAATTAACAAGCAGCAACACCACAAATAAACCAAACTCCCAGAAACCAAAACAAACAACACAAAACGAAAACAGTGAAGAAAATGATACAACATTGGACAACAACAATGATCCTTTTCCAAAACTTCAATGCAGTTCCAAATTCACAACCCAAGACACCAACAACCCCCCAGAACCAGCACAGCAAAACAATGCTAACAACTCAGGACATTACCATGCCATATCCCCACATCTCCATCCACAATTCTCATATGCTAATAGCCTTAGGATAACCACTAGGCAATCAACCCAAGCCAAAACTCAAGCAATCCACACACAAACTACAGAAGACCCATACAATAAATTCATCCAATTAAGAGACGGGGGAACAAGAACAAAATGAACATGCAGACCTGCAACAACCAGTTAACATAGACTACCATTCTTCAGTAACAGAACGCTTTAATAGAACCATACCAAATCTTCTCTTTCGCTCCTTCACAGAGTACACCAATGAATGTACAACTATCCTAACAACAACAGATATCAACTGCTCTTTATACAAATTCCCAATACTCTCACTCTATGATCTACTCACTGATCACAAGTTCTGGTCACCAGTTTATAAAATACTGTTCCACACAAATAAAAGGTATATTGCAATTCAATTCAAAGACCTAGCAGGAAAGCAACTCTTTGAAACTAAATTCAAACAGTTAGACAACAAATACCTGGTCCACATTAACATGAACAAACCACAGATTCTTCAGGGCAGAGTGAGTAACTGTACTGTCAACTTTGAAGAGCTCCACTTACAACAGGCACTTGCCAATTATGGTACAGTTGAAGGCTTTAAATACATCCAAGAATCAAGAGCGGAAACAATGGTATTTACCAACACTGCAGTCTTCCGTCTAGTCCTCAAGACAGGAATCCAGCCACTTACACTACCAGCAACAGTCAGCAACAACAAGGCTACAATCCTTATCAGCTTCCGGGATATACCCCCATTGTGCTTCAATTGTCGGAACAGAGGACACATAATGAAGGAGTGTCCCCTCAATACAAGCGATATAAGCAGTCAGGCATATCCAAAAAATCACAACAGCACCATCGAAGACCCCACTGATTCTACACATCCAATTAAAACCTACCCAAAACCACAAACAGAAACAAAAAACACACATCAGTCCATACCCACTCCAATGGGAACAAACCATAGCCACACAAGCATCCCAGATACTGGAAAATCCCTAATCCACCACAGAATGGCAGAGGACTCAAAGCTCACTAGATCACGGTCATCATCAGAAACCATGATCGAATCAGAAGATGAGGGACCCACCAAAACATCTAAAAAACACTCCAAACCACGCAACCGCAAAAGATCAAGACAAAATAATTCTAGCACACAAGAAAAATCAACTGATGACTCCAGTACCTCAGACCCAGCCAAAGTGGACCTCAGAACAAAAACTACCAGATTACAGGAATCACGTAAACCATCAGACAAAAAACGACGAGAAATTCAATCAAGGGAAGATGAGACTCTACCAAAATTCAGACCATTTGTAAACTCTATGCTGACAACCACCAAAAATGAGACTCTACCAAAAGTCAGACCACCTGAAGACCCTATGCTGACAACCACAGATGAAGATACTCTACCAATTTTCAGATCAACTGAAGACCCCATGCCGACAACCACAGAAAATGAAATATTCCTTATCTCATTTCCTGAGTCAGAGAACAGCCCCTCAGAAAAACCCCTACCAGAAGACGCCGTCCCAGAAGATACCTTCACCTAAAAAAAAAACTCACCACACCATGACTATTACAATCACAGCAGTAAATATCAGAGGCTTAAACTCCAAAGAAAGAGTTGAAGCACTTCACAGATGGTTCATTAAACATCAACCAGATATCCTCTGTCTCTCCGAAACAAAACTACACACACAGTCTGGCCCACACATCATGAAACTAAACTCACTGGGCTACTTTCACTACTCCATAGCCCAAACACCAGGATCCGGAGTGGCCATACTAATTAACAAATTATCTCCCATAACCTTCTTCAAAATACTATACATAGACAACCACTGTCTCATAGCCATCCTTCAGTACAACAATTGTACCATCAACTTATGCAACATATACATGACAAAGGCTCCTGACAACATCCGCAGAATTATTCACACAATAAATGCGACACTTCGAACCAACCCATTTCCTTCCATCCTGATAGGAGACTTCAACCACTCCTATGAAACCTTCCAGTCCAACTACCTCCCATTAATCAATCTAAAGCTAATGAGTGCACGAAACCTGCTCCCTGAGACAGCATTTTCATTCTACACAACTAAATATAAGTCCCTCATCGACTTAACCTTTTTTTTCACCAAACTTACTGCCTACCACTCAAGCCAGACTCTGGCCAGTGGTTTTTTCAGACCACCTATTACAAGAGATAAAACTTCAGGTTTCCTCAAGCTCCCCAGACCCAAACAACTACCAAAGAACAATAAGACTCATAACCAGGGAAACTACACCAGCCTGCCTGTTCTCAGAAGCCTACATACAATTCCATCAAACAAACATACTCTCCAGGCCAATCACAGAGGCATGGCCTCTATTCACAAAAACACTACAGAAACTAATAACCACCTACTCTTTCCGAAGACCAGGACCCCTGAAACTTTTAAACAGCTTAGACAACATTGCAGATACCCTCAAGCACCTAACACTGGAAGGACAAAACATAGAAACAATCTTACAACTAAAGACTAAATATAGGACCACCCAAAAGATTCTAGCAGAACACATAGCAACAAAAAGAGCCCGGAGCTACCTGGTACATCAACACTGCTGGACCAGAGGATACATCAGATGGGCCTTAGGATCAGGAAAGAATAGAAAAGGCCCAAGCGACATCACCATTGATGGTAAACAATACATTGGCCCTGCAATGCTAGGTAAACTCCAAGAACATTTCAAAAAAAAGTTTCAAAACCAAATCACACCCAGTGACAGAAGAACTTTCAAAATAAATCCAGACAACACTCATGACATTACCCATGCTACAATCCAAAAAAAATTAAATGCGATGCCAGACAAAATACATCCTGGACTACATGGCATCCCGAAGTTCATTCTACTCCACCTGAGCAAATATACCATCCCAATCATCAAGAAAATGATTGATCTACTCAGCAGTGGAACTTGCCAACTTGAATTTCTATACCCGATCGCAATGGTGCCACTACTTAAAAAGAGTGATGCCGCAACTGAACTGCAAAACCTAAGGCCTATCTCAATGATCCCACTCATGATCAAGATAATTGAGTCTATAATCAAAGACAAAATGCAAGACAATGTCCTCAAGCACATCTCAAAATACCAGTTTGCTAAGAAGGGTGCAGCCACATCAGATGCAATAAGCCGCTTCCGTCTAGTAATAGACCAAGTGCGCACAAAAAGAAGGTCCAAGCCAGTTGCCATTCAACTCGACATCACAGGGGCATTCGACTCAGTACGCATTGATGTGCTAATTAAAACACTTGAACAATACCAAGTACCTCAACCGCTTCTACAAATCATAGAGAACCTTTTAAACAACCGGGAAATTTTCCTCACGCTAGATGGACGCATAGCTCCGGGATTCAAACCAAGTTTATCCATCCCACAGGGATCCCCATTAAGCACGCTGTTATTCACAGCTTACATAAACCCTCTCCTACTCCAAATAGAAAACACACTTCCAGGCATCCAAGTAGATTACATCAATGAAAATATAAAACACATTTCCTACATGGACGATGTTGTCGTCTTTCTTCCCTCCATCGACCACCTTAACAATCTAGTAGAAATACTTGACAGTTACGCAACAATGCATGGCCTCACATTCAACAGCGAGAAGTCAGCAATATGGTCATTACTCACAGGAAAACAAATTCCAGCCATGTTCAATGCCCAACCACAGAAGTTCTTGGGATTCCCTGTAGCAAAGTCCTACTCACTCATGAGACAGGAAATCCAAAACTCACTGCTGGAAAAAACACAAACCACAATAGCATCAATATCAAAAATTTACTTGTCCCTCTTTGGAAAGGTCGCATTACTAAATGCCATCCTGCTTCCCAAAATAACATACTACCTTACTGGATTCAACCCCACCAAAGGATTCATAAACAAAATAAACTCAGCATGCACCAAACTTTGCTGGGGAGGAAAAGTCGCAGCCATCAGTATCAAGACAATGCATAACCCCAGGAGAGAGAATGGTCTCTCACTCCACTCCATTGAAACAGTCAACCTACAAAGAACACACAATGTGCTTCACAAACTTTTTAAGGACAATGATGCCATTGAATGCCCACTACCTGTCGAGCCCACAGATAGGCCACCACCCTCTAAACAAAACAACTGGCTTCGACAATCAGTGACTCTAATCCTGAACCATCTTTCAGCCAATGCAAGCCTATTCACAAGAAAACTCACATATTGGGAGATCTTCAATATTACACACCGCAAGAGTTCCACTATCTCTGCCTACCTCCATATTTCCAACCAAAGACTCATCAAACTAACGAAACACTGGCACCTTCCCCCAAAGTATGTTGACTTCCTCATTAAAGTAAATCTGGAAGCCCTTCCCACAAATGCCTTTCTCTACTATAAGAGAGGCTTCAAAAATCTAGCAAGCACATGCGCACTCTGCCAGAGAGAAGATGAAACCACCAACCACACGCTAACAAACTGCCCAATTCTACAAAAGCTCCAATCAGCAATACAGAACCGATTCAAGAACCAAACCCACAATTCTTTGTCTCTGACCAATGTGATAGAACAAGGAACTTATGCACATCTTAGACTGGCAACATTTGTGAACTTTACAATCTGGTCTCTTCGATGTAAGCTGGTCATAAGCAAGTCTGAATACCCGAACATTGAGACAGCCTTCTATCATATGCTGAATAAAATTCGCAAAACAGACTTTTCCACAGCCTACCTTAACATTGCAGAAAACACATGGGCCCTAGTTGATCTACCCAGTGAAGAAGTACTCTAAGATTACGCCTGAACACAACACCACAGAACTTTATAATACATGCATATAAATCATTGTAATAATCTGTATAATCCATAGTAACAATATGTAAAACCAATGTAACCATTGTATAATTCCTCAATAAAGTTTGGAAAAAAAAAATTTAAATTTAATTTGGGAATGCTCCAGATTTGCTTAATATTATAATTACTATAGCAACCTAGAGTTTTTTGACAAACACATATTGGACAACCATTGTTAAAAAGCAAATTATGAATTTTATTTTCACCTGAAAAAACACTTTTATATTGAATAATTACTGTTAAAATGATTTTTATGTATTGGATTTATCTTCATAAATATTTAGAGAAAAGTTATAATTTATGAATGTGATCATTTAAGAGATTAATAATTATATTCCACACTTAAAAATAAAACAACTTATTGTAATTCTCTGAAATAATTTCAACTCACTATTAGAGGATACAAAGGATTATTTATTTTATCCCTGGATATAAAACAACTTATTATGATTTTGGAATAGTTTAAGCAAAGTTCAAACTTCATTACTAATTACTCTTTTATAAGGATTAAAATTTGTTTTACCCATCCATTTAGATTTTAAAACTCATAACATTAAATGATTTAATCTCTTTTAAATATTTAAAAAGACTTTGAATTAAATTCAAATTATAAGTATATATTATATTTTTCATATTTGATTAATTAGTGTATATCGAGGGTTATTTTTGTCAGTGAAAGTTCTCACACAAAGCAAAGTATAATAAAAGAATATACAGATAATATACTAAATTTATGATTACAATTTGTTATAAGTATGTGTTATTCATTGATTATACTATGAAAACCAATTATTAATTTGAAAGTTGATTAATAATTATTTATGGTTTATTCATCAGATCTCACATTTTATATATTCTATTGATATATTAATTTAATCGACATCTAAAATATATAATTTAAATATTTAGAAATATTACTTTTTTATTTGTTCACATAGGCAACCTAGAAATTTTATAAAAATTGTATTGTTTATTCAATTATATCTGTGGCATTGATACCTGCATAAATATTATTGTTCAGTTGAATTGAACTCCAGACAATATTGTATTCTCATCTTTTTAATTCATAACTTGAGCTTGATAAGAATATTATAAGTTGTGTTACAATATATATATATATATATATACTTAAGATTTTAATAAAGGATTTCAATTAGAATTTTATTGCTAGACTGTCCCATGGAAAGAATCTATGGTAATAATCCAAAAATGATCGATCACTTTCGTGCAAAATTCTGAAGTTTAAACATTGCTATTTTTATGATTAAATCATGTAGCTTCTCTAGGGATTATTAGCTATTACAAAATGTCTTTGGTATATATTTTTCTTAGACAGAACTTTAAATATCTTAATTTGTAGGGATATTTTTTTAATTCAGTTCTCAGGACACTTATTTTGCTGGTGGCTTCTTGGTTTATATAATATTTATTATTAATTCAGTTCATAATCTGTAAAAACTTACAATATATCAAAATATTTTTAACACTTTATTCTTTCAGGGATTTTGGTAAAGTTACAGTGAACGGACGAGATTTTTTTTACATTATTAAGGCAAGTATTTTTTTAAAACAATAATTAAATAATTGAGTTTCTAGTAACAATGTGATGGATGGGCTTCAGCTTGGAATCTATCCCAGACAATCAGAAACACAATTAAATGGAAAGAATAGTTGTCTGCTCTATTATTCTATACATGATTATTTCTGGACTTCCAGACATAGCTTCCAGTGGTGAATGATTTGAAAGCATCTACATATGTTTTACTAGGTTTTTTTATATTAAATCTAAACAAAAGGACTCCAGAATATTATTCACTTAAAATTTTCTATTTCATAATCTAATTAAAAGATTTAATAGAAATTTGTTTTTATTTTCATCAGATTATCTAATATTTACTAATTTTTTTTTATTTTTACTAAAAAAAATTTATTCCGTTCCCTGACAAATTGACTTTTCTGGACACCTATCAGTTACTTATTGCTCCAATGATTACACATCAGTAATTTAGTACATGTTTTTACCAAATTAATTTTTTTACTGTAAGGATAACAAAATTATCACAAAAAAAAATATTCTGCTAACAAAATCACTGTCCTCTTAGGCAGGATTGGTATTAAACCACTAAACATTACACATTCACCATTTCTTATGCTTGCTCATAACTGTTATTGAAACAGGCAAAACTCTCCACAGAGTTGTGCCACTCAGTACAAGCCAGAGTAATCAATGGATATCAAAAACATTCTGCATAAAATTCTTCTCTAGTGCCTACTCATCCAATATCTCCAGACTAGTTTCTAGCTTATGGCTTTTATCTGTGAGGAGTTTTGAATCTGAGAGCACTTCACTTAGATCTTAGAATCTAATGCAACCTTCCAGCAACTACCTTTATCTCTACTTAACTACAAAGCTAAAAGAATAAAATTGAAAACACAATAATATTTTCAATCCAAGCTGATTAGCTTATATAGGCATATAGGTCTGAACTCAGTTCAGTACCCATATATTTTGGTGTCATTTGTTCTTTAATAACCATAGCCATCACTATTAGGCACTATTGGTATTAAACCACTAAACATTACATGATCACCATTTCTTATGCTTGCACATAACTGTTATTAAAACAGGCAAATCTCTCCATACAATGGTTCCACTCAGTGTAAGCCAGAGTAATCAATGGATGTCATAAGGCTTGTGAATAAAATTTCTGTCTAGTGCCTACTCATCCAATATCCCAAGATAAGTTTTTAGCTTGTGGCTTTCATTAGTGAGGAGCTTTGTAGTTAAGTAGTAATAAAAGGTAACTTCTGGAGGATTGCAATAGATCCTAAGATCTTGGTGCAGTTCTCCCAGATCCAAGGCTTCTCACTGAGCTAGAAATTAGTCTGGGGATATTGGATGAATAGGCACTAGATATGTATTTTATGACCAAGCCTTTTGGCATCCATTGATTACTCTGGCTTGCAATGAGAGGCACTACTGTATGGAGAGTTTTGCCTGCATACAAAATGGTGATTATGTGATGTTTATTGGGTTAAAACCAATCCTGCCTAATAGGATTGTGTAGTGGCTATGGTTATTAAAGAACCAAATACACCGAAATATATGGGTACTGAAATGAGTTCAAATGTATATGACAACATGAGCTAATGAGCTTGTGTTTAAAATATTGTGTTTTCAATTTTATTCTCATAGCTTTGTAATTAAGTAGAGATAAAAGGTGGCTGCTGGAGGGTTGCATTATATCCTAAGATCTAGGTGCAGTGCTCTCAGATCCAGGGCTCCTGACTGATGAAAACCATAAGCTAAAAACTAGTCTGGGATATTGAATGAGTAGGCACTAAATAGGAATTTTATGCACAACCCTTCTGACATCCATTGATTACTCTGGCTTGCACTCAGTGGTACTACTATATGGAAAGTTTTGCATGTTTAAAATTTTAAAATGTTAGTTTAAAATGAAACAAAAGTTAATGTATTTTTTTTAGTAAGATGGATATAAATCTATATCTATTCTTCTGATTTAAGTTTTAACAAAAAGAATAGACAATGGCTAATTAGTTATGTATATAAAATAAAATATAACTACTTTCTTTAAAAGTTTTTTAAACAAATACAAATTTTAATTACTTGTTGCTTATTAAATATATATATTTAATATTTAAACAATGTAGACAAAATGATATAATGAAAGTTAAACACAAGAATTTTTGAATCAATGTACAAAAAGAATTTTAACTTAGGTAATTTGATAAATGAAACAAAAATTAAGAATGTTGAAAATATGAATGAAATTTATATAATTGCATACTTAGATGTATCATATATATATATTCTAACCTAGTAAACGAATGACTTCTTATTTATTAAATCAATTCCGGAAGCCTATTCTATTAAAGAGAATTCGGACGCTTCCGTCTACGATTCGGATACGCTTCGTATAGAACGGGTAGCAAACCCTATTTTTTTATCTAATATCTCTTCGTTTGGTTAGTTATAATAATTCAGCTACAGCGATATGCAGTTCAGACAGAGATAGAATTAAAAAAAAAATTATCATTAATAAAATAAATTTAAAAAGAAAATTTAGAATAATTAACATTCTTTCTCTATCCAAAAACACCTTCTCTGAGCTGTAAGTACTTGCACTGTTCGACAATGATGATGATGATTTCATGTCATTGTTAATATTACTGACTAAAATAAAACATTCATTAATTTGCCAATATGCTCTCAATGTTTTATTATTATACAATTAGAAGTTTCAATCTCTTAAGCCATGCCACGCTTGTAATGTTGATCATAATTGATCAATTCTTAATGTAAGAGCACTTATAATAATGACACTAATCTCAGGGTTCTCTGTTATTTTTAAAGAAAAATGCTCGGCAGTATTGTGTTGTCGCATATGACTGACATTCTGGTTGGCTATAGGAAATATTTACCTTATTTAAATTCCAGGTGTCTTCATCCACATATTAACTATTATAATATTTAACGAGATGATAACCATATTCAATAACAACGCATAATTTTGAATAATACAGCCCTTTTTAATCCAGAATCTCAGTCGGAATGATGAAAAGACAAGGGTGCTTTTGTGTCCTTCCATCATCCATGACAACACAATAATTTAACTAAGATTTATTACTTAGACACTTCACTTAAATGTGTACGGAACAATGTGCAACCAAAACCTACTAGTTTGGGAATAAAGTGATTTTACACACACATAAAACAAAATGTCTTGGTCTGAAGTTTCCAATTCCGTAAATAATTCTTATTAAATTAAAATATACTGAAATATTCTGATCTGCTTACAATTGTCTATCTGGTGTATTGAAATTAAGATTTCATAAATGATTTTGGACTCAAGAAAGTATTGCAAGTATTATGCCAATACACTTTTATTTAGCACACAAGAAAAATGACTCAAGACAACTTGTAACAAGACTATAATTTATTATTGAATTTTAACAAGATTATAATTTATTATTACAATTTAACAAAACTATCCTTTATGATTAACATAATAAACAAACATATACAATTTATTCGATCCCATATGGATAAAACAAAATATAACTAACATTAATTCGTCTATACTTTTAGACCTGGATTCGAACTACTTCTTCATCTTCTTTTTACATTTATGCAAATTGAATATAACAAAATAAATATTATTCTCGATACATCAACTCATCCATTTAGTGTATCTTATATGAACGGCTGCTTAACTTTATTAACTAACTATTTGTTTTAAAATAAAATAATCTGATTCTAGGCAATGCGTACAAACGATTTTTTTATTATCATATCTTTAATTAAATGATAGTTTTTATTTAGATAACTTATTATAATTTATGGGTTAGTCATCAGAAGTTACCCTTATTATTTTAATATTTACCTCAATAACAACTGAAGTTGTGATACACATTGTATTCCTCAGTATAAGTTATATTGTGAGTGCTACTTAATCATTAACCCCAATTAAACCTAGTATTTGAATCCTTCATTGGCAAATAAAAATTTCTAAATCACGCAATTTTAAACTTACTCTCTCCATTGACTTACGTGTGGATTACCAGCACTATTCCGCCGCACAATCCAGACATTGATCATATATACTAGCACACTATTTATACTAAATGGATCGTGAGGAATTAACCTCCAATATACCCATTATCTTGCCATAACTTTCTAAACAAAACACAATATTCAACACCTTCTGTGGTGGAATTATCTCTATTTTCTCATGAGGAATATGGAATAACACCGAAGGTCTGTAGAGTTAACTACTACATTAAAATAGTTTGGTGGGTCCTTGCCTCTTACTTGGGCATAATAGGAATGCACACCAAATATAATCCTCTCCTGGGATTTTAACGAATGAAATACACTAAATACGATATAAATTACTGATCGTCCTATCTCTGAGAAGCGATCACTTGGGTTATAAACATACCCGAATACTAGATTTATCTATTCCCCTCATGGAAAATATAGCTTTTGGGGAGATCATTTCCATCCCACAAAATAGATACATTACGATTATTACTTATGCGTATATTAAGCATATACCGATGCTATATTGGGGCAAGACAAGCAAATACACTAATTACACTAAATTTATGTTCCGGGGTATATTTAGATCAACGTCTGAAATCAATGGATAACACAGAATTAACCATAATAATTTTCACCTTTGCCAAAGAAAAATTCAACAAGTAATTGGTATTATAGTATCTTGAACTAAATCAAGTGAATGCGTTAATACAGAATAATTGGGAATAAGTTCCGCAATTAGCATAGTATAAATTTGTTTCAAACTTTAAATAAGTAATATCTTGTATAGCACTTCTCTTTAATTACTTCTGATAATTTTAACTAGATATTTTACCTATTAAGTATCTAAATTTTTCTACTTTTACGCATCTAATATATAAATTTATATCCATAATGCATATCATAAGTAAACACATTTTATAAAAAAAAAAAAAAATTTTTTTTTCATGTCGAATATAAATTTAACCTAGAATAAGTATATGAAAACATACCTTTATGATTACAAGGTCATTTAAATATTACTTGATTATACAGCCTTTCACCTGTTGATATAAAAAAAAAATACACATAATTTTACAAATTAGTAAAAAAAAAAAATCATTACTTAACAAGTGATTATTATCTCACTAGAAAAATGTTTTTCCGTTGGGCAATTTATCTAGATGAAGAACTTGATCCGTTCGTAGTTCACGAAGCAAAATTTAAAATAAGAAACACATTTTATTATTTCATTTATATAAAAGTTGCCTCCATTCTGGTGCAATTAATAAATTAGGCAAAGAAAACATAGCAGCGTTGGATGTTAACTCTTCCTTGAATTAACTGATATAATTTTTGGGATCCAAGAAAACAATACATATTTTAACATGACGAATATTTGACAATAGGCAATCACAGATACAATTCTTTTCTTTTTACTATTGGCGATACATATCATTTTTAGCTAGCTGGCTTAGGAATAAAACTAATGCGCGAATTTTCCAAAATACTATTATTATAAGGATTGCAGCTGACTTACGTGGATATAAAGTTTTAACGACTCCATTTGATGTATAATATAACATATTATATTATAGTTATAATTAAGTCACTAATGTTTGTAGTTTTTATTCCTACTCTAGGAATTATAATTTTTCTTTAATAATGAATTCTCCGTAAAATGCACACATACAAATTTTCCGATATTTGCCTTGAGAAAATTTATATTTTCTTTTTTAAAAATATACAGGTGCATAAGTAAATATCCTTTATCACTACTATTATTTTTAGATAATTTTCAGTGAATAAACATATTTTAATGTGGGGGACTTACATTATTTTCAAACGCAGACAATTTCTTTTAGAAAGAGCGCGAAATGTTTCTCGTTAACTTCCTTTGGCTTTTATAATATTTCTTTTAATTATAATTTTTCTTTTATACCATGAAAAGATTATTAAATAAGATAAAGTTAACAAATAATTGTTTATTTCCTGGAAATTATTTATATTGCTTAATTTAAATATAATGACGCTTTCCATGATTACTGTAGTTAATACGGTCATTTTGAACTTTAGCATACGATAGTATATTTTTGCGTATAAAAAGCTTTAAAATAGGTAGATGGCCACAGAAAACAGAATATCTTATCAAATAGGATTAGCAATGCATGATATTATTAAAAATTTACTTGACTTATATTTATTTCTGCAATAAAAAATAATAAAAAATTTGTTACCGAATTTCAGTACTGCTTCCTCCTTGTAAAACTAAAGTCAGACTAAACTTTCTTCAAAATTTGGCGGTCTTCTTTTAGCGACCTCTTACAGAAAAATAATCATTTAATTATACATAAACAAAGGAAAGGAAAAAAAAAACTTATTACAATTATATTTTTCCGTATAATTTAAATGGATTACCAAGTAAATTGACAAATAATGAAAAATAATAAGTATATTTAATTAACAATGCTTATTAGTGATGTATAATTCTATATACACTATTATCTAAATTAATTTAAAATTTACCAGAAGTTATTGTGCTTTATGACAAGATATTCATCTACTCTCCCTCTACCCATCCAAAATCAATTACTGTTTATAATATGTGCTTTTATACTATATTAAATTGCTCTTATTGTTAAAATTTTAATTAAATTATTCATGCACTTCTTCAAAATGACCTTGGATTACCAAATTTTTTAGTTATTTGCTTAAAACACGTTAAAGTGAGTAACTAGCATATTTTATTAATCACTTAATATTATTATTATTTTATCTTTTTATTTTCTAAAAAAAGATAGCATTGTTTTCCTGTGGAAACAATGCTAAATAAACCAAGTGTCAATAACACTAGGTTACAATATATATATATCAAAATTGGAAAAGAATAAAAAACATTATGCTGCTCTTCCATAAAATTATAATCAGAAAATAATAAATTCTTTACAACAGCTATATAATCAATAATAATTTTATACATTAAAAACCCTTTTCAGCATCTGCTTTGGTACCTTTTTCAAATGTTACTAATCTGTTTAATGTTGACAAATTATTTCAGACATAAAACCACCCAGTGGGCAATAATGGAATTAAAACAAATAATAACAATATAAATAATTAAAACAAATCAAACTCTCATATGTTAATTCAGTAATTACAAAATAATTGACTATATCATAACAATATATTAAATAAATATTGCATGCATTTTTATACAATTATATATATATATATATATGTGTATGTGATAAACAAAACAAGTTATACATTTCGTAACTTGCTATAGTTTGCATTTTATGTTACTAGATGGAGCTTTACCAATAACCCACTATCAAGCTTAGTTTACATAAACACTGAGAGAGATAGAATTAAATATCTCTTCCAAATTGTCTCCAACCTTTAAACCATGTTTTCGAGCTAATTGGCTCACATCAGTAAAGGATAGGAAGATCATAAACTAGATCTAAACTCCAATTCTACTAAACAGTATTTATGAAACTTATTTCTAACAGCTTGAAAGTATGAATTTTTTTCTCAGTGTTTATATAAACTAAGCTTGGTAGTGGGCTATAGGTAAAGCTTCATCTAGTAACATAAAATGCAAGCTATAGCAAGTTACAAAATGTATAACTTGTTTTGTTTATCATAAATACACCCTTGAAGGTTTTTGCAATGATATAGATTTCAAAGGCTTTTACTATATGGTGAAACTGAACTGAATTCAGACCCATATAGCTATCTAGTTTGTTTGACTGGATTTAAAGATATTTACATATCTGAAAAATTCATACTTTCAAGCTGATAAAAGTAAGTTTCATATATGCTGTTTAGTATAGTTAGAGTTTAGATCTAGTTTTTGGTCTTCCTACCCTTTGCTGATGTGAGCCAATTAGCTCGAAACCATGGTTTAAAGGTTGGAGACAATTTGGAAGAGATATTTAATTCTATCTCTCTGTGTTTAGGTAAACTAAGCTTGATAGTGGGCTATTGGTAAAGCTCCATCTAGTAACATATATATATATATATATATATATATATATATATATATATATATATATAATTTAGGTATCCATTTACCAATCAATAAATAAATGACTAATTGATTTACCTATGACCTTACTACTTTAAAAAAAACAGTCTTCCATAGAAATCCTCAAGTTTTGATGGAGAATAGTTTTTTTGGAGTTGAAAAATGATCATTTAAAAATTTATTATAAAAATTGTTGAATAGTAAATTGCTCAGCAGGTGTGTGACATTAAGCTACATGATATAAGAGAGTTGGGCTGTGATTTAAAGATTTTTAGTTTTTATCATTATTAATGCAGTTAATTACACAAAGCAAAAGTTATGAGATAATTTTTTAGCTAGCCAATATACAATAAAGCCATTAATGCATCAAAAATGTTTACATTATATGACAATAGATAGTAAAGATTTAAAAGAAAATGTATGATTTAAGTGATTATTATGTGAGAGTATAGAGGTTAAATTCTCTCTCAAAGTAGTTCAATAATCAGATCAATAAATTGCTATAGCAAAGCTCAATAATAAGTGTCATCTTTATTAAGAGAAATAAAATAATGAATCCTCCTAAATTATTAAAATGTTTATGTAGATGCAATCAAACATAACAATTTCAAAGAAATTAGAAAGAGAAAGGAAATGAATTTCTTGGAGTATATCAGAGTGTTCATAAATTATTCATCCATAAGCTACATTTATTATATATTATTAGTAATAGTATTAATCATTTTGCTTATTGTTAGATTATAAACAAGTTTATTATAATATTCAGTTGCTGACTTGTGAAGAAAAGCTTATATTTAAACATTTCGTCATTAGCAGCAGAATGAATAAAAAGTGGATACTAAGTGAATACATTACAAATCAATACATCTTTCCAGAAGCTTATCTTTAAATCAAGTTGCAATCCATTCAGTATTCTTTTACTTACTGCCTATATTTTGACCTTTAAAATGTTTAAAAAAAAATTATCATTGAATAAATATTTTGCAGCAATAAACAGAACAATATAAGAAAATTTTAGCTAGATAGTCAGTATTTCAGTAAATTAGGATGTAGTACAGAAATTGAGGTTTTTATTTCTCACAATTACAATTACACCTCCTCCATACCAATTGCATTCTGTACTTGAAAGTTTTGCAAAATAAAAAAAATGAAAGTCCTTACAATAATGAAATTTTTAAATAGGGAAGAGATGTATGTCCAATATCTAAGTATATTTATGTAAACATATGAATGATTACAGAAATTTGTCAGCAGTGATATTGCTAGATAACTATCAATTACTAATGACAGCTTTTAAGTTATATATATAATTTTCCATTTATTTTTAATCAATCAATTATTAACCAAATTTATAGAAGTCTTGTAAATATTCATACAATTATTCAAATTGTTTTTAATGTAGTATGTTTCATATATTTGTCTTTTTTTTGGATCTTTGATATAATTTAAAAATTTAATACTTTTAGTAGAATCTATTCTATTTCCATATTTCAAGTGATGAATATATAATACACACATCATCTTTTCTATTAATTGAATTTTCTATTAATTGCATTATTATATTCTTTGGATCTTATCTCTAATTGTTTTTCAGTATGCCCAAAATAATTCAATTTACAATTCCACATGTAATTTTATATACAATTCCTTTTTTTGAACTGTAAATAATCCCTTAACCTATAATTACCTATTAATTGACCAAGATTTTTACTGTTTGACCAGCCAATATTTATATTCTCTTGAATATATTTTTTGTTATATCTTAATGTATTATAAATCCTAGGATAATATGAAAGTTTAGTCCATTTCTTATTTGATTTGTTATTACCAATATCAAGACCATTATTATCTTCAAAAATTTTATAATCCACTATAGATTTTTTAGAATTAAAAAGTATATTGCTAATAGTTTAGAATTATATCCATAATCTTTATATAATTTAATAAATTCATTTTTGTGCAATTGAGCTACATTTTTATCTATATTATATTTATCATTCCTATATTTAAAATTATTAATAACTGCTAATTTTTGAACTTTATACTTGTTGTGAATCTACATAAATAATTTTTGTTAATTTATATTCTTTAATACAATGTTTTAAAGTAATTTTATTGTGTTTATCTATATTAATTTCTATATCTAAATGTTTAATATTATCTTCAAGTTCTACTTTAGTAAATTTAATTTTATATATATTATGATTAATTTCATTATAAATATTATTCATTGCTCTTTTATTACCAATAAGTGAAATATCATCAACATATCTAGAATAATGTGCTATTTTTTGGTTGATTACCCTTTTTTAATTACAGTATTTTTTAATTCATTTATAAACATTGTTGATATTAAACTACTAATTGTGCAACCCATAACCCATCCCTCACTTATATTCCAAAATTCATTATTGTATTTAAAATATAAACTATTGTGTATTAATTTTAAACCCATTTCAATAATATTTATTATGTTTATATCATTTATATATTTACATAAAAAAATTTATTAATATATCTATACTTTTAAGTATTGAAATACCTGGATACATTTTTTCAATATCCATTGTAAAAATACTTTGATTCCTACTTAATTTTATATTATTTAATTTATCAATTTAACAATCTACGTTCTTTATAGAATATTCACCATATCCTAAAATCCCTATTATCCATTTATTTATATATTTACAAAACTTCTGTAAAATAAAATTACTAAAGTTAAACAACAGCCTCAATGGGTTATTATTTTGTATGAGTTTTAACTTTTGTAAAAAATATATGGATTTTCACAAGTAGAAGAATACAATAATTTATATTCCTTTGTATCTATATTTTTATAATCTTTCATTTTATTGAGTAATTTTAAATATTTGTTTTTTATCCCTGTAATAGATAGGTAGGTAGGTAGGTAGGTAGGTAGGTAGGTAGGTAGGTAGGTAGGTAGGTAGGTAGGTAGGTAGGTAGGTAGGTAGGTGGGTAGGTAGGTAGGTAGGTAGGTAGATAGGTAGGTAGATAGGTAGGTAGATAGATAGGTAGATAGATAGATAGATAGATAGATAGATAGATAGATAGATAGATAGATAGATAGATAGATAGATAGATAGATAGATAGATAGATAGATAGATAGATAGATAGATAGATAGATAGATAGATAGATAGATAGATAGATAGATAGATAGATAGATAGATAGATAGATAGATAGATAGATAGATAGATAGATAGATAGATAGATAGATAGATAGATAGATAGATAGATAGATAGATAGATAGATAGATAGATAGATAGATAGATAGATAGATAGATAGATAGATAGATAGATAGATAGATAGATAGATAGATAGATAGATAGATAGATAGATAGATAATTATGTTCAATATTTATTTTATCTCATAAAAAAATAATCTCTAAAAAATAAAATATTACAAGTTTTGAAAAATTTAATTATTTTAATTTCATTCAAGATACGTATTTTTAAGAATTCTGTATATAGAATATGTTGACAACATTTATTTAGTTATTTATCGTTTATTTATAAAAATGAAGTAGTTTAACTTTTAAACAAAACCTGATAGCATTTTAAAAGTAGCAAATATAATCTACAATATATTGATCTTTACTTTGTCGTTCAGGGACACCATTTCAAATTTGCAATAAATGAAATGTTTAAAACATAGTTGTCATCAAGGGAAAAGAATCTTTTAGGATAAAAAATACTAAAAATGTTATATTCAAAATTAAAGATTACTAGATAGGATTTCCTTTAAAGAAAATAGACAAAATATTTCCCATTTTCTTGATAAAATAATTGATGTTAATTTATCTAAACTCTCTTGGACGCTTTAAACAACTGATTAATTTTATAACCATACTCTCATCAAAAATAATTACTTTTCAGAAATCAAGTCTTTGTTTTTACTTTTAAATAAATATAATTCTGTTTTTTTTTTAAATGAAAAATAGAAGTTAAATAAACAATAGTTGATTAAAATAAATATTTAGAAAAAATAATGACTTTACCTCATTTTCAAAATTTTTAATCAGATTCTAAGTATACCGATAAAATAATATTTGGAATATTTCATACCATTATTAGATAATTTGATACGGTGTTTTTTTCTGGTACTATACATAGTTTAGTGAAAAAATATTACTGAATATTATAGTTAATGACAGAATAAAAAATATAAAAGCTAAGTTCCATGGATCACAATTCAAATTATGTCAACTCCGTGCTCAAATACTATTTGATATATGAAAAACAAAGAATTCTATAATTCCTAGTTAATGGAAAATTCTATATTTCACTATTTATTCTGAATAATGCAATAAAAAAAAATAAGTCAGTGTATTACTGAATTAATTAAGATAATCAATAATTCAATAAATTATAAACATAGTAAAAATAGTTTATACTATCCTGTCTTGAATTTTAAATAAAATGATATAAGTAATGTCTTTCTTGGTTCCTCTAAAATATTTGATTATTAATATCAATTGCATGACGCAATTTCTTAGGTTTCATATTATTAATGAAAGCTGCAATTATGTTTCATAAAGCATAGTATTATAATAATGTTTGACAAACTCTTGTGCTAAACTAAATTTTGAGTTGGTGATAAATTTCACAGTAAATTATAAAAATAAGTTCTCAATTCATTTTTATAAAAGAATCACCATATTAGGTTGCAAGTAATTATACCTACAAATGGCATTGTTTGTGTTGGTTTTATGTTGAAATGAAGTTATTGGTTTTTGAATTTATATTTGAAAAAATAAATAAGCCCTAGTCTTTTTAAGTCTTTGATTGTTATTTTTTTGTTTAGATGAAGTGATAATTTTTTTAAAAAATAAAGTAATAATCAGAACTTGTGTTATTATTAACGACTGTTACTATTACAATTTAGTATTATTTAAAATGGGTGACTTAAGCTATTTTAAAAAATTAAATTACGTTTCAAAAATATTTCAGAAAATTGCTTTCATATTTTGAGAGAAAAAGTGTTTAAAAATAGATAGCTGACTCATATGATTTAACTGTCAAACTAAGAATAAAAAATGATAAGTAGTAGTTTAAATATTAAGGTGATATATTTTATGTTATACACTAATCTTTTGAATAACTAATATTTGCATATCAATATTCATACGTTGAAAACATAATAATGCTCAACTGTGATGATTAATAAAATACATTATTTTATTAGAAAAAATGTCTAAATTTTATTTGAAAATAGGTATGACAATAATGGATAATAAACACCATAATTATGCATAATTTTGACATGGTATTTAACTGATGACCCTACCTAATTATGTATATAATCTTATTAAGATTAATAGCCTGATTCATGAATTATTATCCTGTTAAAAACAATTTCAGTACAAGAATATATAAAATATTATTAGAATTAGCCATCTTTTTAACATAAACTAATCTATAATCGGTTAAATCAGATATAACTTATGTAACCTGACATTCTTAAAATTGTTATCGTTTGTAATTTGTTTAAATTTAGAACTAAAGTTATATTTGTAACATTAAAATACTTTGTGTGCATGTTATTAGTTACTTTGAGATAAAGATAAACTAATAACTATGATATAAAAGAGAAAAAATAATAGCTGTTATAAACGGAACGCAAATAAAATGATTTATTAACGTTTATTTAATTGGTCTTTGAGACTCAGTTATAAAAAAGTTTATTTTATGATTATGACAAAAAATTTATATTTTGAAAATATATATATATATAATAATGAAGGTATTGAAGCAACTTTAGTAATGGAGCATATAATTTTTGAACAGTAATAGAATAATGAATAATATTTTATCCCAAATATTATAATCTGTTTTTAAATAAAAGTATTTTTTGGTGTTTTCTTAAGTTATGATGTTGATTCATTAATAATTTGAAAATGTTTTTAATATGTTACTTTTTCTATTATTTTCTTATGACCTTTTCTTCATTGTCTCTTTCTCTTATTTTAATTTTGTCTTCAAATTAATACAAACATTTCATGCAAAAACTCTTTTTCTTAGCCTAACAATAATACAGGGTTGTATATTTATGTAATTACAGTTTTATTCCATTTCATTTTTTTTTAATTCTATTCTTATGTCAATATGTCTTTTACCTTAGCTCAATTTTATATCACAATCATCTATCAGCCCAGAAGACAACCAACCTTTCTGAGTCCGAATGCCTATATTGTAATTTTAGCTTGACTTTTTTTGAGTAAAAATTTCACACACACACACATATATATATATATATTGTCCATCATTCTATTTTACCTACTATGTGCCATAGTAGTATCATTTTCACCAGTTCAAGCTCATCCCAGTTTATGTATATAAGCTTACAATAGTTTGTTTTAATCTGTAAGAGCATATATTTACACATATGTGTGTGTATTTGTATCTATGCACACATCTAATAATAATGTTAATGTTAGTATGCATATAATGTATACACATTTATAATTTTAAATTTAATAAAATTAAAATAAGATGTAAACATCATTGTATGTGTGGGAGCACACCTATGTATATATGC
This sequence comes from Epiperipatus broadwayi, assembly GCA_028023455.1. Lineage (NCBI taxonomy): Eukaryota > Metazoa > Onychophora > Udeonychophora > Euonychophora > Peripatidae > Epiperipatus > Epiperipatus broadwayi. The sequence continues at coordinate 597,202 of JAQFVV010006290.1, forward strand.
AAGTGGAAGTGTAATGTAATAGATTTATTAAACATTACAGATTTTTTAAATTCTTTCTAAATTATTTTTAAGTTATTTAAATGGTAGTATTGATAAATTTAAATGTTTAAGGAAAGTTATAAAGTCATTATTACGGAAAATAAATGTGTGGGATAAATTTACAGTTTTTTTATACAACTATAGAATTAAATGGAGTCAAAGAATATATATTATATATAATAAAAAAATGGAAATGGATGTGAAAGAAATATTGGTCTAAAGGTTTATCTATGGATATAAATGATAAAATGTGTTATGAATATATTAATTATAACAAGGAGATTACGGATAATTTCATAAATTTAACAAGATATAAATTTTCTATAGAACAAAATATTTTATTAAGTAAAAGTCCATCTTTCATACCATTTGTGGATAATGATATTAAAAAGAAAATAACTACAGATATACAACTGGTGAATATTTCTATGGAAGATAAGAAGAAATTAAATTATTTATTGAATAAACAATTATATGATATAAAAACTTCTAAGCAAGAATATAAATATAGAAGGATTACTAAAGAAATAAAAAATATATGTAAAAATGAAAACATAACAATATGTAAAGAGGATAAAAGTAGTAGATTTGTGATTTTATATTCTAAGGATTATATAGATAGGATAGAGTGTGAAATAAAAAAAAGAAGGATTTGAAAGATTATCAAAAGATTGCTATTAACATGATAAAAAATAAATATATAAAATTATTACAAAAGATAAAAGAGAAAAAAATTATTAATACATATTAATATAAACATTTATACCCTTCTTTTTATGGGAACCCATATTTATTTACTAAGGTAAAAACTCATAAAGAAAATAATCCATTGAGATTATTATTTAATTTTACTAATTTTATTCTACAAAGATTTTGTAAGTATTTAAATAAGTGGATAGTAAATATTATTGGTTATGGGGAGTTTTGCATAAAAAAATACAGAGGCTATTATAAATAGGTTAAATATGATAAAATTGAATAGAAACCAAAGTATATTTGTAATGGATATTGAAAAGATGTATCCTAGCATTCCAAGAACAAAAAGTATAGAAATATTAATACAGAAATTATATATGCATATTAATGATATAGAGGTAATTACTATTATAGAAGAAGGTTTAATTTTAATACATAATAGTTTGTATTTTAAATATAATAGTGAATATTGGAGTATACATAAGGGGTGGGTAATGGGGTGTGCAATTAGTGGATTAATGTCATCAATATTCATCAATGAAATGAAAATGAAAATTGTTAATAGTAGAATAGAAAATCAAGATATAATACATTACTTTAGATATGTTGATGATGTATTAATAATTGGTAATAAAAGAGCTATAAAGAAAACATACAATGAACTTAATAATAATATGGATAATATAAAATTTACAATTATAGAAATTGATGTTAAAATAAAATATTTAGATGTAGAGATAGAGATAGATGATAATAATATAATTAAATTAAAACACTTCATTAAAGAAAATAAGTTAAGGAAAATAATTTCTATGGATTCACAACAGGCATGGATACAAAAAATGGCAGTTATTAAAAAATTTTAAAACAAAAATGATAAATATAACACAGATATGAAGATAGCTACTTTGCAAAAAGAAAAATTTATAAAGTTATATATTAGTTATAGATACAACCCTAGAAACATTAGAAATATATTCTTTAATTATAAACAAAATAATTTGGGTAATAATAGTGACCCAGAAAATATAAAATGGGTAAAACTTTCATATGTTCCTAAAATTTATAATACATTATTAAAAAATAAAAATTATATGGATTAAAATATTAAAATAGGATGGTCAAACAGTAAAACTCTTGATATATTAGTAGGGAATTATAAAATAAAAAATGATATAAAATATAAAAATGGTATAGTATATAAAATTACTTGTGGGGTTTGCAGTATGGTTTATTATGGACATACAGCAAAACAATTAGAAGAAAGGGCTAAAGAACATAATAATGCTATTAATAGAAGAGATGACAGATCTGCATTATATGTTCACTACTTAAAATATGGACATAGAATAGATTGTGTTAAGAATATAAGTCCATTAAGTTATATTAAAGAAATTAATAGAAGGAAAATATATGAAACCAATTACATTAATTATAACAAAAATAATTGTATGAACATTTATAAAACATCAATTAATTTAACTAATAATTGGATAATGAAAAATGAATGGAGGGTTGTATAATATGTGTTGTTATATTTAAGTATAATTATAGGCTTGTGGTAATTTTATATAGAGCTGGTAGATCTCACTATGTATGCAGTATAGGTTATTTTTGTAATTAAGCCATATTGAAAAGGGCAAATATTTAAAATTTGCCGAAAAGAGCTTTTATATGTTTTATTTGTGATGATTATATGACTATATTAGAGCTATTGTTATGTATTATTTTGTTGTTAGTAAATATATTTTATTATATATTTATTATATATATATATTATATATATTTTATATATATATATATATATATATATATATATATATATATATAATTGAAATAATAAATTTAACAGTTTACAATTGTAATTGTAATTGTTTGTAAACCATTAAATTTATTATTTCAATTATAATTACAATTTTGTTTTTAATTAACGGACATTTTATATATATATATATATATATTAAAGCTACTGTGTTTCGGCTTATTGTTTAATTTAGGTTTGCTTATTAAATGTCTGTTTAGTTAAGTATGAGAGAATGACATTTTAAAGCATATTATAAATAATTAGTTAGTTAATTTTAAGTCCTAAATATACTTTACTCCTCCTTAGTTTATTCTCATAAACTATACAGATTACTGGGTAAACTAGGTCACTCATAATTATGCTCTTTTAGCATGATTTAAAGATGCTAATTTATAAACAGGTGTATAGTAGTTTTGGAAAATGAAACTATAGATTTAGTGCTCAATTAACTTTAATGTTTATACTTTAGAAAGTGTTACAAATGTGTTTTTATAAAGCACTCAGCTGCAATATATGCCTTGCTGTTATATTTTTATTAAAATGGACTTTGGTTTTAAGGACCATGCTATTACTCTTAGTTTGGACAGCTCTCTTAAAAATAGACTTTGGTTTTAAGAGCCACCCCATTATCTTATTTCAGAACTGGAACTCAAGGGTCCAGATTGTTTTATAACTTGCTCTGCTCACTGAACTAAATATTCACTTATGTTAAGGTAGCAAGTCATATGGTCCATGAGAACTGAGTACTTGGTACTGAATTCCATGAGTAACTGCACATTTGAGCTGCATCTCTTACTTATTTTATCTAGTACCATAGCCTCAGAAGTTGCGCTTAAATTTCCAGTTCACGCTCCATAATATTGATGTTTCAGCACTGATCTGAACCTCAAACCTAGCTGATATTATGCAATATGCATAAAGAGCACACTGATTACTCATTAAGTAAAATATTAATATGTTAATTATATTACCTATCATTCTCATATGGTTTAACTATTGGAAAACATTGTAGGGATGGCATACCATAGTTAAGGTATGAATAGATCATAGAATAACTTGTAATAAGCATTAACTTGTAATAAACTTATTTTAATTAAAGTGCACAAAAGATGAGAACTTGCTCTCATCACTATAAGACATCTGTATGTGTAAACCCAATGCACTTTGTATATTTGTATTGTTGATCATATATTTTATAATTAAATATTTAAAACTTATAAATGTTTAGTGTGTTTTTTGCAATTTATTAACAAATCTTATCCAAATCTACTCTAATATAGTGTTAGTTATTAATATATGCATTATCTAGCCAGCCATAGGGGTGTGTGTTTGTACTAAGTTATTAGTCATTTAGTTAGAATTCCCTGAATCCTTTGCTCCACCCTTTGCTACTGCTATCATGCGAAGTAAGAAACTCTGAGTGTAGCCTCATATATGTCATTCGTAGGGTAATAAGTCATATGTTGGTGGAGGAGCTGAAGTGTGATCTGATTTGAGATCTCAACCCCTCATCTAGACCAGCTTTGGTATATTTTGCCAGGACTCTGAATTTTGTTCTGTGAATGTACAAATCTGACCATTAATATATATATATATATATATATATATATATATATATATATATATATATATATATATATATGTAATATACAAATCAATATATATATATCAAAATACAGTACAATTTATATAAATTATATTCCTTTAGAAGTACTTTCGACTATACACTTTGTAGTCTTTATCAACTATATAACGTTGAATAATCAAAACGAGACAACCCTTAACAATACCCATAGTTCAATTCAGATTTCCCACAATTCTGTTATCTTAACATTTGATGACTGGCGATTCATTAACATTTGACGATTTCTTGAAATCAACATAGCCTCTTTTATTTTACGTTTATTATGACAACGTTCAATTTGAATAATTTTCATATTTTTATAATCAAATTTAAATCCATATTGACAAGATTTATTATGATCAAATATAACAGATGATGAAGGTTTATTTACATCTGTTCCATATTGATTCTCTTTTTGAATTCTATTATATAAAAGCATATGTTCTTTTATTCTCTTCTCAAATGTACACTTAGATTCACCAATGTATTGTACGCCGCATCCACATATCAATCTATATATAATAGAATTTTGATTAAACTTTGAATTTTGAATTTTAGAATTATTAAGCAATCTATTTATGTTATTTGTAGAGAAAAAAGCAATATGACACAAACCATTATAAATTTTCCTAATAAACTTGACCTGCTCATCTGATATAAATGGCATTGAAATCCATTTCATTTTGATATTTTTATTTTTAATTTTATTATAGTGTTGATTTCTTTTAAATCCTTTAATAATATTAGCAATTGCATTTTTATAATAACCAATTTTCAACAAGTCATTAACAAATAAATGTACATTTTTAATTTTATCACTAGAATATTTGCATAATTTTTCATTTCGAAATAAGAATGATTTCAATCCAGACAGCTTATGACACATAGGTACATGTGATTCATATGGAATAAAACCTCTAGTTTCAATTGGTTTAATTAACATAAGATAATCCAAACTGTAATCATTAAGAGTAACTTGAATATCCAAGAATTTTATGGAATTGTATTTCTCTTTAGTTATAACCCATTTTATATCCTTAATCTCATTTAATTCATTAAATAAATTGACTATTAATTCTTGTTTTCCACAAATAAAAACATCATCCACATATCTATGATATACTTTAATTTCTTGATATTTCAATTGTTTTAAAATTTTACTTTCATATGTTGATATAACAAAATTACAAATTTGAGCAACAGCAGGAAGACCCATTGGCCAACCAAAATTCATTTTATAATATTCATTATTAAAATTAACATAAATATTTTTATCAATAAACTGCAATACTTTTATAATAAAATTTATAATATCAGACTTTACATTTTTTGAAACAAGAGCATTATAAATAATATTAATTGACTCTATTCTATCTATTGATCCATACATTTCATTTATATCAAAAGTACAAATTGTGTCATGTAAATCTATATTTATATTCTTAATTTTATCTACAAAATCAAACGATGATGAAATAGTATATTCTCCAAAACCTAAAATATCTTGAAGTAATAATTCAATATATCTACATGTTTGATAATAATATGCACATTATTATTATCAAACATATGTGCATATTATTATCAAACATGTAGATATATTGAATTATTACTTCAAGATATTTTAGGTTTTGGAGAATATACTATTTCATCATCGTTTGATTTTGTAGATAAAATTAAGAATATAAATATAGATTTACATGACACAATTTGTACTTTTGATATAAATGAAATGTATGGATCAATAGATAGAATAGAGTCAATTAATATTATTTATAATGCTCTTGTTTCAAAAAATGTAAAGTCTGATATTATAAATTTTATTATAAAAGTATTGCAGTTTATTGATAAAAATATTTATGTTAATTTTAATAATGAATATTATAAAATGAATTTTGGTTGGCCAATGGGTCTTTCTGCTGTTGCTCAAATTTGTAATTTTGTTATATCAACATATGAAAGTAAAATTTTAAAACAATTGAAATATCAAGAAATTAAAGTATATCATAGATATGTGGATGATGTTTTTATTTGTGGAAAACAAGAATTAATAGTCAATTTATTTAATGAATTAAATGAGATTAAGGATATAAAATGGGTTATAACTAAAGAGAAATACAATTCCATAAAATTCTTGGATATTCAAGTTACTCTTAATGATTACAGTTTGGATTATCTTATGTTAATTAAACCAATTGAAACTAGAGGTTTTATTCCATATGAATCACATGTACCTATGTGTCATAAGCTGTCTGGATTGAAATCATTCTTATTTCGAAATGAAAAATTATGCAAATATTCTAGTGATAAAATTAAAAATGTACATTTATTTGTTAATGACTTGTTGAAAATTGGTTATTATAAAAATGCAATTGCTAATATTATTAAAGGATTTAAAAGAAATCAACACTATAATAAAATTAAAAATAAAAATATCAAAATGAAATGGATTTCAATGCCATTTATATCAGATGAGCAGGTCAAGTTTATTAGGAAAATTTATAATGGTTTGTGTCATATTGCTTTTTTCTCTACAAATAACATAAATAGATTGCTTAATAATTCTAAAATTCAAAATTCAAAGTTTAATCAAAATTCTATTATATATAGATTGATATGTGGATGCGGCGTACAATACATTGGTGAATCTAAGTGTACATTTGAGAAGAGAATAAAAGAACATATGCTTTTATATAATAGAATTCAAAAAGAGAATCAATATGGAACAGATGTAAATAAACCTTCATCATCTGTTATATTTGATCATAATAAATCTTGTCAATATGGATTTAAATTTGATTATAAAAATATGAAAATTATTCAAATTGAACGTTGTCATAATAAACGTAAAATAAAAGAGGCTATGTTGATTTCAAGAAATCGTCAAATGTTAATGAATCGCCAGTCATCAAATGTTAAGATAACAGAATTGTGGGAAATCTGAATTGAACTATGGGTATTGTTAAGGGTTGTCTCGTTTTGATTATTCAACGTTATATAGTTGATAAAGACTACAAAGTGTATAGTCGAAAGTACTTCTAAAAGAATATAATTTATATAAATTGTACTGTATTTTGATATATATATTGATTTGTATATTACATATATTGTGAAACGAATACAGATATCAAACTTTATTTATTATATATATATATATATATATATATATATATATATATATATATATATATTCAAACTTCTATTTAATTACAATTTTTTAAAACACATGACCAAAGACTTGTGGAAAAAATAAATGAGCTCTAAAATTGACATTTCATAATGAACCAGCAGTCATTGGTTTGCTCATAATCTCTTACACATATTTTATTTGTTCAGGATTTTATAGGTAGATTATAATTATCAAACTTTCTAAACTTTAACACAAATTACTTTTTAGAATTATATTAATGATTATTACTGATCATTCCTTAAACTAGAGATTACCTCTAGTCCAAATATAATTTTTAATTCTCAATTATTAATATGTATGCAGTGATATAGATGTATCAAGATATGAGTTTGTCCATGTTAACAGTTTTGATATTTTTTATTACATCATTTTAAGCAGTACTATAGATATTAATCAAGTGAAACTGAATTTAGAAAAAGAAATTTACTCAAAAAATGATTATGATTGATTACTTGTTTTAAATGACTTTTTCTAAAACTTATTTTTGTTTAAATGTTTTAACTGAAACACAGGCTTATTATATACCTGTGTGTATATATGTAATATATAGGGTATATGAGTACAGACTTCCACTGCGTCACCACTCTCCACACTATCACATAACGCTGATACACTTGAACACATAGATGTTGAAAAGATAAATAGTCACCAATATGCATATTTCATGCTAAACCAGCAATCATCAGTTGGTCCAGATTACCATCTCTACACATATATGCTATAAAAGCTCAGATATATATTAAGATAGCCAATCCTCATACTTTAATGGACAGGCTCTTCAACCGTCCATCCAATTGAAAATCTGATGATGAAATGCTCAAAGGCCACCCTGAGGCTGAGATTCATGTTACACCCATGTTTACCTAAGGTCAATCTGACCCCTTATGTACAGGACATAATCTATTTAATACATATACAAGGGATGGGGAGACATCTTTATTATGCAATAATGAAACACACAGGCTTATTATATACCTGTGTCTATATATGTAATATATAGGATATATGAGCACAGATTTTCACATGCTCCCCCACTCTCCACACTATCTCCTAACACTGATACACTTGAACACATATATGCTGAAAAGATAAATAATCACCAATATACATATTTCATGATAAACCAGCAATCATCAGTTGGTCCAGATTTTCATTTCTACACATATATGCAATAAGTGCTCAACATATATGTGTTCAAGTGTATCAAGTGTTGTAAGATGCAGGTGGAGAGAGATGTGTGTCAAAATATAATTATTTTCTGTAACAAGGTATAATAAAACAAACCATGTATTTGAACATAAGTATTAAATAAACAAGTCATAACATATGTAAATCTATAATTATATTTTATGAGCTATAAATATCTTAGCCATAAATTAATCAAATAAAATCAATATACTTCATGGCAAAATAGTATAATAAGTTTCTAGCTTCAGCTATAATATTATAATAAGATTGAATAAAATTGGAAAACTTTGCAAGATCATAAGACACATAATATCTCTGATTGCATTGTTGAAGTTTCAACTCCTGCATTCATAAAAAAAATTGTTTCCCTGTTTGTAGATATTTAGAGAAATTACAGTAAAATAGCATGATTTGTAAAGAGTTTGATTTCTCAGATAAGTCTCCATTGTTTTGTCATCTAAAACAATTGAAACTTAATTAACTTGGTTGAAGAATTCAGCAAACAAAATAATATTAATGTGACCAAATAATATTAATATGACCAATTGATAGTGATGATGAACTTTTAAAATGTCCATTTTTATATTAATTTAAATTTAATGTGTGATTCCAATTAGAACAGTTAAGAGAAGAAGGGTTTTTACAATTGACAAGAATCTAAAATGATTTGCATTAGAAATGGTTTATATATAATTTAAATAAATACGGACAAAAGTGATTTTTAAGTGTTTTTATAGTAAAAAATATTTTTTTCTTTTTAAAAATACAACTATTTGCGAATTAAAACAACTGATGAATGTTGGTTTAGCACATAATATGTATTTTGGTGATTATCTATCTCTTTCACATGTATGTGGTCATGTGTATCAGTAGTATAAAATGGAGTGGATAGTTGTAGGAAATTTGAAAGTCTGAATTTAAATCTTTTCTGATTACATTAAGTTCAGTGTAGACAATATACCTGCATTTAAATATTACATATTCATCCTATATTCTGCCAATCCCTCTTCTGTGTGTATAAATGGACACATTAAAATCCTATACATGAGGGGTCACAGAGACTTCAAGTCAACATGGTATGACAATAAGATTAAAACCAACAAGGGTTTTGGGCATTCCATTTATCAGATTTCCATGATATTGATAGCTGAAGAATTAGTTAAAGGGTAGAGAAGATTGAAGCCTGACCATTAAAGTTTGAAGATTTGCTATCTTAATATAAACTGAGCACTAATTATATATGTGTGGTGGAGATGATGATATGAATCAAGTGATGAGCACTGGTTCAGCATAAAATATGTATATTGGAGATCATTTATCTTTTTCAAATGTATGTGGTCATGTTTATTTGTTATATAAGATGGACTGAATATTTGTAGGGAGCTAAGTCTGAGTTCAAATCTCTTCTAATATATATTACAAATAAATGTGTCAATTTATATTTAAATTATTTTAGAAATAAATAAAATCCCCTAATCTATCTACGTTTCAATTAATTACATATCTATTCCTGAATTTTATTTAGGACGATTTTTAGAGGAGAAGATATTTAATATTAAATTTATGGATATGTAAATTGGGTTTAAGAAACGTGTAAGCTTAAAATATAGATATCAATATCTTGTAAATTTCCAATTAATCATAAATACACTATAATATAATTAAACAGCTTTAATTAATGTGTAATTATTTTAGAAATTGATTAAATCTTTTAATACATCTGTATTAAATTTAATTAAATTCATTACTTTATGTCATCGTCCAACAACGTTTAGCAATTAAAAATGAAATCACTTCCATCTGTTTTCTAAATCCTTACAAAGGCGTCTTTTAAGAATAGTTACATGTGTAAAATTCAACATTAAATTCACTGCATGGCATCATACTTAAAACATACCTTAATAAGAGTTAAAGAACCGATCAAAGAGATGGCATTTTATCTTCTTAAGTGTGTTGAGTAACGACATACGTCAAACTGCTTAATTAAATTTATTATAGATCATTTTAAAGAATTTTAACAGCTTTTAAAATAATTTTATATTAAATAATAATTTAATGATACTATTATATATATATTTGTTTGGAATTATATGTTGGACTATTTTTTTTTATCTAGAATTAATTGTTAAATATATTTAAAAAAATTCAACGTTTGTTTAAACTTTTCAAATATATTCAACTATCGGTAATAGCACTAGTTAATATATAATTATGATGAATTGGAAATTCACAAAGTTACAAAATGAATGGTAGTAGAGAATAGTTTTTTTTATTTAGCCTAAGACCTTTCAATTTCTCATGGAGGTAGTAAAAGAGCAACTAGTTTAAATTCATAATTTCCATTCCTTATGGTTTTGTAGATGCTATCGTTATAATGTGATTTCTCATTCAATAAACGAATATGGATTGCAGACCCACCAACACATATTGATAAACTACCAAAAACACTATAGCCTTATTTCTCAGTGTTTAATTAGTTCTTAACGAAAAAATCAGGCGAGGTTTTTTTTTTTTTTTTTTGCAAGCTAAATGAATAGGTATGAATGATCTTTCTTAGATATTCATAATCTTGATAAAAAGAAATAAATTATGACCCTTATTGCCATGAGGCTGTAAAGTTATTAGTCAAATTGGTATTTGGAGCCAAATATTAAGAATTCCCTGAATGTAGGTCCAGGCTTCTATTTGGTAATGGTGTTTTATTAGCTGACTACACCAGCAAATCACTTTTAATTGAAGGAAGATAACATGAACTAGAAGAATTATCTAATAACAAATGGGTTATCGTTGGGCTTTGTGAATTTAAATAAAAGGTGAAACCAATTGATTTTTAAAAAGGACAAATATTTAGTTACCTAGAAATGCAGATAACTTTCAATTGAAAAAAGATTAAATAAAATGAAAGATCTGTCTGTAAAGACACAAGTAACAGTTAGAGTAATAAGATTAGCTATTTAATTTAAATAAAGTTTTCTAATGCAAGTAGTTCAAATTTGTATCCCATTTTTCATTGTGATGAAGAAGTAAAGAACTTTTACATAGATGAACAAAATTATTTTGATAGGACTAAATCAGTTTGTAGAATTGTCATGGCAGACAATTAGAATTAGAAACAAAGATGAGTGAAATATAGATATATTGGACTATGATGAAAAATGACAGAGAACACAGCGATGTAAAATGGGAGGAGGTATATTATATATATATTTTAAAAATTCTAAATGGAAATGGATATAGAAATATCCAAGTAAAAGTAATTTAGAATAGAATTTTGACTAACAAAAAATATGTATTTCAAGAATATAAGGATTTTAATAGATTTAACACAGAAAGGAATCATCAATTATCGTCAATTATCGCAAAGTAAAAGATGAGTTAATGCTAAACTAGAAAAGCAAAAATTAATTTAAAAAACGTTGTTAATAATTGATGATGCAAATCTTTAGAAATGTTCCAATGAATTTAAATTAGAACTTTCTAATTGTTTTAAAATAATGACTGACTTTGAATTTATCAGCGAATAGTAATAAACTGACATTGCAATAAGAACTGCATTAATTGATAGAAAAAATTTCAAGTAAATTTTCAATTGAGATAAGACAATATATAAAGAGAAAAACAAATATGAAAATATTTTTAATATAAAATTTTATAAAATACACCAGGGTATCATTTTATGCAGATTTATTTAATGCAATTTTGAAGTTATGCGATTCATGTTTCTTCTTAATATCTTTGTATGCGGTTTTCTTTTATGCGATAAAAATTATTAAATCAGAAGTCAAGTTTCAATAATGCACTATTACTTTAAATATTATAAGTTTTGTGTGCTCATGTCATATTTAAAGTAATAGCAAATTATCAGAGTTCGACTTCCATCTAATAATTTCAATACTTCCATCTAATAATTTCAATATTTTCAGTGCTTTATAATAGTACTGTAATATGCAATAAAAAAATTCATAATTAATTTAAAATCAGGATTTCCCCATTTTATATACACACATTAAATTTTACAAGATTATAATGTAAATCTGTTTAAACATTATAGATGAAAAATACTATGTATGTTATTAAGTCAATTATTTTATATAGCGTGATGTTTTTTTACAAACTGTAATATTTAAACAGCATTAAACTGTTGCACATGTGCTTTGGATTTTAACTATAAATTGAATGAATACTAACACTTATTATTATGTTATTATTATTATGTTATTGTTTTTGCATTTTAAATCACATTCTATTTTTTCTTTTTATAAAAAGAGTACATAATCAATTAATCATTTAGAGTCCACAAGTTTATTTTTAAAAGGTGAGTAACAGAGGTGGGTACAATTAAATTTGACAATTAAAATCTGATTTTTAATTGTAATTAACAATTTAAAAATTATGTAATGTGATCTGAAATTAATACGATCTGAAACGATGAAATTTGCTTTTTAAATCAAATTGAAAATTACAAAATTAAAGACAAAAATAAGAATTTAATTTTTATTTGTTACTTTTAATTAAATTTTGCCAAACAGTGGTGAGTCAGTGACTTTTTATTATCATAATTCTAAGTTCTTATTTTTATTTTAAACTTTTAGTTTACCCTAATGGAGAGGGAAAAACACCCAAGAAAATGAATTTCTTTGGAAACAAAAATTTCAAATTTAGATCACTTAGCAAAATGGGAAGGATCAACAGTGATTGGAAAGTGTTTTAGTTGTATTTCCTCTTGACTTCATTTAAGGAGAAGCTACAGTACCTCACATCACATCACATCATGATGAATCTGATGTCTTAAATAGCAACAATGTTTAAAATATCATACATGTATGAAAAAAAATGTAAATTACGCATAAAAATATATTGTTTTGAATAAAATTAAATACTGTAGTTAATAAAAAAAGTTTATCTTGTATCAATTTTTTTCAAATCTGAAATTTTTTATTGGTCATATTTTATTTTCTTATTTTTTTTTATGCGAATTTTAAAGTAATTTTACATTGTTGCTTTGCTTGTATGGGATTTTTGAAAAATTACAGTATGTATCCCCCATTTTTCAAGGTAAGTTAAGCCTATTTTTGTGCGATTTCTTTTGTGCATGTTTTTTGAAGAACCTATCTACCACATAAAATGAGACCCAGATGTAGTACAAAAATAATAATGTTATAAAAAATGTAAATCGACAAGAAAAGCTTTTTAAGAAAATGACAAAAAAGTGTACACAACATTTTTATAGTGGAAAATCTTCCACAATAAGATGGAAAATATAATTATTTTAAAAAGAAGACTACATCATGACATGAATGGAATAGTTCTATAAAAAAGTATAGAGTAATAAAAAAACAAAAAAATAAAAAAATAAATAACTATTAGACTTAGTACATACTTTAATTTGTTGTGCATTTTAAATAAAATGAGGCATATATTTATATCTATGAAGAAGAAAAAATATCCAGAAAATAATGAAATTATTAGTGATATCTCAAAAAAAGCAAGTGAAAAAATAAAAAGTGTTAGAAAACTATATATCAAATATTAAAATAATAAAGATATACAGATGATTGGAAAAATATAATATTGATATTTAAAAAAGATGTTAGAAATTATTTTTATACAAAATTTTTACTAAAATAATTATAACAGTTTACAGTAAACTTTGGATTCAAAGCAGAAAAAATAACAAGCTGAAATGAAAAGTCATTTTCATTCAGTAGATAACATCTATGCATTGAGAGAAATTATAAGAAAGAAACCATAAATATGAACTGATCATTATATTGTGAATTTATAAATTATGAAAAGACATTTTATTCTATAATACATTCCACAGTGATTAAAGTTCAACAACTAATATATATATTTAGGATATTACCATATTCTAAAAAATATTCCACAGTGATTAAAGTTCAACAACTAATATATATATTTAGGATATTACCATATTCTAAAAAATATTTATAGTATCCAACAGCAGTAATTAGATTATATGATACACTAAGAAGAAGAAAAAATAAGAATAGGATAATTCTATATTTCCAATTTTTTTCACAGAAGTTGTATGAGAAAATATTTTATATATTAAAATGGAAAAGTATGAAAATAAAAGTAAATGGAGATTATTTAAGTCTTCTATATGTTGCAGATATTATGGTTATTTTGGCAAATAATCTATCACAACTTCAAAAAATGTCACAAGAGTTATCAGATAAATATAAGAAAGTAACATAAAGATAAGTATTAAAACATTTAATTTGCAAATAAACATCAGGAAATGTTGTAGGAGTTATAAGATGGACTTAAAAAAACAGAAATAAAAATAAATACTAAAACACTAATAGAGATTTTCCACAAAAATGCAATAAAGATTTTTAATCTTTAATTAGATATTACCAAATATCTTAGTCAGATTATGAATACAAATAGAAACATAATAGATGAAATTAATTAAAGAATTAAACTTTCATAGAGTATTTTAATAAAATTGAAAAAATATATGCATATGACTTCTAAGCATTAAACTCCACACTGCAAATTATGTTAAATGCATAGAGGCAGCCTGCTACTTTTCTCCATCACATAATTTGTTTTTCCAAAGATTATACATTCCTGCAGCATCAGTAGCCACATTCACCATGTTTGCCTTCTTGTGCACCTGATGCATCTTCTTGTTAGGAAACAAGACCAGGAGGCATCCATCCACATTTGTCAATAAATTAAGCATGGGATAACAACCTAGCTGCCCCCCCTCCCCAGATATTTTTGTGGCCACCTGGTTACTGATTCTAGAACATTCCAGCCTATAATTGTATACAACCATGGTAAGCAATACTAAAAACCTTCTCAAACATAATATTTTACATTAAAAACTATGTTCCACACACTCTTTACAATAATTCAATACCACAGAACTTTATCTAACTGAACCAGTCAAGCTCAAGGCAAATGAAATTTAATTCAAAGATTATGAGCATTTCTTTTTATACAACCAATACTATGTTGTATTTAAAAAGTATCATTAATGACAATGATGTTTAATTATCAATGTTAACATCACATAATCACCATTTCTTATGCTTGATCATGACTGTTATTAAAACAGTCAAAACTTTCCATACAGTAGTACCACTCCCAGAATAATCAATGGATTCCAGAAGGCTTGTGCATAAAATCCTGATCTAGTGTCTACTCATCCCATATCCCTAGATTAGTTTTTTAGCTTATGGCTTTCATCATTGAGAAACCTTGGATCTGAAAGCACTGCACCTAGATCTGATGGACTAATACAACCCTCCAGCAACCACCTTTTATTTATACTTAACTACAAAATTATGAGTCTAAAATTGAAAACACAATAATATTTTCATTCCAAGCTCATTAGTTTATATAGTCATTAGGTTTGAACTCAGTTCAGTACCCATACATCCTATATCACTATATAAGCTAATTATCTTGGATTGAAAATATTGGGTTTTCAATTTTAGACATAGTTTTGTAGTTAAGTAGAGATGGCTACTGGAGGGTTATATTTGATTCTAAAATCTATGTGTCGTGTTCTCAGATCCAAGGCCCCTCACTGATAAAAACCATAAGCTAGAAACTAGGCTGAGGAGATTGGATGAGTAGGCACTAGAAAGAGATTTTATTCACAAGCCTTCTGGTATCCATTGATTACTCTAACTTGCACTGAGTGGTACTACTGTTATGGAGAGTTTTGCTTGATTTAATAACAGTTATGAGCAAGCATAAGAAATAGTAACATGTAATGTTCATTGGTTTAACACCAATCCTGTCTAATAGGATAGTGGTAGCTGTAATTATTAAAAAACCAAAGACATCAAAATATATGGTTACTGAACTGAGTTCAGACTTAGATGCACTATATAAGCTAATGAGCTTGGAATGAAAATATTGTGTTTTCAATTTTAGACTCATACTTTTGTACTTAAGTAGAGATAAAAGGTGACTGCTGGAGGGTTACATTAGATCCTAAGATCTAGATGCAGTGCTCTCAGATGCAAGGCTCCTCACTTATAAAAGCTACAAGCTAGTAACTAGTCTTGTGATATTATATGAGTAGGCATTAGATAAGGATTTTATGCACAAGCCTTCTGGAATCCATTGATTACTCTGGTTTGCACTGAGTCGAACTACTGTATGGAGAGTTTTGCCTGTTTTAATTACCAATGTTTATATAATTGTGCTGTAATCAACAATTTTAAGCAAATTTATATAATAACAAATAATTATTATACTTGAAATGCCTTTCTAACCCTGGAAAAACTCTTGTCAAACATTTGTAAAATCTATGTAATACATCTTTTTGTTGATAAAGTATATTAGTCAAACATAAAGAATGGCTTTTAATAGATGTTTTACAATTTTTGTGTATAGGTATGAGACTTGGATATTTCATAAACAATTAGTACAGGGAACATTGAGAAATAATCAAAAGTGTAATGCTTGCATAAAAAAGACTGATATAAAAAGAATTAGGAGGTTAAAATATATTTAGGCTGAAAATATGGCTAACATAGATGAAACTAGAAAGAGAGAATAATATATGAACTGCTGAAGCTAAAAAAAGATGATAATGGATGAACAGTTGATGGTTTAAAAGATTCTAAAATATTGTAAAATATCTAGAAATAGATCAAAAGTGAAGCATAGGGATGAAATAAAAAAAAGTTTGTTAACATGTAGTGAATAAGAAAAGCTATGAATCAAACTCAATTCAATTTAAAGGGTTTTTCATTGTGTAGTGTATATTAATGATTGAAAAATAATGCTGATTTAGATGAGTACTTTGAAATTCTACCTTGGAAATATTTTTACTGTCAGTTTAAATTAGGCTGTGAAACATTTGATAAATTTGTTGCTGAATCTCACATATATCTTTATCCATACATGACACCCTAATTAGAGTATTAGAAAACAAGTAGATGGAAATGGTTTCATTTTAGAACACTTGAGACTGTTTGTTGATTATATATGATGTTATTTTTAATTCAATTTAATTCGGGACAGCGACAGGATATTTCAATGACTCCTAAACTAATACTATATATATATATATATCACCGCCGTAAAGCCCACCCCCCCCCTCCCCCCCCGCCGCGTTGCGCAGACCGTTTGTGTAATCTCAACCGCGTAGGCGGATTACACCTTGTCCGATCACCCTTGCACATTATCGCATAGGCGTATCCAAAAGCATATCTACTTTTTTTTATGCAAAAGACCACAATCAACATCGGGGCAACTTACTACAGACAAAATTAATGAATTAACCTAACTTTTATAATTTTTTGATCGCAGCCAGGGTATACCCGAAGCCTATCTAGTTTATTGTAAAACATATTAAACAAATTATAAGTGCATTTTATCACCCTTAAACCTCTGGTTTTTATGGTGGCCCATGGCCGACCTGTACAAGTAGGTATTTGTGGAATTATATGAAATTATGAAATTTTAAATCATCTTATGATTTATAAGCGTGCGTCGGAAAGCTTGCAATTAATGACAGAATATGGGTTCTTTTATAATTTATATATCATTGAGTCTTATTGTATTGCGAATGAAAATTTAAAAATGTTAGGTAAATATATTTAATCATATCATTATTGAAAACGGTTCCAAGTTTAATAATTAATTTGGTTTTATACAGAATCAACACGAAGCCCTGTGGAAAGGTAAATGGGTTTTTGTCCTTCCAATCATATACTACCAACAAAGCCTCTAGGTTCTCAAAATATTAATAAACTCTTATATCTGTAGACAATATATCTTCATGTATGCCTATGTGCTCCTCAATTTGTTTCGTGTATGAATGCCTGCCGAGTTTAATTATAAATCACTTTTTACAAATTATGAACAAAATAGTTATTTCATATTTTAAATAAAAAAAATAAACAATAAATATTAATTTTCATAGCTTTCTTCAATACTTTCTAGGTTAGTTTTAAAAACCTATCATATATTCAATCTATTAATAACATTGAGACAATTATTAAATTCAGCATTAACATGAAATATTGTATTTCCAGATTCAATAAATCCCCGTCCTATAATATATAATAATATATGTGTTTGATGTTTTAGCTATAATGTAATCATTAATTAAAATGAAAATAAACTTACCGTAGTAATAATTAACCAAAATTATCAGAAGTATGAATAGATGTCCTGTTGCCTTTATCAATCTAACCAATAAATTATGTACAAATGGAGTGTTGGCGTTAACAAAATACTTTGCCCACTTATATCTGTGAAGCAAACATTCCTGTGGTGTATTCATCACGTAGAATTAAATAATACAGGATTTAAACCACATAAAGTCAAGTATATCCATAATCCGGGTTACCCCGCGGGTGGAAATAAAGCAAAAATAATCTGCGGTTACCCCAGCCTTAAAGCTTTAACATACAAAACACTATAATTTACTTCCGTCAAATCATCTCCCCAATTCTTCGCTATTCAGATACACGCCTTTAGCCGGGGTCTGCTTAACAATATGTTACAATAATCAGGACAACTAATGTACTACTTATCTTGCTTAAAATAAACATGTGAATATAATATAAATAATATTGGCAGGGAATATAAATCGGAAAGCTCACAAATATCTCATAAAGATTGGTATATCTCATGAATTCATTAAGTACTGTTTAGCTTTCTCCTAGGCTATTCTTTTGAATAAATATTTTATTCAACCTTTATTAATTTAAATCTAACAAATATAACTTATGAACTTCATATGGTTCATATAACGATAAAATTAAATAAATGTATTATTCATTAACATATAACATTTAACGGGGTGTGTGTGATAAAACTAAATGTAAAGCTTTTATAGTTCAAATACATGAATTTTAGCAGAGTGTATCACAAATTGGATTGTATAGCATTTTGTAACTCCTAATGTGATCCGTGGAATCCATGTACAAGTGTAGAATAATAAGTATATGAGGTAATAGCTATAACTGTAGTTAACCATACTCTTTTCCATTTGATTAGTTATTAAAGCAATATTAGTTAGATTTGGTCTCTCCAAACATGAAATTTTAAAAAGGAAATTTAAATAAAATGTTTTTCATAAATTATTATCCCTACATCTCTCTATCAAAAGTCCAAGTTTATCCTATCCATGAGTATTTATTTATCCATGCGTTATCCAGGAACCAATTACGAATTCTTTATTCATTTTAAACTAGATACAATTATAAAAAGCTTGTTTATTTTTAAAGATGTTTATCAAATGTTAAAAAATTAACTAGCAATTAGTCTGCATTATAAAATAATTATAATAATAATATATTTTATTAGAATTAAAGAAGGAAATATTAAAAGATTTTGACAAATTTAGCTTTACTTTATTTTAACTTAAACTTTTTCTTTTTAAAAAAAATTTTCATTTTAATAAAACTTCTGTAATTAAAACGATTCAAATTTTCCAAATTGTAGAATAATAAATATTTCAAAACATACCAAATTCTTTATTTAATTTTCAAACGGGAGCTCCGACATTTCAAAATGCGATATTGGAAAACGCTACGGTGATTTGATTCTTGCGAGACTTGAAAGATCTTTAAGTTTTAGTGATCCATCTTAATTAGATACCTAAGTTATTTTATGTTTATAGCAAATTTTGTGGTAGTCTATTTACTTATTAACGGTTTCAAAATTACTCAAATTTTACATCATTTCTTTAGTTTGTTCTTCTTCCAAAAAAAACTAAAGAGATATTCTCTAGAAATTCGCGCTCTTTCTTTTATTACATTGAGGCTACGTAATTATTGTATTTATTTAATAATTTATTTTAATTGAAAATGGTTTTATTTTAATTAATAGAAATAATAATTTAAGATTACTTTAAATAAATAAAAAAAAATATTATTTTTAATAATATTTTACAAATTTTAATATGTTGTAAAAATTTTAAAAAGTTAAACGTTTTGATATAAGTTAGTATATGGAATGAAGCAAACTTAAATTTATATTAAAATAATATAAGAAATAATCTTTTCAAATGGAATCAAGCAACCAAATCACAAAGAAGAAAGAAATTTTTATAAGTTATAATTAATATATTTTCTATAAAATAATGCAATATATATATATATATATATATATATATAAACCAAAACTGTCTAACACTATACTAGCAAAAAATAAAAATGCAAAACCATAAAACAATACAATACTAGATTAAATACAAAATTTTACCAAAATCCTAACACAACCATGGTTTCATCTACCACAAATAGACCTTCTCAAGTGAAAATCAACCTAAAGGAAAACATATATATATATATATACAAACAAACAAACCTTCCCATAATTCATTTCAAACTCCACCTTCCCTTAATATCAAAAGAAGTCTTCATAAGATTGATAGCCTCAGAAAAAGAATGAGTTAAAAAGAATAAAAGAGACTTTGATGATAAAACTTCTTGATTCTGAGGCTATCAATCTTATGAAAACTTCTTTTGATATTAAGGGAAGGTGGAGTTTGAAATGAATTATGGGAAGGTTTGTTTGTTTTATATATATATATATATATATATATATATGTTTTCCTTTAGGTTGATTTTCACTTGAGAAGGTCTATTTGTAGTAGATGAACCCATGGTTGTGTAAGGATTTTGGTAAAATTTTGAATTTAATCTATGTATTGTTTTAGGGTTTTGCATTTATATATATATATATACATATATATATATATATATATATATATATATATATATATAATGAATTAAGAAATATAGCTTCCAGATATTTTTCACCAATCAAATCTTTCAGATTTGTGATGAACTACTACAAATAGTAACAAATCTTAAACACTTGATCTATGTAAAAACTTCTAGACCAGTCTCTCTTCCAAATACATGTAGTTGACGAGAAATGAGCAGCCTTAGGGAAAAGATAATCAGGCTTTTCCATTTATATGTCTTAAATTTAAACCAATTTAATTAATGTTCTAAGATAAATGCGTTACTCAGAATTTAAGGAGAATTCTTTATCTACATACAAATGACGAAACATAAATTTATTAAATAAAATCTAATTTAAAAATCATTGTTTTTCATAATAGAAATAGAAAATATGCATATAGAAATAATATTATATAGCACTGAATTTAAAGTAAACCAATAGTTTTCAACAATTTGTGAAGCATATAGAAGTTTTAAAAGCAAATTTTTTATAAAAATAGATGCAGAATTAAAAAAAAAGAATTTAAAATTTTATAATCTTATTCTTTTTTATTTAAAAAAAAATATTATTATTATTTTACATGTAAGATTGAACACCAAAAGTGTTTCAACTCTTGTCATAAAGTAAAAAATATGTCTAAAATCTCCTAAGGCATTTGTGAGTGCACAAACATATATATATTAAAAAGAAAAAGATTATATGTGAAGCCAGATGTTTTAAATTAATCTATATTTGATATAGATTGCAAAAAAGGACATTACTCATTTCATTGAAACTTCAAAGGGAATTATTCAAATCATGATAAATTATAGATAAATATATGAAGAGTGACTTCAACTGCCAATAAAATAATTCCTTAAGACAAATAAATGTTAAAAAAGTAATGAAAACTAAAAGAGAAACATTTTTTTTTTCATTTTAACAATTTAGTATTAAGTATGTATATATATATAGGAAACAAACGCAACCTACTTTTATTCATTTAAACAAAATTCAACATTTAAATCTTTAGCAAATTGAGTGATTCATAAAAATGCAGACCACCTCCGATATAAAAATGTTATCACTGACACGATTACTTTATAAGCTTTAGATCTTGACATTTCTATAAACGAGATGACACCCCAGTATATATTTTAAAGCGATAAATAATACATTAATAATATAAACACAATATGCACATATTTGTTATTTTTGAATATACAATCAACAAATTTATTGAGATAAAATTATTTTAATTTCATAACTTTATAAATCATAGTGGTTTTACTATAGGCAATAAGTTTAATGTAGATTAAAAGTTTAGGGGAGTTTTATTCTAGTAATCAGCGAATATTCTTATAATGTTTATCTGGACTGGATGAAACTTGGAATTCTTCAAATCTCATATAAACTTAGAATTTTTTATCAATAGTCAGAAATTTCAATGCAGTTTGTCACTCTATATTAGTAAGTTATTTATAATTGTTGTTTTTGCTATTGTTGTTGTTATTATTAGTATTCAGTATCTGAAAAGTCGAAGTCTAAAGTTATCATGTATTGATCAGATGTTTTGATAATAAAAATAAAATGTGATGTACTCTTTTGAAGCTATTGTAACTTATGAGAGAGATGTGACATTAGTTACTAGCGCTAAACCTTTGATTTACTTTTAATTTAAACCATGTTAGTACTTATAGTAAAATTTAATGATATATTTAATCTATTAAAAATGTTTTAGGATAAAGATTTAATAATTTAGTAAATAAACTTTAAAATAAACATAATAACCTCAGGCTATGATGTAAAAGCACTCTAAATGTTACATTTTGTTTAATTATTTCAATAAACATCTTTAAAGGTAGATGTTATCTGCAGCCTTGTGTAATTCATTACCAGTTTAATAACTCTTAAATAGCGTATTCCATTTAGGTGGATAAATTAATTTCATTCTGAATTACAACAATGTTAATAAAGTATACTTATAAACTTCAAAGCTACCAAGAGTACATGGATTTATTCTATTCTTTGTTTAATATATAGTGTGTTTTTATGTCATAGCCTGAGGAATGGTGATTTACTTAATTTAATACATATATATGAGAAGTTAATTTATGAATGTTGTTGTTATTTTGCATATTTGATTACCTTTTTTTGTGTGTGACTTTTTTTGATACACTGAATATTTCTGTTATATATTTTCTAATTTATTGTTATTTTTAATTCAAAAGAGTCTAATTTTCTGTTTAAGATATTGACCTTCAAAAGTTTTCATTTTTCTATATTTAGTGTTTTCTGTTATTTAAATTTTACCTTGTTTGTTTTATTATATGATACAGCTGGTATAACATGAAATTTTTACATATGGTTATTAATCTCATACCCAAGGACATTTTTTATACAATACTCTCTAGCATTTATTATATTGTTTCAAACATCAAAAGATAATAAACAATTCATTTTATTACCAAGAAGTGGACAGGCACATTACTATTAAGTATTTTAAACTACTTATGACTTTAGTTACTGTCTTTCCCCGAAAGTATGGCACTATCTTATATTAATTTTTGCTTCAAAACATATTTTAGACTTATTTTTAGGAGATATTTTATTTTTTCATACACAAGTCTGCATTTGTTTATGTATAAAATTTTACATTTACGCAAAATAGTAATTGAAATATTACAGGATGTGGCAAAATATAATTCTGAAATCGTTTCTTTATTTCACATGAATGCATAATTGTCAGCCAGTCTCTTATAATAACTGATGTATGTATTTCCAATATATGTGGTAGAAAATTGCAGAAAATAAAATTCTGAAATTCTTTCTTTACTTCATGGAAATGTATAATTGTAAGCAAGTCTATTAAAACACACATAAGCCCTTCTGGTTAATTTTCATTTTGAAGGAAAAATAATCTAATGCCTTTGACAATATAGTAAATATTTTCTTTTGACCAGATGTTCATACTTGTGTTGTGTCTGTATTCTGATTGCTTATTTGGCATGCTTATGAACGGACGATCTTAGAGCTTCTTTACATTGCCAGAGTGGTGCTGCTGTCATTTTACCAAAAAGCATTCGCAAGACAGAGAAATAATGTTTGCATTGTATTTTCCTTCTCTTTCTAACTAAAGCTTATTTTCAGATTAGGGCTTATATTACAAACATCCTAAAAAGTTATACTAGGACTTATTTTTTTGGTTAGGTCTTATTTTCAGAGATACTTGGTATATAATATTTTAAATAAATAATAATATCAAACATGTTAATCTATCAATCCAAGCTCTTTAACTGAGTTCAGACCTATAGAATAATATAAGCCAATGATTTTGGATTGAAAATATTATTGTATTTTCAATTTTAGATTCATAGTTTTGTAGTTAAGTAGAGATAAAAGATGGTTTTTGGAGGGTTGCATTAGATCCTAAGATCTAGGTGCAGTGCTCTCAGATACAAGGATGCTCAATGATGAATGTCATAAGCTAGAAACTAGTCTGGGGATAGAGGATGAGTAGGCACTAATAGGGATTTTATGCACAAACTTTTTTGCATCCATTGATTACTCTGGCTTGCACTGAGTGGCAGCACTGTGTGGAGAGTCTTGCCTGTGTTTTTACAATCTATTAGCCTCTATTGGGCTTATTTAAAAATAAAAGGTTGAGGTGACTCATTATCTGCAACTAGGAGTCAATTCTCTGGAGCTATGTCATAAAATGACTCTTCTACTGCTTTACCTTCCAAGTTTGTGCAATCTTGCAGCTCTGTCTCTTATTATGAGCTGAATCCATTTTTTATATATTACCTTGTCTCCTCTATCTTTCTGTATTACAACAGTTATAACAAGACTTATGTAACTCTCAACATTTCAATAATAGGTAATATGGCACCTTTCTTTTTAAGTGTCATAGCATCGGCCGGGACACGAACCCGCAACCTGGGCAACTGTCTGCAAGTGCAAGCCAGTCGCGCTGACCTCACGACCACTAATGCAAGACTTTTAACTGACATATCAGTTCATTTTTTAACAAATAGTTATTGGTTTGTTTCAAAATTCATTAATTATTAAAGATTTTAATTCAGAATCTCTTATACATAATTTGTTTATGGTTTCTATTAATAAAGTTCAGTAATAAAATAATTTACACTATTATTAAATATTCTATGCCCTTCTTATTCCACTATTAATAATTTAATCATATTGTAACTATAATAATTTATTATAAACATATTATATGGTCTGTTATTGTAAATTTTTATAATTTTCATACTTATATTGTTTATTTGTTAAATTTTTAGAAGGCATTAGAATGCATTTGCGCTTTATTTTAATGTTAGGTTATGCTTAAAAGAATCAATTATTCAGTTTGTTCTATTAAATAATAAATGTTTTAAATGCTTTCCCAATAATGCTACCATTTAAAAGAGCTTTTAAACAATGTTAACAATAATTTGGAATTTATCATTAACAATGTTAACAATTTAACAGATTGGCAGTAAATAATATCAATATTCAGTATAATAAATTTTGTTATAAATTAAATATTCTGGCAAATATTTTAAAAATTATATATTTTTTACTATTTCTGTTTTTTCTTGCATTTGAACTGCTTGCAATCAAGTACAATAATTTTCAGATATATTTAGAGAATATGGATGCATTATGAATTTTAGTTTGGTAAAAAACTCCACAATAGTTCAAATTTAGGGAGAAACAGATTAATAAAATGTAAAAAAATATCATTACTAAAAAAAAGATAATATTAGGATTTAAAAAATGTACATTTGAGATGGCCTCAGAATTGATCACAAAGTGCAAAAGATGATACTATGTCATCACACTATACCAAAAACTAATGATTGTATTTATAAAATATGATTGATAAATGCAATTCCCTGTTACATAATTATTGTCTAATATATTGCAGAATTACTATAATTATTATGAGGCAATATTTTTAAATAAGGTTATTTTTTATACAAACTAAGATATTTAAATAAAAATGATTTGGAAACCTAAATCTTTTCATTTATGTATAAATTTTACTAATTCTCACTGTGACAGTATCCATTTATTTAAGGCAGCACAATGGTAAAGTGTATAATATATATTACATTATATTTTAAGCAATTGTCACTAAAACTAAGAAAAAAGCAATCCTTTTAGATTTAAATAAAAAATATTTACAATAAGAAAGTGTTTCTAACAATGGAGTGGTTGAGAAATCTAAATATTTTCATTTACTTATAAATTTTATAAATTATTGCAGTGGCATGGCACCCAATTAATAAAGCATCTTTATGTTTCACACAACTTGCACATCTGCATGTAGTGAACTTTCTTGCATTAATATCATGATACAGATTGTGGAAATTAATTTAAAGGTTATCTTTATTCATTATCAATAAAAAAAGATACTTTTTAAATTCGACTATTCTATTTCTTTTCAAATACATATTTATTTATTTAATATCTGAGCTCCAAGAAACCTAAGTACTTATTTTTAATGATAACGAGCAAAATGTGTGGCAGTAAATATTTTATTGGAAAAATGTAGTTGAGGTATTCATGTATTATTTATTTTTCATGAACATTTTTTGTATTGCATTAGAATGATAGAAATGTAGAAGTGGGATATTTCCAGTAAATTCTATTTTAACACATTATAATAATAAATTATTCTTAAAAAGATTTCTTTGTAAATTAACAATTATATTAAATATCTTTAAATCTATAGTTTATCACCTATTAAAGATTTACTATAAGTCTTTATAAACTAGATTTCATCATTCTCAAATAACTTTTATAGAGAAAAATGAATAGCTGAGGTGCAATTAAAAAGCTGTTTTTGTGTCTCAAATGAGTGTTATCATGGTTGCATTCTTCTTAAATGCTTTATAAAACTAAACCTGTAATTTTATTTCTTTCTTTGCACCTTCAATTATATACATCATCATGATAAGTTACAATTAATTTAGTTTGGTTAATTCATGACTTGACTAAGTGAAACTATCTATCTTCCATTACATTTCATTGGGCTGACCAACATGAGGCTTAACTTTGACATATACTATTACATTTAATTTATCTATTCCAACTCTTCTATTTTTCATTACTATATATATATAGTTCCTACTGAAATTTGAAATAAATTTCTGTATATGATGGAATCTTAATCATATTTTTTTCTCTTCTTGTTTGATTTAAATAGTAAATATATTAACCTAGACTGCATTGAACTATGATTCTATGACAACATATAATATTGGAGAAACCAATGTTTATTATTAATTGTAATTTTTGAAAATTGTGAATTGATTTTATTGATTGTAAAAATTAATATGTAAATAATAAAGTTTATAGTATTGATAAAATTATTATTCCTTGTTTGTTATGTGTATTTTTGTTACTGCATTCATGATAGTAGGTTACAAATAATACACCTAAATGTTTAATGTCTCAAGTATGTTTGTTATTTTGTTTATATAATATTGTATTAAAAAATATGTGTAAAAAGTATGTTTCCATTGTAGTATGAAACACTGTAATCCTAGTTGCTTAATTTTTGTTAGAGTGAAAAAATCTTATTTGTAATTTAAAAATGTAAACATTCATTTTATATAATAATTGTGAAATATTTCTCTTTATTGTTATTATTGTGTAATAAATTTTTTATTTATGAGACTCTGGCTAGAATTGATCAAAGATTTAATACAAAGTGTTGCTATGGTTTTTTTTATGTCAATGGAAAAGGTTTATAAATAGGACTAAACAGATTAAACATTAATAATCTTTCATATGCTTTGATAGTTGTAGTCTAAAGTTTTAACAACTTAGCTTTATTAAACTGGAGAGTAATTGGTTATGATTTGTCAATTGTGTTTGAACAAGCATCAAATAGGAATCTATTATTTATTTTACATGTTGTTATGATTGAATATTGAAAATCTTAAGGTTATTTAACATGATAATTTTAATTTATATTTTAAATTGGTGAAGATGAAAATATGTTAGGTTAAACTATTTTGTATTATTTTTAAGTATTTAATCTTATTATAATTTATTTAATTAATAAGAGTATATTGATATTAGTGAAATAATATAGCTAAGTTAGTATTACATTTGATTTTATTTGATTATAATTGGAAATAAATTATTGAATTATCTATTTATTTAGATATCATTAAATATTTTAGATTTGTAAGGCAAATTAAAGTTATTATCTTACCCATCAATAAATTATTTCATTTAAATATCAATAAAATAATGTTTGACTTTTGGTATAAGTTAATATTATTATAAATAGTTTTTGGCTCATGAAGAATATTAAGGTTTATCTGTCTAATTTTTTGTCATTATTTTTATTATAAGTGGATTATATAATAGGTCTAGATCATTATTTATATGATATTTGGTTTTATTGATTTATCTTTAATCTATTGCAAGTAATGTTCATATTTTAGAGTAATTTGAAATGATAATTTTATTTGTTTTCTATTTATTCTAAATGCTATTTGAATTCATGAGTTTATAACAAAGATTATTATCACTGTTTTATTAAATTAAGCGTTAGCTTATTATTAATTGATTGATATTGACTTTAGCTTAGTTTATTATTTTCATTCTGTTAATAAATGACACTACAATTTATGGGCATTAATAAATTAGGATTGTTCATCCTTGGTTCCTAATTTTATTCTCTTATAAATTGCATTCAACTTCAGAGTATATTTTTGTTCAACTGCAAATGGTGACCAACAATTGAGATATATTTTTATTCATATTATATTAAAGTTTTTATTTCCCATAGTTATTATAGTTATTCAGTTACAAATGGCTCCCAAATCTGTGAGGCATTAAAAATAGAGTACACTCTTATTTTTGTTCTGGTACAATATATATTGAGAGAAAGGATGAGTTACTAAGATGGGAAAATTGGCTATAGAAAATAATCAGGTCACAGAATAAAACATAATGGATTTCTTTCCCATTTAAATTAGATTTGTGTTTTAAGTTTGTATATAGGAGATACAAAAAGAATTAAGCTATTGAAAATCATAAAAAGATATTACTCGAATTCTTAGTTTGGATAAAATATATTATTAACAAAAATATAAAATAATAATACAACTAAAAATTTTTTTTCTGAGCTAACATAGTAAATGACTGTTAATGAACATATATGCAGAAAAGATAGATTTTAAAATATTCAGCTTTATTTCTGTCTAGCATACTTTAGATGTATCATCCATATCATATTTATAGCTTATAGGGATATGACTCCAAAGTTCTTGATATTAATCTATAAGTAGTGACTAATTAGCTATTCAAAAATATTAAAATTTATTTAAATAGCCATCTTTTTTCATAGATAAATACTTGTATCTTTTCTACTGATCAAAAAGTGACTATTTGATATTGTCCAGGCCTCTTTGATTGTATGCCTTTTGTCTCTATCACTATACATATAATTTTTGTTTTGGTAATTCAAATTTATAGCCAACTTTATGTTCCTGCTTGGTTAATATTGATGAATATTCTTTATTTTTAAGAGCTCTGATGTATAGTTGGGCCAATTTAGTTGAAAGGTTGACCCACCACAACATAATATAAGTTACATGCAAGTTAACTGCATTTAATTTTGTAAACTACTTGATGTGCAGATTCATTTGTCAGTTTGTCTTTTAGAATTATTAATTATTTGGTTCAGTAATGGAGGAGTTCAAAAGCTTATATTGAATTTGTATTTGCAAATCTTTTTTAAATTTATGTGCAACTTTGGGGGTGTAAGACAGACTAATCTATTTTTAGGCTCCTCTTGTTTAGTGGATTCTTATAATGTTGTAAAACTTATTCATAGTGTTAATGATTTATTTATAATTATATCCTATATTTTGAAGTTTCTTTATATACTCTTCGATATTGTTCTATTTAACATATTCAAATTTGCACAATCTGTGATTTCTATGCAGAAAATCTTTAAATCCCATATATTTTTGTAAAATGGGGATTATTGATCTGGGGTGGATCACTCCTTTTAGGTTTATATGTTGAAGCATCATTCTGTAGTCTAGCATGTTGCATTTTTTTGGATGTATAAATCCAGAAATTTAATTCCTGTTACTGATGTCTGACTTCATGATCCATGAAAGTGTTGATGCTTCTTTTAATTTTTGTTGTATTTTATTGATGTGGGTGTTCTTTGAACATATAAACATGTCTTCAATGTATCAAACATATATTATGTTTGGGTTTGAAGACAAACTTGGAATGAGATTACTTTCAATTTTTGTCTCTAATGTGAAGCTCTATTGGCCATCTATGGTTCATTTTGCAATATTTTCTATATGCTACTGCTCTAAGGTATTTATTGAGTCATTTTTATACATTTTTGATGAATTCTTTTTGCGCAGGTCATAGTTAATGCTATTTGACAATTCACTAGTAACTTCCATAAATTCTGTTCTACTGAGCCATATAATTATTTTAATCTGGTGTTGCAATTTTGTTGTTCACATGTATTTTAATGTTTTTAATTTTGTCAATAAATTTATATGATGATTTAATTGAATAGGCACTGAATCTCAAGTCTTCAGTTATCCATGTAGTGATGGTTTTAGCTATTTTATAAAAATATACTCCACCAAAATCAATAATCAATCTCAATGGGAAATTTTCTTGTATAATTTGATATACATAAAAATTTTTTGGAATAATTACAACTGATGGGTATATGTTAAAATATTCCACTTTCATAAATGTTCTTCTGCAAGGATTTCTAAGGATTGCTTTAATATATGTATCTTTCATAATATGTATTTGAGATTATATAGTTATATCTATAAATTTGAGGTTTTTAATTTGTATGTATAATCCTGTTCAATACTCTGCCCTATTCATTAACACTACCTGTTTTCTCTTGTCCTCTTTTATGTAGATTATGTTGTGATCTTTTATATATTTTAGTATCATTTATGTTAACAGACCATCTGTTATTTTGTGTGTTTGGTAATGCATTGGTTATTCTACTTGCTTCTCAATTATATTACCTTTTGTAGGTTCATTCTCAAATTTGTTTTCAATATTGGCCATGATTTCCATTTTAGAATCTTTACATTCTCCACCAAAAATCTAGATCTTTTACTTAATATATTACCTATTGCTTCAGCTATTTGTTTATTGGATAATTTGGCCAAATTGTCTTAGTTATTACATTCTAATTTCCGGCTTTATTTCATAGCTAAGGAATGTAGTTTTTTTTATTATATTTACTTTTTCATTTTATGCAGATTTATTTTTAATTTCTTTTGTAACTAACTATTTCTTAGATATTATCCGGATCCTCCATGTCTTTGTTATGTCCTGCATTATTGATTCTAATAAAGTCACTTTCAATTTATACAATATTTTCTCACATTGACAATTAGCTCTATCAATATAAATGTTACAATACTTTGGTAAAATTTTCAGTTATAAACAATTACATAAAAATATAATTCTGTCTTTCTTCTCATTCAACTACTATGCATTTTAAGTGCTGAGCTATACAAGCTTAGGCCTTCTATAATCTTTTCTAATTCAACTAGAACTTATTTCCTTCTTTTAATGTGTGAATTTTTTATACAATACAGGTTTTCTGCACTCCAATATGTAATATGTAGGAGGCTTGAATTAGGAATTTCATATGACCCTCAACTATCCACAATATCTCATACTTCTGATACACTTGATCACACACATATCGAAAAGATAAATAATCAGCAATATATGTATTTCATGCTAAACCAGCACTTGTCAAATGGTCCAGATTATCATTTACACACATATATACAATCAATGCTCAGCTTGTATTAAGATGGCCAATCATCATACTTTAATGGACAGGCTTCAATGTACTCCACCCCACAATTCTTTCTTTTGTGAGCTAATATAGTAAATGCCTGTTAATAAATGCATATGCAGAAAAGGTAGATTTTTAAATACTCAGCTTTATTACAATCTAGCATGTTTTTGATATATCATGTATATTAGTTTTATATTAATGTGACTCGACAGTTCTTGATATTAGTGTATAAGTAATAATTAATTAGCTATTCAAAAATATTAAAATTTATTTAAATAGCCTATTTAATATAGAACATTAGGACATCCATTTCAACATCAACAATGGATGTATAACAAAATTATTATTTTTCTACAGATATTTTTAAAATGTATAAGTTTTATTTTATTTTTATAATCAAAATCCTATATATAATATTAATAGATAAAGCACTTTCAAATTATCTAGAAATCAAAGTGACTTTTTTTTCCAAATGTTAACAATGTAAACATAACACTTTTACTTGTTAGAAAATCATTTATACTTGCTGCATATATATACGCATAGTGTTAAACCTAATTTTAATACAGATCATACATATTGTTAGCACATGAAAGTTTATCTTTTTATAATAATAAAAAAAAAAAACAATTGTAATCGGAATTAAAAGGACATATTAAGAAGGATTGATTTTCATTAAGCATAAAAGAAGGCTAGGTAGTCAAAATAGTTTCAATATATTTTTAGAAAGAATCAAACTATTCAATTGATGACAAAAAATTTTAGCGATAACAAAGTGACTAATCTTATTCAGATTACTTGCCCCATCTTAATCTTGATAATAAAAAAGATCTATTCTAAACTATTCAATTTATAATTGCTTTTTGTAAAGGTGTGTGTGTGGGTGTGTGCATGCATACATACTGTAACACAATATGTAATAAACAAAATTTCACTTTAAAATTATTTTAAATGTAAAGAAAGTTATACTTTTAATCAGGGATTTTTGTATCATATAACTTGGTGGAATGGCATTCCAGCATTTTTTAGGATATTTTTAATATTTCAAATGTAATTAAAAGAAACGATATTGCACATACATAATTACAATCCATATTTATATAATTCTAACAAATAAAAAGTATGGTGTTTTATAAATCAGATAAAATATGGATACATTCCAAATTGGTACTCTTATTTAATGAGAAGTAGACTCATTCACATCCCCGTTTGACACTTATGGTAAAGACTGTTTACAGTGACACATGTGCATCCAGTAATATCTGACATTTGTGTTTGAATACACCTGTATAGCAATTGACATTTAGTGGAATATTTAATTTTTTTATTTTTAAGTAAATTTGATGTCATTATTTTTATTTCATTTATTTTTTAGTGTAAAAGTTACCCCAAGTTTAAAAGTGATAAACATTTCCACTTACTTCTCCACTGTTGATCCAACTAATAAACAGTTCAAAACAACAACAGAAAATATGGAAATATTACTGCAAGTTGATGTTCCTGAATCATCTCAAGTGGATCTTGAGGTGCATTGCTGAACTTAAAATGATTGGTTGGATTGCTTGTCATTAGATAAAAAAAAAAAGATTTTTGCTCAAAATATGAATGGTTGAACACACAGGCTGATATTTGGCTGCACATCTTGCAGAAACATTAGAACTCTTAAAACTGAACTGAGAATGGGGATGAAAATTTTCAAAGATTGAGCAGACAATTAAATCACCAATATACAATTGAATCCACTTCGGAAAAAAATTCTATCACAGAAAATCTGTTACACACAAAGCAGCATTAAAATCTATTTTTGAAACCAAAAAATAAAAACATTTTTTTAAATCATTATCTCATGAAAAAGTAATATCTACAAAAAGTTTTTGAATTGTTTATAAACTAGCAAAGGAAAATCAATCATTCTCTACTTTTAAAAGTGAAATTGATATGCAAAAACTGAATGGAATTTAAATGGTTTGTACTATTCATTCAACAAATGCATGCATTAATATTGTGAATCATATAAGTGATGAAATGAGAAAAAAATGTATTTAAAGAAATGGTTCATTTGAAAACTATAATTTCATTGATAATTGATGAATCAACTACCACAAGCAAAAAAATTGTTGTATTTGATTGGTGCTGTATCGAAAGTGTTGAAATGAATTCACCTATTAATTTATTTTTAGACTTGCTCAAACTTAAAAATGTAACTGCAAAACGAATATTTAAATTCTTATTCCAATGTCTTGAATTTTATGGGATGACAGAAGATTATTTTAAAAAATATTTAATTTCAGTATCATGTGATGGTGCTGCTGTGATGTTAGGATGTAAAGTGGAGTAAAAAAATTGCTGACACAAAATTTCTATCCTTTATAGTTTGGCATTGTGCTAATCATAGATTAGAATTACCAGTAATTGATGTTGTAAAAAAATTTCAGAAATCAGTAGATTCATATCATTTATTGATAAACTTTATATTTTATACTATGCCTCACTAAAAATAATAGAGAGTTATATAAATATGCAGAATCACTATGCATTAAAGTGCTAAAAATTGGAAAAATTTTAAGTACTAGGTGGGTGGTATCTAGTTTTGGTTCAGTTTCACCTATGTGAAATAATTGTGAATCTCTTGTGTGCCATTTTGAAGAAGCAATGAATGATCCTACAAGAGATAAAAATGATAAATGTACTTACAATGGCTTAAAGAAACAAAATAACATCTACAGCCTTTTTATTAGATCTAGCATTGATGTAAAATGCTCTCCAAGAATTGTCAAATAAAGTTTGGACCTAGCCGTTTACATTGCAAATCAAAAAATAAATGCAATAGTTCAAGGTTTAGTAAAAATAAAACATAATTGTAGACCCTTTTATAAATGTGCTGTAATGGCTGTACACAATATGAATTTTTGTGGAGTTTCATTTCATGCAAAAGTTTCAAAAATAATTATCTTATTGACATGAAAACATTTATATCACATTGAAAGAGTCAATTGAAAAAAGGATTCTAGATAGAGATGTTGAGTTTGATTTTGGGATCACATACTTGACCAAAAATATTCATCTGAAGATATTGATATTCAGTTGACATTTGGAGAAATGAAAATTAGAAACATGTCAATCTGACTATAACTAAATGAAAGTGAAATGATTCACAGATTTTATGAATACATTCTTGAAAAGTCATATCCTGAAAAACTGTTGTGAAAAAAAAAACTGAATTCTATTCCCATTTCCTCAAGTTAATGTATATGCAGACTTTTTCAAATGAATCTAATTATTACCCCAATAAGATCTTCATTGAAGATCAAGTTTTTGCACTTTTGTTCATCAAACTCATCGGACCACCTTTGGTTTTCAATCCTTCAAAATACATTGATCTGTGGTTACTCAGAGGACATTATTTGACCATAGACACTAACACTAAAAACGAATCAAAACAATTTTTCAGATGAGAATTGGACAAAACTTTGGAAATCCCTATAAATAAAAACAGTTTGGGCACTTTTGTTCATCAAACTCATTGCACTACCTTTGATCTTTTTCAATCCTTTAAACTACATTGATCTGTGGTAACTCAGAGGACATCATTTGACCATAGACACTAACACTAAAAATGAATCAAGATAATTTGTCAGATGAGAATTGGACAAAACTTTGGAAATCCCTATAAACTTTTATTCAATTATATAAAGTTTTGCAATTTCATTTTATATTTGTAATGGTTAATTTAACTTTAGATTTAACATGTCTAAAATAAAAAAAAATTATGATAAATTTTGTTTAATTTTTTTATTTGCTTCATAGCATTAAAAAAGCTGCTTTAAATTTCATTTAAATGATATTTGAATATAATTTTCTTTAGTAAAAAACTCAAAAAGAAGGGAGTTCCAGCATCTTTTTTATTAAAAAAAAGTTCTGCTTTTAATGTTAAAATTAAAAATAGGATAATTATCTTTAAAATATTTGAAGTTTTAAAATATTTATTATCTATAAAATTAAATAATTTTTTCTTTATATTTTAAGGGGGAAAACCCATTAGTCCTATCAAAAGAAAAAATGTACATTAATTAAAAACTTTCTAACTTTAAAACTATTTTTTTCTCAGTATGTAAAATATTCTATACTTCATTGTTAAATATCATCAGCAAATATAAAAGTTAACTGGAGAAACTTCACATAATTTTTCAAATATCTCTTTTTTTTATTCAGTGGAATCTGAAACAGTCTTATGTCTTTCATATGCAGAAATTTTATTATAATGTATTTAATAAATTGATTACCAGTAAATCATGGATCTTACAGACAATATGATTCAATACTTATAAGTTTAATTGTTTATTATAGTATAAAATGTGTATTTGTTTAGAAAAAGCAATTTTCCCAAAATCAACTACAGAAATTTTCAACTCAGAAAACAAAATTATTTGCTTCAATTCATGTATCGAGCAAAAATTTATCTAACTCTCCATAAAATTCTATGGGAATGACTTTGTTTAAGACTTATATTTATTAAAACTCACCAGAAAATGATCATTCAAAAAAAATATTTTTCCACACATTCTTTATGTCAAAATGATATGGTAAAATAATGTCCAAATAAATGAAGGACTGTAACTACTTAAAAAATTGAATTAAAAATATGTAATTAATTGTACTTATTAACATGATACAATTGATTTTGTGTCAAGTTTATGTTTTTTTTTATTTCTACTCACATGATTTGAATGTAATAAACCTGATATATATATATATATATATATATTATAGCCTTTCTATTTTGCTACATTATTATATGGTTGTAAATAATGGTAAATTTTAATAGAAATTTTAAATTTTATATAATAATTAGTAACACCCTATTAGTTAATTTATAAAAAAAGTAAAATATATTGTTTTTGTAATATTAAACTTAAGTTAGTTTTTTTTTAAACAATATAATTTATTTAATTTATAAATTTAAAATGTAAAATGCTATTTATTTAAAAATAAAAGTAAATAACAGTTAAATTATGTAAGATATATTAAATCAGTAGTTATAATGATTAACATTAATATTTTTGTAATTATTAATAGTCAAATAGAAAATTCCTATTGATATATTGTCTTAAATTATTTAATTAATAATGAAATAAGTGAACAGTGATGTGAGTGTTAATATGTGTGCATGCACACATTTCTTTAATAATAATTTAAGTTTTACTTCCTAGTACCCAAATTAAATTTATTACTTATTTAAATCAAATGTTATATTTTATGTAATAGTATCAATTTCATTTTTAAAAAATTCTAAAATTAATAGTTACAATAATAACATAACTTCAATTTTGTGCATCAAAATTTAAGTTTAAATTAAGAGTATATTATTATTAAAAGATACATTTAAATGTTACATTAAAATAAATTTAGGAAAATATTAGATAATAATAGCAGTTATAAAATTATTTTAAAATTCTAGACAAAGTAATCAATATTCAAATTTTGTTAAGTGTCTGAAAGTAAATAAGAATCAGGTGTTGAAAATTTTTTTCTACAAATATGGGCAGAAATTAAGAAAATTTCAGAGGAATAAAAACATATTCCTTTTGTTTTAAAATTTAAGTATAAATTTATTATAATCTTATTATTTTGACTTTAAAAAGTAATAGTAATAACTTGTAAAAATATGAAATATATGTTAAAAAGTTCATGTACTAAATTAACTATAGAATAGAAAGCCAAACTATCTTCATTAATATAGTACAGGAGCTGATTAGAAACTTATGATAATGGAATAAAATAAAATATTTAAGAAGATAAAAATGTATTTGGATAAAACAACTTGCAGACTATCAAGGTAGTTTTACCTGAAGAACGATGTAGGGAATTTGACCTCAGACTTTCAAGAAACTTTCAACTATCCACACTATCTCATACTCTGATACACATGATCACACACATGTAGAAAATATAAATAATTACCAATATAAATATTTTGTGCTGAACCAGCATTCATCAGTTGATACAGATTATCATCTCCCATACATATATATAATCAGTACTTAATTCATATTAAGATAGCAAATATTTATACTTTAATGGACAGGCTTCAATCTAATCCAACCTCCAACTCTTAAACCATCCATACCATTAAAAATCTGATGATAGAATGCCCAAATTCCATGCTTATCCAAATATTATTGTTATGTCCATGTTGACCTCAACTCACTCTGACCCCGCATGTAAAGGGCAATATACCATTTAAATACGTAGAAGAGGGATGGACAGAATGCAGGCTTAATGTGTAAGATTTGAAATACAGGCATTCTTATATCTGGAACTTAACTGCAAATATAGAGGATTTGAATTCAGACTTTCAAAAAACCTATAACTATTCACACTATCTCATAGTACCATTGCTTAAAAATCTGAGTTCAAATCCCCTATATTTGCAGTTTGTTCCAGGTATAAGGATGCCTTTATTTCAAATCTTACACATTAAACCTGAATTTTTCCCATCCCTATTCTATGTATTTAAATGGTATAATGTCCTTTACATGAGGGGGTCAGAGTGAGTTGAGGTCAACACGGACATAACAATAATATTGTGATCAGCATGAGCTTTGGCATTCTATCATCAGATTCTCAATGGTATGGATGGCTGAAGAGTTGGAGGTTGGAATAGATTGAAACCTGTCCATTCAAGTATAAAAATTTGCTATCTTAATATGAACTGAGCATTGATTATATATGTGTGTGGGAGATGATAATCTGACCCAACTGATGAGTGTTGGTTCAGCACGAAATACAAATACTGGTGATTTATCTTTTTTACATGTATGTGGGCATGTGTATTGGTAGTATGAGATAGTGTGGATAGTTGAAAGTTGCTTGAAAGTGTGAGTTCAAATTCCCTATATTTGCATTTAAGTTCCAAGTATAAGAATGCCTATATTTCAAATCCTACAAAACAATGTAAAGGATACGTAAATAATTTTAAATATTTTTTTATTAATTTTCATATGCAGGATAATAGAAAACATTTTCTACTAACTCTAATCATTAGCAGTGATAAAAATAATACTTTTATTTAGTAAAACTAGTGATATTTCCTGAAATAAATTTATTAGTGAATTTATTAAGATGATAATAACCTAAACAGGAAAACAATATAATGTAGACTAATTTTATGAAAAGTTTATTTACTAATTGTAATTTCATCTAAGTAATAATTAGTAATTATTTTAACATGATAAATATGAATTATTCAGGAGGAGAATTCTAGAACTTTATAATGTTATTAGCAAATATTATTGGAATTATTAACATGTTAAATGTAAATGATTTGGAGATGAACTCTCTAAAACTTTTTAATTCTACAGTAAATAATTTAATGCTTAAAGAAAAGAAATTTTAAAAAATAATAAATGTGTTTCTTAAATAAGAAATTTCATATTTATTAAATGTGAAGGATTTTTTTTATTTTACTAATAAGAATTATGAGCATTTAATACAAAAACTTTGTATTGTTATTGATAATTAATATTTATTTTGATTTTCTTCATGATTTTCATCTATGCTAAACAATGGATAAACCATGAAGGGAGGAAAGGGGAGCAAAAAATTTATTTCTGTTCAAATAACAATTGGTAGTTGTCATAGCAATAATAATTCCCCTGAAAATATTTTCTTCAGTGTGAGG
Organism: Epiperipatus broadwayi; assembly: GCA_028023455.1. NCBI lineage: Eukaryota > Metazoa > Onychophora > Udeonychophora > Euonychophora > Peripatidae > Epiperipatus > Epiperipatus broadwayi. The sequence continues at coordinate 636,951 of JAQFVV010006290.1, forward strand.
AATTGGAAAAAACTGATTTATTACTTTAGTACATGAACTATAGTTTTTAAGATAATTGTAATTATTCATGTGTTATTAGTTTTAAATTTAAATATTTTAGAATTTTTTGGGGTATTGAAAAAAACAATTAAGTTTTTTCTTTTTTCTTTATTCTGGATTATGATTCTATAATGTCAAGAAGTTATATCTACCAACATGTCATCGATAATAATCATAAAAATTATCATGATTAAGGTAACTTTAATTTATTATTTTTTAGTATAAGATATTGGTATTGGATTATTTGAAGCAGAAATCAAATAAAATAAATATGTATAATATTTATTATGTATATATTCATCTAAAGATAAATGAAGTAAATATATTTATTATAATCTGAATATGAATATAAAAGTGTATGTGTAATTGATCTCTAAATAAGTTAAAGGTAACCAATTTAGTATATTTCTAATAAGTTATATATTATAAACTGTTGTTTGTTTTTATTTTTATCTTCTTGGTATGTTCAAAGTATGAAATGTTAAAAATACTTTTGTTATGAATACATTTGGATAGTATTTTAAAAAATAATGAATAGTATTTTGTGTGATATTAAACATTTATATAGAGTATTTGATAGGAAGTAGTGATTTAGTAATGAGGCCTCATTAGGGTACCATGTAGTCATAGGGATGTGGTATTAATGTTAAATATAGTTTAATCAAAGTAAGTTAGAATATTTGTGATATGTGGATAGTAGAATTTTTTGAAAATTTGTAAAATCTTAAAAGAGAAATCAAGATATAAATTAAGTAGACACAAGAAAATGTGGCCTTAAGTTACATTGTTTTTTTATAGTTTTATAAGATATTTATATCTCACATAAACATATTCAACTACAGGCATATTTATCAGAAAATTATTTGTTATTTTTGGGTCTTCCCTTGTATAATTTAACATTTGATTAAAAAAATCCTAGCATTCTTTTAATCCATTAATATCTTACTCAGTCTAAAAACAATACCACTTTGAGTAAATTTATTTAAAAATTTCAGTGCCTATTTACTTGAATATTACAAATAATTCATCAGTAATTTATAATACTAAAAATTAAAGATGTTTAATCAAGGCATTGTTAAAATAGGTTCTGTCATAATAGAAAGAGAAAAATTAAATACATTTGAGTCATTGCATGTGAACATGTAATGAATTAGAGAAAGAATAATATTCAAATGTATATTACCAAAGTTTTTAAAATCAGTTAATTAATTGAAATATTATGGTTTGTTACCATAAACAGAATGCATAGTATTAGAATTATGATAAATTATTTAAAATTAAATATTAAATTATATATTATGTTGTAAGGTTTTTTTTATAATTTACATGAGTGTATGTATAATTATGAAAAAAATCAATAACTAATGATTGCTACAAATACATAATATGTTTATAATATTTTTATTTGACCACTTAATTTCTTATATTTTCAAAATAAAAAAGCCACACAGTAATATCAATATATCAAACTGCTTTATTGTATTATAGAATGCTTGAAACAAATTTTCAATTATCAGATGAGCAAAAGATTTAAAACACCAAAATCTTTACACCAGAAATGATGATTCAATACTTATGTACACCATAAATTAGATTTATTTGAATTTACATTTTGAATTTATTTATCATTTAATGTACACATACATAATATTTAAACTCTTAATGAACACCAAATAAATGTTATACAGTGTGGTTACTATTTATAAATATCACACTTCAATAAATATTTGAGTAATAATTGTCAATTGCTGGAATAAATAATGAAACCAAATTAGATCTCAGATATATCAATGCACTCTCCTTATGTGAAAATAAATTACTTTCATAATTATCTGTCACTGTATATATATATATATATATATTTGTCATATATATATATATATATATATAATCAGTTTAAAACAAAATTGAATTTTAACATTGAAATTTGATTATTTAAAATATTTATAGTTTTGCTTGTTTGCATCACTTAGCAAGGTTTGATTGAAAGGGAAAAAAAGACCGTAAATGAATAATGAGTTATCTATTTCAATTTTGTTTTAAATTGATTATTTTTAATTTTATATACCGAATGCAACATTATGGACAAATTTTAATATTGAAATTTGATTATGTGTGTATATATTTAAAAAAACAAAAACAACTATTGGCGAGTTAGAAAATCAAAACACCTGAGTCTGTTGGCCAGGCATATCACGATTGAGATTTATTTTAATATAGAGTATGAATTTCTTTACAATAAATTGCAATTACTTTTAAGTTGTTAATCTATTAATGTAATGTGATTGGTTTACAAGTAGAAGAAATACATTAATATATCTGAGGTCTGATTGATTACATTATTTAGCTAGATCAATAGTAAATTATATATAATGTAAGTTTTATGTTAATGCGAATGTTTTCACGGATTGCAGATATAAAAGACATATTTTGGTAAGATGGATGAACCCGTAAAATATATCTTTTATAATGTAAATCACAAAAATGGGTTAGAACACTATACCCATGTAGTTTAATTTGAATAAATTCACACTTAGTAAGTAATTTACCTGCGCTTTACTCAAAAAAAGTGAAGTTTGCAAAGTATTATTAAAAGTCATATGGCTAAGCGCTTTCGGAGAACTTAAGTCTCCATATTTATAGCCTACAAACTTAAGTCTCCATATTTATAGCCTACATTAATTGAAGTTCTTTGAAAGCGCTTAGTCATATAACTTTTAATAGTACTTTGCAAGTTTCACTTTTTTGCGTAAAGCGCAGGTAAATTACTATAAATTCAAATAAATTCCAATCATACTATATATAAATGTTGGACTATTATTTATGTTTGGAGATTTAAATGTTTTAGGCTTTTATCCCACCTGATAGTAAAAGTTTTTTCTTTGAACTTACGTATAATCAGGGAGAAAAATAATCTAACATTTTAGCCTTGATGAATATTTAAGACATAACAAATTTACAAATATGAGCAGACTGATGATGATTTGAAATGGTTACATTATTTTTCCATCATCTTCTTTGTTCATTATTTATCCTCTGCAAGGTGAAAGTCTCTCCGTGTTTAATTCAATTTTTCCGATCCATTGTCTTATGTGTGTGTGTGTGTGTGCTATGTTGTTTTAATGAGATTAGCAATTAAAATATCTTTTTCTCGCTCTCACTTTTTAAATTTTCCATTTATGTATTTACAAAAACATTGTTATTTTTCAATTTTCATTTAAATAAATACGGTAATGTAAATAATCGACATCTTTTTTTAACTTTCAGTAGAAACAGCTAAATAAACTAATAAGATAAACGTTCAGACAACTAAGTCTTAAGTAGTTCAATAATAAGAATTTTTTTTTTGCTCTTGTTCATTCTATTGAATAGAAAAAAATGCTCAAGGTTAAAAAAGATTAAGTTAATAAACAATGTTACTCAGCTATTATTAGCAACAGTTTTAAATATTTTGAAAATAGAAATAAAATTTTATGATATCGTTATATTACGTACACTCCTCCCTCCATTTATTATACATTTTAATAATAATATAATCCTTATCTCATTATAGAATTATGGAGTCTTATTTTTTATTTGTTTTTTCATTATTTTTTTGTTTCTCTATCATAAATGTATTTTTCACTCTACTTAATATTGTAAATAGCCAAGTTCATGAAAGTTATCATATGTGAGAAATATAGAATCTTTTAATTTAAATTTGAATCAATTTCCAAAAAAATGATATATATATATATAAATTTGAAAGACACCTGATTTTTTTTCTTTGTAACTGATATAACTTTTTTGTTACAGCTTGTCCTAAAACTAGTTATATATATTAATCTATTTCATACAATAATTTATCTTGTTCTACATAAACAATTTGTAGAAATCAGATAAAATGGTTTTAATTGATTTTGGAGCAAAGCAATTAAATCATATTGATATCATCCTCCAGTTTGCATCTTGTATCTTTACTTTAACTTCCTATGACTACTGACAATGACTCATTGGCATAAATTTTTAAAAAAAGTTTAATTATTAAAACTCAAGTTCTATTTCAGATTTGAATAGGTTATATAAATATAATTTTTATTTATTATATCTGAATTCCATAATTTGTTAAATCATTTTATGTTTTATACTAATAGTAATTGGTTTCTGAATAATGTTCCTCTTATTCATGTTGTATTGACATTATTAATAATTTATATAATCAAATATTTGAGAATATATCTATTAACCATAACTAGTAAATACTTGAAGCTTCATAATAATAGCAAAATTTAAACAAATCTAATAATCTTATTAATTATATATTTTCTTGACAAATTATAGCATATGGAAGTCAACATGTGACAATTCAAAAAATTTAATTTTAAATAAATATGCTCAATAAATTTTGAAATATAAAATGGATTTTAGGTCAATACAATGAATTGTAAATATGTGTAAAAATCTTAGCTCCAAATTATCCTTTAAAACTTGTATTTGTTCATAAATAATCATTTTCTTTTATCATAGTAAATTATAACATATTATTTCTATTGAACAGCATCACATCATTATTTTTAACAATGGATGATAAAATTCTCACCAAATTTCATTTAATTTGTTTTTAATTACATATCATCTTTGCTCCATTTCACCAGAACTCTTCCTTATTTTATTCACACATGCCACATGCAGAGTCTTTTATCTCTTCTAGTAATATATCTAGCCCAATTTCATTATGGCCTCTTAATTGTTTCAGGGATATGAGTATCCTCTCATCATCCTTCTTGTTACTCTTAACATATATATCTTCATATTTTATTGATTGGTCTGAAGTCTCTGAATTGCTTTTTTATTAAGTATCCAAATATCAGATCCACAGGTAAGAACTAATAAAACACATTTATTAAAATCCTTTTTTTTTTTTCAAACAAATGGACATATTTTCTTTTAATAATTGATTATTTTTACCCAAATCACTTCATCCAAATTAATTTCATTCATAATTCTATCATTTTAATTAATAATCTGAGCAAATATATTTGTAGTTCTTATCTTCTTATCATCATTATTAATTTGTATTTTATTCATATAAGAAAATCCATTCAACATTTTATTTTTTTAGCATTTAATTTTAGTTCTACTTTATTGCTTCCATCTGATAAATCTTCAAACATTTCTTGAAGTTCTGACACATTATTTATAAAAAAAAAAAAACATCATCTTCAAAATTTAGATTATTTAAATAATCTCCAAGTTCTTTTATCTCCTTAATTTCCCATTTTAATTCATAAAATTTTTCTTGTAAAATTACTGCAAACATTTTGGAAATATGGAATCACCCTGTAGCACACCTTTCTCAATGTTAACCATAGTATTACTATCATTACTGTAGCATTTTGATAAATATTCTTCAGAAATTAAATAAAAAGGCATTTGAAAAAGCAATACATTTTCTGTTTTATTAATCCCTTTTTTTCAATTTTACTGTAGATTCAATTTCTTGAAATAACAAACTTTAGTAAATTTAATGGCTGTTGTGTAAATGAAAATCTTAATAATCAAATATAATGATAATCGAATATAATGATAATTTTAGAATCTAATAAAAATTATTCTGCAAAATGACTACTCTCAAATCATCAATTGAATGATCTGGTAAATTAAAGTGTTTTAAAATCAATCTATTTTCATTTTTATGTAAAATGTCAAATATATATAATTTTAAGATTACAATATATATATATATAATTTGGTATTAAATTAATGATAGTAGAAAGATAAAATTACTTTTGTAAAAAAATAAATAATATTATATAATCATTACTTTGTATTATAAAAATAATTTATTTTAGTCTTAATTTTATAATTAGACAATAACAATGAATATATATTTGTTATTTTTGGTATTAGTACATTAGCTACAAGGACACACTTGATGGCACTGCTGCCACCCAAACAAACATCAATATACTATTTCTGGGGCTAGATAAATAATGTGAAACAAATCAACAACAAACAAAATATCGGTGGATAGATTTTTTTTTCTCAATAATTATAATTTTTATTGTGCATTTTTTTGATAATTATGCAATTTTTTTTCTCTCATTTATTTAAAAATCAACAACAAAATATCGGGGGGGGGGGGTAGATTTTGTTTTACAAATCAACAACAAAATATCGGGGGGGGGGGGATAAATGTTTTCTTTCTCATAATGTTTTTGTTATGCTTTTTTGGAGGGGGGAGGCTAATTACAAGATTTTTTCTTTCATTTATTATAATGTTTTTATTATGCATTTTTGGCTTAATTACAATAAACAGAAAATTAAATAACCAAAACATTCAAATGAAATAATCAAGCAATGAACAAATTACAACAACAAAAAGGATAAATTTACATTAAACTTGTAATGGTGACTGTTGTTTTGCTTTGTTTGGAATGTTCATGTCAAATATGATTGCCAGAAACAGATCCTCACCCTTGTGTATCCATTGCCAGATGAACTTGGCAAGATAGTTATCCAATAAGTGTCTTTGTGTACCATGATGCTTTCTATTAGACCATTTAAGTGAACACCAAAGATGCTCGTGTGGTATCAAGAAAATTGTACTGGTGGTTGACCCTCAGATGTTTAAAGCCTTATCCTCCAACTTGGATGTTTGGTAGACCTTCCAGAAATCTGAGTAAATGATAGTTCCAGGCTTGATGTCTTGCTGAATGACCTCAAGAAGCATAGCTGCACACTGATTAGGAACTGGTACCACAAAACACTTGTTTTCCTACACCCTTCTCCAAATAGCTACTGCTGTGGAAGCATTCTTCCTTGATGACTTTTGTGGTGAGTGAACAATGTCTTGTCCACCTTGACAATGACACCAAGCCCCCAATTTGATGACACAGCCTAGAAATCACAACTCATGGCACAGTTCATAAAGACTATTGGTCCACTGAATCAGAGCCCTTCTCAACAACTCTAATTCTATTTTTGCCCTTTCTATAGCTTGATGCCAGTGTCATATTAATCTCACAGCCTTGATGAAGTAGATTCTGGAGCTGTCAAGCCACATATTCTGTTGAATCAAATGCTTTCATTGACATGCACAAAGCCACTGAATATTTCTACCTTTGTGAATTCTCATCCACTTTCCACATGCATATTTACTGTCAGATAGTAATACATGGTGCAATTGCAAAAATGCCACAGCATCTGATTCCATTGATGGCAATTGCCAAACTTTCAAAAAACTACTCAGAACATCAGTCATTTTTAATGTCATAACTGTTCTCATGCAGTTGCTACTATTTATATGAAAATAGTGGCTTTTCGGTTGGAGGAAGATATTTTACCATTATTTACAATTGAAATATTATCTTAACAAAATGGGTAATGGTTTTATAATTAACATTTTATACTTGTACTTTTAATACGAAGTCCTTAATTAGTAAACATTGGACATTAACATAGTTTTATACATTTTAAAAACAGCTACTTGCAGGTAGTATGCTACCCAACTGTTATAATTATTTTTAATGTGAAAACAATTATTCTGTAAGTTGGATAATGATCTAAATGTCACTTACAAATACACAGAAAGTTGAGGTGGTGAATAATAGATTGCCACATCAATTACCTAACTATACAGAAAGTTGCAGTTAAGGTGTGGCCAACTGATAGCTAGTGTACTACAACATTATTTTTAAATTCTATATTTCACTTGATTTCTAAAAATACTGTATTTGTTGCTGATATTATTAAATGAAAGTAATAAGCTTACACATAAAAATAAAAAAGAAACACTCTTTTTACAAAACATGTAAAAAAATGAGAACAAGTTGAAAATGGAGTTAATCATTTTTAAAAAGTATAGGAAAACTTTTTTGTTTGAATTATAAGAATAGAAAGAAAGGGAGAGAATATGTTTGTATTTTTTTTTATAAAATAATAAAATTCTCTTTTAGAATTTAATTTAAAGATTATCATTATTGACTTATTTTCACTACTTAACTCCAACTAAGTAGTCATCTCAATATAAATTTTTGGAATGGTGTGGTCTGCATTAAATGTAATTCTAGTGTTGAATATATTAATCACTACTGATGACATTAGTTGTAACTGTGCTACACTTTAACTATTGTGAAATACATTTATGCTATAAAATGAGTTATATAAATATTATTATATGATATATTATACAAAAGAATTTTTTTTTTAATAAATGAGTTCAAATGTAAGAGAAGCAATAATAAATCAGATATTTACATTATACTAACAATTATTTTTAAGATGGTCAACTGACTTTTCCTCCTATTTTTTACAGACCCCTTCAAGACATCTTTTTTCATTTCTTTTTAATCTTCACAATTTCTTCAAACAAATATATTCTTTTACTTATTTTTTTAATACTTTTATACTTCTGATTTATCTTTTTAACTTAATTTGAATATTCTTTTAAAAATATACATTGTTAAAGTCTCCAATTTTTTTTCACTCTTTTTAATTTCTATGTTTCTTTCTAGATTTAAAATTAAATGTTGTGATATTATTAGATCTGATTTTTTCGGATTTTTTTTTTTGCATAGCTTCAACACGACAAGTGAATAAATAATCCAATCTATTACTTTTATAAGAAATTATATTTTAAAATGACTATTATTATCGAATATTTAAAATTATTGTATTTAATGGCAGTTTTAAAATTACTTTTTTTATATAATCATAATTTTAAGAATGTACGTGAAGAAAATTCTTATTAATAAATTGTTAGCCAAAATAATTGTTATGAGCATCACAAAAGTGTTTATAGATAATTTTTCACTAAAGCAATGGTGCTATAAGTAGCATATGGGAACAGTGAATGATCATAATTTTAACGTAACTTTGAACAAATTATTATCACTTTTTGATCTTTCATTCTTCTATAAAAAATGATTGTATGTAATTTTACAATAGTAATTAATGTTTTGGAATAATATATTGATCACACTAAAGAAATGCAAATTATTAAATTTATGCCTTAAAAAATAGACCCAAATCACCAATTGCTTTCCATGAAGATAACGTTTTTCAGAACTTAGCAGGAACTGCAAAGTAAATTTTGAATTTAAAAATATTAAGCAAAATAAATTTGGCTGTGAAATATTATTTAACTTTAAGTTACATAACATTGTGAATATTCTATACTATCATCTTCAAAATAATGGACTAAAATGATTTCTAATATTGTACTAATTAATCTATGGGAAACTCCTATATTTATATATTTTAAAATTATATATAATCATGGGTAATTTAGCAATACAGAAATCCAGGAATTGATATACTTTAACTTAAAAATGCTTCTATTTTGTTACTATAAATGCAAACTAAATACAAAATGTTGCAATTTTTTATGAAACATTATTATTATTATTTTCTATAGAAAAAATATATTAGTTTTTGTTATAGTTCAAACATTAAGCAAAAATTAATGAAATTTTAGATAATCAAAAAGCACTATAAACAATTTTTATTCCTATACAAAATCAAAAAATGTTAGAAGTAATTTATTTATTGTTATTATTATTTAATTAAATGGAATGTCTTTTAAGTTTTTTTTTTATATAAAACTTATCATATCTTATAATTATTGTATCAAGATATGATAAATCTTCTTATTCGTTGATTATAAATAATTTTTGAATGTATAATTTATAAATATTAAAAGTCTAAAAGAACTAAGTATGTAGCAAGAATTTTTTTATTATTTTATTAAAATAATGTGAACGAATCTGAGAAAATTAAAATGAAAACTAAAGTTAAACAGAGTTGATTTTTCATCTTTATAAATGGGATTTTTTTGCAAAAATAAATGTGATTTTGGAACCGTTTATAGATAATCTTTTTAATCATGCTAAAATTTTATATGAAAATTGGATTTAATGATTTTAAATTTTACTTCATCTTATTAGCTTTTAAACTTACAATATGATGATGATTATACTATTTGACTAATCAAAGAATAATCTATGGAATGTTTTTTAATATTTTGAATGCAATTGTCAAACTTTCAGAAAAATGACAATTATATTTGTTTTAATTTTTAGCAAATCCTGGCTTAGATCGTCATCAACTTGAAAACAGCAGATCAATTTAAATACTTCATATTTTTTATATAAGTGACAAATCATCAAGTTCAATCTTAATTATATTAAATTAAGAAAACTTAAGATTTGATTAATCTTTAGTTCATCCGAGATGGCTCATCATGTGATGATCAAATGGTATGTTATCAGAAATGGCATTCATTTTATGTATATATTTGTATATATAATAAAATGCATATAAAAAATATATTAAACAGATTAATTAAGCTATAAAAGATTAGTCTGTTTAGAATATTTAATGTACATGTGTTTTGTTATTTACAAATAATATACAACATTTTCTTAATATACATGTGTATACATTGTACCAGCCACTATACATCTATACATATTTCAAATCTTGAGGCTGCCACCAGACTTCTATACAGTCTGGATCACATCACTGGAAAAATTATTTGGAGGTCGGAATATTTACGAATGATGTGTAACTAAACTATACTAATTTACTAATAAATGATTATTAGATTAGCTCAGCACAGAACAGGAGATTATGAACTAATAAACAACTGATTGACAGATAATAAACATCAAATACTAGTCAAATTTAAATAAACATAATACATGTATTAAATACTAAAATAAAATATAAAAAATAAATTGGTAAAATTATAAACACATAAATTTGAAACTAAGTAACTTCTTCTATAGATATTTTTATATAAGTCACTAACATTATGAATTTATTGTTGTTTGTATCATCTAAAAAGCTGTGAAAACTTTAACACAATCATGTGTGAAAATCTTACTCTTGGTAAAATACATAAATTTGAAACTAAGTAACTTCTTCTATGAATGGTTTTATATAAGTCACTAACATTATGAATTTATTGTTGTTTGTATCATCTAAAAAGCTGTGAAAACTTTAACACAATCATGTGTGAAAATCTTACTCATATAATTATATCTTTTCTAAAATATTAAAATAATTATAATGGATTTCAAACTTACTCTACAAAAATTAACTAGAGTGCATATCAAAATGCCACAAACTTATTTGAACATGAAAAAAAAATACAACTGAAGAAATTTTGGAGACACAATTTTGAAGTCAGCCCTAAGAAAAATGATTCAGACAACATGGTTGTTGGTAAGTAACCTGAAAAAATACCTATTAGTAAAGATCTTATTGGAAATATTGCCGACATTTAATTTGAATGTTCACTAATTGTATATGGTGATAAGATGAGGTTTAACTGAGTTTATTCAAAAAAATTAAATATCACACAAATAATATTGTTAAAGCTCAAATATTTCTCGATATTTGATTGAGTGAAAAAAAATTACATCAACATCACACAAGTAGAAATGAGATTCTTTACATATATATATATATATATATATATAACTATATCAAAACAATACAATTGGAATACAGACATTGATTAATAATTTATATATATATATATATATATATATATAAAGAATAATGCAAGTAAACTTGTAAATACCTCAAGAAAGTTATTGTTATAGCACACCAATAAATAAGGCAAATAATAGTTTCAAATAATTGATAAGAATGCCTATGATTAATTATTTGAACAGAAAATTATTTTCCCCCTATGAGAATCCAGATATTTAATTACACAACTGAATCTAAAAATTGTAACTTGATAATGAGAGAAACAACTTATGATTAATTAATACTATAGAACTATCCACAATTAATAAAAACAAAAATAATTTATACTAAAAATATATAAATGACTTAATTATTAATATAAAGTAACTACCCCAAGATTTATATTAGGTAATCCATGAATAATGATGTAATTTAATTTAAATGAATTATATGTTTTCAATTAACTTTCAGATATGGATGAATTATTAAAAGTTTTAGGTGCAAATGTTAATCATGCCTGGCTTATTGAGTACATAAAGCATATATATTAGTATGGTATGATGCAAATTTTGGATTAATGCACAAGGTGTTATGCATATACTGTTTTCTGGATTATTTGGGTAGCTTGTCATTTATTGAAAGTATAGTTTAGACAAGAGCATTAATGCTGAGGTTGTTTGATTGCAAAGAAAATCAGAAGGTCAGTCAGATCACTAGCTTAGGTAATATTGGAACAGAGTTAGGTCTGAAGCAAAAAGTCTGCCCCTGGTGCAAATGCCTCAGCCACTTATTACTATTGAAACAACAAATGAGATGGTTCAACAGAGATTAATAGAACAAAAACTAATGGTTAGAAGAGAAAAACAAATGTGTATACAGTAGCAGACCATGTATGTACTAATGAACATATGTTCAATTGGGAAAATACAAAATATTGGATGGAGAGAAAAAGGTGCAAAGAAGAAAATTCAAAGAAGTTGCTCATATAATGATGACAAATAATCCTATAAGTCAAACACGTATGGCAATACATAATGTCTGAAAGTCATTCTTAGAAAAAAATATTAAAAAAAGTAAAGGATCAGAAAGATTTGAACCAATCCTACTGACTGTTGCTTTTGATAGAATAGATCAGTTGGTTAGAGTGTTGACTTAAAATATAATATTCAAGAATCTAAAAGAGTAAGGTTTACTCCTATGCTAATATTGCCATTGGTCAAGCCAGCAGAGAGGAAAATAATATTACTCAAAACATGAGATAGTGTGGAGAGTGGTGGGTCATGTGAAAGTCTGTGCTCATACCCTGTCTATTACGTATATAGACACAGGTATATATAAGCCTGTGTATTTCATCTATTATAAAATTACTATCTGTCTATTTGCCTGTTATTTCTAGCAAGTTGTCTTTGAAAAAATTTAATAAAGTTTAAAATGTTCTAGACATTCAAGATGATAAAAATACGCCATCATATTATCACATCTAATATACCATTAACACAAACTTTGGCAAAATACTCTTTTGTATCAATCAGTCTTAATTAAGGTAATTAGGTTATATCAATTAATCTAATTTTGCATAAACAGAATACATATATATGTTTAATTTTAACATTTTTAACTTTTTATAAAGTATTTAATTAATATAAAAAATACGTATGTAAAAAAATTCGAAACTGAAGTATTATTAATATAAAAAAAAGTTATTTTAGCCACTTAAAAATAAAAAGGTTTTTTTTTTAAAGTGCATTAAAGGAAATATGATAGAAAAAAATATATAGTAGTTTTTAAAAATGTGTTAATAATGTAAAAATGGGCAAATAGGTATGCTATAGAAGGGCTAAAAGCTAAAAACAGACTTCAATAAGATAATATCTATCTAAAAGCACGTTAAATAACATATTAGCGTGAAAAGAAACTTTTTAACTCTTTCAGGAAAACTTTTTATTAAATGTGTGCTATCACTATATGAAAATAAGTGAAAACTTAATGAGCTTTAAAGATTTTACTATTAATCAAAGAAGCAAGAAAACTTTTTTAATCTTAAAGTTAACTAAAATATTTATAACTTTTGATTGTTTCATACATTACTTATAAAAATTAATTAAATGATATCAGTTATAGAATTCTTAACTAAATTTAGATATCAAAAATATTTGTGGAGTAGATGATCAATTGCTGAACAAATAGACTTGAACGTCTTAAAAATAGTTATGAATTATTTTTAAAAGTAATTTATCAAGGAAAACTTCAGAAATAAAATTAAACTACATTCTTAAGTAGTCAAAAGATAAAAAAGGCAGTAGTATAAAAACAATTTATATTTTTTTTTCAATTCAATAGATAGAATATTTATAAAGTTATGTTTTAAGTCGTTTTATTTACAATCAATACATATTTTACATTGCTATAAAATTAGTTCTAAAAGTTGTCCTACAATGTCTAAAAATAGTCTTGGCATCTTTCCTATGTCACGAGTGTGATTTCCTAAAGGTTCAGCCTTCCAATCACTGCCCATTCAGCATTTCTTTTGCTCATTATTCCAGTTCTAAATCTGCCACACACTTTGAATATCAGTTTAAGACATTGTTTAGCATGTTTTGTTTCAATATAGTTGTTTTCTGATAAGTTTCATCTATGTTGCTTCAGCTATTATTATTGCTAACATTTACATAGTTACTGTCAGTATTTGCCAGCGGCAACTCATCCTCTTTCATATTTTATTTGTTTAGATCAATCATTTCCCACATCAGCCTGAAGGTCATCTGGTGTGCTTAAAATTTGTCATGAGTTCTTGTCTTGTTTAGTTTCTTCCTATAAAATTGGGATAGAGATATGCTGTTGGGATTGTATACTGCTTCACATCTCGTAAGCCACAGGTTGAAAGCAAGGAAGGTTGAGCTCCTCACAATGGCAAAATCTCCATTGTTGACAGTGTGTCTGATTAGGGTAGTTAGTGGTTGCTTGGATTGTTATTTTGGAAATCCTGAAGGGAACTAACTGCATTGCTCTAGAATATGGGTGATAGTATCCTCTTCTCACTTGCATAGTGAGCAAATAGAATCTATAATTTTAAAGCCTCTGTGGTATACCAGAAACCAATTACTAGATAAAGCTTCCAAGTTTGTTTAACCTGGAAATTTTTTGAACTTCTTTAGTATTCTGTGATTGGCGATGTTCCACAATGTGGGCTCTGGTTCATGTAGTTTGCTAGTAAAGCGGCATGCTTTCCCATAGGTTATTTTTGTTGTGATATTCTGAGGAGAGTTGAGTGTGTCTTTTGCTATTGCTGCCCTTAGTTTTGTGATGATATTATTTAATTATATTTTTTATGTCCCTGTGTGGGTGTCTGCTTATGAGAAAGTTTGATAAGTTATCTAAATAGATTAATAATGTCAAAAGAATCCAAAAATTAAGCCAATAATGTATTGATAAATAATAAAGAGATTAGCTGCTTGCTAAATTATATATATATATATATATATATATAATAGTATATATATATATATATATATATATATATATATATATATATATATTGTAACCTTAATAGACAGAGAGAAGAGGTGATAGGTGAAAAATGATGGAAAAAGATAGATGGTGCCAAATGCTTACTTTAAATGCACATCTTCTAGCCCTAAAAAATCTGAATATATATCCTTTCCAAAATATTTCTTCAACCGGAGCTGTGAGGCAGACAAGGTAAGCTCTTATTTTTGTGTTTAACCTCTTAAAATACAAAATGAGTAGTGGTGTTGATTTCCTAGAACATAAAAATTTCAGGTCACACCCAATCACCAGATCACAGAGTGACACTAACATTAGGCAAGATTTAGTCAAGCTTAATCCAAACCCTCAATCTGAAAAAGGATAAAACACTATTAATTATACCAAACCCTTTGATAATGATCATACTAGTTTATCTACCACTAAAATTCCAGATAATGCTTGCCAAAGCAGAAAGAAACCACACATAGTAAACAAGAAATTGTAGCGATAGATACTTTAAAAAAAATGCTAAGAATGATCGGACCATAAATGTAAAAAATCGGAAAAAAATGTTTTCTCCCCAAATTCTATCTAAAGCTAATTTTTCTCATGAAAACACCAACAAAAATAGTCAAAAACAAAATGATAAACCTAAAAATAGCTCACCCCAAAAAAGAAAATCGCTCACATTACAATATGGAAAAATTTAAAAATGCAGGTGGTGCTTTGCTGAATGCAGTCACTGTACATTGCAATGAAACCTATTTCGGTCAAAAAACTGATTTAGATCATAATTTGGAGCTTGATAATGTAGAAATAAGAAAGAAAATATCATCCCAGTACCAATCTGATAATCATATATCACCACAACAAAGCTCCCTTGAATTATCTGCCTCTAAATCCATCATTGAAAATAGCAATATGAATCACAGCGAAGTTTTAAAGCACAAACGTGCGCTAGAATTACAAATTGCTCAGAACTTGTTCAAATCAGATTTTCCTAGTCTTAGCTCAAATAATAAAAATAAGAACACACAGTCTGACACAACATAGCATCATACCAAAAGACATCAACTCATACTCAATCACAAACCAAGTTGAATGTGTTTAAGCAAACAAATGATAGAAGTTACGCTGCAGCAATTAATAATAAAACAACCAACGTGCAAAATCAAATAACAAATGACACAACACAACATTATAACAGTCTAGATATTGTTGAGGAAGACAACAACACACCTATTAATGATGAGATCAACTCCCAACTCAAACAACTAATCTCACTATATCCTTTAAATAACTATGAAGAAATTAGTCAGGAATTCAATTCACGAATCCCACCACTACTCTTTAATTCATTTCTAAAATTATCATAGTGATAACACAGTAGTCTTCAGTACTACTAATGATAATTGAACCTTTTCACATTTCCAACTGATGATTTTTTCGAGCTACTAAAATGACAACAACTAGGAGATGCCATAAAACGTATTTATCATCATCCTAACTAAAGATATCTGATAGTGGAATTTTATACCTTAATGCAAAAAGAGCTTTTCAAAAGAAATCAACTTTACCTCAAACAATGGTACTTAATTAAAATCGAGATGAATGGGCCTAGAATAGCATGTGGCCTTGCTCAAAACTGTTACTTTAACTTTTCAGAACTTGACTTGCAAAGACTTTTGGCCAAACATGGAGTAATTACTAACTTCAGATATCTAACTGAGAAAAGGGCAGACCTCGAGCTACCATCAAACAATGCTGCATTTACCCTTAAGCTTAACAACGGTTACACTTCAGTTGACCTTCCCTCAAAATTGGAGGAGAGGAAATGCCCCATCTACATTTCAATCCATGGTGTTCAGCCCCAATGCTTCATTTGTGGTGATTGCATACACCTAGTTAAATCATGTCCAAACAAAATTTGTGAAACATGCGACAACAGGAAAACAAAAAATCATAAATGCTTTTTAACTTCTCAAAATATTCCACACTCGTCCTACTCCATCACTTCCAATGCAGCAAATAGTTTAGTACAATCAACAAATAAATCACAAATGGACATTTCTTACCAAGATGAACCTGAAACCTTACCTGAGATCATGAAGAACTTTCAAGACACTGGCTCTGCCACTCAGCAGCCAGAAACACTCCATTCACACCAGCTCTCACATGAAGTCATAACTGAAAATAAAACCAAAGAGCAAATAAAGCTACAGAATATAGCAAATACAGACAAATTACCAAAACAACCACATGCCACCCAAACTATCCAGAGAGATCAAATAGCTTTCCAACAACAAAAGAAAGACTCATGAATCTTTAAGCTCTCAGCCTAAAGAAACTAGCAATTCCACAGATAACTCAGATTCAGAGTCCAATCACTCACAGAATGCAACAAATAGAGGTCCCAACATCAGAAGGAAAAAATCACAAGAGAACCAGAATATCCAAAACACAATCCAACCAAGACAGCTTTTCTCTGGAATTGTCAAACCCTACAAATTCGCAGTCCGACACCAACTTCAACTCAAATCAATGCATCACAAATAAAACAAACACAACATTGCAACTAACCACACTACCTCAAGATGCTGACAGCCAAAGTAAAAAATCTCACAGCCTGGAAGAACAAGTCTTAACTGACAATTTCCATATGAATGAATAACCTCAAGTCTGCTCACTTATAATGTTATCATATCAATCATGCTTTTAAAAATTGGAGGTATTAATGTAAGGGGTCTCAACTCCATAGCTTGAGTAATTTCAGTAAAGAGATGGCTAGAGGGTTCTAACCTACACATCACATGCTTCTCAGAAACAAAGCTTCACTTTCAAACAAACTTCAAAATTAATGAACTAACGCAGCAATTTGGTGTGTTACATTATGCACCATCTACCATTGTCTCATCTTGACTGGCATTTCTTATCAACAAGAACCTGGCTTATAACAATTACAGAACTTTATATTTCAGTAAAGAGTTATTGATCGCAAATCTAACCTTTGGTAATAACTCAATCAACATAATATATCTCTATATTGAAGCAGATGATCTGATGCTCAGATCCTGCTTCACAGCCCACATCCAATCTCCTACTATCTAAGTGTATTCAAACCCACCTTTATGCATGTATATACATAGCTATTAATATATATATTTCTTTGCTCAGTATTATAAAATAAATAATGTAAATGTATGTATTTTAATTTAAAAATATTTTATTTAATAATATTCTCATGTGTATGTGGGTGTAAATAATAAATATCTATATATTTCAGTGTAGGAGATTGCGAATGTATTAATAGTTATATTATATATATAAGGTATTATATATGAAACTTATTATTTTTTCATATATAATTTTGTAGCCAGAAATTATGCAATCTTGTTAAAAAGTCTCTCAAAAAACAAATTACCCGGAAGACCCCTTAGATTAAAGTAAAAGATTACAAATTGGTAATAATAAAATAAACCCATTAGTGGAAATTGTCCACGCTAGATTGTTTTAAAATCATAAGATATATTTTAAAACAATCGTTCGAGAAACTGATAACAAACTTGCATTGTTTCAAACATCTTACTAGATAAGAGTATCCGGTCAAACTATTCCAGAGAAACCTTAAGTGCTTAAACTGCCTCAGGTGCAGCAGTAGTTGCTAATTTACAGCTTCAAAATAAAAGTATATATACTGCTGGATTTGAATCCACAGGGGAGGAGACCATTAAATAACTATGTTGTTATACATATTCCACGCCAGTTTTAATTCTCACTCAATGTGTCATGAGTAGGAAATTTCGCCTTGTCCCTCCATTCTAATATGCTGTTCCCATGAACTAAGCTCTGCATCCCGTACTACTGAACTTTATGTATATTTTTCCAGTGAAATTGAAGTGCTGTCTCAAATAATAATACTGCCATAGATCTAGCGAAATAATACCGATGGACTGATTCCTAGTGAAACGCTCTTCCAAATAATCAAGGTAAAAGAACTTTGACCACTTATAATTTCTAAATCCTGCCTTCTCTGTAATAGTTATATTTTAAATCATCTATATTAAATGTCTTCAAATATGTATTCTATAACTCTATACAACTAATCTATATTAAGCCTCCTATATAATGTTTTTCTTTTCTTTTATTTTCAAGTGGCAACCAATTTTCAATTTGATTTATGTATTTATATTTTAAAATAAGTGCCAATAGTATTATAAAATCACCAGCATATAATTTATTTTCATTTCCTCACCCATCATTTACTGGGTAAATAGTTTATAATTTGATCAAAACAAGTCTTATTCGACTTGCCCAGGTGCTCGCGATTTTAGATAAATAAACTAATTATATTTTTCATGTTTACTGTAGAAAAACAGATTTGACATCTATTTTTCACATTCTCTTTCCTAAATAATGCGCTATATTTTATTCTTAAATTATATTATATATGTAAAACCCATCTTAGTTATTACCACCACCTACTTATTTTGTAATCATTTATATATTTTTCACAAGGGCATTGATTAACCAAAATTGAGATTTATTAAATGTGTAAAAAAGTAATGAATAATATTAAGTAACATAATGTAAGGGGGAGGGGGATCTTAAGAGCTTAGTTTTATATTTAAGTATAATTATTATCCATGTTTGCTTAGTGAAGCCATATCATTATGCCGAATATTTCATAATTTGTGGGAAGTAAATATGTTTCGATAATCTTTAACCTTGAGAATTATATTTATGTTATATCCTTAAGCGTTTCGTGCATAAAGGCCATTTCGTTTATATATATATATATATGTTCGTGCTTCTTTCTCACATGGAGGTATTCGCACAGTCGAGCCCCATCGTCGTTTTCTATGTCCTTAAACCAGGCTGTAAAACCATCCTGGGGACATACTTGGTCACATGTGCATACTTTATATGGGGAGCAATCTGGGAAACCAGCCCAATAAAGTCATTGCCGACCACCCTTCATCATCCATGATTCGCCTGTACTTCACTCCAGGGAATCTTGGACTCTTTCATTCATCCAACTGACCCTGCCTATGTTTGCAGAGGAAATCGGTCCACTTCATTATTAAAAATTCATGAAGCACACTCCAGGATCCATAATTGGACCAACCCAATCAGCCGCCATGCACGCACTGCCTTTCAGTGTCTTGTTAGTCACCCAAAAGTATTCATAAGCCGTAATGAAATGATTTCTTTAAACAGACATATTTCCATTAGTTTAATATAAGTATTAATGCGATCGATTTAGTATCGTTTATATAATTATTCATTACCCATCCCGCGCATTATCTATAACTCAAATTTATCATAATATTGAATGTAACCTGCTTATGAAATTATTATTGTTTAAATTAAGTAAATGCTCTTCATCTCTGGGGGTGTAATAGTATTCCAACAATGTATTCTAATAGCGCTAATTCATTTAATCACACATACATATATTATTGGCATAGCCGCAATTATAATGTTTTCGTTAAATATAAATCAAACACATATATATAATACGTACGAGGCTCATGTCAGGTAAATAACCCGACATAATTTTTGTTATTAATAAATCTTAAATATATATATCAAACTCGAACCATTGCTTTCTTTTAGTTAAGATAATATATTAAGTTATTACTTATGCTAAATATGACTAGATGATCTCTGCTCAATACATAATTAATATGCTAGGTCGCAAGTTTTCATTGCTCATAAAATATAGCTAGTTATTAAGTTATTCTATCATAAGTTTAGCCTAGAGTCTTTTTGTGTCTCCGATGATCGATGCTGGCGAGTGAGAAGTAAATTAATCGATGTCATCGGGATTGTTGCTCATAATGTTATAGATCTGGGAAATAGGCAAATAGGGCAGAGTTCATGAGTGTTCCTGACCTGTGTATCTTGCACACGATTGGATTCGAGGTACTTTTGCCTAGATGCTAGATCTTGTTACGTGAACATACAAATCCGACCGGCACAGATTTTTTTTCTTTTCTCTGGGTTTGGTGCATCAATGTAGGGCTTTGAATACAAACACCCATATACCTGAGATAGTAGTAGATAGTGATAGATATAACATATGTTTAAAAAAAAAAAAAAAATTTTTTTGAAATTTTTTTTTCCCGACACCCAGCGTAAAATTTTTTTTGAATATTAGTACACACTCCCTGTGAGTCATTGTTAATATAAATATTTTCTCTCAGTATATATATAAAAATATGTTTCAAGTAAATAGTATGTTATATACTCAATATTTTTTCCCACATAAAAGTTTAAAAAGTTTTTTCGTTTTCACGAACCTATAAAATAAAATAGTGGCAGTTTTGTTTTGTTTTCACTTATATGATTTGAATAATGATAGTGTTATGTAATGTTTTATTCCTTGTCTGTAAATATTTATTACATGTATAATTCTCGTGAGTTTTTTAAAAAGAAGTAAAGAGAATTAACAGCTTTTAAGGGGCTTTTACTTTCATATTAATTAAAGATAATGTTTATAGGTTTCGTATACATGTAAGTTCCCAGTGATATAAAAGAGTGAAAGCTTTTAAGGGGCTCTCATTTTTATAAAATTAAATGTGTTTTTTTCAAAGAAGTGAATAAGATGTTGTATAATGTTTTTTTTTTCTTGGTCATAAACGTGAAATTATATGCAGGATGCCCGTAAATAAAATAGTGGTAATTCTAAGGGGCCTCCACAGTTATAATAATAAAGTAAAAAGTATGTTTTAAATAGTGTTTATATATATATAAGTTTCCATAAATGATTTTAAATAACAAAGTATTTTCGAGTTTACAATGTAATAAAATAGTGATAGCTTTTAAGGGGCTTTCACATTTAAAATAAGAAGATAAAGTGTGTACGATATAGAATAATAATATTGAGATATATAATAATTTTGTTTCCGTTTTAATAAATAAATATAATATGCCCAAGTTTTGAAGTATGCGCTAAATAATAATATATAATAATTTTTCATAAATGCTTTAAATAATGATGTTCTATATAATTTTTTTTAAATGTTTCAAATAATCATATTTCCAAGTCTGAGAGAATTAAATTAGTGTCAGCTTTTAAGGGGCTTTCGCATTTAAAGATAAAAAGATAGTAAAGTAGTGTGTGCGCTAAATAATATATAATATTTTTTCTAAATGTTTTAAATAATGTTAAATATAAAAAAAAAGGATTTTTTTTTCTTGTTAATATATCTTTTAAATAAATATTTTAAATTTATAATATGTCCAAGTCTGGAGAGTTAAATATGTGACAGCTTTTAAAACACTGTTAAAAATAATAAAATAAAGATTCTAATAATCGCAAATGTGCAGATTTTTTTTTGAAATGTTTTTAATAATATTCATGCGTATATAACGGTCGTAGATCAATGAAAGAAATAAAATAATGACAGTTTTTGTTATACTTTCATTCTCTTATATAAATATGCACTAAAGCCATAATAATGTTTTTTCTGTTAAAGCTGTAAATGTATAACTATTTAAGTATAGATCTTAGAAAAGTATACAACCCAATAATAGCGGATCATCTGGTCAGAACATATAGCCCTATCCCTTTGGCTGGAGCCCGGTATTAATACCACTATAAATTTTTCAATAGGTGATCGAGTTATCAAATTTAAAAGCAATGATTCATAATAAAAGTTATATAGAGTTTTTTTTTCATCCAAAATATGTGTATCAAGTGTATCAATGCAATCGTTAATCAATCATTTTGTTAAGATGTTTCAGGTGCTGAA
This sequence comes from Epiperipatus broadwayi, assembly GCA_028023455.1. Taxonomy (NCBI): domain Eukaryota; kingdom Metazoa; phylum Onychophora; class Udeonychophora; order Euonychophora; family Peripatidae; genus Epiperipatus; species Epiperipatus broadwayi. The sequence continues at coordinate 659,693 of JAQFVV010006290.1, forward strand.
GAACAACTCCAAAAACAGACAACGAAAGAAGATATAATAAAGAAGGCCAGGTAGAAGTTATAATGATTTTTTTTATATAATTTGCATTAAAGAGCTAAATAATAATCATTATAGATATATGTTTCGCAGTAAAAACTAGATCTAGAAATAATTAATATTAAATAAAAGGTAGGATAGCAATAATCATTTAAATAAATAAAAATTAAGTATGGGAGGGGGGAGTAGAGCAAGGGGGAGAGTGTGAAATGGGGGAAGGAGAAGCTGGATGGATAGAAAATGATGGCATGGATATGCAATGGCAAATGATTTAGGACTATAATAATTTGAATATATTATACCATAGTTTTTTTTATATTTTATTCAATTAATCATACAGTAAAAAAAATTTTCTAGTAACATAGCAGAGAGAATACTCTATCATAAATGAAAGTCATAAATTTCTAATATAACACAGAGTTAGGATATTCGATTGTAAATGAAAATCATATAAATTTCTAATATAGCAGAGAGAGTATTTTATCATAAATAAGTCATAAAATTTGTAACATAGCAGAGAGCTATTCTATCATAAATGAAAGTCATAAATTTCTAATATAGCAGAGAGGGTATTCTATCATAAATGAAAGTCATAAAATTCCTAATATAGCAGAGAGGGTATTCTATCTTAAATAAAAGTCATAAATTTTTAATATAGCAGAGAGTTATTCTATCATAAATGAAAGTCACAAAATTCCTTTTAGATACATCGCCAATCCAAAGTTGTTCTTTAGTTACCTGGTCATCAAGTAAATGCTTTTTTTTTCTTTTTTTTAAACATTATTTTCAGTAAGTTCAGGAAAATGAAGCAGATGATCTGATGCTCAGATCCTGCTTCACAGCCCACATCCAATCTCCTACTATCTAACTGTATTCAAACCCACCTTTACGCATGTATATACATAGCTATTAATATATATATTTCTTTGCTCAGTATTATAACATAAATAATGTAAACGTATGTATTTTAATTTAAAAATATTTTATTTAATAATATTCTCATGTGTATGCGGGTGTAAATAATAAATATCTATATATTTCAGTGTAGGAGATTGCGAATGTATTAATAGTTATATTATATATATAAGGTATTATATATGAAACTTATTATTTTTTCATATATAATTTTGTAGCCAGAAATTATGCAATCTTGTTAAAAAGTCTCTCGAAAAACAATTACCCGGAAGACCCCTTAGATTAAAGTAAAAGATTACAAATTGGTAATAATAAAATAAACCCATTAGTGGAAATTGTCCATGCTAGCTTGTTTTAAAATCATAAGATATATTTTAAAACAATCGTTCGAGAAACTGATAACAAACTTGCATTGTTTCAAACATCTTACTAGATAAGAGTATCCGGTCAAACTATTCCAGAGAAACCTTAAGTGCTTAAACCGCCTCAGGTCCAGCAGTAGTTGCTAAGTTACAGCTTCAAAATAAAAGTATATATACTGCTGGATTTGAATCCACAGGGGAGGAGACCATTAAATAACTATGTTGTTATACATATTCCACGCCAGTTTTAATTCTCACTCAATGTGTCGTGAGTAGGAAATTTCGCCTTGTCCCTCCGTTCTAATATGCTGTTCCCATGAACGAAGCTCTGCATCCCGTACTACTGAACTTTATGTATATTTTTCCAGTGAAAGTGAAGTGCTATCTCAAATAATAATGCTACCCTAGATCTAGTGAAATAATACCGATGGACTGATTCCTAGTGAAACGCTCTTCCAAATAATCAAGGTAAAAGAACTTTGACCGCTTATAATTCCTAAATCCTGCCTTCTCTGTAATAGTTATATTTTAAATCATCTATATTAAATGTCTTCAAATATGTATTCTATAACTCTATACAACTAATCTATATTAAGCCTCCTATATAATGTTTTTCTTTTCTTTTATTTTCAAGCGGCAACCAATTTTCAATTTGATTTATGTATTTATATTTTAAAATAAATGCCAATAGTATTCTAAAATTGCCAGCATATAATTTATTTTCATTTCCCCACCCATCATTTACTGGGTAAATAATTTATAATTTGATCAAAACAAGATCAAAACAAGTCTTATTCGACTTGCCCAGGTGCTCGCGATTTTAGATAAATAAACTAATTATATTTTTCATGTTTACTGTAGAAAAACAGATTTGACATCTGTTTTTCACATTCTCCTTCCTAAATAATGTGCTATCTTTTATTCTTAAATTATATTATATATGTAAAACCCATCTTAGCTATTACCACCACCCACTTATTTTGTAATCATTTATATATTTTCACAAGGGCATTGATTAACCAAAATTGAGATTTATTAAATGTGTAAAAAAGTAATGAATAATATTAAGTAACATAATGTAAGGGGGAGGGGGATCTTAAGAGCTTAGTTTTATATTTAAGTATAATTATTATCCATGTTTGCTTAGTGAAGCCATATCATTATGCCGAATATTTCATAATTTGTGGGCAATAAATATGTTTCGATAATCTTTAACCTTGAGAATTATATTTATATTATATCATTAAGCTTTTCATGCATAAAGGCCATTTTGTTTATATATATATATGTTCGTGCTTCTTTCTCACATGGAGGTATTCGCACAGTCGAGCCCCATCGTCGTTCTCTATGTCCTTAAACGAGGCTGTAAAACCACCCTGGGGACATACTTGGTCATATGTGCATACTTTATATGGGGAGCGATCTGGGAAACCAGCCCAATAAAGTCATTGCCAACCACCCTTCGTCATCCATGATTCACCTGTACTTCACTCCAGGGAATCTTGGACTCTTTCATTCGTCAAACCGACCCTGCCTATGTTTGAAGAGGAAATCGGTCCACTTCATTATTAAAAATTTATGAAGCACACTCCAGGATCCATAATTGGACCAACCCAATCAGCCGCCATGCACGCACCACCTTTCAGTGTCTTGTTAGTTGCCCAGAAGTATTCATAAGCCGTAATGAAATGATTTCTTTAAACAGACATATTTCCATTAGTTTAATATAAGTATTAATGCGATAGATTTAGTATCATTTATATAATTATTCATTACCCATCCCGCGCATTATCTATAACTCAAATTTATCATAATATTGAATGTAACCTGCTTATGAAATTATTATTGTTTAAATTAAGTAAATGCTCTTCGTCTCTGGGGGTGTAATAGTATTCCAACAATGTATTCTAATAGCGCTAATTCATTTAATCACACATATATATATTATTGGCATAGCTGCAATTATAATGTTATCGTTAAATATAAATCAAACACATATATATAATACGTATGAGGCTCATGACAGGTAAATAACCCGACATAATTTTTGTTATTAATAAATCTTAAATATATATATCAAACTCAAATCATTGCTTTCTTTTAGTTAAGATAATATATTAAGTTATTAATTATGCTAAATATGACTAGATGATCTCCGCTCAATACATAATTAATATGCTAGGTCGTGAGCCTTCATTGCTCATAAAATATAGTTAGTTATTAAGTTATTCTATCATAAGTTTAGCCTAGAGTCTTTTTGTGTCTCCGATGATCGATGACAGTGGGTGAGAAGTAAATTAATCGATGTCATCGGGATTGTTGCTCATAATGTTATAGATCTGGGAAATAGGCAAATAGGGCAGAGTTCATGAGTGTTCCTGACCTGTGTATCTTGCACACGATTGGATTTGAGGTACTTTTGCTTAGATGTTAGATCTTGTTACGTGAACATACTAATCCAACCGGCACAATATCAAGAATGACCCCAACATTGCTTTTTCAGTTATCTTCAAAATCACTTTCCTACTGTCTAATGATTCCTCACCAACTATCTGCTTTGGAGACTTCAACATGAGCTATGATCAGTTTAACATCAAATACCTACACCTGCTCAACAGAGTCTTTCTGTGTGGAGAAGGATTTTCTCTCCTGACCCCTTCTCATTTTATACACTTCGGAAAAGATCACTAATAGATCTCCTTTATTACACTCCAGAACTACATCATAATCTCAATGCCAAGTTTCAAATAGTACCTTTTTCTGATCATCTGGCACTGTTAATTTCACTCCAGTTAGACCCTGCTATATCCTTACACTCAAATCACACATGTATTATTAGACTGCTAAACAAAATGGCTACTTCCGAGTGGATCTTTTCTGAGGCATATATACTTCTAAATAAAATACATACTTTCACACTTCCTCCCCTTCAAGCTTGGTCTTCACTAGTAGGAATACTGAGCTCACTTATTGCTGCTCACACTAGGATGTCAAAAGGTCCCAATCAGCTATTAAAGGACCTTGACTCCATCAACACTAGGCTCAGTGCTGTCACGCAAACAGACACCAGTATCCAAGATATCATGGATCTCAAAACTCAATAACATGATAAACAGAAGAAACTGGCACAATATATAGCCACAAAAAGATCCAAATATTTTTATCTAACCATCACAACTGGACTCGCAGTTACATTAGGTGGGCACTTGGTTCTGCAAAAGGCCTATGCCTACTATGATAGTAATTGATCAAAACTGCTACAGTGGTCCTGAAATGCTTGCAAGAATTCACAAACATTTCATAACTAAACTGCAAAACCAAAATTTTTCGGCTAGTAAAAATCTGGAAATCCTCAAGTGATAATCTTCAACATAATATCACAGAGATGCAAATAATTCAAAAGCTGCAGTCTTACCCTGAAAGCACTCACCCCGAACTTCATGCAATTCCCAGATTTGTACTCCTTCACCTTAGTCAATTTACTGCACCTATTGTTTGTAGGATGATTGATTTTCTTTTGAGAGATTTCCAGTTCATTCCTGATCTATACCCGGTGGCATTGGTTTTTTTCTTAAAAACAAAAAAATCTATCCAGCCTGTCAAACCCCTGCCCCATATCCATGATTCCCTTACTTATCAAAACTATTGAATCTCTAATCAAAGATTTGATTCAAGATCAGCTTTATCAGCATATCCCTAATCATCAATTTTCCTGGAAAGGGGATTCCACTCTAAATGCCATTCACCACTTCTTGCTTATTACAGAATATGTCCGATCACATAGAAAGTCCAAACCTTTAGTAATCCAATTGAACTTCTCTTCCGCATTTGCCTCAGTAATTCCATCATGCCTACTCCACACACTTCAAGACTATCAAGTCCCAGAAGTCTACATAAACATCATTGGAAATCTCCTGCTTAATCATTCCTGCTTCACCACCCTCGATGGTAGGCTAACTGATGGAATCAGACCACATCTGTCGATCCCACAGGGATCCCTGTTGGTCACCCTTCGCTTCATTACATATATCAATCTGTTCCTCATTGAGATTGAATGCAAATTGCCTGGTATCTATGTGCCAGCATTAAAACACCAGGTACACCACATCTCATATGCTGATGTCTCAATATTCCTTCCTGATCAAAAGCATCTATAGATACTTCTGAAAATCATCGATAAACACACAAAAAAAGTAAATCTACACATTAATTATAACAAATCCTCAATGTGGACCATAAAATCTGGCTTAACAATTCCATTTATATTCATGTCCCAACCACAAAAGTTTTTAGGCTTTCCTATATCCAAATCTAGGTTGGCTATGTCCAAAGAGATCCAGAGCTCTTTACTTGAGAAGACTAGAAAGATCACAAACTCATTGTCTAGATCATTTGAGGCTTCAATGAACTCACTATGCTTGAAGTTGCTATGTAAGGGCAAAGTGGTCACTATAATCATTGTTAAAGCTCACATGCCCAATGACATAATGGTCTGGGGCTTCATTCAGCCTCTACACTCTACCTACAGTAAGCTTTAGGGGTCATGAGGGCAACTTACCCCAAACACCCAGAACAGAATTCATTTTTACCAGTAATTCCCATAGACACTCCTCCCCCTTTGGCAGCAAATGGATGACAGACCTATGGACTTACATAAAAAGCATGACAAACCTGAAAAAACCTGTTTTAAAAATAAAAAACATACTGCAAGACTTATAAACTCAGACATCCCAATCTTATGGCACTCCAGAACACTCTTGGCCTAAATAACAAATAGTTAATCTACAAATCAAAAAAATTGGTACATTGAACCCAAATTCATTGACTTTCTCTTGAAGCTTACCCTCTCCTCTCTGCAACAAACCACTTTCTGGTATGGATGAGAGGCTTTGCTAACCTCAATCCACAGTGTCAATTATGTTCAACAGTGGATGAAACCATCCCTCACCTATTACACATCTGTCCTTTCTTCAGTCCACTCAGATCTTTCATTAGTGAAAAAGTGTCTTTTGATTATAGAGACACACTCTCCATCCAAAATGCCATCAAGACTGGCATCTATTCAATTATCAGAATTTCCATTTTTTCTCCTTTGCAGTCTGGCTTACCAGGTGTAAATATATTTTTGGTCAAGCAAACTCCAATGTTACTGAAACTTTTATAGGACTATTGAAGAGTATTTGTATCAGAGATCGCTTACTAACCCCTGACTGGCTTACACAAGGAATCATGGTCCAGAGTTGATTTTGCATGTATGTAACTGGCACCTCAATTACAGTCACATGCTTGTTAGTTTTGCATCCCAGTTTAAAATCAGAACTTTAATAATTTGAAACCGCTGTAATTTTTTTTTTCAAATCTTAATAATTCTCTTTTTTAGAAAAAAAAGAAAGGAAGGGAAATGAAAAAATGGAAGATGAGATGATAGAGGGTGCTAATTGTGATCTTTTAATGAAATGAAGAGATGGGGGTTGGTGATGATAATGATGAAGATAATATGAAATGAGGAAAATATAAGATAAGATGGAGATGAAGATAGGCAGAAAAGGTGAAGATATAAGAAACAAATTAATTAAGCAGAAGAGAGAAAAGATGAAATGATGGAATGAAGAGGGAGATAATATGATGAAGAATGATGGAAAATAATGGAATGAAAATTATAAACTAATCTATAAGAGACTATTTGAAAGGAAGAAAATGGAGATAATTAAATGGTGAAGATATTAGACATAAATGAAGATGAAAAAGGATGAAATGAAATGGAGATGACAAAAATGAAATGAACTAATCTATTCTAAACTATCTGGATGGAAGATGATTATACTATTAGAGACTCCTAATGACTTGGCTCAGTAAGGTTACAATAAATTTAAGTATGAATAATGATCCAGAAATATACAATTGGATAGAGACCAAATCCAATACCAATACAAATGTAACTATCATTGCATATTAATAATTTAACATGGATAATATAAAAGATAATTTAAATCATTATTTAATAGTTATTAGAATCAGCCTATGATCAAATCATACACTCTGAATAACACAAATTATACTTTGTTTGGAAGAACTATCTCACTAAATTATATCTAACAAGGCAACAAGAATAAACAATCTTAGGGGTATTAAACCTAAATTCTTGTGCAATATAAAAGTTTAAATTGCCTAATAAATGATTGCTTGGATAAATAAACAAGTGAGTGATATATTGGCTGACCATAAGATAACTATCTTATTTTTAATCATGGAATAATAAACAAAAAAAATATTAATCCAAAGATTTAATTAATTAATCTAAGTTTAAATTAATAATGGAGACTGAAATAACTCAATCACAAAATGAAGACTAGAATAATTTACAGACTTAAGAGCAGAATAATAACAATAAATGGTTGCAACCTTTTATACTTTTTTTCTCCCATTGTTCTTTTCTTTATTATAATGTTAGTTTTTATCCTACTTTAATTCTATTTTTTCAATTAAATGTTATATTTTCTCTAATCTAATTGATTTTTACATTTTTCCTTAATCTAATCTTTTTTCTAGATTAATCTACTATCTCATTGCAGATAGTTTACATTCTTTGTAATTAATTCTCTTATCAGTTTTATTGTCAAACATTTCATATTTATTATCAGTCATGACATTTACTGGCATTCACTAATTAATGAATTAATCTTTTTATTTTCAATTTTTCATTAACATTTATTTTTACATATTTATTCTTTTAACTTATTTTTATTTTATAAAAAGGAGTTTTCTTTAAATCTTTTTTTTCTAATTCTTTTCCTGAGCAGCTTTAATAGTTTCATTCTATTTTAAAAGCATAATATAATAAAATCTTTGACTTTTAACACTACATTTTAAAATCACTTTTTAATTAATCATTACTTTTTGACAATTCTCATTTATTTGATTGTTTTTTTTTTTAATAAATCTGGTCAGAATATAAAGCATTTGGTTTAGTAATTAATGTTTTAAAACTCAGGTGTTTTATGAGCCAGTGATGAAAGAAAAATGTTTACCAATTTTTGCCTTGAAATGCTGCATATATACTTGAAAATGTAGATTTGTTTAACTTGGTAGGTTTAAGGAAGGAAGGAATATTTTAAATGATGAAATTTGCATAAATTCCAATGTATTGCTACAATATTTAACAAGTAATGAAAGATGGCATTTTATAATGGAAATTAATTGTATATAAGACTGTTATTTTGACAAATTTATTACATTTAATCAAGATATGGATATCCCATCACTGTAATATAAAAGCAATAAAAAGAATTTTAAGAATGCAATAAAAGGTTCTATATTTTAATTGCAAAATCTTAAAGTACATCAATAAGTTCTTAAATTTTTGAATAGAATCTATTAATGTAAAGGTTTATTTTTGATGAATTGACTATAGAAATGAAAAATTTGTAATAAATTTTCTAAAAATGTATATGTAATCAATGGTAGTCTAATTGTTATTTAAAAAAAGACTATTGTAGACGAGTTATCCCAATCTTTTTTGCTATGCTGTACATTCAAAAGTGCATATCATATGGAAAGTATTATTAATTTTTCAAGTAATAGAAATGATCATAATAACATACAAAAGATTTAAACAACTATGTTATTCTTAAATAATTTGATATTTGTATACAAATATATTTGCCATGATTAAAAATCAATAACAGTAATCAGGTTTATTTATAAAAAATAGTATTCTTAAATTGATAATTGTTGTGAGTTTTGAGATTGCATATTACTTGCCAGTGCTTCACATATAGAAATATAGGTTGATATGCCCATTCATAATCAATCATTAAGATGTTCATAGATCAACAATGATATATATTTCAATTTTACAATATTTATATATGAAAACAATAATTCACAAAATAAGATGACAAAAATGATTTTATTTTGCATGCTGCATTTTCTCTTAACTGACAATATCAAAAATTTTTATTATTTATGTGAGATTTTAAAAATGTCATTTTTTAAATCAAAAATTTCTAATTTAGTTTCTTCCATTATGACATAAATAAATTCTGAACTGGATGCAATTAATTCTGTTTGATTTGACTTGACAATAAATCAATTTCTAAAAAAAAATATGACTATTTGATGTCATTAATAAGATTTATTTTTAACAATAAAATGTCTTAATTATTTATAATATTATAGATATAAAATGAAAAATAATACTCTTGGAAAAAATATATTATTGTTTCAGTGAAATTAACACTTTAAAAGCATTTTCATTATATCGAGTCATGGAAAATGTATGCAAAAGAATCATTGGATGTCATGACTCTCATAAACATAACATTGAAGTTCCCTATTGCAGACTATTTCAAAAACAAATATTTAATTATTTTACAGATATGCTTTATGATTGAATACATGGTGAACTATAATTCAGTAAAATTTTAAACAATTCAGACAAAGTGATCACTAATTAAAAAGTTAAATTACAACATCACAAATTATCAGAATATGGGAACAGAATTTGCTTTACAAGGACATACATAATTTTGTAGATTAATTTATTTAATCATTGCAAAATTCACTTTTAGGTTTTTGTTATTTTTTTGCTTCACCTTGTATTAGTATGCAGTAACTATTAATAATAAATCATTGTAAGTTTGATTACACAAAGATAATAATAAAACAATAATATTTTATTTATATAATTAACAAATTAATTAGTTTGTTAATTAAATATTTTTTATTTGTATTTATAATTCTAAAGACTGTTTATTTTTACTTTCTTTAGGATTAGACTTATAAAAAGTGGCTCAAGAGATATAATTCATTTAAGATTCAATTTTAAAAAACTTTTTTTGCATTACAATGAATATTTTTGCTTTTATTCATTTTTATAATAAAATATTTGTTTAATTTAAACATTAAATTGAATATCAATAGTTTATTTTTGTTAAGCATTTCTGAAAATAGCCAATAGTGTTATCAAAAAATTAAAAATCTATACAAGTTTCAAAAATCTAAATCACATTTAAAACAATGCGTCCTTTTTTTTCTTTCTTAATTATATCATACTTTTTCCCAAACTATTTTTTACAAAACATTTTACTAATTTATAAGCAATTATAAAAAGTTTTAAAAGTTTAATAAAATATAAATAAACTGTTTTTTTTAATTGTCTAGTCTTTAAGTTAATTGATTTGCTGTGCAGGTGTTTACATTTTAACTAAGATACTATATAAAAAAAAACGAAAAACTTAAAATGAAAAACAAACCATTTTTTGTTTTGTAAAACTCGGTAAATCAATTATTAGATTACTTTTAAATTATTTTCAATTCATTTTTAATGTAGGAAACTATAAGTTTTCAAATTACATCAATACAATTGATTTTTAATGGGAAAATACATATATATTTCAAAATTAGACGACATTATAATAGAATTAAATAATGTTTATAAATCTATATATGAAATATTTGTTTTGTTATTTTAAGTAAAATGCTTTATTAAAAATTGATGATGATAATATATATATATATCTTTTTATGGTTATTGTAAATTGTAATAAATTAATCAAAAGTATAAATTTCTTCATTAATTGTATTAAGAGATTATAATTATACTTATAAGTAAATATGCAATACCCTTAGATATAAATAATATATCCAAAATATATATCAAAACACACTTTTCTAATTTTATATATTACAAATCATCATTTTGATGTATGACAAAAGGAAAAAACAATGTTAATTTTAAGGATTCTTTGAGGAGATTCTTGTTATTGACATGAAATATTACATAGTGATAACGGAATGTTGGTTTTCTCCAAATACTAATACGGATGTCTAACTGTTTTATCATTCACGTGCTTGTGTTTAGTTTATTATCATACTTAGTGTAATAATTATTAAATCAATTACTCGGCTGATATTTTCAAAATGTCAAAAATTAGTTATTTGATTAACAAATCGCTTCAACAGGAAAATGGATTTAATAATGGTAGTTACATATAAAACCACAACACTTCTAGATTTGAATTCTGAAGAACACTGATAAAAGCAAAATCCGTATTGTGTGAAGGTTTGGAATGATGGTATATTACAAAATGTGATACGTTGGACTATTTCCATCATTTATGAGTGAATGTTGAATGTATAGAAAATTTTAAACTTTATTTAAATACAAATAACTTGTTAGTTGGAAAGTTTAAATAAAGTTTAAAATTTTCTATACATTCAACATTCACTCATAAATGATGAAAATAGTCCAACATATCACATCTTAGAATCCGTATTGGTCTAAAAACGGGGATTTAAAGTAATAATCATTTTATAATTACTGATCATTCAAGCTTATTATAAATAACATTAAAACAGATCTTATTTAATATTTTTTTTTGCAAATAGCTTATTTTGAACAAGTCTATAAAACTATTAATTTATTGGAATCTAAACATGTTAATTGTTTTAATTTTTTTTACTACAAGTAATTCGTTTTATTACTATTCTAATAATAATTTTTAAAGAACTTTTTAAAAATCATTTTTTGATAGAAAAGTTATTCATTGTAATGAAAAAAGTGTGTTTATATTTTTAAAAAATATATTTACAGTCTGCATCAACTTTATATTAAAATTTATTTTATTTGGATTTAAAAGTTTATAAATTTACTTATTTTTATACAGTTTTTAGAAGTTATTAATATATACATATTTACTCCGACCGATTGTAATAAGTTTGTGCACACGATCTTTATAGTGATCGACTAAATTTTGGATCTTATCCAAAAAAACTATAAAGATTGGATAAGATTGATATTTTTAATAGGTTTCAAAAACCATTTGTTTGGTTAGAATATTTTTCAGTTTTCTACTATACTACAAATACAATGTTATGAAGGCAATTACTGATATCTCTTATTTTATTCTCAATTAGTACTTATTAGATGTTGTTATTGAATACATAAAAGAAGGTTTTATTGTTTGTCAACATTGTTATAAGTGTCAGCTAATGGCACATTACAGCTTTCTAAATTAAAATTGGGGAATATCATATTTTATTAATCTCATTAATTAATTTTTCACAAGATACTCAAATTATTTTTATATTTACACAATAATAAATATAAGTATATTGTCTATACTGAATGTAATTATTTGAGATTTGAACTCAAACTTTCAAGCATCTTTCAGCTATCCACTCCATTTTATACAACTATACACATAATCAAATACATGTGAAAAAAAATGTACCCCAATATATATATTTCATGCTGAATCAGCACTCATCAGTTGGTCCAGACTGTTTCTCACATATGTATATCATCAGTGCTCAGTTTATATTAAGATAGTAAATATTCAAACTTTAATATATCAAACTTCAAACTTCTCCACTCTACAACTCTTCAACCATCAATATCATTGAACATCTGATTATGGAATACTCAAATGATATGGATGGCTAAAGAATTGAAAGATGAAGAAGATTGAAGCCTGTCCATTAAAGTTTGAATATTTACTATTTTAATATAAATTTAACACTGATTATATGTGTGTGGATGATGATGATCTGGCCCAACTGATGAATAATAGTTTATAACAATGTATATGGTGATGTGTATTGGTTGTATAAGATGAAGTTAATAGCTGAAGGAAGTGTGGAAATCTGAGTTCAAATCCCCTCTAATTGCATTAAGTTTGTATAGACATATACTTATATTTACATAATACAGGTCAGTCTGTTTTATATCCATCCCTCTTTTGTGTATTTAAATGGACATATTAAGGTCCTATACTTTAAAGGTCAGAGTGACTTAAAGTCAACAGAGGTATGACCATAATATTGGAATCAATAAGAGCTTTAATCATTCCATCATCAGATTTTTAATGATATGGATGGGTGAAAAGTTGGAGGGTAAAGAAGACTGAAACATCTCCATTAAAGTTTAAAGATTTGCTATCTTACTATAAACTGAACAGTGATTGTATATATGTGTGGGAGATGGTGATTTGGATGAACTGATGAGTGGCAATTTTGCACAAAATACATATATAGGAGATCATTTATTTTTTTCACATATAGATGGACATCTGTACCAGTTGTAAAATATGGACTGATTTTCAATGATATGGTTGACTGAAGAGTTGATGGATGAAGAATATTAAAGCACTGATTAGACATAGGTGTGTGAGATGATAATCTGAATCAACTGATGAATGCTGGTTCTGCATGAAATATATTTGGTCATGAGTATATTGTATAAGATTGAGTGAATAGCTAAAGGGAATTTGAAAATCTGAGTTCTTTTTTTTTCTAATAATAATATAAATAAATAGATTATTATTTTTAGCAGATGTAATTTTATCAACCAATACAGCTTTTGATCCCATTCAAGGAAAAACTTTTATTTAGCTACTTAAAAACAGAGTTAACCTTCAAGTGAAAAAAACAGCATTATTTTGAAAAAGTAATTAAAATTATTAACAAACATTTTGAAGTTATTGATACTTTATTATAAAGGATATAATAATATTTATGAAGAAATATTTTTTATAAACCTATATTATAAGAATCTTTAATATAATTTATTATAAACATGCAAATACTTATAGTATAAGTTGAGAGAAATTTATTATAAATAAGAGCTGAAAGAACAATGATGTATATTTAGAATGATAAAATTAAATATATATTAATGGAAGAAATCAAATTAAATAATTTACATTTGTATTCTAACAAGTTATTATTATGATAAAGAAGTATAATTTTATATACATTATATCAACCAACATTTTTAAGTTATCATAAAAAAATTATTAGAGTTAAAAAATAAAAAATTTGGTTTAAAAGAAATAAATAAGAAGATGTAGACTTATGAAATGTGTAGAACAAAGCTATATATATATATATATATTACTATTTGCGGGATGAAATGTGTAGAACAAAGCTATATATATATATATATATTACTATTTGCGGGATATTCTGTGTAGTGTAAAAGCTAAATGCTGACGTTTCAGTAAAATATCAAGTACCTTCCTCAGAGCGTCCTCTTTCTCAAATCATAAAAATGCATGAGAGATTTAAAATCGTTTTTATCGTTTTCTTTCTCCTCATATTTAAATTCTATTGGTTGAGAAGTTTTAAAATTTATTTTCTCTTCCAATAGTTTCTTCCAAATGTTGTTAATCTTCTTTAACTCACACCTTTCATTTATGCTCTTGGGCCTTCTCTTAGCAATCTCTGGTCATATTGTTCAATTTTTGCTAAAATATTTGTTTTTTCAAAATTGATATCATGATTTGTTAATTTAATATGAGAATAAATAGCTGATGAATTGGATTTTTCTCTCACTGCCAGAATGTGTTCTTCCTTTCTAATATTTATTCTACGATTAGTCTGTCCTATATATGTATGTGGACAAACCCTACATGGAATTTCATACACACCATGTTACTCCAAAGCAATTTTATCTTTAGGAAGAGGAAATATTTCACTAATTTTTTTATAAGTAGTGTAAATTGTGTGAATATTATTATTCTTTAAAATGTTACCAATTCTATCAGTTACTCCTTTAATATATGACAAAATTGTCTTAATTTTTGATGTATCAAAATCTTTTTTTTTTTTATATGTATAAGCCCTATTAATAATTTTGTAATTAAAACCATTATGAAGAAGCATTTTATTAGTAGCAAAAAGGTCCCGGTGAAAATGGCTATCATCAGAAATTCTCTTTCTTCTATCCAATAATGTCTTTGCCACAGAAAATAGTTGTGCAGGATGGTGATGAGAGGAAAAATGCAGATATCTCCCAGTGTGTGTTGGTTTTTTATATATACCATGGGATAAAGAACCATCTTCCCTTCTTTCAATCAAAACATCTAAAAAAGGTAATTGATTATTATTTTCTATTTCCATGGTAAATTTAATATTGTTGTGAAGAGAGTTTAAAAAATTAAAAAGTCATCAAGAGCATGCTTACCATGAGGCCAAATAACAAAGGTATCATCAACATACCTCAGCCATATAGATGGTTTTTTAACTGCTAAAGTCAAAATTTTATTTTCCAAATCCTCCATAAAAATAGAAGCTAATGCTGGAGGAATTGGTGAACCCATAGCTAGACCTGATGTTTGTTTATACATCTGCCCATCAAAAACAAAAAATGTATTCGATAAGCAGTGTTCAATCAAAACCACAGCAAAATTAGGCAACTGAATATTTTTTAAAACTTGAATCGCTTCATTTACAGGTACACTAGTAAAAAGTGAAACAATGTCAAAACTTACCAAAATATCATTCTTAGTCAATTTAATATCCCGGATAAGCTCAAGAAAATGATTAGCATCTTTAACATATGATGACATCGTTGTTAAATGCGGCTGTAAAAAAGAAGTCAAAAAATGAGCTAGTGCCTGTGTAGGTGAATCAACTGCACTTACAATCGGTCTCAATGGAATATCTGGCTTGTGAACTTTTGGTAAACCATATAATTTTGGATAAAAAGAAGATTTTTCCCTCAGAGTAAGCTGTATCTTTGTTTCTAAATCTAGATCAGTAGAATAAATTAATGCTTTTGTTTTCTTTTCAAGATAAGTCATAGGATCTCTATAAATTTTTTTATAAATATTATCATTTAATAAATCATGTATTTTTTTAAAATAATCAGCCTTATTTAAAATTACTGTAGTATTACCCTTATCTGCCGGAAGAATAGTAATAGATTTGTCATTTTTTGAAGCAAACAAAGCTCTTCTTTCATTAATTGATAAATTAGTTTTAGGTGGTTTTGCCTTATTTAAAATATCGTATATTTTTCCCCTCACTATACCTGCATCCCCGCAAGGTATTTTTGATAGACTACTTTCCACTCTGCAAATAATATCCTCAAAAGGTAATTTTGTTGGTGTTATTGCAAAATTAAAACCTTTATTTAAAACTTTTAGTTCAAAGTCTGATAATTTTCTATCAGATAAATTCTTTACAGCGTGCACACTTCCTCGTTCAGACAAAGACAAAGATAGCATTTCATGTTTCTTTGTAAGTAGTTTGTTAAATTTATTCATTTGCCTTTGAAATTTAAAATCACCTTCTTTAGTCACTCTAAAATAAACGATTTTATCACAAATTGACCATAATGTTGGATGAAAAGTATTACTTAATAAAAGGCAGAGTTGTAACAATTTTTTATCTAAAAAGTCTAACTAGTTTCTTGTATTTCTAATAAAAGAAGTTAAAATATCAAAACTTGCCTTATTCAAAACTGCGTCAATTTTCTTCGTATGCGTATGGAAGGAAATTTCACAACAGCTAGGATAAAGTCCATTTCTTTTATAGTTGAGTAAAAATTGAAGATCATATAAATGGCTTTAATTTTCTTCACACACATTCTTTCAAAACATCTCCATTCTGTAAACCAATCTTTCCCGTAAAGATGAATAATGTTAATTCTAATGTTTTCATGGATAAAAGATGTCATATTATTATTACTATTTGCAGGATATTCTGTGTAGTGAAAAAGCTAAATGCTGATGTTTCAGTACAATATCAAGTACCTTCCTCAGAGCATCCTCTTTCTCAAATCATAAGAATGCATGAGAGATTTAAAATCGTTTTTATCGTTTTCTTTCTCCTCATATTTAAATTCTATTGGTTGAGAAGTTTTAAAATTTATTTTCTCTTCCAATAGTTTCTTCCAAATGTTGTTAATCTTCTTTAACTCACATCTTTCATTTATGCTTTTGGGTCTTTTAAAAATCTCTATAGCTTCTCTTAGCAATCTCTGGTCATATTGTTCAATTTTTGCTAAAATATTTGTTCTTTCAAAATTGATATCATTATTTGTTAATTTAATATGAGAATAAATAGCTGATGAATTGGATTTTTCTCTCACTGCCAGAATGTGTTCTTCCTTTCTAATATTTATTCTATGATTAGTCTGTCCTTTATATGTATGTGGACAAACCCTACATGGAATTTCATACACACAATGCCATTTTCATCAATATAATTTTACTTTACAATGGATTCTATTAGTCTCATATTTTATTAAGTTACAATGATTTTGATCATTCTGACATTACAATTATTTATTTATAGTTACAATGATTAATTTAAATTGATTACCAAGGAATGAAATATTATGATAGCTACTACTTGTTAAAAATACAATGTTCAAATACAATGGTGACATATTTCATTATTTTATTAAGTTGCAATATATATATATATATATATATATATATATTGTAATATAAATATCGACCTATTGATATTTACAATATATATAAACAACTCCTATCTCATATGTGATGAAAGATACATCTATAACACAGACACCAAATATCTACAGCATGATCTATCTTTTGAAACATATTTAACCCCCAAGCTGCATTTTATTTTATTGGCTAAGTGAGGTAAACCTCTAAACTTTTAATTGGTCAATTACAGAATCAGCAGTAAAATATATATTCATCTTTTAATATTATATTCATTTTAGTTTCATTTGTAAAAAGTATATTAATAATTTGTCAGATTATGAAAGTGAATGAAAGTTTTTTCAAAAATAAATTTTTATTTACAATTATAAAAATATTCAATAGTGGATGACCTAAAAAGAAACTTAGTAACAAATCAGAAAGTGTTGCTGACATCATTGATTTCCCTCTCAATTTATGTTAGTGTAAAAATAAAAATTTTTTTTACCAAAATCTTACTATTTTCCTAAAATAATTTATATTTTCAGCATATTTTACCAAAATACATTATAATATGTAAATAAATGTCAGCAAAATATTCTAAAACATAATTTTTATTTGAAATTCAAATAAAAAGCTTGTGGCAATGTAAAATGTTGACAGGTGTCAAAATTGTTGTTAGCGCTGGTTTCTTTTTCAATTTACATTCCTGTAAAAGTATACAATTTTTTTACTAAAATCTTACTGTTTCTTCTAAAATAATTATGTTTTCAGTATATTTTATGAAAATAATTTATAATATGTAAAAAAAATACTAAAAAATCCTCTAAAACATTCGTTTTCATTTTGAAATGCAAAACAAAGAAGTTGGAGCAATGAAAAATTATTGACAGACCTTAAATGCCAACCAACCAATCACCATCTAGAAAAGACTGCCTTCTACCATTGTTAAAGTTTAAATGTCAAATTTATTGATTTTTTACTTGTAAAGTAATTCAAGAGAGGGCGACATCTTATGGTAGTTTTTTTAAGCTTTAAATGATTGTAAATTCTTTACTGTAGCATTAAAAATGACAGAATTTGAGCAACTTGAAGCCATGATCATTTTTAACCAGACAAGGAAGTTAAAGAGTTAATAATGAGATTATGAACTAAATTTTGAAGAAAAATACTATAAGATAATAAATTTGTAAACACACTATAATGCATTATGCCTATATTTATAAATGATTCCCAGGCAAACAAACAACAATCAAAGGAGTTTCCAACCTAAATTCTTACACAGATATTTAACACGCATATATAATGCATCTAAATTAAACAATATGTATTTTACTGACAAATAATATCTATTATATATGATTGTTTCTTAATAAGTTGAGGTTTAAAATCGGTTTATTTATATAATGTACATATATAAGATTTAAGAATTAAAAGACAACAGAAAAAAAAAAAAATTCGTGATAAGTGACTTTAGAATGTTTTTATTATTGATATGAATAAATTTAAAACTTAATAACAATTTACTTATATGATGTACAACTATATATATATATATGTTGTATATGAATTGCAATAAATAGAAAAATTTAATATTCCATGAAAATTAACATGTTTTTTTAAATCATAACAACTGATTAAACTTCAAACTAGTTGACATACATATAAATATTTAACTTTAAAATCAACCTCATAAAAGATTATTTTAAAAAATGTCAAATTTATTTACCATTTAATCTTCTTTACCATTTCTTCATTCCAAAGTTCAATAACTGTTCTATGTGTTTTATCCATTCCGATATGGGTTAAGATAATACATAATATAATTTAAATTGACAGATGTGCAAATTCATGAGCCTTTAGACATGTTATTAAAACATGATAATAGATTGACAAGTGAATTTTTTAAGCTGGATCCTAAAAGAATACAAATGACCTTAAATGAGATCATATGTCAGATGGGAAATGAAATAAAAAAGTTTTCTGCAGTAATATAAATTTAAAAAAAATTGGATTACACTTGGATAAACCATCATCTTAAAGTAAATTGATAATGCTTTAAAATTGTATATGCATATATCTGTGAATATACATTGAAGTATATTGTGAATTTTCATGTAATAAAGTGATATAGTTCATAAACACTAATGAAATAAAAATTATTTATTTTAAAATAATGATAAAAGCAAATATGTAAGAATGAGATATTATCTTGATATAGATAAGTTTAGCAATGAATATGCAAATAATTTTTGAATCATAATTATATCCATGTATAGCACATCTTGATCACAAAACAGTTTTTTAATCATTTTGTGATGTTTCTTTTATTTTATTGTATATATCTGTACTTTTCTATCGTCAGACACATATTTCTAATAAAATTTTAACCTTTAAACCTAAATAAGATATTATACTCACATAAATATTATTGAAACCGTTTCATGTCTTTATCTTTTTACAGTTATACATTCAAAATTATCACATTCAAAACCAGGGGAATATCTTGCCATTAAAATTTGGAAAATTTATAGAATAGCTTAAGTGAGATTGTTTTGATGTTTTTAGTTTGTACTCATTGATATAGAACAAGTGATATGTGACACCTTAATACGCATCTAATTTAATTTTAAAAAATATAATTTTATGATATACAATCTTCATTTGGCTCATTAAATATGGCATTAGTTAATTGAAATCTTACTCTTCCACAGTTTCAATATTTGCCATTTAACGTTAAAAGATTTCAATGTAGGCAAACTGATCCATGTTTTTAAAATAATTACCAAACATTATGAATTAACGCAAACACTAATCCGTATTCAAAATTATGAAAATTCTATAAAATATCTTTTGGCAAAAAAAAAAGTGCAATCTTCATTATACTGGGAATCTAAAATTTTGTTCAAATGTTAAAGTTTTTTGTTTTTTATTCCGTTGAAATTACAAATCCATCATTAAACATATGATCATTTATAAAATATCTCATTAAATGTTTTAAAGTGTATTCTTATTATAACTGAAATCAATTGTGCATCTTTGTTTAACACAAGTTTTTGTTTCAAATACTTTGGATTTTCTAAGAAGTTAACGAAGCTTTGTTTCTTGGACACAATTATTTTTAAACATTGACACAATCAACTAAAATAAAATAAAGAGCATACTAATTGTTCTAACAAGCTTTACCGATAAATGCCGCAATAGAGAAAGCAACAATCATTTTTGTTTAAGAACGTAAAATATGTTGATCAAATTAATAAAAAAACAATATATAAATGGCAAACTTTTTTCATATTTTTTTTCCCAATTTTTTGCCACAAATATCGTATATATAAATTTTTATTATTATCTAAAATTTAGTGAATTTTTCGTAAACTCTCTTATATAACTACAGGCATATTTTTTCTATAGTGGATAACAAATAAAAAAATGATAATAAAAATCGAATGTCTTTATTGCTTGAGAGTTCATCAGAAGTTCGAGGATCAGAAATACCATAACTAGAATCGTCTGAGAATCTTATCCTTCAGAGAGTCTGACGCTCTACTAATAGCGCTATAAAAATGTTGCAATATTTTCTCTCTTTTTCTTTTAAGAAATGAAAGTTATAAAATTGTCATTAAAATTTAACTTATAATCAGTTAAACTACAATTTAATCGAAAAATTATTCTTAGGTCATTTTGTGAGTCATTAAATTTCTACAATTACTCCTATATAACTTATCAAGCTCTATATTTATTTCATCGTTCAGCAAATAAAAAAATGGCATGTTTTTCTTTTAATTAACAAGTACTTAAAAGTTTTGAATTGTATTTTCACAGATATATATATTTTTTAAAAAATTTCTTTTTCTTTTTCTTTTTAATTAGTGCGCCTCTGTCTCAACTTCGCCATATCACAATCATCTACCAATCTAGAAACTCAGATTATTTTTTCTGATTATATGTGAAATTTCAGTAATGTTTTAAATGTCTAATTTTATTTACTCTGATATTTAAATAAACTATTTATTTTATCTACCACGATGTTTATAAACTGTAATATTAATAACCAGCATTAAGCTATTGCACATGCACTTTGTAGATTTTTAACAATAAATGAATATTCCCACTTCAAACACAAGATAAGTCTTTGGAAAAGATAGAATGAATCATCTATCTTTTCGAACCCAAACACTTATGTAGGGGCAAATCTTAAGTATTTGAAAGAGAAAGCATGAAGATATTAAACAATCACTTATCCAAAGACTTATCTTGTGTTTGAAGTGGGGATATTCATTTATTGTTAAAAATCTACAAAGTGCATGTGCAATAGCTTAATACTGATTATTAATATTACAGTTTATAAACATCGTGCTATATAAAATAAATAGTTTATTTACATACATTTAATTTCAAATAGGAATGATGTATTGTAAATTCTAGTAAATTTTGCCAGCGTCATTCATTCAAACAAGTAAAAAGTAATTTAAAATGATTGTTTAATATCTTGACGCTCTCACTTTCAAACACTTAAGATTTTCCCATACATAAGCATTTGGGTTCGAAAAGATAGATGGTCCATTCTATCTTTTCCAAAGACTTATCTTGTGTTTGAAGTGAGAATATTTATTTATTGTTAAAAATCTACAAAGTGCATGTGCAATAGCTTAATCCTGATTATTAATATTACTCTGATATCATATATATATATATATACTTGTGCATAATGTTTTTAACCTCGTTATTTTTCCATTCAAAATAAACTATCTAGACAATGGGAAAATCAAAATCTTTTATTTCCCCAAATAACACTATTATTTTAAAAGTCTGGTATATCATTAATAATTTTTATTAGTTATTCATAAGACTAGGGATTATTCTATAATGAATAATATTTTTGTAGTGCAATTTTCACTATACCAGTCTCACAAATGTTAGAGACTATTTTTATTTGCTTTTAACACCTTGTGAAGGGATGTAATCATAAACATACTTTCACATAATCTAGGAACTGGTTTATATTCTCTTTTAACACATTGTGGATGGATTTATATGACAAAAGATCTGCCTTTGGTTATATACATCATTCCACAAGGTGTTAAAAGTGGATAGAAACTAGTCTCTAACTTATGTGAAATTGGTGCAGTGAAAATTACAGTACAGAAATGTTATTCATTATTTTAGTGAATCATATTTTGTAGATAATGTGTACATAAGTCTTTGCAGCAGTATACCAAATAAAAATGTCCATCCTAACTCAAACTGCAGTGATAAATAATATCAAATTACATATAGAAGATAGGGATATTTTATAATAAAAGGCAGATCAACATTTAAAATATACAATTAAAATATTTATTTCTAAACAAAAAATAAATATTTTTTTTCATTTTTACTGTCAATAATTCTATATATAATTATTCAAATTATTGAGTTACGTTTTAATAATATATTTTATACATGTTAATTATTATTTAATATATTTCATTTTAGTTTTCTATATTTATGTCATATGTTAGGTTCTGGACAAAATTAAACTATCCATTAATATATATATACATATATATATATATATATTGAAATGAATAATACTATTCATTTCACAGTCGGCCATATGATCTTCCATCTGATAGTGGTTTTCATTGTTGTGAGAATAGCAAATAAATAAACGGATTCAAAAGTATTAAAGAAAATTATTTAAATTAAAATAAATAACTATCAAAAATAATAATAGTAGATAATGTTCAAAAGTTAAAATAAATTATTAAAAGTTATATTTTAGAATAATAATAAATAAAATAGTAGGTTTGATAATAGTGTAAACTATACTAAAACTGTTTTTCTTATCAACAACTAAAAAAATGTATGAAATGCTTTGCAAAATAACTCAATTAAGTATACTAGTGTTAAAAGGAATAGATTTTAAAAGTTTAATTAAGTAATCTAAATTTTGATAAATGATTAGATTAAAATTAAGGTAATAAAATATGAAGCCTGTTTGAAACATACAATTCGAAAGAAAGAGAAAATTCTACTAATTCAATAATTAAAATGTTTTGAAAATTTAATTAATTAAATAAAAATGGTGCTTTGAAATCATAAAGATGTTAAAAATAAGAGATTATTAAAGGTATTCAAGAGATCAAAAGAATACATATAAACAGCTTTTCTTGTAATTAGTCAGCCTATATTCTTGCTTTATTCAATTTTCATTGAACCATCATTAGGATAACCAAGTAGAAAAGAGGAAAATCATCAGCTACTGAAATCTCTCCTGGATCTATTGATGAACCTGATCAAACTATTTTGAAAGAATCTCTAATCAAAATGAAGAAAAAATAATATCTAAACCTCAACTTTCAATGACCAGGTCACTAAAATAATTTGTAAAGAGAGAAATTTGTTTGTAAATGGAATAAAATAATGCTTGCTATTATGGGAGAACTATTAGCTCACATAAAAATTCTTACAGTAAAGTGTAAAAAACTTTGGCTACATGACTTTGCGTTATGTATATTAAAACACTATCAATTAAACTATTACTTTAACATATTAACAATTTTGAGTTTTATTTTATGACCTTTTGCAATATATTAATTCTAATGAACTATATATTATTATATATAAAGCGTTTAAATAATATATTATTTAATTGATTGATTAAAATAAGAAATGAATATTTTGTTAAGAAAAAAGCCAACACTTGCTGTTGGCATATATAAGCACTCTAACTTCATTTACAATTGACAAAATATACAATTTGTTTCATCTTTTATTATGTATATGCTTAGCTAAAATTTTATCACCTGTAAAAAAAAGAGCTTAATTTTTATGTAGAAATTGTCAATAAATATGTAATGTTAGATTTTAAAAAATCATGATGTAATAATCATTTTAAACACACAAAATTAAAATATTTAAAAATGTCCAAGTATTAAAAATAATGAGTGGTAGTAAAATTATTAGATTTTTAAGATAAAAGTTTATTTTGAAATTTAATCAAGTTCATTTGTATGTAAATTATCCATCAATATTAATTATTGTGAATTAAATTTTATGTGTGTTAGTGCTTATAATAAAAATTCATTTATTAGATCACTGTTGAATGCTTAAATATGGTGAATTTATTCACAGTTTTGTTTTATCAATTCAAGGTTGAATTCAAAATAAATCATCTCACATAAGTAGGTTCCATTATTGTTAAAATCAAAATTCAATCCAAAAGGACTATATCAATAATTAAGTTGTATGCTTATTAAAGCAGGGTTCAAACTTAAACTATTCACTCCTTAAAATTATCTGTGTAAGAAAGTGTATTGATTTTAATAATCCCATCTTAGATATAGGTGTGTGACTATGCTATGAAGCTAATTATATGAATAAATGTATTGTATTTACAAAGGTTATCCATATGTAGAATTATATCCAATGTGCAGGCCATAGCATGTATGCTTGGTCATATAATTTGATTAAATTTATAAAATGTAACTGAACACTTAATTGTTTTAAAATTAATCAAAATAAACTTTGGATATTTTACAAATTTATTTCCTAGTTAATATGTGAACTTAAAAGGGTATATATGAATTGTCTTATTAAAACAAGGATTACCACTAAATTATAAATATAAAGTTAATCTAATTATTAAGAAAAGTTTCATAAATTCTTTTATTATAATTGATAAGATAAACATGTTTAGAATAACATCTTTTGTTTGAAGACTGTGATACTTTTAAATAAACTATTGTTTTGTTATTTGTTTAAATAATGTTTTAACTTCCTTTTATGTAATATAATGTGGTTGACATATCAATTCCATATTTATTTCATCAGGAGTAGCTTATGTTTTATGTGATTTGGCCAGATATTGCAAATAATGGTTATATAATGGGCATCATCGTAACATAATAAAAAAAATACTGATTTTACTAAAATATGTAAAGAATATATATCATATATTTCCTGATATTTAATGTCAGATGACATCTGAATCACTTAAAATAAATTTAAACACCATATACATACTAACCATTATAATATATACACTCACATTCTTCATTCAAATATTTTCATGAGTAAAAAATGATTGTTTTTAAATCTAAATTGATGATAATTAGGAAATGCATTTTGTTATTCAAATGGTTAATGTTTTATCCATTTCACAGTCAACGATGTGATCTTACACATGACGGTAAGTTGGAACATTTGTTAAAATTATTAATATATGTGTGTGTGTGCGTGCGTGCCTTTGTAAACATATGTGATTAACTGTGCATTAAAAGATTATTTTCGACTAATTTATAGTTTATACATAAAATATATGAACTATTTTTCTTAATATGTCTACAATATTGTAGATAAATACCACACTACATGTAAAAAATTTATATATAAAATTATAAAAATAGGTAGAAACATTCCAATTTTAGAAATATCTGGTAAAAAAAGTTAAACGCTGTGCACAACATTTTATCTACTTTTCTATCAAATATAAATGAAGTTTAAGTTTAAAAAGGAAAATGACTTTTTTTTTTAATTTATATATTTAGTCTGCTTTCTTTAAACAAAAACATTAGAATTACTATATGTTGAATAAATCAGAGTAGCGTAGAAATAATTATTTTATTTGATAAAGAAGCTTTATTTAATATAATGATTTGATGAAAAGAAAACATAGTCTATAAAATACAAAATTTTCAACTTATTTCATTCGTTAAAAAAAAAATATTCACTCATTATCAATCATCATTTTCAACCATTATTGATTCGCTGCAGATGAATATCTCTCCACGTTCAAGCCATTACTTATTTTTAAATTTTTGGTAACTTCAAAATGGATTACAATCACTATCATATCTTATTATTTATACAAAAAAAAACATATATATTTATATAACTTTTGTGTATATTTTGTGTATAATTTAGATTCTTGCTGAATATGAGTATATAAAATGTTAAATATGTTTTTTTTTTATTTGTTCTTTTTAAAGAATAAAAAATCGTTTGCTTTGGATGATAAGAATTATGAGCAATATTTCATAAGTTTAAGCTGAATAAAAATCATAGATATTTGTAACTTTACAACGAATAAAAACATTGCATCAGAAACTCTAATATATTTTAGAAATATTACATTAATTTTAACATTTAGAAATGTATTCTGAAATATCAACTCTAAAAATGTCCTCTGAAAGTAGATATGAAAATACTTAAAACTGAAGCAATTTCAAAAGTACTGTACATTGACCTTGACTTTTATGAGTTGTTACCTCATTTTAATTTGTAAAATATAGACCATGAAAATAATTGATATGCAGACATTAATGATATTCATCTACTGCCTACTTTTATATCATAAATATTAAATGATATTTAATACTTTTTTAAAAATAAATCAAAGCTATTTGTAAGTCTACAGACAATTAAAAATATTGAATATAGATGCTAATGTTATTTATCTAAGTGGCTTTTATTTAACAGAACTCTCTTTTTCACAGAATGTTTTAGAACTGCTAATTTTTTTTAATATCATAACACATT
Organism: Epiperipatus broadwayi; assembly: GCA_028023455.1. Classification (NCBI taxonomy): domain Eukaryota; kingdom Metazoa; phylum Onychophora; class Udeonychophora; order Euonychophora; family Peripatidae; genus Epiperipatus; species Epiperipatus broadwayi. The sequence continues at coordinate 686,709 of JAQFVV010006290.1, forward strand.
AATCTTCATAATAAATAAACTGTCACAAACAATATTGTATAGTGTAAAATGTTTTTATGAATTCCATATTAATAATATTATTTATCTTTGAAACCAGTGTGCAGATGTTATCATTATACTGCAATATTCTTTTCTCTCATAAATATTAAATAGTTACATTTTTTAAAGCTGAGTAGAAAAATTTAGGTATTTGTTAGCATACAACAATTAAAATTACTGATTTATTAATTCTGGCGGTTGCAAATCTCTGATTTTCATATAGACAGATTTGCACAAGATGCCTCAGAATTATTACCAATTTTTTTTAAAATAAAAAATATGACACATAAAAAACTTAAAATGTAAAAGCTGTAACAGATATCATGTACAATAAAATATTTTATGAATTTCATATTATTAAACATTTATCATTTTAAATTAATTTTAACTAAAAATATTATTCCTTCTATAAAAATTTACTTATTAACTTTTTTAATGTAGGTGATTATTAAATCTACAGCAATCAAAAATACTGCACAGCTTCCCCTAGTATTATTACCTTTTCATTAATTAATTTGATGCAAGAAAAATTTAAACTTATACACACGCTTCAAACATCCATGTTTGTTTTAAATTGAAATAAAATTGAACCACAACTAAATAATTTATTTTCTCAATATCTTTTTTTAATTAACTTTAAATACACTACTTCTTACTTTTTTTCTGCTTTAGTCCTGCAATTTTGCATATATGGTCATGAATCAACCATTTTAATGAATAAAATAATAATAATAATAAATTTGGATTTTTCCAAAAACATAAATAATCAGATAATTTAATTGAAAAACCAAATATCTTGTGGAAATTAAATTATAGTTTTAGTTTTGGTTAAGAGATGGACCATATCTAGATAATTATGAATGATAATATTAATAAAAAGCATATGGTTTCATTGTTTAGGAGTTCATAGGAAATTTGAGCATCGGACTTGTGAGTGAGAGAATTGGTGATGGGATCTTCTGATTCCAAATTAGATATTCTATTTACTGCACCAAACATGCAAAACACAAAAGATCATGGTGTTCTTGGAATTCATATGAAGTTTAAGAACTAGACCTGTGGAACCAGAATTGAACCTGAGATATCATGATCCCAAGTGGGATGCACTACCACTATACCAAACTGTACCAGCAATCATATTAATGAAATGAATGAAGTAAAAATTGGATGTGTGAGAAAGGTGGATTTAAAAATTGGGAATTTGAATAAAGTATTTAATAGAGAAGTTTATATGTTTGAGGCATAATGTGAAGTAGATTAATAACTATGACTTTATAGATAAATAAGAATTAGTAAAAATAAAAAGAATTAAAGTGTTTGCTGAAGGAAAAAATTATATAATAGTGACCATAATTTTAGGTTGTTATAATTAGAATATCTAAAAGACTAAGTAATACCAATTTTTAGAAAAATTAACAGAGATTAATAAAATTAAGCTCTAAAATTAATTAAGTTTAAGAGAATTTAGAAAACAAATATAAATGATAATAATTGTATAAGTTAGAAAGAGATAATAGATAGAGTGATAAACAATGCCAGTATTTATTTAACTAATAGGACTAATATAAAAATGAAAACACTTTATAAACTATAAAACAACAAAGGAAAACATACAGAGAATAAACAACAATTAAGAAATAAAAGAAAACATTTTATAAACTATAAAACAATGAAGTAAATCATATAGGGAATAAAAAAAACAATTGAGAGATAAAAATTAGGTAAAATAGTTAGTTTAAAAAAATTTGATGCGGTTTAATAGGAAGTTAATGAAAGAAATTAGCAGTGCAGAAAGAGAGAGTTGTGAAAAATTTTAGAGGGATGAAGAGATGAAAGAAAAAAATATATATTAATTAATGCAAAGCAAATGAATATGAGGTTAGAAAAAGACTTTTAAAAAATATTTAATGAATTTTTAATAAAACCTTTGGTTAAACAAAAATTAATAAGTAAATATGATTAAATAGAGAATAATTTATAAGAAAATGGACAGAATGATGGATGCAGATTAAATATATACATATAAAAATTACAGCAAGAGTGTTAAATGGCATGGCGATTTAAAGGATAGTAGGTATAGTAAAAATATATACAGCTTAATTTAAGAAAAAAAATGTATTCTAATTTTAATTGATAGATAAAATTTTAAATTAATAGAAGTTTATGAAAAATAAAGTATTACTAAAAAAAAGGTAAAATATTTTACATTGTTAACTATCTATAGATGAGAAGCCACATTGTTTTATAATTTTTAAAATTATTTACATTTACTTTAATTAATAGGAGAATTGCTTGGATTGAAATGAATGAAATTTTGAGAGATTTTGTATGGATTGTATTGTCAGAAAAATAGAGGATCATTTATCTACTACATTTCAATTGATTAAATTGTTTTATAAAGGAAATAAACTATTATTCTTTGTATTTTTAGATTAGAGAATTTATAGAATAACATAGAAAAATGTAGAAATGTGAAAAAGTCTTGAAGATTTGAGAAATGATTTAGAGTAGTTGATAATGATTATGAGTTTTTATAGATATAATTTTTAAAAGACTAATTAAAGGATGTTAAATAATGGAAGTTAAAGGCCAAATTGTATTAAAAGTGAGTTATCCATGATCATTTTTATTATATATTTTGATACTAAAAAATGTAGATTAAAGTTTAAAAATGGGAGATAAGAATAAGAGTACTCTTTATGATGGAAATTTTTTGTAGATAATATGGAATTATTTACAAACAATGTGAAAGATAAAGAGTTGTTTTTTTAAAAAATATGGAGAGGCAGATAGATTGATAAATAGTAAATTACTTAAAAACAAATATAAGTATCTACTACTTATTGAAAAAGCAAAAGTGAAGAATGAAAAATAAAATATATTTTTTTTAAAACCTGGACAAGTATAGGTATTTAGGTAGTTTTCTAAATAAAACAAGGAATTATACAACTAGTTGAGAATTGAAGTTGAGAAGAAAAGTAGAAAATAGAATGAGATTGATTAACCATTTGGCATGTTTTTATGTAATAAATACAAATTAAGTAGAATTATTTGAAAAGAAGTGGTGATGCCTTGAAAATATTGTGCATTGCATGGACTAGATAACTAACATGTTTTTAGACAGATAACAAAGAGAAGTTTGAGATGTATTGGATGTTAAATTTTAGAGATAAAACAAGATTATTCCAGGCGAATAAAATATTTTTTAGTGAAAGAAATTAAAAATAAATTTACATTTCTTAGAAAATGGCAAAAATAGATTAAGAAAAGTGTGATTTACATTGGATTGCATATAGAGAACAAAAAATATATGAAAAGTTACCGTATTTATTTCTGTTATATTTGTAAACAAGCATAATTCATATACTTGGAATTTACATGTAATTATCAGAAAATTGAGCACAGACTTTCAAACTCCCTTCAGCTATCCACTCTATCTCATACAACCGATGCACATCACCACACATGTGAAAAAGATAAATGAACTTCAATACATATATTTCACATTAAACCAGCACTCTTCAATTGGTCCACAACTCCATCTTCCATATATATATATATATATATAATATATATATATATATATATATATATATATATATATAATCAGTGCTTGGTTTATATTAAGACAGCATATTTTCAAACTTTAATGAAAAGACTTCAATCTATTCCACTCTCCAACTCTTCAGCCATCTATATGATTGAAATTTTTATGACAGCATCCCTTGTCTCCAATATTATTGTCAAACCCATGTTGAACTTAAGTCACACTGACCCCTCATGTATAGAACTTTTGTCCATTTAAATACATCAGAAGAGGTATGGTAGGATGTAGGCTGTAATCTATAATATTTGATAATCAAGCATAATTTACATACTTGAACTTTAATTATAGGGGACAGGAACACAGACTTTCAAGCCCCATTCTGCTATTCCCTGTATCTCATACAACCAATATACATGACCATGCACATGTGATATACAGATCAAATAAAGTTATTTATTAGTGAATTCATTTAGAATTTATTTTTCATACTTCTAAGGAATTTATAAATTGTCCGAATGTAATTATCATGCAATGCAAAACCAGAATTGGAGAAAAAGATTAATGGGTATAAAAATAACAAGTTATCAGACTTCAGAAACAACTACTTATAAAAATAATTATTATAAATTAAATGAGCAATGAACCTATGATACACACTTTTTTCAATTATATATTATCCAATAAAAATGTAAATAAACAAAAAATGTAAGTCTTATGATGTTATAGTAGCCATTTTTTCATTTCAGAATACCACACATGACCATACTTATGAATAATGTTTTTTGAAATAAGTTGAAGTGATATACATTTTATTATTTGCTTTAATGTGATACAGTATTTATGTAATAAAATGTTTTCTAATTATAAAACTAAAAGTTTTATGACGTTTAATTATTATATATTTATCATTATTTACTCTATGAATTTAATCAATTAACATTTGTGTAGTATTTTTCTTAGTCTATAAGGAAAGTAATCGACTTAATAATGGCAAAAAATAAAATAAAAATTTTAAAAACTGATTAATATTGCTAAATATCTCATAATATTTTTTTTTATTTTTGTTATATTATTCTCACAACTTCCAATTGGCTTAATCTCGTTTATGGTTCCAATTTTCCATCTTTATCTACAATCCAGTTCCATGTCTCTTATTTTTTCTTAGCATAATTGCTTTTTATTCATGATGCTAAATACTTCTTTGTCAGTTTTTTACATTCTATGTTGAGTTTCCATCACATGTTCTTCATTTTCTATGAGCCTTTTTCCAAATAGTTAATTTTGAACTTGGTCATTACACATATACTTAGTCATTTTCTTCCAAATTTTGAATTATTTCTATAATAATATAATTTATTTTATTTTATTCTCACTAGTATCAACAGAATTATAGATGATTTCCTCTAAATCAATATATAATTTTATTTCTACAAGTTCCATTTTTTGTTGCCATTGCATTTATGTTAGATGTGCCATTTTGATGTTTGTGCTACTTATATTCTTTTGTACAGCCTCAAAGTTTTCTTTTATTTTTTGTAAAATTTCTTTAAATACCTGCCACATCGGTAGGGTCTTCCTTTGTTGGTATTCTCAGTTCTATTATTAATTCTTATACTAGGAAGACAAGAGAACCAAAGTTTTTACTTAAGCAATTGGATAACATTTCCTCCAAACTTTCTAATCTTTTTCTTTTGATTCTACGATAGAAAATATTATGCAATTTAAGATGCAATATCATCATATACAGAAATCTCTTGCTTATTATGTGGCTATTAAATGGTCCAAAATATTTCTTCAAAATCATCATAACTGGATGGTAGTTATATTAGGTGGGCTTTAGGTGCTTATTCTAGGCCTACTTCATTAATTATGAACACAGGAAATAAAATATGTTCTGGCCTTATTATGTTGCTTGAATTATGTAATCATTTTAAAACTAAGCTTCAAATATTGCCTTTTAGAATTGATGGACATCTGGAATGAATCTGTGCTTGATTCTAGTCATAATATAACTGAAACTATGATTATTCAAAAAGTAAATTCTTTTACAGAGAGTATACTTCCTGGAATTCGTGGTATTCCCAGGTTTGTTTTTCTTCATCTTTTATTCTTTACAGCTCCAATAGTTTGTAATATGATTGATATTCTAGCTAAAGATTTTATGAATATTCCTGATCTCTATCCAGTGGCAATGGTTCCTTTTCTTAAGAAGAAATTAACTCCTTCTCTATTATCTAATATTTGTCTCATTTCTATAACACCTCTCTGAATCTATTGTTAAAGATCATATACAAAATAATATTTATCTTCATTTATTCAAATTTCAATTTGCAAAGAAGAGGCATTCATCAATTGAAGCTGTTCAGCTTTTTCTTCTTCTTATAGAGTATATTAGACATCATAATAAATTGAAACCTATGGTCATTCAGTTAGACTTTATGCTACGCTTTGATTGTGTGTTGCCTTCTGTTTTGTTTCAAACTCTTCAGGATTATCAGGTTCCTACTCCATATGTCTGTATTATAGCCTATCATCTACTTAACAGGTCCAACTTTACTTCATTGGATGGTAAACTTGCAGATGGTTTTCATCCACATCTTTCAGTGTCACAAGGATCTCGTCTTGCCTTATTATATGTTTTATTACTTATTTAAATCCATTATTTTTACAGATAGAATCTAAACTGCCTGGCAGCTATGTTCGTGATCTTAAACAGACCATTCATCATATTTCTTAAGTTGATGTTGTCTCTGTCTTTCTTCCACATCAATCTTTTTTTCCAGCTTTATTGCAAATATTGGACTCTTTTTCTAATCCTTTTAATCTTTGTATTTATGTTACAAAATCTGCAATGTATGAAATATGGCTTGTCAATTATTTCAACTTTCACACCCAAGCCTCAGCCTTTCCTTGGCTTTCCAATAGTTTCATCTCATTCAGTAATTACAAGGCAGATTCAAAATATTATTCTTGATAAAACAAAGAGGATAGTTGCATCGCTTATCAATATAAACATTTCACTTACGGGTAAGGTTTTGCTCTTAAACTCTTTAGTATATTCAAAGATTAGTTATTACTTGCCAATTATTAGGCCAACAAAGTTTTTTGAGAGAGTTATAAATTTGCTGTGTTCAAAATTATTTTGGAAAGGCAAGGTGGTAACCATTAATATTGCTAAAATGTTTGCACTCAGTCTCAACTTTATATCTCCAGAGATCTATATCTTTTCTTCATGTAACTTGTCAAAAGCTTGCTCGGTTATCTCTTTCTTTGGTTATTGATCCTACAGATATGCCACCTCTATTTTCAAGTTGGATTGCTGATTTATGGAAGTCAGTTATTAAGTTGATACCCTCAGTTCAAGTTGTTCTTGATGAGAAGTTGATGTTCTGGAATGTTTATAAATTGAAATTTTCACATTATTCTTCTCTTTTTACTTCATTGGGGATTTCAAGTAAAGCACTGTTGCATAAAATGAAACTTCTTTTCACTGAAGCAAGACATCTTGATTTTGTACTTAAATTGAATTTAAATGCTCTCCCAACAAGTTATTTTTGATGGCCAGCAGAGGTTTTGTTAGGATTCTGTCTCAGTGTCAGTTGTGTAGATTGTATGATAAAACAATACACCATATTTTTATATTTGTCCTGCTCTTAAATTGATTAGGGACTTTATTGTTGCTAATGTCTCTCTGTATCTTAGGGATACTCTTTCTGTTTGTAATATTCTCAAGAAGGGATCTTTTCCAACAACAAGATTATCCATCTTTCTTACATTCTCTTTATGGTTGATGCACTCTCAGGACTCAGCTTTAACTAACTTTATCAAGCTCCTTGACCAAGTCAAGCAGTGAGAGTCTGCTGCTTTTGCCTGTGACTCTACATGATGATACTTGGGTGAAAGTTTCGTTTTCCTCTTATTCTTATTAAGATATCCTTTTCTCTGCATTGACCTTTTTCAAGTATCTTTTTTGCCATAACAAGTTTCATACTGAATGTCATGTAATTTTTTATAAAGTTCAACTGTATATTACTATGTTTAATAAATTTATTTTAAAACAATTAAAATCTGGATGAGAGAATTTTTTTTGAAAGTGCGAGTATAATTTATCATAATATGAATGTAAATGAAATGCCTTATTTCTAGTTTATCCTAAAAGATTAATTTAAATAAGTTTTATATCTGCAAGTGATATGTTGCAGAAATTTAAAGAAACTGACTTTTGAATTTATATCTTTTAAAAAAGATTTATTTATTATAAAAACTGATGAATGAACTTTGCATTTTCAAATGACTTTATTTATTTAAAATAAAGTGGACTATAATGTGATTTCTTTTTAAGATTAGCCTTATATTATTAGTATTTGAATGAAAAGCTGTTATTTTTACCTAAGAATGAGTGATTAAAAGGTGTGTATTTTGAAGAAAAAAAATCTTGAAATCTTAAAAATGCTCATCTTTAATAAATGTGAATGTATATTTTTGCTTTTGAAGAAAGTAAAGATAAAAAAGTTGCCTACTTAAGAATTAATAAATGGACAAATCTTGTGTTATAAAATATTTTACAAATGCTTACTGATGGAAATATTAATATTGCGATATATTTTGCTATAAAAAACTGGAATTAATATGAGACATATACATACATAAATAAGATAATGTTAAATATAAAAGTGAATTCATAAATGTTTTTTCCCATTGAAATATTGGTTATCTGGATAAATATTCAGAAAATAGACGGAATAATATATTTATCTAATGTAAATTAACAATATCTTGCCAAGATTTTCCAGGATTTAATTTTGTAATTTATGCACTTGTTGAACATCAATGGAATAAGAGAGCACTTTTCATTCAAAATTTTTTATTGTATCATAGCACTGGAGGAAGAATTGAAACTATTGAAAGTACAAGAAGAATAAAAGACATTTAGTAACTTTGAATTTTTCTTATTATAGTTTATTGTTAATATTTTATGTAGTGTTTAATTAACATGTTCATTATAAACATATTCATTGTTTAATATTAAGATAGTTTAGTTCTTTTTAATAAATAAAGAAAAATAGGTTTTAGAAATTAATTCTTTTGACAGGTAATAAATTGCTTATAGCTTATTTGGTTGGATGGTCAACAAAAGAAGTGGATCGCCATTTATAATTTTAATGATTGTTAGAATTATGGGTAACATTATTTGCTTATATTGAATTTTTGATAATATTTTTAAAATATTTTTTAATTAATATTTTATTGTTATTCATTATATTGCTTGAATGTTTAAAAATTAAATGAATCATTTATATGATTATTAACATATTTATTCTATAAAGGAAAAATAAATCTAAAGAGAATACTTTATAAAATATCTAAAAGTATTTTAAGTATTTTTCTCATAAATGCTTGAATATGCAAATATTTTGCAACATGATTAAGTTGTTAATATATTGTTGTTATGAATGTTATTTATTCAGATACAGTGATATGCAAGTATTGATCTCTAAATTATAAATGCTATAATAAATGATCAAATATATGGTATTAATGAATGTTTTATCAATATCATTTGTGTCTGAAATACTTTGAACCATCTTGAAGTGAATATTAGATCTTTGTTGTTTTTAGAAAAGTAGTTTGGAGATTATTTTTGTAGTGAGATTTCTATTTTTTTGTGATGTTAGGAAGATATAGGATGATGATCAGGAAAGTAATTATTAAATGAAATCATATGTGTTAGCGATATTTTAAAAGGATATTATGTGTGAGTTATATTGCCATAAGTTGAAAATTTTGACATACAGTTAATAAATGGCTATATAGTAGTTTTCAATGGATAGTTGCATTCTTTTACAGTCAGTAAGAGCTGATATAGAAGCCATGACATAAATTTAAAAGTGCCTATAAATATAAACCTTTAAGCACTGTATCAATGATAATGCTCTTTCTTACTCATTTCAGTTATTATTATTATTCAATATCCATCACTATAATCACTATCAATTGCCACTGGTTTATATTGTAAATGATAGTTTTTTAAAGATGCTTAGAGTAATAGCTAAAGTGATGGAAGTTAAAAATTTTGTGAAGTCAAGATGAGTCTTAAAAAATTCTATTACAACTGATGTTTTAATAAAAATTGGAGAGGAATAATTTCATACTCCTATAAATGTTGTAAATGTTATAGAACATTAAGACTCAAATATAAATGCATATTTTGATTGGGTTGTAAGAGAGAGAGAGTGATGAAATTGTGACATTTGAATACTATGATGGATGTAAAGTATGAAAATGAAAAGAATATAAAATATATATCATGATTTAATTTGTTAGTATAGTTTAAATATGCTATAAAAAGTATGAACTTATAAAAATAGAGGAAAGTTATGAAATTATATTTTAAATGTTTTATAAGTAATTAATTTTATGAAGGGATGAATAACTATATTTTTTTATTTAAAATTTCTTGCATTAAAATACTAGAGCATATCAAAAGGTTAAAATAAATGCTTTACTGAAATGCAAAAGAAGTACTTAGTAATTTTAAATATTACATTACATGCTAAGTTTAGATAAGTATGTGTTTTAATTTAAATCCTATAGTAATAACTATTGCATAATTATAATTATGTTTAAATACTATGAAACATAATATTAAGTTTAATAAATTATATTACTTATCATCATTGTATTATTATAGAGACAATAGAATATTGTTGTCCTGTTGATATAAATAGTATATCACTGTTATTATATATTGTATGATTTTATTTGCCATATTAGACAATCGAAATGAAGGCTATCTTACAGTTAGCTTATTTATTATATTTTATTGTGTAAATATTTTAATTTTAATAAAAAATTTATGTTATTGTAGTTTGTAAATATTTTTTTTTATAAATTTATTGTATTATAAGCATAATATTGGTAAATTAAAATAAAATTGTTAATGTTTTTAACTTGTATTGTTTTGAGAGTTTAATTTGTCTGACAGTTTTTCTTTGATTCTTCATATGCACACACTTGATCTATAAAGAATAATGCTTTGAAACATTACTTATTTGCACATAACTTTGCAAAGATTATTTGGAATATTATTATTGCACATGAATGATTAATAAAAGCATATTCTCATAATTATTATTATTATAGAAGACAAAATTATTAGTGATTATTAATAATGATCCAATACCACTTTTGGATATTGCAATTATATTGGAACATAATAATTTTGATGAATACAACATAAAATAAATAAAAAATTATATGATGTTTTATAAGAATTTATGATTTTACTTATGTTTCATTGGAGTGAATTCAATAGTCAAATAAATAATGTAAATAATTAATTCACTGCATGAACACAAAACTGCCATTGGAAATCATCAAATTCACACCTCATTTTGGTGATTAGCAAAAGATATAAAGAAGTGACCTTCTCAAAAGTCAGATCAAAAGCACTCATCGGCTGAGCAACAAATACATTTTGTTAATGGAAAATCAAACTTGCCATTCAAACAGAAAAATTTCCCACCATCAAACTAAAAACATTAAATAAGAATAGCTCATAGGATACATATTAAAGCTAAGTTAAAGATATACAGATTTAAACAGCCAACTAAGATTCTAAATTTAAAATCTCAAAACAGCTTTAAACTATTCAATATCACCAGAGTATATTCAATATTACAAGAGGATTTTTCATTCTAAGCCAGAGAGTAGATCAACTCTAACTTGAGTTCCAACAGCAAATATCTTGCTTTTTAACCAAAATAACAACTTAAAATAACAAAATAACAAGTTGGTTTTCCAATATTGATAGGAAATATAAAATTAGTTGTATATATTCAAGAATATACAGGGCTGCAATGTATTGTTCAAAAAAAATATTATAATAAAAAACAAAAAGATTTAATAATCAAGGAGTTAAAAATGAAAGGTTTCCCCATATAAATAATTAAAAGAATTATTGGAAAAATAGAGTATAAGATAAATAAAAATGAAAAGAGTGAAGAAAAAAGAAAGGTGAAAATAGATATATAGAATAAAAACAAATAATAATATCATAGTGAATAAGTTTAACAAAATTCTAAAGAAGATTAATAAAAGATACAAAAAAATAATTAATACAAAAATAGTTAATAAAAAAGAGAAAACCTATTAAATTTGATAGATAATAAATACATTGAATATAATAAAGATAATAAAGAAATAATTAATGGGGTATATTTGATAAAATGCAAACAATGTTTAGATAGTGGGATTGATAACAAATATGTGGGAGAAACAAAAAATTCTATAAAAAAAGATTAAAACAACATATGGCAGATAATAAATCACTGATATATATATACATACAAAAGAAACAAGACACAAATTTACATAAAGTTCATTAAAATGAGGTTACATACAGAAAGTATTAAAGAAAGGAAAATAAAAGAAGCTATAATTAATAAGAAAGGTAAACCAGAATTTAATAGAGATTCTGGGATTAGGATGAGATTGGTATAGATATAGTTATTAAATAAAATATATAGATGTAAATATGTAAACAGATAATTGTTTATAAATGATTGTGGATGGTAAAAAATGGTTAAGTTATGTAGGAGTATAAACGTGGGTATATTTATAGATATTACATAATAGAAAAATAATAAATTAATTAATTAATAAACTTAGCATAATATTTACATATAAAACAGTATAATAAAAATTTATGAGAATTATATAAGAATAATAACAAAAGTTAAAGTGTATAAAATAAAAAATGTATATGTAAATAAAGTTGTAGGGAATATATACATATAAAGCAATATAATATAAATTTAGAGATGATAATAGATGGACAATTGAAATTTTAAACTGGATTCCAAGAAAGAGACCACATGTGAGATGGATGGATGAAATAAGAAAATGTGCAGGGGTGTTGTGGAGAAGAGAAGCTAAAGATCGGAGAAGATGGATTAAACTTGGAGAGACCTTCATCCTGCAGTGGATTGATAATGGTTGATGATGATGATGATGAATATAAATTTATGAGAATTTATATAATAATAATAAAAGTGGATAAAATAATATATATATATAAAGAGTTGTAGGGGATATATATTTAGTTTAAATAAAATGTAATAGAGAAGCTAGGGTATAAGATAATTTTTTGAAAGAAAAAAAACGTTTTTTAAAAAGATCAAAATAGACTTGGTAAGTTCAAAGATTATAATCTTTATAGGTTTTAAATATTCTGAAATAATAATAAATATAAAATATTATTTTTAAAAGAAGAATGAGTAAGGAAATAATAAATATTATATGATTTACAATTAAAAAAAATTTTAGTTACTAACCATAAAGTTTAAGATTATGAAGAATAAAGATAATTAATAGATTGTTAATAATAATAAAATAGATCATATATTTAGATTAATAGTTGTCCTTGAATGTATATATGTATAAAGTTAAAAATACACATGTATAATTTATATTTATTTTTTATTTATGTTCTACATTTTATTTTATATTGTTTTATTTGGGTTTGATTATTTATTTCAGTTTTTTTAATATATATATTTTATGTTGTTTTTAGTTTTTTATAGTTTAAAATTTTTATGGTGTAATTCTATAATTATGTTTTTTTTTATTTTGTTCATTATATCATAGCTCTGAAGAAGACTGCAGGTCAGTCAAAATGTAGGTGTATGTATATGTACAAATAAAGAGTTTTGCTTAAAAGTGTTTGAAGTGGTTTGGATAGATTGTATCTTAGATGGTAGTTATTATCTTATGATGGCTCACAAATAATACACAAACACAGTGAGAAACATTATTTATCTATGGTCATTAAACACTGTTAGCACTATTGATTAATAAGATGATGATAATGGTGGTGATGATGATAATTATACTTCCAACCACAGTTTTAGGGATAACTAACAATATAAATTTTATTTTTATCAAGCTATAATTATTTACCTAAAACATTCTTGTATTTAAATTATGACTTAACAATATTGATATTCATCAGTGATGATGATGGTTATAACTAATCTCACAAGACAATGATTAACTCTTAAGAAAAATATACACCTCTTCTAATAAAAACAAATTAACATTTATTACTGATTAATCATTAATAATACAGAGAGAAAATTTACATAATTAACAATGACCAATTGTTTACATTTAAATAATAATACTAATAATACCAAAGATCTACCCCCTTTTTATTTATGAAACATAAATTCAATGTTCATAAACATATAGTATGATGTGTGTGCACTAATTTCTCTGGTGGGTAAATAAAAACTATCATACACTAGAACAGGGATTCCCAACCTTTTTGCACTTAAGAGCACATTCTATAATACCGGCCAGGTGTCAGGCATCATTTATTTTTTCAACCAGGTGGCAGGCACCATTTATTTTTTCAATGTAAATTTATAGTTGGATATTGTTAATAATACACACAATGTACAAAAAAATATTTATTTCAAAAATAAAATTTTAATATATAATTAATGTTTATATTTTTATGCTGTAAAAGTATAGTATGCTCTACAATTTGATTACAATATAATACAATAATTTATAAGAAATTTTAAAAAATAAATTTATTTGTATCAGATAAATAATTTTTATCATGTTCAGATAGTGGTGGGCACACATAATATGGTCTGTGGGCACCATGGTGCCCGCGGGCATAGGGTTAGAGACCCCTGCCCTAGAACATTTTTTATTTTAAAAATAAACACTCTATGCATGCACATACTTGCCTATTGCAAATAACATATATTTTACATTTATATATATAAACATAATATTAAAAAGAGAAATTGGTAGAGAAAGGTTAATTAGATCATAGAGATAAGAGCATTTACAGAAATCAGCTTCAAATTATCTATCTTCTTTTAACCAATTTAGGTAATTAATTACTTTAAAAATCCATCCCTCCTAATGCTAAATTTGTACCAATTTTAACATTCATGCTCAACAAATGTACATGTAAGCATAATTACATCTCCAAGAGTGTGTGTATATATGTGTCAATCTTATTATGAAAAAAAATATTAAACCTTTTGACGTACCATATAAATAACATATTTCATAATATTGAATCAATACACAATAAACACATTTTATAAAAATAAAATCACATATAATGGTTACATATAATAATCTAAGAATATATAATGCATCAATAGAGCAATATTTATTATTATTAAAAATCTTCTCTAATTAACTCTCATTTTAATATTTAAAAAAAGATTTAAAAAGAGACATAAATGGATTTATTATTAAAAAGATGTGTTAATAATCACTGATAAAAAAATATATAATTAAAATTGATTACCAGTTCTTCTTTTACTTTTGAGGCACAGACAGTTTCAAAGAGTCCAAGGAATGTCACTTTAATGTCAGCTTGTGAAGATTTAGAATTTGAAAGTGGCCAGACACCAATATGTAACATGCATAGAATTACCAATTGCATTGGTTTACTGAAAAAGTTCTATTTTTGGCTTGAGCTGACAATTCTGTTTATTGCTATGATGATTATGAAATAACTTGTTTCTAGAAACAACATTTTATCACAGGAATGGTTTCTTCATTTCTTATGGATATTAAACAATTCAAAACAAAACAAAAATCTCTATACAGTAGTGCTATCTTGTGCGAACAAGAGCAATCAATGGATGCCAGAAGGCTTGTGCATAAAATCCCTATCTAGTGCCTACTCATCCAATATCCTCAGACTAGTTTCTGGCTTGTGACTTTCATCAGTGAGGAGCCTTGGATCTGAGAGCACCGTACCTAGATCTTAGGATCTAATGCAACTCTCTAGCAGCCACCTTTTTTTAACTACAAAACTATGAGAATGAAATTGAAAACACAATAATATTTTCAATCCAAGCCCAATAGCTTATATAGTCATATGGGTCTGAACTCAATTCAGCACCCATACATTTTGGTGACTTTGGCTCTTTAACAACCATAGTCACCATTATCCTATTAAGCAGGATTGGTGTTAAACCACTAAACATTACATGGTCACTATCTCATACTAGCACATAATTGTTATTAAACAATTCAAAACAAAGCAAAACTATCTATACAATAGTGCCATCTTGTGCCAACAAGAACAATCAATGGATGGCAGAAGGCTTGTGCATAAAATCCCTATCTAGTGCCTACTCATCCAATATCCCCAGACTAGTTTCTGGCTTGTGGCTTTCATCAGTGAGGAGCCTTGGATCTGTATAGTGAGTTTTGCTTTGTTTTGAATTGTTTAATAATAATTATGTGCTAGTATGAGATAGTGATCATGTGATGTTTAGTGGTTCTTCTGGATATAATTACTTTTGATAGACAGATTGATATTTCTACTTTCCACATATTTTAGCTTTTTTTGCTTTGTGCTTTAATTCAATCTTAGCAAATAGCATAGGTGCAAAAGCATGGTTTCACAAATTTCAACATTTTACTTTGTAATTGTCAGCATTTAACAGCATGGGTGAGGCAATAAGTTTCTTCTTTCATATCTAGTAATCAGTTATAAGATGTTTTAAATACTTTAGATTCAAACTCTTCTGGTGTGCATAAGTTTCCTAGATGAGACACTTGGACCTAAACAAAATATTTTAAACCTGCCATCAGGTTGTAGAAACTTTCAAATATATATAAAAAATAATGTTGGTTTCTGACAAGCAATCAAGTTTGTTCTTTCCTCTTTCTTTCTTATTGTTAGACTATATATTTGCCCTTTTTGATGACATCACAAATATTTTTGTTACTAAAAACACATGGTTTCCATCACTTAAGGCAATATCTTCTCAAACATTGACAATTTTTTAAAATTTATCACTTGGTATGAAATCCAAAATGATCTACATTTCTTGGTAATTTAGCTTTTTGTCTGGACTCTATTATCTAAATAAAAGACCCCCTTTCTGAAGTTTGAAAACTTGACCTTTATCTCTCTCAGACCTGAGAATGTCAGTTGGACTGTCATCTGGACATTCTTGTGAAACACTTTCACATAAAACAAGAATAACTGTTTTTAAATAATATAACTTTTTATAAAGAAACTATAAAATCATTTAAATAAATCCTTTTCTTTTAATATATCTGTAACTGTCTCTATGTTTATGTCTGTAAATAGAGTTACACACTCATCCATACCCAAATATATAAAACTTGCCTATTAACAAATAATCTGAATGATCTAAAAAGCTATAAATTAAAATTAATAAAATAAATCAGCAAGGTTATTAGAATCAAAGTAGATTAAAGAAACAATATTAGAATCTATTAAGTATAAATTAATTTTAAAGAAGGTCAATAAGCAAAGCAGAAAAAATGATTAATTAAATAGTTTGTGTCTTCAGACAATTATTTATATGTGTCTTAAAATTTTAACTTTTAAGTACATTTATTAAACTATTCAAAGTATATATTATCCCTTTTACTAATGCAAAGTTGAATAGAGAGAAAAACCAACATCTCTCCTTCTGAGGCTTTTGGGTACTTAGGCATGTACGTATTGAACTGGGATGCCCTACAGCTTTCCCTCTTTTAAAAAAAATGTGATGATGATGATTTTATTTGTTATTTTATGCACACCCTATTGCAATTTAGTCACAGGCTAAATTGGAATCTGTACAATTTCCCACTTCTTCCAATAAAAAAAAGCATATTTTCTTGTTAATTTTCCATAACCAACAAAATTGAACACAATTATTTTTTTTCACTGGCTGACCAATTGCAAATGTCACCCATCTACTCTCCACCAGGAAATTTTATACTATGACTTAATTAAAGAGATATTTGACAGATAATCTCAAAATTTATTCTGCTGAAGGATAGGGAATTAAACTCCTTGCATTATTTCCATCAGGAAAAGCGAGCATAAATGCATTCTCTCCTACCTGACTAATAATCTGGAATGGCCCTTCATATAAATTTAGAAACTTTTTGAATTGAGTTCTTTGCAGGTTGTTAACATGAGAAGTTCATACTAGCACAAGGTCATTTACCTTAAATGTGTGTGGTTTGGTTTTCGATAGTTTTATCCTTTTCTGACCTATTAGTTTGTTGGTTTCTGGCTCTATCAAGGTCATTACCACTATTTATTTTCTCTGGGATAAAGGGTAATTGGATTTTAATTATTAATGGTTCCCATTTATCATAATGCAACCTAACAGGAGGAAGTCCTATGAACCATTACAAATTATATTAATGAGATTGACCAATTCAGGATGTTTATTCACCCACTGTCAGTGATCATCTAGAATGTAGACTCTATAAAGTCTACCAAGCTTACACATAATGTGCTTCAGGGCTTGGACTGCAGATTTTGTATAGAACTCATGGCATGCTTGACATTCCGAGTTCAAACCCATTTCTTCCAAGTCTTGGATACAAAAGCAGTGGTGTGATCTGTTAAAATTACATCAGGGTTACCTACTGATGAAAACTCATGGTTTGTAAGGCAGCAGATAAGACCCTTGTAATCAGTCTTTGATACTTCAAATGCCAAAACAAATTTAGAAAATATGTCATACACTACTAAAATTAACTTTTGCCTGTTATATGGTGGTAATGGCTCATAGAAATCAAGCACTAATAATTTAATAGGATGATCTGAAATTATGGGTTGTAAAACACTTATAAAAGACTTAGCATGATATTTAGTTTTAATACCAAATTGTACAATATTTAATTATATTACTAATATTTTTGTACATGTTATTCCAGTAGATGTAATTTTTTAAAACATAATAAATTTTTGGAGCACCATAATAGCCATAATTACAATGAGCATATTGTACTAATTTATTAATTAAAAGTTTAGGAATCATGATCCTCCAAGGGTTAACATGATTAACTTTAGCCTTATACATTAGAACATTTTGATTTAATTTATACTGAGTAAATATTCCCTTTAGATATTTTTTGGAACTGTTACTGTTTATGAAATTACTCAGGTTGGTGATGATTTTGCCTAACTTTAAATCTTCTTTTTGAATTACAGCTAGGATATGATAGTCCTTTAATATAGCCTTCTCTGATTTGACATTAATATTATTAATCAAGATATTCTTAATATCTGGATGGATGTTAAGGTACGAGGCAGACAGGGTGATGACTAAGAATATCGGCAGGGATATAATTAAACTTTTGTAAATATAAACCCCACCTAATAAGTCTTTCATTATTTAAATAACTTTTACTTAGAAATTCTAAACTTCTATGGTCAGATAAAACAATTACTTCGGAGCCAAGCAAAAACTGGTGTAGCTTTTGAAATGCCCACACCACTGCTAAGGCTACTTTTTCTGTGATGGAGTAGTTCAGTTCTGCCCCTTTTAAATGTCTACTTAAAAATACAATACCTGCAGTCTTTGATAAAATCAAGCTGATATAATACTACTTCCAGACCATAGTTATTACTGTATGTCTGTACAAAAAACATTTTGCTAAAATCTGGGTAAGATAAAATAATTTGCTTTAAAAATGTTTGCTTGATTTGTATTGAACTCCCTAGAATGTTCAGTGGTTCAACTCTACTTTTCTGCTTTTTTAACAAGGATAAATAATTAGTATCCTCAACAAAGTTCTTATAAAATTTATGACAATAATTGCATAAACTGAGGCAGAACCATAGTTGACTTTTGATCTTTGGTATAGAGAAATTTTAAATAGCAGCAATCTGTTTGGGATGGGGTTTGATACCTTGTTCACTTATTACATGATCCAGAAAGGTAATTTTTTACAGCTATTGTACATTTCTCCACATTTATTTTTACATTATGAGCTAAACACCCCTCAAAGAATATTTGTAGTTGTTCCAGACGCCTTGTTAGATTGTTTGAAGCAATGAACATGTCATCCATGTACATGATGATCTTTTCTTTCAATTTTTTTGAAAAAAATCATTATCTTCAGACATCTGATTAAGCCAGTCCCACTGTTAATGAAACCAAAGGGCATTCTTGTAAAGACATATGTTTGGCCCTCTTCATGGTGCAGTGGTATTTGCCAATAACTGGCTGTCAGATCAAAAGATGAGAAAATTACTTCTGTTTAAAATTAGGAGTTAATATACAGCTGGAGAAGCCTCATGTTCAGGAACAGTTATTTGATTAAGCATACAAGCATCAAGACATACCCTAATTATATTGTCTTTCTTTCTTATAATAACTAAAGGTTAACTTAAGCAGAAGGTTAATAAGCAAAGTCAAAAAAATGATTAATTGAATAGTTTGTGTCTACAGACAACTATTTATATGTGCCTTAAAATTATAACCTTTAAGTACAACTATTAAACCATTCAAAGTATATATTATCCTTTTTACTACCACAAAGTTGAGTAGAGATAAACAAACATCTCTCCCACTCTCCTTCTGAGACTTTTGGGTAGTTGATCATGTAGAGCTTGAACTCAGATTCCATACAGCTTTCCCCTCCTTTAAAAAAAATGTGATGATGATTTTTTTTTTGTTATTTTATGCACGCACTATTGCAATTTAGTCATAGGCTAAATTGGAATGTGTACAATATATATATATGATGATGAAATCCACTCATTGAAATATTAAAGTGATTTTATATGCAAGTATTTTTACTGTATTTT
The DNA here is from genome assembly GCA_028023455.1 of Epiperipatus broadwayi. NCBI lineage: Eukaryota > Metazoa > Onychophora > Udeonychophora > Euonychophora > Peripatidae > Epiperipatus > Epiperipatus broadwayi. Next base: position 706,913 of record JAQFVV010006290.1, read on the forward strand.
ATGATATATATGTATGTGTGTAAATTGATGTTGATCAGAAAATATAACATACAATTTTTATACTTCTTGAAGATACGTTGTTTAAACATTAATCTAATCATTAAAAATTAGGAAATATCATTATTACGTAAATAAACAAGGCAATATATAAATTAATTATTCTTGAAGAAAGAGAAGTTTAAAACCTAACAGAATAACATAAATGCGTTTCAAAATGTATTTGGAAAGGTGACATATAAATAAAAATATATATATTCTGCTTTATAGTTTCTGATCTTCCTCGTACAAATTTTCCACTAACTTTAACTTTTTTTTCCAGAGCATACTTAAAATGTTTTTCCAATATGTGGTAAATCTATAAAAAATTAGATATACATCCGAATATATCTCTTATATATATATAACAAAAATCTATTTGATTTTTGAGATTGAATTTGTTAAGTTTTTGTTACTTTATATATAAGCATTTAGTATTGCATGGATGCAGTTATATGTACAATAGTTAGAATCATTTTCCTTATACATATATGTGATAGTTTTTGTACCCCTGATAGTCTTAAAGTATATAAATAAGATGACCAACTTAAGTAAAGGCAACATTATTTGTATTAAAAGTATATCGTTTTGAGTGTTATTATTTTTATTATGTAACACTTTTCTATTTCTAGTATCACAGCCATTTATTGATTATTTTATAATTTTTTATTAAATTTCCAACATTTCAATTTCTCTTTCTCTCTCCATATATAGATCATTCTTATTATTTTAATTATATGCATATTATAAATTAAATAAATATATGATAACAATGAGAATATTTTTTTTTCATTACTTCTAAAAACAACCACATGCAATCATATTTTATACATTGATAATTAAGCTATTTTTTACTATTATTTCTCTTCTATTTTTAATGATAAATAAAGCAAAAAAAGTAACTATTAACCTTAATTAAAATATCTTATTTATTAAATTTTAAAGCATGATAAATTGCTACTTTTTTAATTAAATCTATATTTATATTACATAGAGCACTGAACTCTTTGGTGAAATTTTAATATTATTATTATCTTTTTATAAATCTAATTTCATTTTTTATTTAATTATTGATAAATAAATATAAATATTACTATCTGGCAATATTGAGATAAAAATTATATTTATTATTTGAATACAAGTATAATGTATATTCAGAACTTTAGAGAGAATTTGAACACAGACTTTCAAGCTATTTTCAGCTATTCACTCCATCTTATATAACATATACACATGATTACATGCAAGTAAATAAGATAAGTGATCTCCAATATACGTATTTCCTGCTTAACCATCATTTATTATTTGATCCAGATCATCATCTCTCACACATATATAATCAGTGCTCAGTTGATATTAAGATCGCAAATCTTCAAACTTTAATGGATAGATTTCAATGTTTTTCACTCACCAACTCTTCAGCTATCGATATTATTGAAATTTTGTTGATAGAATGCATGGGTATAACAACAATACTGGCGTTAACAAGGACTTTGAGCAATTCATCATCAGATTTTCAATAATATAAATGGCTGAAAAATTGGAAAGTAGAAAAGATTGAAGTCTAAGATTTGCTATCTTAATATAAATTGAGCGTTGTTTATGGGAGATGATGATTTGGACCAACTGATGAGTGCTAGTTCAGCATGAAATATTTGTAGTGGAGACCATTTATCTTTTTCACATATATGTGCTCATGTGTATCAGTTAAAGTTCAATATATATATTATATGTGTATTAAAATATTACATATTAAACCTGAATTCTGCCCATTTCTTTTCTGTGTATTTAAATGGGTATATTAAGGTCCTATATATGAAGAATAATGATGACTTAAAATCAACATAAATATGACATCAATATTGGCATCAACAAGGATTTTGAGCATTCCAACATTAGATTTTCAATAATATGGATGGCTGAAGAGTTGTACAGTGGAGAAGATGAAAATCTGTCCATTAAAGTTTGAAGATTTGCTATATTAATATTAACTGAGCACTGAGTATATATATATGGGAGATAATAATCTGAACCAACTGAAACTGAGCACTGATTATATATATATGTGTGTGTGTGTGCGTGCGTGTGTGTGTTAGGGGAGATGGTAATCTGGACCAATTGATGAGTAGCTGGTTCAGTATGAAATATGTATATTGGAGATCATTTACTTTTTTTACATGTATGCAGTCATGTATATTGGTTACATAAGTTGGAGTAGATAACTGAAGGGAGCTTGAAAGTCTGTGTTCAAATCCCCTCCAATTATATTTATTATTATACATAGTGTCTTTAATGTCTCATTCTTTTTTTAATGTAAATCTTAGTGAAATTCAATCAGTTTGAGTAGATAATTGTAATGCTTGTTTTCTATTTTACGTTTGTGAATTAGTGATTTTTTTTTGCATCTAAATGTTGCTGTAATCTAGTTTTAATTATAAATTTTATTAAACGCTCACTATTATTTCAGTAATAGTTTTAACAAGGCTGTAAACCTTAGCAATGAGCGTCTGAAAAAATGTCACTTAAAGACCTACAGAGGTCCCTAGTGACGATTTTTTCAGACGCTCATTGCTAAGGTTTACAGCCTTGTTAAAACTATTACTGTAATCTAGTTTATAATTTTGTTTTCATATTTCCAAGTAGTTAGTTATCATTCCATTATATTCATAGCAATTTTTGCATTTAATATATATCTTTCATAGTTTCTCTAACATCATCATCATTTTCAATCATTATCAATTCACTACAGAAAAAAGGTCATCCAAGTTGAATCCATCTTCTCCAATTTCTATTCTTTTTTCTCCATGCCATCACAGCAAACTTTTTATTCCATCCATTCAACTCACATGTACTCTCTTTCTAGATCTTTTATAATCTTTTGGAATCAAGTTTAAGATTTCAACTATCATCTCTTTTAACAATATGTCCAACCCAACTCCTTTTCTTTCTCTAAATTTTTTCCATGATGTCAGTAACTCTTGTTTGTCCTCTCACCCATGTATTTTTTATCTATTTTTGTTATTCCTAACAAACATCTCTCCATACTTCATTGAGTGGTCTGAAGTCTTTGTATTGCTCTTCTGTTAAATATTCAAGTCTCAAATCTCTAAGTAAGAACTGTTAACATACATTTATTAAAAACATTCCTATTCACACACGTAGGCATATTTACTTTTAATATTAAATTATTTTTACTAAAATTATACTAATCAAATTTAATTCTATGATTAATTTTGTGTTTTCATCTGTATTAATAATCTGATCAAGGTAATTGCAGTTGTAATTTTTTTCTACCGCATCATTATTATCTTTATTTTTTTATTTTGAAAAAATCCATTGAACTTTACTTTAGTCTTTTTAACATTTACCTTCAATTCTATTTTTTTACTTTCATCTGATAGCTCTTGCAATATTTCTAGAAGCTTTGAATTATTATTTGCAAAAACAACCACATCATTTGCAATATCTAGATAGCTTATATAATTTCTATATACTTCTATTCTCTTAGCTTCTCATTTAATTCATAGAATGCTTCTTGCAAAACTGGTTTTGGAGATATGGAATCGGCCCATCGTAAACCTTTCTCACTGTTAATTATTTTTTATGTAATTTAATAGTTGTTGCATTTTTATAAATATTCTTCAGAATATGACTTTATCCTGACTTTATACCTTCATATTTAATGCTTATTTAAGAACTGCTTATACAATCAAATGCCTTTTCATAATCTACAAATCCAAAGCATAATGCCCAATTGTATTCATTGATTTTTTCTATAACTTCTTTCAATATTTTGATATGATCTACTGTACTAAAATCCTTTTAAATCCAGCTTGTTCTTTTTGTTGGTTAAAATCCCAAATTTACTGTAGACAAGTTGTATTTATTTTGGTAAAATTTTATCTAGAACTGATAAAAGACTAATAAGTCTATAATTTTTAATATTTTTATCACCTTTTTTAATATTGTTAATAATGCATTCAACCTACCATCTGGTATATCTTTATCATGTAGATATTGAATATATTAAATTTGACTCATTTATTTTATTTCGTCTTCTGCTTCTTTTAAGATAACAATTTTACATTGAGCTTTTCTCTTGTTCATAAATTTAATTATATGTCTCACATCTTCATTTAAAATCATGAGTAATTCAGAAGATATGATAGGAGATATTTTTTCTTGTTCTTTTTGGCTATATAATTATTGATAGAATTATATGGCAAAATATAAAGTTTTGAAATTATTCAAAGATGGAAAATGAAAGAATGTTCATATTTAATATTCCTATAAGTACAATTAGCTGTATAAATTTTGTAGTATTCGTCCACAATTGAAACTATACTATTTATTATAATGGATAGCATGGTTGATTTTCTCAAATATTATACAGCCTTAGCTTGAACTAATATTCACCTTTATTTAAATATAAATGTTGTCAGAGGTAAATATCTATATTTATTTAAACAATAATTAAATTAAAAAATTAATTAGATTTATAATATGATAATTAACAATAAATTGTAATAAAGAGCAAATTTTTATAAAATATCATTATAAATTTCACAAAATAGATAACAATTCAACATGATTTCAAGTTTAATAATTGGAATATTTTAAACAAGATTATTGACGATTTTATTTTCATTTTATCATTAAACATAAAATAAAAGATTTTATACTTAAAAAAAATATAAATTGCATATTCGTACTGTTATTATACTATATATAATTAAGACCCTGAGGATATTATACGTAATGCTGTCAAAATATCGGAAATTTAATATATATTAAATTAAACTACTAATGTCTAAAAAAAAATTTTTTAATAATGAAAAAAGAAAAGTGTAATATAAAAAATAATAAGTAAACCAATACTTTGCAGCGAGCGAAAGCAGAAGTTTCTTTAATAAATAATATATATATATATTGGATCACTATCATCTTTAAAATAACGTCTGAAATGTTAAAATGTAACGTTTTATATTAAAGTTAAATTCAGTCTGATCACTTCAAAAGCATATTTTTATTTCTTTTTTACTTCCAATTTAAATTAGCCCTTGGTAACACATTTTTTATCGAAAGTATGCTTCTGGTTGAATTATTATCTCCGATTTCCATACCCCAGCATGTTCCCCAAGAAGCTGCATGATCTCTCAGATTTAGTGGTTCATTAATGGTATATATTTAGTATGGGTCCAAACAGTAAAATAACTAAATTTGATAATAGAATAACAAAAAATTTATTAACACTATTTATAAAATAAATAAAATAAAGAAATTGTTGCTTCTATATTCGCAAATACCACAAAATCCTAAAATAAATTAAATACAATGGAATTATGAATATAGAGAAAAATTCTTATTAATATTAATTCTAAGATCTGATCATATTCAAATATAACAGAAATATCTTACCCAAATAATAAAATGTTTTTATCATGGTTTTTGTATCCTACTCTTACATTCTACATTTCATCTATATCGTTGATAATATTATTTATAAATTCAGTCTATTTTAATTAACCTCATTAGCCAACAATGTCTATAGACAAAGAAAATGGGTCTCACTATAGGTAAGTATTTTGTTGGTCTTATGGCAGAATCCTCTTTGTTTCTTATAGGATGTTTTTCTTATTGTAAGCAGATGTAAAGTGGTATTCTATGCACAATCAAAATTCATATCTCAACAAAACTATATAATTCCAGAATTTTGTATCATGTTAACATTTTTAGCTGCATATAGCAAATATTCTGGTAGCAAATATTATCATTAGTGCTGAGTTAGATGTAATACTAAAAAATACTTTAAAAATGTCAATAAGGTAAAGCTAAAACAGGCAAAACTCTTTATATGTATTGCCACTCAGTGTAAGCCAGAGTAATCAATGGATGCCAGAAGGCTTGTGCATAAAATTTCCACCTAGTGCCTACTCATCCAATATCCCCAGACTAGTTTCTGGCTTGTGGCCTTTGTCAGTGAGGAGCCTTGGATCTGAGAGAATTGCACATAGATCTTAGGCTCTAATGCAACCCTTTACCGGCCACCTTTTATCTCTACTTAACTACAAAACTATGATACTTAAATTGAAAACACCATAATATTTTCAATCCAAGCCCACCAACTTATATAATCATATAGATCTGAACTCAGTTCAGTACCCATACATTTTGGTGTCTTTGGTTCTTCAATAACCACAGCCACCACTATCCTATTAGGCAGGATTGGTTTTACGGCAATAAACATCATATGATCATTATTTATTATGCTTCCTCTTAACTGTTTGTACCTGGTTCAAACCATAGCAGATATCACTCTATAAGCTTGATTTAGCTTGGTTTAAACCCTATTTATAATAAATTTATAATCTTATGTTATAAATATACATGAACAATCTGGTTCATTCAAGAAGAATGGAAAATACTATTGATGGCAGGGCCATCCATAATACCCACAGTCAGACCATGCTATGCCACACATAACACAATCACATTTCCTGACTGTGGCCCATATCGACTGCTAGATTCAAACCCCACTATTCAAACCCTTTATTTGTTTTGGAGTAAACCCCGGGTGCCAGCTAGTGTCAGAACTAACAGGTTTGGACAGTAGACCCATAATCCAGCACTCAAAAAATCCCTTAACTAGCTCAGCTACTTGTAATCAATAACAAATTATTGCTTTAATTAGTGGCAAAAAAATTGACTGACAAAATTAAGATTAAGTTTAAAAGACAATTTATTTTAATTAACAATTATTATACTAATTTTAAATCCTTTTGTAAATCTTAACTAACATAACACTGGTATTTTATATAATGATCACGCACATTATTAATTAATGCACTAGAATATCATATAACAAAACATTAACTAATATTTGACATTTAAAACACACACATCAATAGTTCATCTTTGTATGTTATAGAATTCATATTATTTGACTCCCAGAGGCTTTATGGATGTGATGGATACTTTATAAATGATAATAAGAAAATGTTATTACCTAGTATTTTAGAACATGGATACTTTTTGCTGTTTGCTGCTTCTAATGAAATACTTCTAACCGGTTAGATTTAAAGTTTCTTGAGGCGGTTTAATGCTTATTCATTGGTATTATTCTTGGAGACAGTTGAATATTGATGGCAATTCTTCAAGTTGTTATGCAGAAATCTTTCTATTCTGGGAAGATTGCTGTTTCACTGAAACTCAGGCTGGAAGAAAGTCATGTTTCTGAGAGTTTTAACTCTGCTTTATTGACAGATTTAATCTCAACTGCTCATTCTTAACTGCACAATCTAAACTGTGTTCTAAACTGTTTCTCAAACACAACTGATTGTCTGATAAAAAAATTGACTATTTATACATGAGATGTGTTGTCACTTTGATATCCTCCAGATATATATGTTGTTGAAGCTCTTTTCTTGTTTTTAATTGCATTCCTTTGATAATCTTTTAATTAAGTGTTTTTGGAGATCGTTTAATTAGCAGCCATGCAAATGTGTTGTTTTTACATTTTTAATTAGTAGCCATTGCTGTGTTTTTTAATGATAATTTTCTATACCATTTTTTTAATATTTAATATTCATACATTTATTATATTTACAATCGCACATATATATTTTACTATTAAGTTCACATTAATTCATCATTTATGCACATATATATAATTTAAGATCAATTTACTATTTAGTTTTTAAGATGACCTTTTTTTCTTTAACTTAAATAAAAGAGATTTATATTTTTAAACTTTTAGTTTAAATTCTTTTCTTTCTTCCTTTTTTTTCTAACAACTTATTTGAAAATCAACTTCTTTTAATTTTCCCCATCAAATTATGAATTAATAGTTCTTAGCAAAAACTCTTTAAACTTAAAACTTTTAGTTTGACATTTCTAAAGCAAATCCCCTCCCTCCTCTTAATTAATTAATTGTAACTTTTATTTCAAAAAACTCTTTGATCTTTAATTTTGTTTTTTGAAAACAAACTGCAATAAAAAAACTCTTAAATGTTTAGATACTATTCACTTTTACTGAAACGTTTTTATTTTAATAATTTTTAGACAAAATTATTATGTGTCAGCACAATGTTGGTACATTACACCACCCTCCATTTGAGAGTAAAATGCATCATTTTTGACCATTTGATTTCTGAGAACTTTAATTCTTTATTAAATCTTAAATTATTTATTATTTTTCTAAGTTTACTTTCTAATATCTGACACTTTACATGCTAAGGGAAATCTTCAATTATACTTTACTTCTTTCGATGCTGGTAACATTGCTTATAATGATGTTAGTCCTGGATAATGACCATGAGAACAGCATCTTTTTATGATACATGGATCTTTTGGAAATGAGGTGGATGCAGATTCACTAGCTCATACCAACTTACACATATGAAAATGAAGCTTTGTGTGCTGGTTCTCTTGACTGGACTTTGTGAAGAGAAAAGTCACTGTGAATGGTAGGATTCATCAACTGTCCAATTTGACTTATGCTTTGGAACAAAATATGAGATGTGGGGACTCTCTCCTGAAGATGTAACTTGCAACTTACTCTGGTTGTTCCCAGTGTGCATTTTCAAAGAGGAATGATCCTTGATAAGTCCATTACAGGTGCTAAATTTTATCCAGTCGACAGCTTTAACTTATGCTTGTCTAAAACTTATTTCAATACTACCTTGATTCCCTTTAATTTCAAACCCTTATATATTCCTAATATAACTTAGATTGACTTTCATTTATATTATTTTAACCCAAGTATATTATTTTAAATTCCCCTGAACCTTAACTTAAACCATTTATTTATATTAATCTTACAATATTATCTTTAAACCATTACAAACATTATTTTACATATTTATTTATTTTACAATATTATTTTTTAAATCATTTATTTAACTTCTTTATTTAATGTGTGTGTATTCTGAAACAATTATTTTTTTTTACGCTTCTTTATTTATTATTTTCTACAGGTATACTACTTATTTGTTTAACTTGATTTTATTCTATGTATTTCCATTATTTTATTCATTTATTTAATCTTACGAATATTACTTTAAATCATTCATTTGACCTATTTCTTTTTAATTACTATGTGCATGACAAAAAAATCTTTTATTTAGTGAAGCCTCCTTGTTATTATTATTACCTCCAAATATTTCATTTATTCTTTACGTTTAATAGTATTATTTTAGTTTTAAATAGAAGTTTCAGATTATAATCATATTAGTGCTCATTGTCCATTTCCTGTCCTTTGTTTCTTTTCTTTACTATTCCGCCCAATTACTAACATTTAAACATTGTCAGGCAGTTCTTTCTTTCTACCTACTAACTCTATAATATAAAGTAACTTTCCCCTCATGTCTATTCCTCACTTATAATTTATTACTTTATCTTTTTCACCCTCTGTTCTATTTTCTGCCTCGTAAATTAGAAAACTTTTATAATTAGATAAACTCCGAATTACTCCAAACTGAGAATATTTTTCCTCCACTTTCTTTTTGTTTTAAATCTCCATTTAAAACAAACATGAACTTTTACTTTAATCTTTTTATTTTTTGTGAAAACTCATTTACCTTATTTTCTATCTTTATTATTTTTATTTCCATATCACTATACTTAATGCTATCTTGTTCTACTACATTTTCTAATTCAACCTTCCTTTCACTTACATCTCTTACTACCTCGACATCCTTTTCTATATCCTGACTTTCTTTAATTAAATCTAACTCTATAATTTCTTGGTTCTTCTCTACGTTTTCTGTTATCTCACATCTTATTTCTCTTATTTCTGCTCTGAGTTCCTGAATTTCTCCTTTAACCTAATTAATTTATTCTTTAAGTTCTAGCTGATCTTGCTTCATTTTTCATATTTCTTCCCTCAATTCTGTTTTGAGATCTTGTTGACTTTGCCTGAATTCTTGTATTATATCCATCATCATTTTCATCATCATCTGCATCTCAGATATTTCTTCTTTCTCTTTTTCTACTAACTGGGGATGTTTGAAGAATATTGGGCTTTATTTCAGCTCCATTTCTTTATTCATGATTATGCTATAATCTTTATTTTTTTAAATTATTTATTTCATGAACAATTCAAATATTACTATTGTTTATTTATTGTTAAATGGATCATATGACCAACTCCACTCCCTTGTCCTTTTTCTCTACCTGTTCTTAATGCTTTAACTCCACCCAAATATTTTACTGTCTTTAATTTAAAAAAATAATTTATTTTAAATAACATAAATGTCAAAATCTTTTTTCATTTAAAGAAAAAAGTTTCGGTCAATTCTTTTTTTAAAATTAAACCACTTTAAAATATGTAATTTAGCTTTTTTTGGACTGTTTACATTTCTTTAATTAACTCACATGATTATTTAATCATGTCAGATTCTGCCTCATGTTGGGAAAATTAATTGTACCTGCTTCGAACCATAGCAGATCTCCCTTACTCTATAAGCTTGATTTAGCTAGGTTTAAACCCTATTTATAATAAATTTATAATCTTATGTTATAAATATATGTGAATGAACCAGTCCATTCGAGCAGAGTGGAAAATACTATTGATGGCAGGGCCATCCATAATACCCTCAGTCATACCATGCTATTCCATGCATAACACAAGCACATTTCCAGACTGTGGCCCATCTTGACTGCTAGATTCAAACCCCACTATCCAAAACCTTTATTTGTTTTGGAGTAAACTCCAGGTGCCAGCTAGTATCAGAACTAACAGGTTTGGACAGTAGGCCCATAATCCAATGCTCAAAAAATCCCTAACTAACTCAGCTACTTGTAATCAATAACAAATTATTGTTTTATTTAGTGGCAAAAGAATTGACTGACAAAATTAAGCTTAAGTTTAAAAGACAATTTATTTTAATTAACACTTATTATACTAATTTTAAATACTTTTGTAAATCTTAACTAACATAATACTTGTATTTTACTAATGATCATGCATGTTCATAATTAACATACTAGAATATCATATAACAAAGCATTAACTAAAATTTGACATTTAAAACACATACCTCAATAGTTTGTCTGTGGATTCTATAGAGTTTATATTACTTGATTCTCGGAGGCTTTACAAATGTGATGGCTACTTTATAAATGAGAATAAAAAACAGTTATTTACCTAGAATTTTAGAACATAGATACTTCTTGCTGTTTGCTACTTCTAATGAAATATTTCTAACCGGTTAGATTTAAAGTTTCGTGAAAAGGTTTAATGCTTATTCATTGGTATTATTCTTGGAGACAGTTAAATATTGATGGCGCTTCTTCAAGTTGTTATGCAGGCATTTTTCTATTCTGGGCAGATTGCTATTTTACTGGAACTCAGGCTGGAAGAAAGTCATGTTTCCGAGAGTTTTAACTCTGCATTATTGACTGATTTAATCTCAACTGCGAATCTAGACTGTTTTCTAAACTGTTTCTCAAATGCAACTGATTGTCCGATAAAAAATTGACTACTTATACATGAGACATGTTGTTATTTTGATATCCTCCAGCTATATCTGTTGTCAAAGCTCTTTTCTTGCTTTTAATTGCATTCCTTTGATAATCTTTTAATTACGTGTTTTTGGTGATCGTTTAATTAGCAGCCATGCAAATTTGTTGTTTTTATATTTTTAATTAGTAGCGATCACTGTGTTTTTTAATGATAATTTTCTATATCATTTTTTTTAATATTTAATACACATACATTTTTTTATATTTACAATCGCACATATATATTTTACTATTAAGTTCACATTAATTCATCATTTATGCACATATATATAATTTAAGATCAATTTACTATTTACTTTTTAAGATGACCTTTTTTTCTTTAATTTAAATAAGAGAGATTTATATTTTTAAACTTTTAGTTTAAATCCTTTTCTTTCTTCCCTTTTTTTCTAATTAATCATTTATAACTTATTTGAAAATCAACTTCTTTTAATTTTCCCCATCAAACTATGAATTAATAGTTTTTAGCAAAAACTCTTTAAACTTAAAACTTTTAGTTTGACGTTTCTAAAGTAAATCTCCTCCTCCTTCTTAATTAATTAATTGTAATTTTTATTTCAAAAAACTCTTTGACCTTTAATTTTACGTTTTTTGAAAACAAACTACAATAAAAAAACTCTTTAACTTTTAGCTACCATTCACTTTTACCGAAAGATTTTTATTTTAATAATTTTTAGACAAAATTATTATGTACCAACACAATGTTGATACACTGTTATTAATACCGACAAAACTCCTATATGTATTGCTACTCAGTGCAAACCAGAATAACCAAGACCACAAGCCAGAAACTAGTCTGGGAATATTGAATGAGTAGGTACTAAATGCACATTTTATGCACAAGCCTTCAATCATCCATTGATTACTCTGGCTTTCACTGAGTGGCAATATGTATAGAGTTTTGTCTATTTTAATAACAGCTAAGAGCAAGCATAAAAAATAGTAATCATGTAATGTTTATTGGCTTAAAACTAATCCCGCCTAATAGGATAGTGGTGGCTGTGGTTATTAAAGAGCCAAAGACCCCAAAATGAATGGGTACTGAGTTCAGTCCCATATGACTACATAACCTATTGAGCTTAGATTGAAAATATTATTGTGTTTTTAATTTAAGTATCATTGTTTTGTAATTAAGTAAAGATAAAATGTGGCTGCTGAAGGATTGCATTAGATAGTAAGATCTAGGTGCAATGCTCTCAGATTCAATGCTCCTCACTGACAAAAGCCACAAGCCAAAAACTAATCTGGGGATATTGGATAAGTAGGCACTAGAAGGGCATTTTATGCACAAGCCTTCTGGCATCTATTGATTACTCTGGCTTGTACTGAGTGGCAAAATGTATAGAGTTTTTCCTGTTTTAATAACAGTTAAGAGCAAGCATAAGAAATAGTAATCATGTGATGTTTGAGGTAAAGCTATTTGAAGTTATTCTATTACAGTAATATGTAGATAAAGTATTCTAACTAGTGGTTTTATTTTTGTATTAGAAATAAAGTCACAATACTACTAAATCAGATTTATTTTTTGGCTGATGAGTTCATTTTTTTGCTTTCTTCATAACAATTGCTCTATATTTCTATCAGCATATTCATTCTTTCTCCCAGAATCAGTCTACATAGCTATCTTCTCTGATGCCAGACTACAAAATGCTAATGTTTTCAATATTTTTATATTGTTTGTGTATTAGCAAGGACACAATATTCCATTATACTAAGTCTTTAATAAATATTTATTTTTGTTACTTTAATAAATGTGTTTATCACACTGAGCAAACTAATTAATTCTGTATTAATTTATAATGCAATGTTTTAAAAAACATTTCTATCTCAAATTTAAATACCAGACATAATTAAACAATACATTTTTTTCACATTTAATGAGTTGTTACAATCAAACAATTATAACATACTTTTATTTAAGGTGACTTGAAAAAAAGAAAAGATGAAATAATTATGATAATTTTTAAAATCCATTTTCTAGCTTTTCTGATTTTAGTTCTAATTTTCAATCAATCACCGGGATTTATTATAAAATTGGCCTAAGAAAGTGCAACTTATTTTATTAAACTTCTTGCAAAAAGAAAATGTGAAAGATAATAAAATACAGTACATCTTTATAAAAAAACTAGCACATGCATGAAAAAACTTAAATAAATTAACTATTTTCTGAGTTCGCCACCTAGTGACTCTAGTAATACAATGCTAGTTTCAGGTCCCCTATAAAAGGTGAAATTAAAAAATGATAATGAAGTTTCATGGTAATATTTTGAATCCAAACTGAGGATAAGCTCATTACTTTTAAGTGTTATTATCAAACTGAAGAAAACTGTTAGTTTCCTAACAGCAACAAGATTTTAACTGACTTCGTTGTGAAAACAAAGATGGCAGAAAACGTTTCAAGTCAAGTGCAAAATAGAGAGAAAAATGAAAGTCTAGAAAACAGCAGGATAAATAAACAACTATGGAAGAAAAGAATCCAGTTCACAAAGAAATCACCTCAGGAGATTTGGACTACATGTCATCCAAAATATCACAAGGTAAAGAAGAAGTGAATGTTGCTGAAGGCTTCGAAAAGTTTAAAATTGAAAATAATGTTATCTAAAAAGCGAAACCAATTAATAAGAACAAAACTATAAAATCTAAATTTGAAACTAATGAGAGAAATAAGTCAAACAAATTATTTAATGTTAATAACCAAGAATTCACGTATGAAGAGGCATTACAATCAAAAATGAAAATCTATGTGAATGTAGTAAAAACTGAAGGGAATAGAAGTATGTGGTAAATAGCATTATGCAAGATGCTTATAATAATATATTGGATTTAATGGATGAGGAAGATGAACAATCAACTGTTTTACCAAAATCTTTCAATGAATAACTTTTAACAAGGATTGAGAAATTTAAGAAATAAAAGTGAACAATTCTTTTATCAAGAACATAATCACAGACAAATTCAATTGACATGCTGGATGCCAGACACTCCAGCTAGAAATATCTCTGTAACATTAATAGAGTTTTGCTGGAATATTTGCGGGCACGGGTCTGCACTCATTTCTTTCTCAGGGGTCAATGGTCGGTTGTTAGGGGTCTGGTTTATGGGTGCGGGCTGTTGATAGTTATTGCCGCTACTCAAAAAACCTACCAGGAGGGTGCAGAGTCAAAGTTTTCAGCACTGTTTCCATTTTCATGGGCTGCTCACCCCTTGATTGATTGTTTTTGAGCAGTGCAGATCTGTGCTCATCACTCGTTAAACTCTTTTGTGGATATAATTGTTATAGAGCATATGTATTTTTGTAAACGTGGTCGATCTACAGGTAAGTAGACCCGAAAATTTTTGTATTGACTGTGGTACGATCTCATAGATTTCTTTAAACAAATATATTTACATCATGTAGTGGATGATCAGTCACTTGCATGTTTTCCTTAATAAAAAAATATAAAAAAAATAACTATTTTTTATTTCTTCCTATCATTAAGTAATGTTTTTTTCTTATTTTAATTTTACACAACATATTTCTTTACAAAATATTTTATGGCTTTTAAATCTATAAACCATTTTTTTTTAAAAATCCACTTATTGATATGCTATGTGCATATGTCTTATATGGCAATCTATAAAGTTATAAATCAGTTTATTAGACTTGTTTTTCTTATGCCATCTTTAATAAATTGGTGACAAGGCAGCTTTGTAATACAAATTATCTAATCACAATCGATTTGTACTGTTACAATATTTTTAGCTATTAATTTCTTCTACATCATAATCAATCTTTATTTTCATATTTTGAAAAAATATTTTGAACATTACTGAAGTGATCAGATCTAAGTTCGATCTGAGCTTCATGATATTCCACCCATTTACCTAATTTAAACCTTGTTACTAATTGTAAATATTTCCAGATCTTGTAATGAGATTTTATAACCTTTTCCACATACATCTGACTTCAGTTAAAAACTGCTTTGTTATTTAAATATTTATTAAAACTATTTATGTTATATTTAATTCTGTTTATACTACCAATTATATTAAGGTAAAATAAAAATAAATATTGCTCTTTAAAGAGTATTTAGTACTTGATCAGGTGTGTATTGCTTGCAAATGGTTAAATATGTGTCAGTATAAGATTTCATTATACTAGAATGTTTATTTTATATTTTGCAATTTTGGCAAATTTTCATGATCAAAAGTTGCATTCCTTCGATAAGTTTTAAATTGTCCATTTTCAAAAACAATGGGAAATCTTTCATAAATTAATTCAAAATGACAAGTTTAATTTAAGGGTGGTTCTAATTTAAAATTGTTTATTTAGATTTTATGAATTCATTTTCTAAGTAGAAAATGAATTCAAAATAATGGATTTGAAGGTCTTATCGAAGTAATGGATTGATTTTCAATTAGAGAAATTCCTTTTTGGTAACAAGACAAAAACTTTAGCTGTAAGGCATAGAGATCAGAATTGGCAGGAAAATCATGAAGAGGAGATAAATACCCAAAAAAATTGCCTAGTAGTAGCGATTACTTTTAATTTTTAATAAGAGTTGCCACCAGAATTTATGTCCGTTTTAATATTGAACCTTAATCATATTTGCAGTATGACACACAGCTAATTTTGGGGATCTGATTGCTAGATCCCAAAGTTCTCCAATGAATATTCAAATGTTTCTGCTAAAATAGAGCTCTCCAATACCAAATCGTAAGTTGCCTAAAATCTATAATAAAACTAATCTACAAATTAATTTTATTTGAGTTAAGTGTGCATCTTCATTTTTACATAAAAATGAAGATGACCAGTTTCTAAACATTTCAATTTATCTGATTACTTGATTGATGATTTAAGAGTGATTATATTGGAAGATAATTTTTCTTCCATGAGAGAAAGAAAACAGAAGGAGAGTTTTTTATTTTTAAATTTAAGACATTATGTCCTCATAGGATGAATATGAATATAGGTACTATCACATCTTTGAATTACCTGGTTTAATAGGGACTTGTTTTTTTATTTCCTAAATAATTATTTTACAGGTGGACTAGCATGAATATATATATATATATATATTGTAACAGTTTATTCTGGCGTAAACACGTATATATGTGGTATACGTTTATTACGTATTTTTAAACTTAAGTTTTGCTCTTTTATTTAACAACAATTTATAATATAAACACATATATGTGTGGTTGGTTTTGTGATAACCACTAATTACTCACCAACATATTTATGAGCATCAATAATGACCTCAAGCGCCAATCTTACCTATGAATAAATAAGAATTATGCTGGGAGAGGATGAGTATCTATTTCTGGTGGTTAGAGCTTGTACCTCTGGCTAGCTCACTCAGGGGTAGTAGTCAGTAACCATGGGAAAGAGGTGGAGGGAACATATAAAAATGTGCATGTAGCGCATGAACGATTTGTTTGCTTTCCTACTTTTTGCTTTTCGAATATTATTCTAAGAAATTAACACTAACACACACAATTAAATTTATAATACTAATTAATATTTATTAATATAAAACAAATAATAAAACAAAACCCATAGAATCCCATAATTGGATATTGGTTTGTGCCCGTATAATTAAATAACCCGCATGTAAATACACTCACACAAGTTTATAAATGCAATACACAAAAATACAGGTCATAGCTTGAAAACAATTTCAATCAGGCATTGTCTATTAAGGCATATATTTATACAGGGTATTATTTCAATATTTTCTTCATTTACTTTAACCCTTTTACGCATTATTTAATAGGATGTGCTTTCATTCAAAATAGTTATTATCACTTACGAAAATGTTTGGTTTACCTCGTTTATCTCACCCGGGTGTAGATTATTAGCAATTTTCCACTGGCTTCATGCTGCACTGTATGATTAAAGGATTTCTTTCTTTGGTCAATTTCCATAAGGCAATCAATGGTGTCTGGGGAAGGCTGTTCTTTTCATAGTTTGAAGAAGGGCTTCGCTCCTACATTTACAGTGATGATAGTCTCTTCACAGGATGGATAGCATAGCCTGGCCTGTTCTGCTCTTCTACCCCAGCCTGTTCATGATTTTTCGATTATAAACTTTTTTCTTTTTACTAACTTTTTCTTATGATCCTGCTTGTGGCAGTCACAGCTATAGAAGTCCTCTCTAAGTTCAACTTTCTCAAATCTAATTAATTATGCTATTGTTCTTTCTTCTTTAATTAAAGCATGTGGTTTGCGAAACAAAAATCTTTTCAATACTTTTCTTTTCTTTGTTTCTCTTATCTAAGCTTAGGAATTTCCAATTTACCTTGTGATCTACACTCGACCGTTCATTGTCTCTTATTTTTAACATTTTATTTTATTAATTAAAATGTCTTTGTTTCAATATAGTGATCTGTAACTTTTCGGGTCCTTTCTTTGTAATTAATTTATTTTTATTTTATAATTTGTAACATTCTTCTTCTTTTAGCCGACCATCTTGGAATATTTCTTTTTAAATTAAAATAACTTTATTCCTTTTTACAAAATTATTACATTTACTCACTCATGCAGCAATATAAACGCACTTATAAATAAATATCAGAGCACAAACCATATAATCTCCCGTCCCTCTTATATTTCAATCTGTTTTTTTTTTATTTACTTACTTAAAATATATATATATATGCTCCTGCATATGAGATTAGAACAACAAAAAAATATATAATTTATTTAATATTTCACTTGATTTAATTAGATATGTATGCTCAGTAGTATTACCCTCTGACTTAGAACAGGGTTTTAACTCAGCCCTGTTATAATATATATAGTAAAATACATATAGTAATATATATATACATTTTAGTGTATACATATAAGAGTATATTTTTATTGTTTTTTGATATATTTTAATATATAATAATAATGTATGTATGGTTTTAGTTTTTTTAAATAAGTTTTTTGTGAAAGAATTTTTTTAGTATTTTTTATACAAAGTTTGGTAATATATACAAAGTTTTTAAAGATTTTTAGCCTATAGGAATTAGTTTTGTTATCTGATACATAATTGTCTGTAATATTTTAGTGCTTAAATTTTGGCAACAGCTATTTTACTTTCTGATGAAAACCAGTCTGCTTGTTGAAATATTAAAGCAGTTTTACAGAGAAGTAATTCTGTGTTTTGATTATGTTTTTATTTTTCCTTTAGTTACTTCATATATATATATATATATATATATATATATATATATATATATATATATATATCTATATATATATATATATATATATATATTATGACAGGCACTCTTGAAGTGCCCATACACAAGCACAAGGTAGCTGTAGGTAAAGCTACATCTAATCACATGTATATAAATTTATATTTTTGTATTAATTTAAGCTGTATTTTATCTCCATTATAATAATCAATCAAGTATGTATTATATAAACATACTATGAAATGATGAAGATGGTCTGGGCATATATTTTATACACCCAAACAAGAATAAATCATATTAAAAGCCATGATTTATAATCTGTGTGTTTGAATTATAATGTTATATATATGAATACTGTCTTTATATATTTTTATTTTAACTATTGTGAATTTTTTTAATTTGCATTCTTTTAAGTTGTTTATGTGTTGGAACATATATGTATAAAAAGGGGGATAATTAAAAATAATTGTAAATGGTCCAATATGTCTATTTTTGTTATATGTTTGTCAGATATTTTTTCTGTTAATAAGTTAAAGCAAGGGCAGGTTATTATTACTTGATTCAAATGTTGATTTTACTAATAGATTGGAAATGGTCATCCTGCCTTGTGTTTTACTTTTAAAAACAAGAAAGTATAAAGTAATTAGATGTCAATATTGACAGACAAAATCTCTTGATTTTATTTTAGATTCGTTTTTTTTTACTTTTGATCTTTTATAAGGGAAAAGTAGAAAAATTTTCCTTTTGTGTTAAAATTGAAAAGTGATGTAAATGAAACTCAGACAACCTGAGTGAAAATTAAAGATAAAAATTGAAGATAAGAAATTAAAGATTAAAATAAGAGCTATATCCATTTGTTGTGTTCCAAAAAATTAGCCATGAATTTAGAGTTGGTTGATGCAATAGTAGTAGGAGGGGTACTCAAATTCATATTGTAATGAGTGTACCATATAGATGTTCACCAAGTGCTGCAAAAAGGTAGTAGGAGAAGAAACAATGTACTAGAAGAAAATAATAAAGAAAAGTAATAAGGTTTTTTCACATGTTGTTGCTGAAATATTGTATTTTCTGTGCTGGGTTCTTTTAGTCCACCATGATGGTCCCTGCCACTGAAGTATTTGACCATATGTCTAGAAAGATCATCTGACTGATGATATTTGCCAGCTATAAGCTGTTGAGGCTATTTTATTAAGGTTGTATCCCAGGAAGAGAAGCTGATCATGCAATACTAAAGAAATTAGTAAAAGAGGAACTGAGCTGAGCCTGGCTTCAAATGAAAGTCATGAAAAATTGAGCCTGGCTTCAAATGAAAGTTCTGCAAAGTTTATACAAATAAATAGCAGTTTTCAGATGCTCTACTAAAGAAGATAAATGTATTAGTAAAAACCTAAAGAAAGATTCAAATGTCTAGAGTAATCAGTGTGATGAATATGAAATAAAATTTCATGTCAGTGCACCAACTAGTCTCCTCATATACTGCCACCATGTAACCACTAATAACAGCTGAGGTTGGTGAACATATAAATGCCTACATCCTGCTGAGAGGAAAAGGGCTTGTCACCCCATTGTCCAGTTTTGTAGTGCATTCAGAATCCCTGAAGTCTGGATGAAGAAATCTGGAAACACCAGATAGTATTATTTTTTTATTTCATTGCCTATATGCTTTGGTAAAGATGAATCTTATTAATATATGTATTTTGATGCATTGCATGTATATTAAAATGTTTCTCTATAAAGCGTTGGATTGTTTTATTCTAAAGCATTCTACCACCTTAATTTTAAGAAATACTTAAATGTGTAAATATATGTGTGTTCTCTCTTTATATTTGTTATTGCTCATAACACATACATGTGTATAGTAATATATATTAAGACTATAACCGTAAGACTATGCACCTGAAATCTTGTGTTAAAGATTTACAGAAGTCCCTACTATCATTTTTTCAGGCACATAGTCTTAAGATTATAGCTTTATTATATGTTATTTTATGTAACGAATATGCGCTTTACAAATATAATTATTAATGCATGTGTATAGTAAAAGAAATTCAAATTGATTTAAAGCACAATATTTTGCTTTTGTCTCTGTGCATGTTTAATTTATATACAAATGCACATTTATAAAATGTTTAGTTAAGCAATGAGAAGGATGTACAGATAGACATACATGTACATCTATTTTTTGATATATTATATGAAATAAAAATAATGCTTAATTTGTGTGTATTTGCACAGAAACACATACCATTTTATTCAGGGATATTTATATGAAAATAGGGAGAGGAGTTTTATATGTAAAGTGAATAAATATTATTCTTAGTTTTTCTTCTCATATCATAATGTTGGAATTAATAAAATGTATTTTAATTCATGTATATAAATGGTAGTGGTTTATTTTGGAAAATAAATATTTGTTTTGTTTTTAAATTTATTTCATTATGAATGTCTTGGTTATTTTTCTCTCTCCAATAAGATTATATACATTTCCTGACTGTAGCATAATCCACCAGTTACCTGAGATAAAGAGATCACTGAGACAAGGCCTATGGAACACTACTTTATTGGCTTTGTAAAAGTTTATTGTCATGCTAATATCTTTCTTTACTTATCTGTTTCATATGTTTTTTTGATAGTTGTATATCTTTTCAGGAGGGATTTTCTCTTTCTGGAAGTGGCATGTAAAGGCCAGATTCAAATCCTGCCTTTAAAAGGTATGAAATGGCCAACATCCTGTAATACATAAGTATGTCAGTAGAGTTTTAGTAAAGGGGGGATTAAAAAATATCACCAGCTTTGATTTGATCTCTCTCATTTAAAATTTTATTGTTTAAGTCATTAAGTTTACAGTTTAATGTTGAGTTTCTAAGGTCCACAGGTAGAGATCAATTGGCACTAAACATGCAGGGTCTGATCGAATATGGCCAGCATAGCAAAAATATGGCCTCCAAATGTATAAAAAAAAGCTAAGAATAAAAAAAAAAGTTGTTTAAAAAAATCCATATGTAAATTAAAAATTAAATAGATTGGTTGGAGAGGGAAATGAGATGCTGCATATATATATATATATGAACAGCACATAAATGTAGAATGGGCAGAGAACGTCCATTTTTAATTTGTTAGTTTAGTTTATTTAGAAAAGAGAAAAGAGAGAAGGGCAACCTTGGGAGATGGCAATCTTTTTTCTTTTATTTGTTATTGTTTTAGTATTGGAATATATATAAAAGTTGTGCATTAGTTGATGTTCATTCTTTTTGGTGTTAAATGGCAGACATAGAAGAGAAAATATAGAATAGCTGGAGCATAGTTTATAGGAGTTAGAAACATGGTAAATGGAGTAGGAGGAAGTTAGGTGTGTGGCGCACTGCATGGCTGTCACATAAGCATTTTTGAGGTGTTTCTCTCAAAAGTTTTAGCCTTTCACGTTATTATAGAGAACTTAATTAAATTAATAAAAGTAGTTCCCCAAAATTTTTGTTGTTGTAGTAATAATAGAAGTGTCTTAATAGTATAAAATTGTGGCAAACCAATTTGAGATTATTTAATAAATACAGGTTGTAAATGCTGACAAGATTTCACTCTGGAAAATGGAACAAGAGCATAATATAAGTGAAAAAGATGATATTGCAAATGGAGAGGCAGTGATAGAAGTGATGAAAAAACTATTTAAAGATGTGAGAAAGATATAGTAAATGATATAGCACAACAGGTGAATTATATAATGAAGAATATATGACAGCAGATAATTGAAATGTCACAATGGATGAAAAATATGTGGAAGAATCTAAAGCAGGAGATGCCATAAAATATGAACAATATGAAAGATTATATATCACTAGATACAGAAACAAAATTGTAATATATGGATGAAAATTTGTAAAATATGGATAAAATAATGCTGCAAAATGAAGAGATAGGGCAAGACCCTCATCAGAGCAGTAATAATATGATGGAAAAGTAGAAGTCAAACATCAAATAATGGAGGAAAATGTCAGGACCTGCAGCAAGATGTCATCAAAAAGATTGAAGATGTCAAAGAACAACAAAGCTGTGGAGAGAGAGAGGGCAAGACCCCCCATCAGAATGGTAATAATATGGTGCAAGAGGTAGAAATCAAGCAATGACCAATGGAGAAAAAATGAAAGGGTCTTCAACAAGATGTCAACCAAAAGATTAAAGACATCAAAGAGTAACAATGCTATGATGTCAAAACTAAAAAGATAGTATTAGAAAAAGATGGGAAAATTGAAACATACCTGATGGATCCACAAATTATCAATGCAATCCCAGAGCAGCACACAGCAAGGATGGAAAATATCAAGGTTCATCTGAATGAATGTGAAAGAAAAAATGAAGAGAATATGACTGAAATTCTTAAAACTATAAATGCTGTAATAGGGAAGGTTAATGACTTGAGAATCATGATGAATGAGAAAACATTACCAGCAGATTCAACAGAAATGAAAATAGAGAAATATGAAGCTAGGAATATTGTGTGCAAAACAATGAGTCATGGGGTAAAGATCATACTGCAGAAAAAAATAGTGATCATCATGATGTCTCTGTGAAGATAAAAGTGAATGGTGGAGGAATGGAAATATCTATAAATCAATTCAGTGGCATAAAAATATAAAAATCTAAAAATCAAAGTTCAGAGCTATATGTCAGCCCCATAGTAAATAAGATTGATGACCATATAAACAAATATGAAAAAGAAAAAAGGCAATATGCCAGGATATAGCAAAAACAATGGGTGGAAGATACATAATCAATGTAGCCAGTCAGTCATGTTATTTGAAGACTGGGGATGTGGACTTGTAGTTTTTCATGTGATGTGTATGGAGGGTTGGCCTGGGTCAGTATTTTCTGGACTTTAGGATTAGAGATGATGAGAGTTCAGATAATTGGCTAGATATCGTTGTGTAGCCTGGAACTTCTGTGACACTATGGCAAATTATATGTTACAACTCTAAAAAGTGTATTGATTTATCTTAATTTGCAAAGATAAAAAGTTCCTCTGGGATTATTACTCTGTTGAGCACATCTGTTGCAGTAAAGAAAGTTGGCATAACACTGGTATCTTGGTTAAGAGAGAGACCATTATCCTGATAATGCACAAACAGTAAGTCTCCAATAAAAAACAAACATGGATGCATTTACTTTATATTCATATTTTGATTGCTTTGCATAGTTGTCATATGATTCTAGATGAAGTAGGAATCTTTGTGCTGATATTCTGTTCCTCTTGCTATTTCTATCTTGGGAGTCAGGAAGATGGGATAGTCACAACCTGACATAACAATGCTTAGGTGTTGAGAGTTTGCACTTATGGCAGTTAGGCATCATATCTATAGTACTCCAATGAATATGGCAGAAATAAATATGTATATTTTTTTACCTATTGTTATAGTTGGATAATGAAGACCTTAAATGGTTAACCCCATTTCATTGTCTCATGAGAGGCGATATTGTAACAGCACTCATGGAGTATCCATGCACAATTTTTGTATTAATTTAAGCTATATTTTATCTCCATTATAATGATTGAATCAAGTACAAATTATATAAACGTACTGTGGAATGATGATGATGATTTGGGCATATATTTTACCTACACACAAGAATAAATCAAACGTTAAAAGCTATAATTTATCATCTCTGTATGTGTGAATTATAATGTTATATATATGAATAGTCTCTTCATATATTTTTATTTTAACTATCGCAAATTTTTCAAATTTGCATTTCTTTTAAATTGTTTATGTTTTGAAACAGACAGACCGACAGACAGACAGACAGACAGACAGACAGACAGACAGACAGACAGATAGATAGATAGATAGATAGATAGATAGATAGATAGATAGATAGATAGATAGATAGATAGATGTGATAGATGATAGATAGAAGAGAGAGGGGATAGAGGGGAGTAGGTAGGTAGGTAGGTATATAGATAGATAGATAGATAGATAGATAGATAGATAGATAGATAGATAGATAGATAGATAGATAGATAGATAGATAGATAGATAGATAGATAGATAGATAGATAGATAGATAGATAGATAGATAGATAGATAGATAGATAGGTAGATAAGTAGGTTGGTAGGTTGGTTGGTTGGTAGGTAGATAGATAGATAGATAGATAGATAGATAGATAGATAGATAGTTAGATAGATAGATAGATAGATAGATAGATAGATAGATAGATAGATAGATAGATAGATAGATAGATAGATAGATAGATAGATAGATAGATAGATAGATAGATAGATGGATGGATGGATGGATGGATGGATGGATGGATAGATAGATAGATAGATAGATAGATAGATAGATAGATAGATAGATAGATAGATAGATAGATAGATAGATAGATAGATAGATAGATAGATAGATAGATAGATAGATAGATAGATAGATAGATAGATAGATAGATAGATAGTATTCTTTATCATTTTCTATCATATTCTGTGTTGTTTTATTATTATACATTTCCACAATTAAAATTGCATACTGTGTCTGAGGTTGCAGTTAAATTTACTTGGAGTTAGCAATCTCACTTTTAATTAATAATTTTTTTTAATTATCTTGGATATGCAGATGTCTATATTATGGGTATCTATCATGGGATGTAAGGGTGATTAGCTTTAAATTATTTAAGTAAAGAAATGATAGATACTCATCATAGACATAAAACTGTAAGTACTTGTAGGGAGATATCCAAGTAATGTATGGGCATTTAAAAAAAAATTTTTGTTGAAATTTTTTTTTTATTCTAAATTGATTGGGAATTTCTTTTATGTTTAAATATATTTTATTGTTTTGTAAATAAATATTATGAAGTTTTGTTAATTAACAAGATCTTTGTAGTTTTGTTGATCTAGCATTTACATTCCATCTTATAGCCAATATTTTACACATGCACACATCCACATTATTGCTTAATAAGCATGTGAGAGAACATTAAATAAAGGTTATTTCTTTATAATAGATAGGATGTATTATTTTATTTATTGATTAACAGTTTGCATAGATATATACCTGTTAAGAGAGTCGAATGTGAATTCTTCCTGAGTTCGAATATCTGAGGCAACAGTTTTGGAAAAGAATGGTAAGATGTGAGACGAACTGATTTGAATTACATGTAGATTTGATGGATAATGCTTAGGCTAGTCTATTAAAGATAGATGTAATCATGAGTCAGGTATTTCATCTTGTTATCTCTAGCATCCTACATGAAGACCCTAGGCCCAACAGTAGTTAGATGCGAGCTTGCACTCTTTCTCTTATATACATGGATGGACTGGACTGTTGCATTTGGCACTATCAACTTTAGGATATGGCAGATAGGTGCACCAGCACTTTTAGATTTGACAGAAGTTGATTATATGTTATGGACAAGCCAGCTGATTGTTAAAGTTGATCTGTGTGTTCAAAAGTATTTGCAGACCCAAACATCTGGGTATATCTGACCATACCGTTACAGTGTATATATATATATAACTTTAAAAATTGCAACTGCTGGATCTCACTTTCCATAGTGATACACCAAACTGGTGTTCAAATACAGAAAAATAAAATATGTAACTCTTAGAAATAGTACTGAAAGTGCATGACTGTTGATATTTTATGTTTATATTATAGACTATTTTTTTGTTTTTTTTTTATTTGTAAAATAACTTTAGGATGTAAAATAGCTTAGTCTGTGTTGGAAATTTAGCTTAGAAGTAACAGTAAATTTAGTTTTGTGAGATAAATGGTATTTTTGTGCTCAGCCGTTAGTTTGAAAATGTGAAGTTGTGCGATTTTTCAAAATAAATTATTTGTTTTGTGTAAAACAATTTAGCTTAGCAGTTTTTAGAATTAAAATTAATATCATATAGATTTGAATGAACTTTACTACAAAAAAAGAAAATACATCAGGTGTGTCACATCAATAAAAATGTGGTGGACAGCTAATTATATTGATATTTAAATATCACATGACCTTTATCATCTTATGTTTTTCTAAACAACTAAATATATGATTTATTTTTATTTTGTATATTATTTTCAGTTTTGAATTTAAAATTTTAAATATACTACTCAAATTAGTTTTTCATTTTGCTTAAAGCATTTTGAGCAGACATCAAAATGTTATATTTTTTCCATATTATATACTAAATTTCTCAATCAATTAGTAAAAACTCCATATATACAACTATTTTGCTACAGATGTGTACCAAACCAATCGTGTAACATCATTCATAAGAAATTGCAGTCATTGGAAAAAATATCTAAATATATCCTAATATTGATTTTGACCTAAATATATTTCATCAGTTAGGTTAGGTCATGTCACTTTTTCTATTAGTTATATTCCAGCTGCTATGTATGTATAAATTAAATAATTTTAATTTATATTTTCTATGAAGGATCTGAAGTAGTAATATAATGGCTGAATTTAAACTATCTCATTGACTATGTTATAATGATGGCACTTTTGCAATTTGGTTTTATGATCTACATGATATGATAAAACAGTTTTTGTATTTATTTAAATAGAAGATGCCTCAATGTTAATTTTTACTATAAAAATAAAATAAAAGTATAACTTTTAAATGTCTTTGCCTAAAAAAAATTCATGAAATGTTTTTCTTGCAGAATATCATTTTTTTAAATGGATTTCTATTCTTCTAATATTATCTTGCCTTCTATTATATTACACTATAGGTATCAGTTTCTACTTTATCCTGTTTATATAGATTATAATCTCCAATGCCTATACAGTTAAAATAATATTTTTAGAAGCTCATACTAAAGATTTTTTCAATAAATATCTTTAAATAGTTTAGTAAATTTGCTTCCGAATTACTTTAAACACTATACCCAACATTCTTGACCACTCCAAACATCAATAAAATGACTTAAGATCTGCATGTGTTTTCAAATAATAGCTAACAAAATGGCAATAAATATTTGGCAATTAACAATACTCTTTATTGGACTTTTTTTAGTGTCAAAGCTCAACTTTGAAAATGTTCAACATAGTTTATTAAAAAAAATTAGGAAAATTTAAATTCTTTCATGCAATAAAAACTGTCAAAAATATAACTATATGTGCATAAAGTTAGTAAAAAAAAGTATTGAAAAAAAAACATGCGATATATATATATATGTTGATAAAATTTTTAAAAATATAGATAAATTAGCTATGCTTATAAGATAATTTAGAAATATATATAATAATATAAAAATGGATCAAAAAAGGGATTAAAACTTAATAGGTGTCCACTTTTTGATATAGTAAATGAATGTTTGTATGGATAGATATATAGTATTCCTGTATATCGACCACATGAGGGCGTCACAAACTTTTAACCGCCTAAAAAAATTATTTTCATAATTCAATATGTATTATGGATTAATTGTAGTCTCTAGATGGGTAAATTTATACAGCATGGCTGGATCGAAGGTAAAGTTAGAGATCTTTATTCCAGAAAAGAATTGGAATCAATAAACATCAGACAAATACTACAGATAATGTTAATTAAAACAAAATGCAAATTTGTGCATCATATAGATATATAAAATTAATATAATAAAAGAAAATACATCAATAAATATATTTGTGTATTTGGATATAATTATTACTGAGATATGCCCTTGTTTTACACAATTAAATCAATTTATTATTTTAAAAGAAATCAATATTTCCACATAAGAAGATAATTTTAAAAGCAAACCAACTCCCCTCCACCATTTAAAAATAACAAAGAGTTTGTTAACAAAAAAAAAACTCTACGACTTTTAGGTAAAGAAAGTTTAAAAAAAAATTACTATAGTATTATGTAAAAAAAAACCAATGGACCATTAGTTGATAATTTAAAAGCAAACCAACACCCTACACCATCTAAAAACAAAGTGTTTGTTTATTTTTAAAAAATGAGAAAAAATCGGCTGAAAAAAAATAAAAGCTTTGGTGGTTTACCTATGACAGCCTGAAAAAAAACAAAAACCCGGTTGAAAAAAAATATATTTTACCATAATATTATGTAAACAAACAGATGGATGTGAATCAGTATATTGATGTGCATTGGACAAAAAACAGCACCATCAAACGGTAGGGTTCAGTATACATACTATTACCAATTTATGCTTCATTTAAGGAATGAAATAATGAAACAACTTTCTTAAATAATAATTCTATAAATGTACACAAACTATAGACTTTCACTCTCGTTTTCATTTCTTGCTGATTCTAATAAAATATTACATTTATACAAAATTGATCATTATAACATGAGTATGGTGCAATCATGTCTCCAGCCACAAAAAATAAAAGATAATGAACACTAAATTCTAAATAATCTGCATTACACATCAGATCATTAATATAATACATAGGAAGCTTTTCCGAACTTGACCTATATAAAAGTAACCTACCTGAGGTCTACACATTTTTCATTTAAGTATTACTATAATATAGTAGCAATGTAATTGACCACAATTCAATAGGCTCTGCTAAGACATAGCAAGTAGTACAAAAAAAAACAATTCTTAGTGTTAAATTACAAACAGACCATCCTTATGCACACATACCTTCCATAGTGAAACACTTCTTATATATGCAAATGCTATGATATTAGTATAAGCCTAAGTAATTTCTTTCACTAATCTATTGTACACACATATATAAAAAAACACTGAATTATCACTTAAAAATTTTGTTTAATTATATCTATATTGGAAAAAAAACATTTATTGAATTTCTCTCTTTCTCTTATTTATTTAGCCAAGATTTACTGATTACAAAACTTACAAATCTTTAATACTGTGAAGGAGAAAAGAAATATGTTTTTTAACCAATTAAAATATTAGACTAAAAACAAAATCAAAGCATTATAACATGTGTGTTCGTTCTCACATGTGTAACTTAAAAAGGCTTATCTCATTTATAATTCATTATATTATTGTTCCCCATAAATTAGAATTAAAAATATCATATTTAATAGAAATATGACTTATATAATTATATCCTAACCTACAACCAGTTACATAAAATTAACTTAACTAAACATTAGTAATACTGTATAGAATTTGATAATAAAAAATATTACTTATGGCTTACTGAATTATGATATAAAAGTTCATAATAATTTACTGTAGGTCCATGATGAGTAGCAAACATTTTCTTTCTATATAAGTTCTAAATGAGTACACACTCTTTTTCGATTATTCATCATGATGCTTACTGGGATATGTGAAAAGACATCTTGAATCAGCTTAATAATTTATTTTATGAGTTAATATTATCAATAATATTAATATAATTTTAATGTAGTTATTTGCAGCAATGGTAAAAATGACATTAATAATAAACTATAGTGGCATTATTGATAGAGATCAGTAAAAATGTTTAAAATTATGATTATTGTTGCCAATTCATACATTACATTTTATTATAATATATAATAAAGGATGGTATTCAGATGTACCAGCAATTATTTTAATTCATAAATAAACATAACACTTACTCGAAGACATGTTTAATCCAGGAACAAATATTCTAAAGTTGCTTTCAATAATGCACTTATCCAATAAATTATACATTTCAGAGTTGAATTCAAAAAACAAATGTGCTCCCCTAATTAAATCACATCAAGCAATAAGCTAATGAAGTAGCCCAGTATATGAATCTGAAATTGTTTATGTTAATAATAGAAGAGATGTCTACTGTTGGAATCAGTTTTTGGACAATAACTCATATTATACATTATTTAACATATGTAGTTAGGCATGTGTAATCTTGGAGCAGAAAGCCTTTAATGATAAATAGGATCAGTCCTTTCATATCACAAGCCACAATTCTGTAAACAGATTTACAGAATATAAGTCATGTGTTACATTGACTTAGGTGAAAAATTAATATTAGTAATTCTGTCAAATTTAATGGATGTTAAACTTAAATAACAAACATGTGAGATTATTAATGCAAATACATTCAATAAATGTTTGAAACTTTTACTTTATATCAACTCTTTGTATTAGCCAAACATTTAGTCCCTACAATATACAATTAGGATATATCTATCCTGATAAGTTGATTAGATTCTTGTTACAATCAATAAATTAACAATAATGTCATAAATTGAGTTGAACATTCCACTATAGTCAGAATTATTGACACTTTTTTTTAAAAAAAACTGAATAATTACAGCTAAATATTGATTTATTTATTTTTTTTAAAAAATGCAATAATATTTTTTCTTTACAATGAAAAAAGGATTAAAAATAAAATCGCAAAATGTTACCTTAAAGAAACTTGATTTCTGACATTCTGAAAAATTGATCAATATATGTACATCGACTTCTTTTTTTTCTTAAAACAAATCACATTAAAATCCCAAGCTAAAGTTAATGATGTTTATGTGTGTGATACAGCAATACATAATAATTTTCACTTATAGTCAACTCTGACCATTTGTATTAAATTTTTATCAAGCATTTTCTTTTAGTATGTTTTTGTTTTGTCTTAAATGTCTAATCATACTACACTTTCAATCCTCTAAGTTTAAAAGAACATGAAAAAAGCTAGAGATTGCACAATAGATCTCAAGAAATTGCAAGGACTTTTTATAAGATATATTGAAAGACCAATTTACCTGTGGGATTAAAAATAGCAATCTAAGAATCAAATTGTTAACAAAACTAGCTTCAGAATTAATGTTTTAGTCTTTCAAAAATCTCTAAAGAAGCTACAACTAATCGGGTAGCTTTTTAAAAAATGTCAGTTCCAATATTAACATGTTTAGTAAGAAATCTGAGTCAGAGCAGTATCTAATTGGTCAAAATAAAAGAATAAGATCTGCAGACAAACAATAACCTTAAAATTAACAAATACTCTACTCAAAAGTCCAGAAAAACTTGTTATATGCACAAGAAACATCAGTTTACACATTATGACCATACAGGTGTACTGTTTGCAGATATAGCAATTATAATAGACACATAAAAATGTTTATATAATAAAAAATAAACAGCAAGGTATATAATAAAGAATGGAAAAGTCTATTCTTAAACCTTTATAAATAGTATGAAATCTTATAAAGTGATATAAATAGTCATACAGAATTGAAAAATCTTAAGACATGTATCAGCATAAATGGTGCCAACATTAATAAAACTGGATTCAGGAAACTACAATGCCCATTGTATTAAAATGTGCTTGGGTTAACATAAATAAAAAAGTAAGCCCGGACTGTTTTAGCTGCTGTTTTGCTAGAAAACATAATACCTTTAAATGGAATTCATTATTTATGGAAAATTCCTCTGATATAAAGTAAACATCACATTTACGAACTGAATATTAATTAGCTTGCTTGTAGTATCGATTATTTGTTTGTCATTATTTACTTGGACAGCTGCATTGCTTTTTTTATTTTTACCATAAGAGAATTCTATTTATTGAGTCAACCATTGATTAGGCAAGCCTATAACAGTCCCTATTATTTAAAATTAAAAATGTTTGATAACTTTAATTTTATAAGTAAGAAACTAAAATCTTGAAAGTACAAATATAACTTAAAGCAAAGGTAAGAGGGGAATATTTTAAGAAAACTGTATTAATACTCTCAAATATAGAAATTAATTAATATTTATTACAATAGTCTTGTTGGTTAGAGTCTCCTTAAATTTAGTACTCTTAAGTCTAAAGAACAGTTTGATCCCATGCTAGTAACTGTAAATGATCAAAGCCAGCAACAATCGAAATAAAAAGAATAATAATACTAAACTATTATGTTATGTAGTAACTTGTGTGCTTAGCATTAAATATTAGATGATGGATATAGTTTTTAACATATAATTACAAATAAATTAAGCATATGCAGCTAAACTAATAATTATTATAATAAACAAATTATAGCTACTAGCATTAAAATTTTAGCCAAGTAATTAATTTTTTTTAAAAAAAATTAGATATCATCCATACTTAAGCAAAGAATAATAAATACTCTCATAAATGTTTAACTGAAACAAATACTTTCAGTGAATCGTCTTTGAGATTAAAAAAAAATTTACAGTAAATAATTAAATAGACAAAGTGATATATATTTAAAATTAAAAATACATGAGAATATAAAAGTTTAAAACAGCAAATCTAAATTTTGATAAGTTTACAACTAGAAGAAAACAATATTTTAAGCAAATTATAGCAAAACCTACAGACATATAAATTAATTAAATTGCAGAATAAATTATATCTACTAGCATTAAAAACTAACCAAATTATTGGTTTATAAAATCACTCAAAGTACTTTTAAATATAGAAATTTTAGTTTGCAACTTTACCATATATTTCTAACTTTAAATATCTATGACTTTGTTTATTCAATATTTGGATAGATTTTATCTTAAATAATGAGATACTTCTCTATTTTATTATTTTCATATATACTGGTAGCTAAATATTTTGAAATAAATTTTGTCTTCAATGATGAGGTATTTCTTTGGCTAGAGTACTTAACATTAGAAAATGTAAATTATTTGTTATAGTCTCTGTTTGACTTTAGTCACTTAATTAATTTATGTATTTGGAGATAATATAGTTTGAGTAAAAGATCTTTAGTTTTATAATTTCAAGATATATCATATCACACATTTATATTTTTAATTATTGATCACATTAATTGTGTAAAAATCTGAATTGTTTTTTATTATTTCTAGGATTACTTGAAAAGATTTATTCACCTTGAAAATACTCTATAAAAACATTTGCTTTATTTTTTGTTATTATGCTGTTTAAATATTTTTCTACAAACCAATTATTTAATTACAGTATATAATATTAATAGGTGTAACATATATTCTAATATATAAAAACGATCTAAGTTTAATAATATTTAAAAAAAATTAATAGTTTATTTCAAGAGTAATGTTAATAAAATTGAATATATTTTATAATACATGTTGTATATACAGTAACGTTTGCGTATTTGAAATTACTTCTAGCAATTTTTTTTTAGATTTGCAGTAAAAATAATATTAAAGATTAATATTTAATTTAAACACGTACCCTACCTTAAAAATTATTAAAATTAATACATTTTAAAACATATATTTTATATGTGTATAAATGATTTATATAGAAGAAATAATAAATTAATATTTGCATTTAGATCAATATACTTTAAAATGATTTTAAAATAATTAATACAACTTCAGTTTTTTATTTAGAATATATATGTGTGCGTGCATGTTTATTTTTTTTTTTTTTTTAAATTTAGAAACATCATTTTAAAACTTTAATATATAAATTTTGCTTAATATTGATTAAAGAGATTTTTTATTATAATATTCAATAAATAAAATAAGAATGCTTTATTTTGGTATATATGATTTATAGTTACAAATGTATAAAACTATAAAATTTTATTTTTAAACTATTCAGTCAAGCATTGGTGGTCGAGAGGTCAGCATAGCCGCCTTACAAGCAGTTGTCTCGGGTTAGCGGGTTCACTTACCGGCCGATGCTATGACATGTGAAAAAAAAATATTTATTTAATATTGTAATTAATTATATAACTTAAAATATTATACATGTAAATGACACTGTAATATTTAAATGGACATTCTAGCACACAAATATGTGATTATACAAATCTTTAAAACATGGAATCTTCATTGAGAACAAATTGAATAAAGACACAAGTGAAAGAAGTCACATTAGAGCATTGTTATTAAAATGATATTTGATAAATTAATCAAAATACAACATTGGAAAGAAAGTCTACAAATATAACTTAACTTTTTATGTATACAATTTTCTTATATTCTTCTTTGTTGGATTCATACACAGGCATTCATTTATCCCTAAGCTTATATTTTAAAATTATATGGAAGTCACAATGTCAAAATGATGGGGTAAAAGAATTAAAACATGTGCCTGAGAAGTCAATAGCCTTCTAAACTGTTTTAATGTCACATCATATGGAACATCATTTATACCAAGAATGCTTTATTTTTTTAGAAATAAGGACTGCTAATAAATTAATTTCTTTCAAAGTTATGAAAGAAATACTGCTGAACTTTATCATATATAATCTAAATTCTGTGGGGGAAAAAAGCAATAATCAACTTATTTATCTACATAACTGTGTTAATGAATTTTTTTGGAAAATTACATCATTCTGGAATCTTCAAATTATTAAATTGAACAGAAAAGCCATGGACTATTATTTTTGAAACTGTTTCTGTTATTAAAAAATAAAATATGTAATTATTCATAGATTATTGCTTATAATATTTTCAAGGAAAATACTCTTAGAAAAATGGCTATCTTTATAAAGTAAAACTATGTTTAGTGGTTTAAAACTATATTTATATTTTAGTATATAAACATCATTTTAATTGTGTGAATATTTATTCTTAAAGTGAGATTATTGTAAGTTCTTAATTGATATTTAAGAGTATTTACTTAATAGTATGTGTTATTCAATTTTAATTATTTTCTGGTCTTCTATAGTTATATTTTTCTAAGATATTTAATGATTTTCATATTAGATAATAAAACAAAGCAACTATGATTTATATTTGCACATAGATATATTTTAGTTTTAAGTCACATATTCATAAAGATAGTATATTAATTAATTAAATCTTTCAACTGATCGATTCATCTAAACATGAGGAGATGTGATGTCACTCAAAATCGGTCACCTTTTGTATTACGTATGAGAATTTATACTCATTGTAAACAAGGAAAAAAAGTTCTGTAAGATGCTGCCCTCTCTTGAATTATTTTACAAGTAAAAAAATCAATAAAAATGACCAAATATGTCAAACAAAATCAAAGCACCGCCTTCTCTTCGATCTTATTGGCTGGTTAAATTTTGACAACAAAGAAAATGGCTACCAAAAAGTAGAGTTACTATCGTTTTTTGTTTTATTTCAAAAATGATAAACGAATGTTTTAGATCATTTTAACAGTATTTTTTGATGAATTATAAATTATTTTAATAAAATAGTGCTAAAAAAATTATTTTAGAAAAATATTTAAGATTTTAGCAAGAATTATTTATTTATTGCAAAGTGGGAAGAAATCATGATGTTGGCAAATCTTTTTGGTTGACGATTGTCGTTCCTTTTAATTTCAGTCACCATTAAATATTTTTCAAATTATAAATCAACATTTTATTTTTGAAAAAACTTTGCTCACTTTCATAATCTGACAAATTATTAATATACTTTTTAAAAACAAAACTAAAGTGAATATAATATTAAAAGGTGAATATATTTTGACAATTGACTTTGTCTTCAGTTTGTGAATTGGCCAATTAAAAGTTTTGATTTTTACCTCACACAGCCAGTAAAATAATCCACAGTTAAAAGGTTAAGACTATGATGTTATAAGATGCTATGTGAAATATTATATGACAAAATAAAAAAACAGTAAACAAAAGTAATTATTAAGAATAATGCAAGGTCTATATTTAAAGAAGATATAGATATAAATAAAGATCAATGCATTTAGCTTAATAATTATTAATGGATTAAAAGTACATATTAAGTAATAAAATTGTAATTAAATTTTATTATAGCAAATTTCATGCTTATTTTAAGACAACTTTTTTAATGATTTTGATATTGTATAACAACATACATTTTGAAACAACTATGCATGTGTATGATATAAAAATATACTTAACTATTTAAATTCTGTTTTCATATTTAAAATTAGAATCTGAGAATATTTATTATTATTTATTCATTTATTTAATTTTATTTACTACTATTACTACTACTACTATGATTATTATTATTATTTCAACAATAATCTTTATTAATTCCTTGGGTTACATAGTATTATATGACATGGATTACAAGAGTTATAGGTGCAATCATGTTATACAGTTTGCATATGGAATGATTTTTAGGGATTATATTAATCAGGTTTCAAGGTATATTTTTACAAATGCTGCTACTAGTTTTGGATACAGAGTCAATTTTAGAGTAGAATTACATATGGTGACCTGGTGGATTATTTAGATGGGGTGTGGAATGCAATAGATGAGATGTAACTTGGGTAGTCTAGAGGTGGATGGTGTTGAAGGTAGTTAGTGAAGGAGTGCTATGTTGAGAAAAATGGATTGTACCATTGAATGCTATTCAATGTAGTTATTGTTGTACTATGACCTTTCATAGATTGGATGGTTGTTTTAATAGTGACCATCTAGCAGCAAAAATATTCTAAGTGTACACAGTATTGTTATTCCAGACTTTGATTTGTTGGAGCTTATTGATGAATGTAACTGGATGTATTCTGGTGTTGTTTCCAATAGTGAAGAAGCAGTGAGTGCACCAGAAGGCATCAGGATAAAAGTTGCTGTGTTCTGTGGGGGGGGGTATATTCTGATAGGATTGAATTAGCTGTTGTACAGATGCAATTAATCATCTGTATGTATTTAGCATGATAACTGGATTTGGTTGAGGGATTCATACTGCTGAAAGAGGTTTTGTTGAGTTTTCTTTGCAACATGACATAAGGTTCAAAATGGGTTTATATTTATATATAGATAGATAGTAATGCCAGAGAAAATGAGATGTTGGCAATTCATGTAGGTTAAGATAAAATAGGAAATAGAAAAATTTAGGCTCCAGGAGTAATCTTTTGAAAGAGCAGAGTAGCTGGTAGTTTTTGATACCAAGCATAAGAGAAAAAAATTCTTTGTCAGCTTCCAGATATAGTATAGCTAATGCTTGCCAGCATGTATATTTATTAGTTGTGGGCAATGTTGGATGCTGATAGGATTGATTGGTAACATGTGATGAGAAATGAAGCTGATAGAAAGGGAAGTCTTTCAGTATGGATTACTTGTGTCAGTGATCATAGTGCTGGAACTTTTAAACAATTGATGCAATTGAATTTATGGTTTTTGGATATAGAACACTCAAGTACTGTGAATTCCCAGACCATTTTAATCAGTGGACAACTAAGTCTATTATCTGAGATTGAAACTGTCTTCCTACCCCATAGTAAAATTTAGTGCAGAGAGAGAAGATGGCAGAATTAAATAATTTTGAAAAAATTAACAATAGGCAAATAATATGTAATCTTTGTCATTATAAGTGAATTAAATAGTTGAATTTTAGCATAAAGAAAGAGAGATGAGTTTGGAAAAGGGAGTTGGTAATTCATATGGTATTTTCTTTAAGCTTATTTGGTAAAGTATTCTTCATCATAATCAAGCCCATGTATAATGGGAAGCATAAGAAAGGGGTTGACTTTCCCTGGAATATATGAGTGCCTAGTTTGTTGATGTATATAAATCATGCTGCTGTTTTACTCATGTTAAATCTACATTTATATGTGACAGCATATTGATTGAGGATTCTTTGCAATATGGTGAGATGCTCATGACATTTAAGGAAAATGGTAACATCATCCATGTACTCTATGCATGGGATGTATTGTTATGTATGTTTAATTTGAATGCTTGAAAATATCCATTGTATATGGGTTAAAAAAGTATTCATGTAGAAAATGGAGAATAGTCCACTAAGAGGTGAGCTTTGGGAGATGATTTGCATAAGGATGTAATAGTAAACTTTTCCCACTGACAGTGATATGTATATCTCTGCTCCACAGTAAGTTGGTAATTAAGTAAAGCAAAATACTTGGAATGGTAGTATTAGCTAGCATATCAATCAGAATGTGTATAAAGACAGAGTTGAATGCAGACTCTATATATTGCAGAACTGCAATAGAAGCATATTTTTGGCTTTGAACCAAGTTCAAGACCTCTTTATGGCAGAAGAGCTGTTTTTTGTAAACTGCATAATGAAAATTATAGGAAGTATGGGTAGCTCTAGATGAATTTTACAACTTTTTCAGTTTCTTAATTTCCTGTGGCTCCATGCAATTTGGGTGACAGTTGGTAAAAATAAAAGTTAAGCCTAGTTTTTTTTGTAAATAGTATAAGTGATACTGGATATAGACCTTTGATATCTTATATTCTTTGGGACAGATAATTTGCCATGTCACAAAGATATAATGCACTAAAGTGCCTAAGATGAGAAAAAACAAAAGCAGGAATTCCATTGGAACCTGGGTGACATGAATTATTTATAGTGGCAAGCTTGTCAACAAATTATATAGTTTGGAATAAAGTATTGGTACCAGGTGATCAAAATATGTCTGAAAGTGGTGCAAATAGATTGTGGATTTGTAATCTCTGATTGAAATATTGGTATATGCACTTAATCATATTATAGTTTCCATACATTTTGCTATCAACTTTGACTGCTATAGGGAATTTTAGTGTTGATGGGTTTTACCAGGGCCCAGGAAATATATCCCCAGTTCCATGTATGCCAATGAGTAAAACAAATCCTTTTTTTCTTGATGGCAAGATATTGTTTAAGGTGGTTAGTGGTTTTTTGATAAGCCTGGAAAAGTGCATGTAACTGTTAAGTATGATGCACAGGCTTCATTAGTGTAATTCATATATGGAACTCCTCTACCAATGTCAAAAGTAAGATGGAGGTAAACTGCTTATGAGATTTGAACATTGAATGATACTATTGAAACAGTCAGCTTTTACAACCCAACTGTTTCACCTACTATATTCTATAGTAGTATTCTTTTATATGTAATAGCCACCAAATTCTCGTATATCCTGCTAATATTATCATAAAAACCTGGCTAAATTTAAACCTAAATATGTTAACTATGTATGTGTGTGTGTATCTCTACATATTGAGAAAACTGCATGTATATACATAAACCTCTATAAATGCACACATATATATTTTAATAATAATTAAATGAAAAACGAGTTGTATGTGTAACTTAAGACTACATATATGCTAGAAGAGTAATGTTAACAGAATTTATAACATTAAAATTTCTTTATTTTAAAATATTTATTAAATTAATAATATTTGAAATTATACAATTCTGCATAAATCGCTAAATTAAACGGTCGAGTTACATATATAACAAAATGTTTTTCCCTAATTTTAGATTTGTTTTTCTAGTAATAGTGACACCAGAAAAGTTAATCCTTCTCGCTATAAAATTGACCCAGTTTTATTTTAAGGTTAAAAATTAGATTTAAATTAAAAAGATTACATAAATTACCGTGTGTCATGGAGGTTAAAATTGACCTAAGTGAAAAATAATCACAGCAGGATTCTATTAAATTTTGAAACAGTGAGTAAGCTAAGAAAAAGAATCTAAAATTAATATAATGAAGGAGAGGGGGTGTGCTGGTATATAAGCCAATGCAGCCATCTTTAAAACACTCTATGATTATAATTTTAATAAAGTACTTGAAAAATCATTGATGATGATGATGTCAGGCTAGAGGGCTAAAATTCTTGCCTTCTCGCCTCCGATGAGAAGCTGCCTGATGTGGAGAAAGATGAAGTAACAGCCGTCACCACCTAAAGAAGTTCCGTGATGAAGAAATAACTTGCCAGCATAGAAAAGAGAAGAACATGGTAAATAATCCTTCAATTATAAAGCTTTCAACTAAACTCAGCTCTAAAATGCTAGCTTAATCTAAATCAATGGCCATAGTAATAATGTAAACTAAACTTATTTCTAAATGTAATTTTTATTTTGTTTCAATCTTAAAATCTTGCCTGATTTAAAATAATTTACAAACTCAATTATAAACTGATATAATATTATCAATACCTTATTTACTGATTTAATTGCTTTATGATTTATTATCTGAGTTAATTTTACATTAGTAACATATTTCATTTTTTAAAATGATTTCTTTATTTGTTGATTTACTTGCTGAATTTATATATGATTGATTTAGTTATGTATTAATCTTATTCCAAGTAATTAAAGGTTATTCGATTTAACTTGCTAAAATCTATATTTTAAATGTTTTAATACAATTTTTGTCATGTATAATGCAAAATGATGTGTAAATATAATTTTTGAATGTAAATATTTTTTTAAAATTTTATAATAATTTAATTTTGTAAATATAATACTTGTAAATTTTGAAATTTATATTTGTTATTATAATAAATTGTTAATGTTGTTTTGAATTAAATTTCTAAGTTATTTTATATATGTTATGTTAATGATAATATTTGCCATCATTAATCTTATAAACTTAAAATTATCGAAACTAAATCAATCAAATTTCAGCTAATGTTGCATAAAACAAAGCCAAATTTCAGATTTCACATACGTGAAATCTTATCTTATATTTTAAATCTACATTTCATTTAATTAAATCTATGCCAAATCTTATTATTTTCAGTTATGTTATTGTTTATGCTATATGTATTCAAAACCGAGTTTTATTCATAATTAAATCATTAGTGAGAGGTAATTAGATTCTCATGCATATATATGTAACTTCACGTATATATGTAATGTTGCATATATGTGTAATAATGCACAAACTGAAACTCTGTTTTGAAATGGATAAAATATCTTAATTACGATATAATTACCAGCTTATAGTCATTCTAAAATACATTTGCTTTTAAATATAATATTTAACCAATATTCAGTTGAAGTGATGAAATGCATCATAAATCTATAATTCTATATTGTAATTTCCCTCAATATGCTGTAACCCTCCTTAGAGAAATAAATGCCTATATAGATAGCTTTATAACTTGGATTCATAAGTTTTCCTTAATAGTATAATTATAAATACTATGAAATGAACTGATACAGGGTAGTTTCATGAAGGAAACTATTATTTAGCATTGTAATTTTATTATATGATAATGTTGTTGGCAGTGTGTATGTGCTCTTAAGAAATGCTATGGCATACTCACTTATTGCTGTATTCTTTAATGGTTGTATGTGGTCGCACTGCCCATTACTCTTAGTTCGGGCAATTATCTTCAGATGATGGATGGGTTCAAACCTCCCCATTCTGCATCCTTCGGAATGGAGCATGAGACTCCCATGGAGCATAAGACTCTCACTCAAATAAAATGCTCGATCATCTGGACTAAAGGTCTCTTATTTTCACAGCAATGACTTTGGTCAAAGGGCCATTACTTGGTAAAAATTCCATGAATAAGGCACATATATGAGATGCAAAGATTCAGAATTGTATGTTTTCCATATGCCTTAGTATCTGAAGATGGGCTGCCAATAATCAGTTTATCTGCCATTATAATTGTTATTTCCAGCTTTGATCTGAATTTGAATCCAATTTAATATGCATATTAGCTATATAGAGAATACATTAACTATTCGTGCTTAGTTAAGTAGTATGTTCTTTATAAATGTTTGTATTCACTTCCACTAACTATAAAGCAAATCTACATCTAATAATATAGCATAAACTAGGCATAGATAATCATGAGAAAATTCATTTAGTTATATAAAATAATATTAAAGCTCATGAAAATGTAAATTCAAATGTATTATAATTTCATCACTTGCGAGTGAGTCACATATATATAGCTAAGTAAATTAAATATTTGTAACCTAGAAATTACAGTCACCTGCAAGTGATTAAAATGCTATATATAAATCGGAAGTGCATAAATATTAAATTAACACCTACAAGTGACATACATATATGTAAGAAACCCAATTACTTGTAACTTGAAATTTCTAATCACCTGCGAGTGATTTTATCTACCTCCTATATATGTAAACCAAGTTATATAAAACTCAGACATAAAGGAATTATATATCTAAAACCATCACTTGCAGTGAACCCGATCTTTAATGTAAACATTCCTGAATCACCTGCATGCGCGACAAAACATCTAACTATTGTAATATTGTTTTATTTATTATTTCAAAATTTAACTTCATTAACTTAATTTTAAATTTAACTTTGCTTCATGTCTTAGTCTTGCTCACTGACTCATAATCATTCCTTCATTTAGTAATTATTTATTATTAGTTATTAAAAACCATTTCATTGTTTAATAATCATATCCTAGCCACATGATACCTATATAGCTATACTAGATAGAACGTCAACTTTCTTCCAGTCTTTTGCTCTACTGATATTCTATTGCCAAAATGTGATGAGGGAAAATACTGCTGTGCCTCATATGTGTCATCTGCAAGGTGATAAATCTTTGAACAATAGTAAAGAAACTAGGGCTATATCAGACCTGTGGTTTCACCACCATATTCTGGTCGACCTTGGGATGATTTACTAAAGTTCTAGATTTTGTTACGTGAATGTACATATTTGACCGTTACACTATATTTATAAAGGTGAGGTAACTTTGGACTGAATAAAGTTATATTTGTTCTAAATTCCACAACATAATATATGTTTCAGAGAATAATAATTATGTGATAAATAAGAGTTGAAGAACTTCAATGGTTTTACACCAATGAATGGCTATGATGTGTAGTTCATCGAGATTCAGGATGTGTGATTGTCCAGGGTGGTCAGAGAAAGGAGTAGGATTAAAGTCAAATTGAATTAAATGATGTACAATTGATAAGTAAAAGCAAATATCAATGAGTGAGTCTTGCCACTTATTATGGAATGTTACAGAGTAGGAAGGCAAAAAAGCTATCACTCATAAGCAGAAATATTATTAGATGAAACCATATTGAAATGAATGAGTGATAATCAAGATTAAAATCCCCCGTTACAACAGTTTGTTGGGGAGGGGGAAGGCAATTAAAAAGTTAATTGTCAGAATAATGGTTGAAATAACAGTAGGACCAGGAGAGATATATACAAATAGAATGTTTGGTGTTATAATATGGCTGTGAAATGTGGCATTTAAGAGATTCAAGTTGAAGTAAATAATCTTGAATGATGAGAATGGGCAGCTGGGAATGATAACAATACCAATTCCAGTTGATAGTGAAGATGTGTCCCTGAAGCAGGCACAGAAGCCCAATCTATTAAGGTAAGTGGCAGGGTCAATATGGAATCCATTGTCTAAGCATGTGATGTTATATAGTGCTAATCCATCTTTTTAATTGAAAAAGTTTAAGAACTTAGTTGGTACCTTTAATATTAAATGCAGTAATTTTTAGCTTCTTTTACCAGGAGGTTTTAGGGTAATTAATTCTAGTCATCCGTCAGAGAGTCTGTAAACTTTAAAGTATTCAGGAAGGTCTGATTATATAATTATGAATTTATAATGGTAGTTGATAGTAGTTAACAAGATTTCCAGCCAAGTTGTTAAGTGTGTTTGTTATTGTTGATGGGTAGTATGATAGATTAATCTATGGAGTCAACTAAGAAGCATTCAGTTTGCATGAGGGTATGGCTGGTTTCTACAAAGTCTATGTCTAGCATCAACAGGTCATTCATATCTGTTTTTGGTTTTTTAAGTTGCTGAGTATTTTGGAGAAAAGCTAGGCTTTGTTTTTGTTTCATTGAAAGTGTTGAGGGAAGAGATGACTGGTATGGGTGGTAAACCTGGAAAAATTGTCTCCATTATATGTGCTGAGGTTTTATTGTCATGTTTTTGCTTATAAATAAGAGCTTCTGGGGCAGTATTAATCTTATTTGAGGCAGTGCTAACTTTAGTTGTTGCATTACAAAGAGTGTTAGAAACAATATTATCAGAGTCAGGGGGTGTTTGTATATAAATTGAGCTGGCATGATTATCATTATCATTATCTGCCTCATGGGGTATCAAATCAATTGGGTGGATTAAGATTGATGGTGGATGAGTGTATAGAATAGAGAGTATGTGCATGAATAAGTTGTTGGCTATTAATGGAGATAATCATGGAAATATTTGCTGTTGACTGTAATTTAGGAATTTAGGTAATCAGCTGATTTACTGAAAGTGAAGTTTGGAAATTAGCACTTTGTACTGCTGAATGACACTGCTGGTGAGAAGTAACACTAGGTTTTCA
Source organism: Epiperipatus broadwayi (assembly GCA_028023455.1). Classification (NCBI taxonomy): domain Eukaryota; kingdom Metazoa; phylum Onychophora; class Udeonychophora; order Euonychophora; family Peripatidae; genus Epiperipatus; species Epiperipatus broadwayi. Next base: position 751,469 of record JAQFVV010006290.1, read on the forward strand.
ATCCTCTAATATATAGGCATAAGGATTTGTGTTAGAATTATGTTTGAGATAAATGTCATGGTGCAGTTGTAATTTGAAATAATAGCTGTTACTAGGGATGGATACAAGGGTGTTATTTAGATAAATGGGCTTAAAAGCTGTAACTTTGCCAAATGGTTGCAAGATACCCTGAAAATTCCTCTGATACAGTTGTAGCAATTTGAATCCACCACAATTAAGGCATAGTTTCCCAGTGATTTTATTTCTTGCTTCAAATTGGTCCATCTGTGTAGTCTGAAAAACTTGATTATCAAATATCTGGGATTTGGATGGTCAGCAATATGTGCAATGATATTCCATAGTTCATACAATGGTATTGCATCAAATAATAATTGCCTAGAAAATATAGATAAATGTTAACATATATAGCAGATAGAATTATGAATCTAGTAGAAAAAAATCTTGTAGAAGTTGTAAATAATCCTCTTGGGATCAAATTATTTAACCTATCATTAATTATCATAAGAGTGTCTGTGTTCCAAATTGCAGAGGGGATATTGTCTTTCTTGGATATTGAGGTCCAAATTCTTTGATGTCACATATTTTTCTATATCTTGGAGCTGACATGAGAATAATTGAAATATTATTAACTTTCTTATTAACATCTATTGGATTATTATTTTATTATTGAACAGTTGAAGGTTATTTTTAGTAACATTACTATAAGTTTGTATTATCTTTGAGCATTGAAATTCAGTGTTAGTGAAATTAGAAGTGTTTGACATATTGTTACTTTTGTTATTTATAACTATTAGATTATTATTACTTTTTCTACTTATCTGGTATTATTTTAGCATCAGTAGCAACTGTTTGTATTATCTTTGAACTTTGGAACTCAATCTTAATGAAATTGTTGCCAGCCATCTAGTCATGTGACTGTTTAGCTGTCGTATTAGTCAGCAAATTATCATTGGAAAAATTAATTAATTTGTAAATTTTAAATGCCAAATTGAAACAAATTTGATAAATGTGTTATCAATCAATTGATTGAAGACAAAACTTTGTAATAAGAGATATAAATTTTATCTTTTCAAAATGAAAGCTTTAAATGAATTTTAAGCAAACAAAACTGGAACTTTTTACCCGAGTTGTTGATAAATGAACAACTGCAGAGCTATTATTATTATTATTTATTTATTTATTTTAATGTAAATAAAGTATGATTTTATTTTATCTAAATTGAATTGACATTTGTACTTTTACACTGTTAATAGTCATATAATATCATAACATGTTTAATTCATTAAAATCTCTGAGAATTATAGTCTAACTTATTGTAAAATTATTATAATTACTCAAGGGAAAAAAGTATAATCTCTTAAGCTATAGTACTTTGTTAGTTATGATATAGTTAGGCAAGTGTGCACATATGTATAATGAAGATGTTCTATTTATATAAGTCTAATTATTTATTTAACATAACTAGTTCAATCCATACATTATGATTATATAAACAGTTGGTTACTGAATATAGTTTAATACAATAAGATCCCATTAGATATTTAACTTTATGTTAATGGATGATTTGTTTATTTATTTACTTATATTATTTAAAACTTGGATAGTCTCTTCTTTTATTCTTTTCTTTTAGTTATCAATAATTACAAAATTTTGACATTGTGCTGGCTTTCGAATTACTGTTACAGATTTTTGGCAGTCAAAAGTGTTAGCTTCTTAGATACAAGTACACTACTGTTACAATATATAAATATAGTGACTAATTAAGGACCATGTTTAATATGAATATATACAATCGTATAGACAGCAATAATTGACCAGAAATCAACTAGTTTCTTTCAGTATATCTTGCAAGGGTATTAAAATATAAACTTGTTTTTTTTTTATATTTAATATGATATCAGGTGGTTTCTCAAAGCAACTGATGAAGTCAAATTTATAATCAAAAACACATATTCTGCTAAGATCAGTCAGTTTTCCTTAAACATTGGCATATAAAAGTCTAAAATTCTATAAATTCCTGCAAACATTTTAAGTAAAATAACTATATATATATATATAGTGTAATAATGCTCAAGTCTAAATGGGTTTATAAGTAACCATTAGAAACCAGTCAATAATTAGATAATCCCAGTATAGATAATAATCAACAATCTCAAACTGTTGTCAATGAAGCCTTTTATTCCACTTTTATTGTTAAAAGAAGGTTGCCTTGACAACAGTTTGAGATTGTTGATTATTGTTTATATTGAAGTTGTCCAAATATTAACTGTTTTCTAATTTTTATGTATATCCATGTTTTAGTTTGCACTATTTATCAATGTTTCATTGAAATAACATCTGCCATTGTCAAGATTATGTTTTTACAGAAAAACCATTAGATATCAGCAGTAATGAGATTGAATGTGAAGGAAAAATAAGATTGAGTGTAAAGTACTTGAGTAGTCAGAATATGTGAATTAACAAAATGTTTTGACCATTAATTGATTTCAAGTTTGTATTAGTAGTATAAACAAATTAAAAAACTTTTTATGGGATCTCCACTGTCACTTGTAATTGATCTTTTTAAGCATAATTTTGAAAATCAAGTATCAAATGCAATTTCTATGAAACATTTTATTTGGCTCAAGTAAATGGATGGTACATTAGATGTATGGTCTCATAGTATTGATGCCTTCAATTCTTTTCTTGTTTTTTTAATGATTGGCATTATAATATTAAACTTACTATGGAAATTGAAAATAAGAAATAACTTCCTTTTCTAGATGTTTTGAATGCAAGAAAATGTGATGACACCTTATCAATATTGGTTAACAGAAAATCCACCCATACAATCAGATATTTTAATTTTAATTCTTATCATCATTCTGCTTAAATATTTTCTCTAACAATTTTTTTTTGATGAGAGCTTATAGATTGTCTCATAAAGAACATCTTATTCAAGAAATAAAATTAACAAAAACATATTACTTTCTAATGGGTACAAACAAACATTATATATAAGGCTTTACATAGCATTGATACTAAAAAGAAAAAGGAGAATAAAATAGATAAATCAACTAATCATGGAATAGTTTATCTTACATTAAAGGAGTGACTGATTAGATCAGTAGAAGACTATCTAATTTTAATATAATGACTTATTTTTTCATTAGAAAAAAAAATTGGTGATTTTTTCCATAAACCTAAAAATAGTACTTTTTGAATACTAGGTTGTTTATAAAATTTCATGTTTACAGTGCTAAAAGAACTATGAGGGTCAATCCAATAGATAAATAAATGTTAGAATTAAGAATCATAATAATGCTTCCAAGCAGAATGTAAATACATCAGCTTTTGCTTCACATTTTTTTAGAAATTAATCACAAACCTGATTTTGATCATGCTAAAATACTTGCTAATTTGGAAAAGTATGAATTGACAACCATGAGGGAGTAGATTGAAATATTAAAAAGATCAGCTGATTTAAATAATGAAGGCAATATATTCCAGCCTTGTGGGAGACCACTTATTGTATTTATTTCTTCTAATATAAATTTAAAATCAATTAATGATGAACTAAAGAAAATAAACATTTTGTTAATTTATGTACTCTGAATCCTCAACTACTTCACATTCAATCTCATTCTTTATGCCACACTCAATTTTGTTATTGTGTGAGATCTAATGGTAAAAACTTAGCTTTGACAATGGCAGATATTATTTCATAAAAACTTTAGAAAATAATACAAAATAATACACAGTTTATCCCAAAATATATATTTTTCGCATTATATAACAATGACAACATTAAAAATATAATACTATATATATATAGTAAATGTAATATTAAAAAACGTTATCTTTAAATCTGACTCAATAAGGGACAAATGCTGTTGTGGTGCACCTAGGTCTATAACACCCATAATAAAAGTTTAAATCTGAGCCATCTAATTATGATCTCAAGCAGACGTAATTTTTTATTTAGCTAACAGGAGTTAATCATACAGTTATTTATTCAATAATTGTTTGAAAATGAGTAATTAGATATAACTTTAAAGTAAAAATCCCAGGTTTATTAGCTTTCACAAAATAATAATAACATGACATATTTAATTGGAGTTTGATACAACTTGTAAAGTTTCTTTATAAATTATAATCATATTATTGCATTAGATTATACTGTTAACAAATATATAATTTATTCTTCCCAAAATAATTATTTAATTTAATTTTTTATTTATAAAAACAATTTCATGCAGGTACCTTTTTATAATAAATATTTCAATACGATCACAATTGTTTTATTAAGCTAAATAAACGACAAGAATTTTTATGTTCAACTGTCTGTTTAATTAGCAGTCAAAATTTAAATGTCTTGTCATTCAGCAATAATACAGAAAGAATTTGCAATTAATTATTTTTTAAAAGAGAACAATAATTGATTTCATAATAATCCAATTGTTTAATCTTACTTTCACAAGCACTTATTTACATTAACTTTGTATGTTGTCTATGGACTAATTGAAAGCTAATTCAGAAACAATGGAACTTGGTTAGAATTATCTGTGTTTCATTCAGTGACAATTACTAAACTGACAGACCCACTTAATAATTACTTGACATATTTTCTAAAAAAAATATTGGATTTCTACATCTCATTTAATAAAAATAATACGGTAAACGAAATGACAGTTTAACATTAGTTTTAAAAACAAAGTTACCGCTTTATATGTATTTACAGTTCTGTATTAATCCCATATTCAAAAAATTTCCTCAATATACAAATTAATAAAAGTAAACAAATAAAATTACTATTGAATAAATAAATAAAAGTAAATCTATCATTTCAAATTGTATCACATTATATTCAACCATTAACATGTATTGCTAGATGAACATCTATTCAAGTTAAAGCGTTGATCAAATCCCTATTCTCTTTTCTACACATCATAACAATAAACATTATTATGTCATCCCTCCATCTAACTAGTAATCTTATACTAAGTTTTTGTAATCTCTTGAGATCTAGTTTAAAGCTTCAGATGTCCATTTATTATTTCTTCTTGCAAATATTCCACCTCAGATTTATTTCAATCTCCTAATTCTTTTAATAATGTGAATGAGATTTATTTGTTTTTTCTTTCATATTTTCACTTTTGATTCCTTATTGTTTCTCCAGATATATGTGAATACATATCTAATGATATAATGTTTCTATGGTAGACCTTCTCTTAAATGTCCAACTTTAAATTCTATGTATAAGAAATGATGCAGCACATCTGTTGTAATCTATTTTTAATATGTACATATATTTCAATTTAATATTAAAATATTTATACCAAAAATAATCTAAGATTAATTTATTAATAAATTTTATGCATTGTTTTGATTTGTATTAATAATCTGTAATGAATATTTGAAATCGTTAATCTTCCTTAATTCATGCTTAACAGTCATTATTTTTTCTTATGTAGAAATGCATTAAAGATTAGTGATAAATCTTTAGTCTTACATTCTTATTTAAATGTGATTATTCTTACAATTTTAAAGTTCTGGAGCATCATTTTCAAACACAGCCACATCATGTGAAAAATTGAAATGATTTAAATATGAATATTTTAATCTCTAATTTTTCTATTTTGACAAAATAATACTTGTTAAACTGTAATCAAAAGTGGTAAAGATATGAAACGACCTTGTCAAAGTTTTAAAGATAATTATTGGTCATATATCTTTACTCACTATTATTATATCTTTATAACTTTTCTTCAGAACATGATAATATTCTTGTTTTATATTTTGATGGTCCAAAGATTTAATCATGTATAACTTCTTTGTACAATCAAATGCATTTTTCTAATCAGTAAACCAAAGAATAATAGCTACTCATACTGATTGGTGTTTTCTAAAACTTTTTCCAATACTTATATACCTGTGCTAAAGCCACTTTTAAATCCAGTTTGTTCTATTGCTTTATTAAAGTCAAAAGTTTGTTTAAAATCTATTATTTTCTTTGAGAAAGATCTTGTATGGAACAAATAGAAAACTAATAACTGTAATCTCTATTTTTTTTGCCCTTTCTTAAATAACAATATGCTACTACATTCTTCTAATCATCTGTTACATAATAATTGGTATATAATTTTGTCAGCTCCTCTATTTTTTCACCTATTTCTTTTAACATATAATAAATTTGCATCACTACATTGATATTTTTTCTTCTGTATAAATTTAAAATCCTTGCCTATTCATAAATAATACAATTGCAGAAATTATATTTTCTTATTCTTATAAAACACTCCAGCATAATTTTTGATGACATTTTTTAGAAATTATATGCATGTTTTATTCTTATTACTGAAACAATTTTTCTATCAATAGTAAGATGTTTTATAATTTTGAAAACTTATTTTTTCTTCCAATTCACAGTTATATTTTATTGCAACATTATTTAATACTTTTTGGTATCATTTTTCAGAAATTTTAGATTTTGTCAATTCTTTCTAATTTACTGAAAAATTGATTGACTATTTTTATTGCAATTCTTGGCAGAGTCTCAATTATTTTCTTATTTCCTCTCAATTGATTTGAAACTATTATCAAAATCTGTTTATATTTTGAAATGATTTGCATATTTTTTATTTAATTTTTTTTGAAGTTGTGATAGAAACATTAATTTTTCATATTGTTCTTCTTGATACTTTTCATCTATCTAATTTTGCATTATGCTATTTTAGAACTCACTAATTGCTGATTACTTCATGTATCAAATATATATGGAACATTACAATTTTTAAATATATAAATTTGTATTACTTTAAATTTTAGTTCAATTTTGCTAATTTCAATTTAGATTTTTTTTTTTTTTTAAAAAAATAATTAAAAATATAACTTTTCTGCTGATTTCATCAGTCATTTTCTCTATTACTTTTATTATAATAAACAAGTTTAGTCACAGCATTCAAATTTATTGGTATGGTTAAAAGCATTCTGTACATATATATCTAAATTCTTTACTTTTCATCAGAATGATAACATTATGGAACATAAATCTGAATTAACTGTATATTGTATTTTTTATTAAACTGAATAAATAATATTTTGCTACTCAGTATGGTACATGGTCTGTCACACTGCTGTACTTTCAATTTATATTTGAAATGAATTTCACCTCACTTGCATTTCTAATATTTATAGCTTTATAATAACAATATTTGATCACATATCAAATCATTTATTTTTCAATCTTATCTTTTACCATTAGTAAATCCAATAGTGTCTTATTTAAGATTCAATAGTTCTTTCAATTCTTGCAGATTTCTTTCACCTGAAATTTTGCAATTTGTCATCATCAAATGGCAACTTGATTTGAAAATCAGAGATTATTAGCTTTTATTGACTTTAGGCAGGATGTTTTGCCTTGGATGACAAATTTATTTTCTTTTGGAAATGAATACCACAGCTTAGTTTCATCTTTCATGCTTTCAAAATCTAAAACAATCATTCATACACACATTTTTATCCTGGCTTTTAGAAAACAACTGATATTTCAGCTAAAAACTATCAAGCAATATCCAAAAATAAATCCCACACTGCTAAATATATCTTGGTGACTGGTTCATTCACATTTATTGCTATATAAATAATGACATTGTAAAACAGCAACAGTAGCAAGAAACTATTAGAAAGGATATTAAGAATATGCACTGATTGGTATTTAAAGCTTTAAAGAGAAATCAATATATCACTTTTCAATTAATAGTAAATGCACTTGTCTGGCACCAATTTGTATATATATATATAACATTATAAATCGATGTCTGTATTTCTTCAAAATAATATACGCAAATTTATAAATAAATATTTAAAAATACAGTATTTAAAAGCTTATAAAAAAAATATATGTATAACCGTCACTTAGGAGCATTTTCAACCAACTTGTGGCTTTGTCAACTATCATGTTTAAAATGTCAGCTTTCCCATAATTCTATGATGTCAACTTTCCCATAATTCTGTGATCTTAATGTTTGCTGCTTGCCTATTAACCAAATGTTGCTTGTATTTACATATCAACATTGCCTTTTTAATTTTCCTTTTATTATTATTTCTTTCAATTTCCAATATTTTTACGTTGTTATAATTAAAATCGAAACCATATATACATGATTTATTGTGGTCATAAAAGACAGAACCTGATAAATTATCATTATTTTTAAAATTTTGTTTTGTATTTTGAACCCTTTTAAATAACAATAAGTGTTCCTTTGTTCTTTTTTCCAATGTGCACCTCGATTCACCTATATTGTATCATTTACAAATGGACATGTGGGTGTGGCCATAGATATATAGGTGAATCAAGGTGCACATTGGAAAAAAGAACAAAGGAACACTTATTGTTATTTAAAAGGGTTCAAAATACAAAACAAAATTTTAAAAATAATGATAATTTATCAGCTTCTGCCTTTTATGACCATAATAAATCATGTATATATGGTTTCGATTTTAATTATAACAATGTAAAAATATTGGAAATTGAAAGAAATAATAATAAAAGGAAAATTAAAGATGCGATGTTGATATGTAAATACAAGCAACATTTGGTTAATAGGCAAGCAGCAAACATTAAGATCACAGAATTATGGGAAGTTGACATCACAGAATTATGGGAAAGCTGACATTTTAAAATGTGATAGTTGACAAAGCCACTAGTTGGTTGAAAGTGCTTCTAAGTGATGGTTATACATATATTTTTATAAGCTTTTAAATAGTGTATTTTTAAATATTTATTTATAAATTTGCATATATATATTATAATATTTTAATGGATATTAAAATAAAAATATTTAATATATTTAGTTTTCTGTTTATAATTATTTAATTAGAAAGTTATTACTAGAACAATAGCCAATGAAAGCTAATTGCCCAAGGCTGAGCTAAAGTCAAATTGTCAGGCTATTGCATCAAAATGAAAATTAGATTTTGATTAGCAATCTAGATCTAAATAGAGACTACACTTGCAGTTTACATATACTAGATCTAGAATAACAGTCAACAGAGAATGGAAGTCAAAAGAGAATTCTCATTTTGATTACAATAGCCTGAAAGTTTTAGTTTCATTTTTATCCTTGTCAGTTAACCTTGATTGGCTAGTATTCTAGTAAGCACTTTCTAATTAAACAATTATAAATAAAAAATTTCACAGAATAAATATTTCCATCTAAAGATCTATTAAAATATTATAATATGTAATTTCGAAGAGGAGGGGTTTGTTGCAAAAAAATAAAACAAATGAAAAGTATGCACATTTTGGTTTCTTACACTCATATGTATGTTATATATAGAGTTTGCAAAACAAACTCTTAATAAGCTTTGAGAATACCCTCAACCCCAAATCAGTGTCTGCATCTAGTGTCATCAGTGAGATGTTAGGATATTCTTTAGATTAAAAATACTAGAACTAGCCCAGCACTTTATCTAATGTATAACTATTGAGAAGAAAATCTGAAATTTTCAGACATCTATATGTCTAAAAATCCAGCTAGATGCAGAAACCAGTCTGGGGTTGAGGGTATTCTCAAAGCTTGTTAAGAGTTTGTTTTGCGAACTCTATATATAACATTTGTAAACACGAGCTTTATTAAAATTAGGTCATGTGACATCTGACTTGATTTTTTTAGCAACTCATATATATAAACTGCAATGTTAGATCTAGATTGGCAATCAAAATAGATTTCTTGTTTTAATTGCAGTAATCTGACAGTTTTACTTTTACTCTTAGCCTTGGGCTATTAACCCTGATTGGCTGTTATTCTAATAAAAGCTTTCTAATTAAATAATTATAAGCATAAAACACACATACCGTATATATATATATATATATATTGTACCGGTCGAAAAACACACATCGATCCAACAAACTCCTGAATACAGGTAATGTACCTCGAGTCCGACCATGTACAATATAGATAAATCAGGTACATAATGAATTCTGCCCTATTTACCTATATCCCCAGGTCAAAGATCTAATCAATAGCCTTTCTCGACGATACGATCGAATTCCTTTATTTTCAATTTGCCGGCAGCTGGGTCTTAAAGCATGAGATTCATTTTTATTATATTTAAATGAGAACTTGGGTGATTGGTTGATAGGTATGTTTAAAAATCAAAATTTATTTAAAACAAAAGTAAAGAAAATGATTCGAGAACACTGGAAGTTTGTTTTAGTTTTATATATATTTAAAATCATTGGACATTCTACATTAGTTATCTTACATTAGTTTAAACTCAAGCTCAAAAAAAACAAAAATACAATTTTTTAATTAACTTCATAATTATATGAGTTCCTGATGACTTTATTTTTATTGGCGGTCAGCATTGACGTTATTGACTTTGTACAATTTATTTTGTGAAGTTTATACATCTTTCATTGTGTTTACATTTATTCTCTTTTTTTTAAAAAAAAATAGTAAAAATTATTTCATAATTAAATGACCACGGATTTCAAAATCCCCCGTGCACATTTATTACAAGCTTATAATATAGCGATAAGTTTAAACATCTGCCTAACGCACATATATAAGAATGATTTAAAAAAACATTTCTATTGAAAAAGATATTAATTAAATAGATGATTGTAGTAAGACTAATTTGACGTCTTACTCCATTAACATATATATAAAAAAAAAGATTTTTATTTATCTTTATAAAATTAATAATTTGGATTTTCAACAACTAATGTTTTATGACATTAGTGGACCTTGCTGGCATAGCTTATAAATAACTTTAAAACTGTAAGCGATTATAATAAAAAAAAAAATCTATCAGTTAATTATCAAAGCAAACAAGTCACTTTAGTTGGACTTACAACCAAAATCATACCTATAATGAAATATACCATGAATTAGCCAAAACCAAATGATTTTAACTAATTACGCAAACGAACAAAAGAGTCGATTACTCAGGTCGAAGATCCTTTCGGTAGAATCATTTTCCTATGGCTTACATATTAGATAGGCAAAATAAAAGCAAAATAATGTCGTGTTAATAAATATACGAATGCAAAATGGAGAGAAGAAACGTAAGTAAGAAAATATGAGACGGATTACGGACACTCGTATGTCTATTCCAATGAAGAATAAAAGGAAAATCGATTTGTCCTCATGTCGTGTCCATGTATCAATAGGAGATAGGAATTACAGAGAGTCCTCATATTCACCTCTATGAATTCTGCTGACAAACCAACTCTATCTCAAACATGCTGTCCGTTTCACAGGCGTATGTGAAGAATGGAAGCTAACTCCAAATCACAAAATCTATGACCGTTTTAGGTCTGTTCATGAGACTCCAAGCATTCTTTATTAACCTGAGATCTTATAATTATTAAATAGGAATGAATTATAATTAAATAGCCTTAAAATGATTGAATACTGCATAGAGAACAACCTGCGTAAACAACTACTTTAGATAAATATTTAACATACAAAAAAAAACCATACTTATAGAAAAAAGGGAATTTAATTCTCGAAAAAATCCCCCCTTCCCTCTTTCCTAACTTAAAAAAAAATGCATGATAATTAACTGACACTATCCAGTGGCGCTGTTACTAGGTCAAAAATCTATAGCATATTTTATTCTATTTTGAATTACAGAAATATAAAATTATAGAATCCCATTGTGGGAAATCTATAATAAATTTATTTGAAATTACGGTAGATTTGCTTAGAAACATATATATATTCGACATAACCTCACCTGCGAAATAAAATAGATCAAAATTATTTTATTTTAAAATTAAATTGTTCTTTCCCAAACTCCCTCTAATAAAACATAGTTTGCTCTCTTAGCAAATTACTCTGAGCCCCCGTGAGTGAAGCTTGTCAAAATACAAAAAAAAAAATCAAAGCATGAAATAATCTCATGCTAAAATTAATATAAAACAAATAAATTCATATTCAATTAAAAATATTAGAAAATTATTGTGAGCTTGAGTTATCAAAAGGAAAAAACATTATAAATAATTTAAAAGAACAGGTTAAAGAGACAGTTAAAAAAAAGATTCTTAATAAAAATTAACTTTTGACATTTTAAAACTTTACGAAATTATATTTACATTCTAATAATACTTTGGTCAAATCTGGATGACTACCTTGGTGCTCCCCGGGATGAGTTCTGTGGGTGAACATTGATGGCTTATGGCAGTTGATGAAATGTTCTGGCAGCAACATAATGGAAGATTTTGGGTCTCAGGAGGGAAAGGGCAGTGATTACCCTGTTTTATTCCTCGATCATCATAGCGTGCTTTCTACGACTCTGTCTGTTCTCTGTCTCATTCTGGTCACTCTCTGTCTGGTCTCTTACTTCCTGCTGCCTCAAGTGATCTTTTAGAAAACAATAGCAATTGTTTTTATTCTAATTTTAGAAAGTTTGTACCTCGATAAGGATTAATATATTTCAATCTAATTTTATATTAGTTTTTAATTTAGATAACAATGTAGAATCTCTACTAATTAATGAATAGAGATTCCACAGTGAATGGATTTTGGTAATTTATTAATGCTTTTAATTTAAACATTTATTTTAAACTTCTTATCGAGGTACAAATCTTTTCACAAAGGCCATCTTGAATTCTTGAACTAAAAATAAAGCATTTTAAACATATACAGTATATCTAAAATATATAAAAAAAAAATTCAAAATTAATTATTTGAATTTTTTTCTTTTAATAATAAAATAGAATAAGTGTTAGTACAATTATGATCCAAAATAAATTATAGGATTTATTCAGGATAGTTAAAAATGTTTAAAAAAAATGTTTTTTTAGAATAATAAAAAAAAAAGCAAATGTTAGTAAAATAAATAATTAGGTGAGTCAGACCGTGAAACGGTAAATCTGAATCAGATTTACCATTTCAATATATATATATATATATATATATTTATATATATATATATATATATATATATATATATAGAGAGAGAGAGAGAGAAAGAAAGAAAATGTAAAGTGGATATTCAGTACCACAACACATAGTAAAAGTTTTTTAAACATTATCTCTATAAATGTATAGTAAAGTAAAAGGCATTACTTATCCATCTTTGACACTATTAGGTGATGAATGTTTTAATATGTTTTCATTCTTATTTATTTTATAGCTCAGAATTATAAGATATCTCATTATCTTTAAATATTGTTTGGCTACATATAATAACTATGGATTTTTATTTTAGAAACAGGTTGGTTTCATATGTTAAAGAAATCCAAACTTTACTTAATCTAAATTTTATTCATGGCATGTGGGTAAGGTATAGATATAATATAGAATAACTGCAAAATATATATTTATAGTGCAGTAGTAATTGTTCACTTTTTTACAACGTGTTAAGAGTGGAAAAAGGCAATTCCTATTCTGCAAGATATAGTATATAAAAAAGTAATGAGTTATGGAACAAAGGCATGAAGATCTATTTGTTTTATACTCCTAGTCTACTTAGAAAGCAATTGGTTATTTTACAAAATACATTCATGTTGAGAAAAGATGGTCTGGCTTTCTGCACTCATGAATATTTATGATATAATGAAATTGAGAGATAAAAAATACACTAATAATCAAAAACTTTGAAAAAAAGAGTATTTTATGTGTGTGGAAGGGTGTGCATCTGAATGGATTTCTCCAGTTAGATTTATTTTCTAAGATGTCCCCAGCTATCAGAAATGAATGATATTTCCAACTACACTAAATAAAATATGATTACTTATTTCTCTTAAGTACAAAATATAACCATTGACTGCTGTTTTTTTTTTCAATGTATTTAGTTTACTCCTATAACCTATATCAGACTGTCTTTTAATTTTTGGATATAGTACTCTCTTTTCCTTTTTTTAAAAAGTATTAAGCATAGAACTTCTACAACTCTCTCCCTCAGCACTATGACTTTGATTAATTAAGTTAATAACCATCGAATGAAAGTCATATTTTGGCAGAAATATATATATATGTGTGTGTGTGTGTGTGCGCGCGCGCGTGTGTGTGTAGAAACGATATGTGCTGAAGTAAACTAATCTAATTGTTATTTGCAAGGCACACTTTCTAAGTTTCTTGCCATAGTTAAATAATGCAAATAAAACAATTTGAATAATTTAGAGCAATTTTAATTTGGATATTATGTTCAGATCATCTATGTATTTCTGCTACACAACTAACTTGTTTTTGATTAATTTCAAATTTTTGACAACATTGCTTTATCTTTTTATTATAAACATTTTATTTGTAAGATGTCTCAAGCTATCTGTAATGAATAACTTTTTCCCAACTACATTCAGTAAAAAAAAATTAAAAAGCATGTTTTTGTATAATATACTAAGTAAAATATAGTCAGCACAAAATGTGTGCAATGAGTAATAATGTTTTCCATTTCAAATTTTACTTTGCTTTTTTATAATGCTATTTATAACTTTGTCAGACTATCTTCTACATAACATGATATAATGAAGTCACATCTATATTCTCCAAAAAGTAAGTGAGTGCACTTGTACTAGTGCACAATTCACCAATTATTTTGATTACAGTAAAGTATAATCATAAAATCTCCAGAAAATTGTTCTAACAAATTTCACCATTCATTTGATATTACAAACAGAATATATTCTCTACAAAATGATTTAATTTTTGTATCTAAGTTTTGGATATAATACTGTCTTTTCCTTTTGTTAAACAATTGTGGCAATCGTTTTAAAGCAATTTGAAATAATGTTAAATGGTATTAAGCATAGAACTTCTGCAAATCTTTCCCTGATCACTATGACTTTGCTAAACTAATTTAATATTTTATCCAAGAAAAACTAGATTTTAACAACAAAAATTATTCAAATACATATATAAACAATATATGCTAAAGAAAAAACAAAAATAAATCTAATTGGTTGTTAAAAAACAACTAAATAGTCTACAATGGGATTTAGCAAACGTTTTACCACAAAAAAACTATTTTGTGTATAACTCAATCCCTTTTCTCATTAAAGAGCACAATAAGAGAGATATTTTACATTCCCATTAAAGTGAGCCAGGAAAAAGGGAGAAAATATATCCCCCAAAAATACAATTTTTTTGAATCGCTGTGGATACATCCTAATGAAAATAAAAATTATTTTAAAAATAAGTAAATAAAACTAAAAAATTACTTTGACAGTTTGATTTATTTACAGATTTCTAATATTTAAATAGTCATGCAATAATTACTATTCTAGAATAAGGTTGAATTCAAAAAACATCATTGTAATGCACATTTTCCCTCTCCTAGTGTCATCGAAATATTTATTTACAATTTACAAAAGGAAATAAAAAATAAGTTTATGTTTATCATGATAAAAAGAGCCATGAGATTGGAATCAAAGAGTCACATTTTTCTCATGAACTACTGTTTACCAACTCATGATCTAGAACCATTTCGTTTTGATATTATATTGAGATCCATAGACGTAATTGTATTACACAACTATCTTTTTTTTTATCAATTTCAAATGTTTGATAACATTGCATTATTATTTTATTATAAACATATTTTTATATTACTTGCTTACAGTTATTTTTTTACTAAATAATACATATATATATATAATGTTTTTGCATACATATGTACATAGATATAAGGAAGTAGTTTGGTTCTTATTTTTATATCATCACTGAAAAAAGTACCCTCAGTGTTATGATATAAAGATAAAAAAGAAATCACTATTACACGTATATACATACATACACAAAAGCATTAAATATAAGAGTGAAGGAAAATAATATTATATATACATACACGAATTAAAGTATCATTAATAATAAATAATCACTGCACAAACAAATTATCCAAGCATTAATTAAATTAGCACGCTGTCTTTTATTGTCAGATTCAGCTTTTGAAAAAAAAAAAATGATCCATTTACATTTAACCTTTCCAGTTTTTATAAGGATAACCATTCTGATAAACGAGCTTAATAAGGATAAATGTCCAACTAAATATTGTTACCATTTTTTTTACAAAGCAGAAGTAATTTATATATAATTTATTAACCTTGCTACTAAACAATAAATATAAAATATATGTATATTAATACATATAGGGTTATAAACGTAGAATTTTTCCTTTTATATTTATCTTCATTTCGTCTCAAACAACTTATGAACATGACAACACACATGCGAAAAAGATAAATGATCCCCAATATATATATTTTGTGTAGACCCAGCAGTCATTAGTTGGGCCAAATCATAATCTCCCACACATATATACAATAAGTTTCTCAACTTGTTTTAAGATAGAAATTCCTTAAACTTTATTGGACAGGCATCAATCTTCTCACCCTTTCAACAATTCAGCCATCATTGAAAAATCAATGATGGATTGCATAAAGTCTTTGGGGGGTTTGATATTGTAGTCACACCCATGTAGACATTACATCAATATCTAATCCCTTATATTATTGGATCATTACATATCTATTTATAGTAATGGGAGATGGATGAAATGGACTTATCTGGCCCAAATGACAAGTGCTGGTTCTGCATGAAATATGTATATTAGGGATCTTTTTTTTTACATGTGTGTGGTCTTCGGTATCAGTTGTTTGACATGGAATGGAGGGAAAATATACACTGAATCCTATGTTCAAATTCTTTATTTACTATAGTAAAGATTAATATAGTGAATAATTTTTAGTCAAGCGTTGTGTTCGCTTCCCGGTTAATGCATTTGACATATGAACAAAAAAATGTAATCTCTGAATTAAAAAAAAACTATCCAATTACTTGGATTTAAGATAATTAGAGAGGTAGTCAGAAAGATACATAATAAAAGAAATATAGATAAATTAATAGATGTGTATGTAAATAGATATACAGAAAAGCTAAATAAAAAGATAATAGATAGATAGATAGATAGATAGATAGATAGATAGATAGATAGATAGATAGATAGATAGATAGATAGATAGATAGATAGATAGATAGATAGATAGATAGATAGATAGATAGATAGATAGATAGATAGATAGATAGATAGATAGATAGATAGATAGATAGATAGATAGATAGATGGATGGATGGGTGGGTGGGTGGGTGGATGGACGGACGGACGGACGGACAGACAGACAGACAGACAGACAGATAGACAGATAGATAGATAGATAGATAGATAGATAGATAGATAGATAGATAGATAGATAGATAGATAGATAGATAGATAGATAGATAGATAGATAGATAGATAGATAGATAGATAGATAGATAGATGTAACGTTTAGCAAACCCTTTAATAATAAAGACATATTTTTACTATCGTCAAAATTATTAAAATTACAGATTTAATATCGCACTTCAGCAAAAAAAAATATATTAAAACAAAAAAAAAAAATTAATATTTTTTGTCCTTTATCAAAAACTTTAAAAAAAACATTAAATTTCATTATATTTTCAAAAGAAATTACATTTTTGCTATCAATACATAGTGATGTAATTGTAAAATTGAATTTCATTCTAAATTTAGTTTCAACTTCTGTCATTTCCAAGTTCTCAGCAATTTTATATTTTTAAAATTATTTTTTTATATTCTTATTTACTTTGTTCCTCGATAAATATTTTTATTAATTAGTTCAGACTTTTATTCGTTTTCTAGAAAATTAATATTTTTTTTTTCACAATCAACTTTACCATTTTTGATAGTCGAATGAGATAACTGAAAATAAATTTCAAAAGCAGATAAAGTGAATAGTTAGTTAATATTAATAAAGAATTTATATTTTTAGTTGATGTAATAAAATTGAATTATCTTCATAAGTTAATTCATAAACTATTAAAAATAATTATGTATTAATTAAAATGTTTTATATATAACTTTTTTATATATTTAGTTTTCATTTTATGAGTATTCTTAGTTTAGAAAGATATTGGTGTAACTTTTATACAGAAAATTTTTATTTCAAATGTAACTAGTGGAAACGAACGTTTAAGAAGATGCTGCATTAAGATTAATCTTTTTTTGAAGAATATCTTTGCACAAGTTGGTAGATAGCTAAAATAAATACATATCTGAAAAAAGGTGAATAAGCCATACAAAATATATTTATATATGATAATTTTAATTATGTTAAAGTATATTTTAGATAACACCAGATTTTAAAATATGACAAACTTTTGATTGCATCAAAGAACCAAAGTAATTCAGCAAATGATTTGTGTAGAGAACAGAAATGTGAAAATCTAAAATGTGTTTCCTGTCTTGATTTTCTTTGTCTATGGTTATAAAAAAATATATATTTTTATAGTATTGACAAATTCTTTTAATATCTTTATAAATTTATCTCAAAATAGTTCAATCATCTAAAAACTCATTCATTAATAATGACTTGAAAATAACTTTGGTTATTTTAACTCCAGAAACAAAATGTGAAGAGACAAAAGAGAAATGTTAAAGATAAGGTATGTGATCATTGTATAAACTAGTCTAAATACCAGCCTAAAAATATTTTTTTAATTTTTATGCACCACGCAATTCTTTGTAAGACCTTAATGTTATGTTTAATTGATTCTCTCCAAGATATTTTTTCTCAGTCATATCTTTAAGATGAAGCCAATCATTATTGTATTTCTTTAAAATATTTTGAAAACAAATGACTCTCGTGAAAAATCCATTATAATGTTAACTAAAAAATACTTTTTAGGAAAATCTGTTACTCTTCACTTTTTTCTCATGCTCAATCCAATAAAGGTATGCTCTTACAATAGTTGATTGTAATATTATAATATCCCATAAAATGAAAAGCACATTGATTAATCTTAATATCTCATCACCATATATTTTGAAATATTAAAGATCTTTGATATTTTACACTGCATTTGTGGTATATTAATATGTGCTTCAATTATTAATTTTATACAATAAATGGTAAAATAATAATCATTTGCACAAAAAGATTAGCTGAAATAGTTAGATTACTAAGATGAAGTTCTTAATGGCTTGTTAAATCCAATAGCAGCACAAAGAAACCTAGAGTTTGTTTGTTAATTTAAATACTTAACATATTCAAATGTATCTATTTTTGCAAGATTATGTATATATAAACTAAATGTTACTGAACGTTTTTTTTTAAGTCTAGCTAATAAAATATATACTTTGTTAACATTGTATATTAAGTTACACTAATTATTTAATGGTTATATTTATAGTATTAAAATATTCTGTAGTATATTTTTCATTAGAAAGAATAATGATAGTATCAAAACTCTATAAATTTAGAAGCCAATTAACTTGAATAAGTAAACATTAAAAATATGACAATAATCTTTATCACATCTTATTGAAATTCTATAAATTGTTATAAAAATAGAAAACATAGTTGGAGCTAGAATATACTCTTGTTTTACAGCAGTTTTAATTTTATGTATATCTGATTTTTTTAAATCTCCAATAACTATATTATTTCTCACATCTTTATGCAATATCCATGAAATATAAATAAACTTCTGTGAACAAAACTTATTTTTAAACTCTACCACAAATTTTCTTCATAACTGACTCAAGTGTTTTGGCCAATTAGATAAAAGCATTACGATAGAATGACAGCCTGTTAAGCTAATTGCACAGATGCTGTGAGAATGATATTAATAAATGAATACCTTCGAACAACCACATGATATAGTATTTGTGTAAGAGTAAAAAGGAATCCTCTTACCCTTACGACTCAAATGTTTATATATGAGCAAATCTAAAGTAGTTGTAAGGAAGGCGTGACTACACAAATACTATATCATGTGGTTGTTTGAAGGTATTCATTTATTAATAACATTCTCACAGCGTCTGCGCAATTAGCTTAACAGGCTGTCATTCTATCGTAATTATAATCGCACGCAAGACGTTATAAAATAAATGCTTATTCACATAAAAGCATTACATAAATACCAACCCTAATCATGAAACTTTTCTTGCATTTTCCTAAAACAAAATTCATTTCATTAGTGTTTTTTAATTCTCTAAAACTACACTGAATCTTTGATAATCATTTATCCAGACTGAAACAAAAACAATTTAATAAAATCATTGAAAATACTTGTCCTATTATAGATAATGATATTTCTCAGTAGTTATGTATTAAAACATTAGAAACATTCTTAAAATAAATACCACAATCTCATACTAGTATATAATTCTGAAACATTCCACACATTCATTTAAACTTTTTCCTTATATCCTTCTATATGCATTGATAAAATTATAAATATTTAAACAAATCCACTTTTCTTTATCATTGTAACATGGTTTTTGTGTTTTTTGACTTAATCAATCTGACAGTTGAAAAACTGTATAAAAAGAAGCTGTGAAGAGGATTGCTGGTCTACAGAAACTATCACATTGATTACGTTAAATAAACAAGCAAGAAATTTGGATTTGTTTCATTATTTAATTTTAAAATTAGTATGTCATCATTATATATTAAAATATCTCTCTGTATACCATTTTTATAGTGGCCCTTTCGTTTTAAAAGTTACAAAAAGATGTTTTAACTTTATTAATCTGGATATCTCTGTTCAAATCTAAATGATTCAATAAAATGTATATATTATTAAAATAAATTATCTACATTTCTATTTTATTAATTTGAATGTTGATTAGAAAATTCTCCATATGTTTAAAACTTATCTTATGAAAGAGTTTCTTCTGCTTATTTCTAAATTCATGTTTTGCTTTGATTGCTTCAGAAAAAAATGACAATGATCATCAAATCATTTAACTTTCTTTGCATATATAGAGAGAAAAGGCATTTAAAATATATATTCCACATAATTATACAAGCAGTATTATTTGGATTAATAATCTTAATTTGATTTTGAATTTTAGATTATTAATTTAATAATATAAAAAAATTAAAAGAAGGTTGCTTGATATGAAATGTTTTCAGACAATAAATCCGAGCTTTATAATCTAGAAAATTGACTGGCAGTGTGAATATAATAGAAATGCTCATGCATATACATGAAAATAAAATATTATTTTGGTCATAATAAGAATGCTATTTCCTTTGAACATTGGCAAATTAACAAAAACTAGTACATGGTATGATCCAAATAAAATTTTATTTTAATCATATATCCAGGAAAATCTCTCTTATAATATATATGTATATGGTTAATGTTTGCCTAAATATCTGTAATGATAGCATTTAAATAGTAATTATCTGTTTGACTATTTCTATCATCTACTATTAAATGTTAAATGTCTTTAAACCATTCAAATACATTCAACTGGTCATAATATCATCCATATTAGTATATAATGCAATGTTTTGAGTAATAGTATTCTCCTCTCTTCTCAAATGTTGCTGGTCTGGCCAGTGATAATGTTAGATTCATAAATATTGAATTTATGATTGTGCTCTAACCAATTAGATTATTTTGTTAAAGACTGATTAGAGCATTAATCTTATTCAATATGCATGAATCTAAAGTCCAGATTCATTTCCCATGTTAATACGGTCACTGGTCATTCCAACCACACGTCAAAAAGATAAAAAAAATAATTCCACTCAAAACATTATGTTATATACTAACATGTGTACTATTACTGACAGTTGAATATGTATGAAAAGTTTAAATAGTGTTTGAATTTTTTCAAAAACATTTAATAAAATTCACTGTATTTTTACTATATATGTTATTTGTTTTACAGAAGGCTAGATCATGGATTATCCAGAAATTATAGTAACAAGATAAGCCCAATAGTTCCATTCAATTGGGAAAGCAATCATTGTGATACTGCTAGAGCATTACTTCCAAAAACTTTACATTACAGTTTACTGCTTTTGTCATCACATGCATTAGAATGCCCAAAGAGAAAAAAAATATTTTGTAGGCAAAATAACTATCCTACAACAAAAAATCCTTTTTTTCTGAAAACAATTATCATTATAAAGAACTAATTTAATATTACTAACTTTTTATTGATTCAACTAGAAAGTTAAAAACATAAAAAAGTAAGATTTTACAATCAAACTAATACCTTACAGTTTTCTTTATCTACTTTCAAAGAGCACTTTAAATGTTGACAACTTCTTTTTCGAAATCACTTTTACACATAAAAAACTGATTATGATTATAGGAAACTAATAAGCAAATAAGCTTATATTCATAAAGAATTTAAAT
Organism: Epiperipatus broadwayi; assembly: GCA_028023455.1. Taxonomy (NCBI): domain Eukaryota; kingdom Metazoa; phylum Onychophora; class Udeonychophora; order Euonychophora; family Peripatidae; genus Epiperipatus; species Epiperipatus broadwayi. The sequence goes on from JAQFVV010006290.1 coordinate 773,626, forward strand.
AAATAATCAAACAAATATAATACTGCTAAATTTTATTGTTGATGAGTTTATTGAGTGTGCATACATCCCATAGATCATTGTAAAATAATTGTTACAATATTGATGCAATAATTTGAAGCATTTATCTTTTGGATATTATTGGATTGGACATGCAAGATAATCTCCAACAGCTACAATGTGGTTTTATAATGTTAATGCTACAACCAGTATCTCATATTTCCCAAAAAAAAGGGATTTGTTTTGCACTACTATCATTCTAAATTTGATGTTGTTTTATTATAAACATTATTTACAATAAGTATAATAATGTATATATAAAGCATTTCAAACAATATAACCATGAAATTGCGACAAATAAAAAATTTAATTACTCCTGTTTGAAATAGCTTCTAACTGATATCAGTTGATTGTTTATTACAAGCAGTTATTATACTAAAATAAATTTGATTTTTATTATTATAAGCATTATTTACAATAAGAATTATAAGATTTGTCTAAAAAGTAATTATAAAATAACCATAGACTTCAAAATAGAAATAAAACAAACTAACTCCTTCTTTTTAAAACTTGTTTTTTATATGACTATTACATGTAAAAAAAAAAAAATCCAACGTTTCTACTATTTTATATAGTCTTTTTCAAGGCACACTAAAATAAAATAATATATATATATAACAAATAACACATATTCCATAAAAATAAATAAATAAATAAATAAATAAAAAATTACAAAATATATTCATAACCAAAAATATACCTTATCTCACTCCCCTTTCCTATTACCAACAAACACAACTCAAAGAGAAACAATTTCCTTTTATTAAAAAAAAAATCTATATATATATCCTTTAAAACAATTAAAAACCTATTGTTTTCTTTTTTGTTTATCTATTAACATCCTATTTAATTCTGGTTTTCATTCATTAATGTATACACTTTCTTTTATCATACTTTCATTATATGACTTAATACATTCCAAAGGCTTTATATCAAAATCCCCATGCTTAAGTGTATTCATGTGAATGTAGACAAGCAAAATTTTTATCACCTAAATGCTGTTTTAATCTAGTTTTTAATTTATTCTTACTAGTCCCAACATATGTCATTTCTACATTTTTCTAAAACAATTCAAACACTTTATCAAATAAACTGAATTCATAATATCTAACCTATTATAATCCCCATTATTATTAATTAAAAGATTTAAACTAGCTTTCTTTTTATAAACTGGACAAATTGAAACATTATATTTCCTATTAATCATTTTAACTAATTTCTTAACTTTAATAAATAAATCTTTAGATATATTAAAACCAACAAGTTTTAAAAAGAAGGAGTTGGTTTGTTTTATTTCTATTTTGGATTTTATTAACTATTTTGAAAAGAAGAACTATGTGCTTGATATATTAAATTATTAGACTTCAAAATGTAGAGACAAATTTCTTATATTTTCAGCATAAGTAATATAAATATAGCCAAACTCCAAAAAGTGGCATAATACTTTTATGTGAATAAAATGTAAACTAATTTGACTTTTGCAAAATGTAGACATATCTAGGACAATTCTGAGGCAGATAGCAGTTCAGTTTTAAAAATTCTATAAAATTAAGCATATCTATTGCATACCATATAGTAATTGTAATTGATGAGGGCTAGTCATGTTAATCCTTGACATCTAAATTGATAGAGAAATACTAGTAGTGACTTAACCTGTATTAAATGCACCACTAATAAAGGATAACCAGACTAATCTTACCATGCAGTAAAAAATTCAACTTAGTCCATGTGCTTTGATGAAATCACTGAGACATCTTGATACTCTAAGAGCTATCCAAATCAAAAATGTCCTGATTAGCAATTGTTATAGCTCAGGTAGATATTTCTTGGCTCACTTCATTGTATCAGTGAAAAAAAATGTGTCTTAAACTATACATTTTAATAGGCAATCAGTTGAAGCATTTTTATGTAATTTAGGGATATCCAAAACAAATGTATTTCTAACTAATAATCATAGTGGAGCATGATTAATCCTGCAATGTATATTTGTAATAAATTATATATAAAAAATTGTGACAACATACACATATTTGTATTTTGCACATGAAGAAATTGAAGTTTTAAGAGATTGTAGCTGCTCTTTTTACCTTATCATAACTAATTTTGTACTAACAATATAAGAAGGCATTTTTATGTATATGTGTAAAATAATGGTCGACTATAAAAAAAACCTAAAACCACTGAAGATTTGAGATCAATTTAATCTTTACTCCACAGTTTTGCTATAAAGAATAATGTCAACAGGAATTTATATAGGATACAAAGTTATCATGACTAAAGCCTCTTAAAGAATGATGGTAATCATAAGTCAGGACCTCAGCCTATCAGTCTGAATAAAATATAATACAAAAGTGAAGCATAACTAAATATTTTTGAATTAAAACAAGATCAGTCATGATGAAAATAGAAGATAATTTAATTGTATTTTTTTCTATGGGATGTGCATTGTGATGTTTGTGAATAAGGTCAGAAAGAATATAGATAAGAACAGATTAATTAATTGAGAAATAGTAAGAAAGTAGAAAGTTAAAATAGTGGTCATTAAATAATGTATCCAATATTTTTATACAGTCCAGAAATATTGAGGAGCAAATAAAAAGGTGAAATAAGTAAAGTTCATTTCTATAATTTATTTGAATGGCAAATTAAAACAAAATAAAAAATAACTTCTCTCCTAGAAGACACCAAAGGATCATTTTGTGAATTTGTAAATTTACATTTGGTCATTTCATGATGAAAAGTTTAAAAACATTAAATTACATGAATACATAGATTGTAGTTTAAGCATGTGTAATATTTTACAATCACATTTTCCTTATTAAAGCAGAAGTTATACAAGATATTAAAGTTATTTTCAAAATAAAATAGTTATAATTAAAGATTCTTGCAAAATATAATTACCACAAATGGTATGCTAAGTGTTTGTAATATGTTTTGCAAAGACATCCTTGGTTAGATGGGTGAATCAAAACCTAAATTAAAGAAATTATGTTTAAATAAAAAGCAATTGTTTAAAAAAATATTAAAATTTTCATCCCAACCAAAAAATGGAACCTAAAAAATGGATAAGCTCACCTTATATTTCAAAGATTGCATATTGTAACGAACACAGACGTTCGTTACATTGTTTTTTTTTATTTATTAAACATGAAAGTAAATTAAAAAGTTCGCATTTAAAAATTTTCTTTTAGAATTAAAAATTGAAATTAAATATCATCTTAAACTCGTATATATTAAATCGCACAGATATAAAAAAATTATTAAAATAAAACTGTATTAAAAATAGAAAAGGTATTTTAAAAACAAAAACTTAAAAAGATTTGGAGATAAAATTATATCTTTAAATTTATCTTTAAATATATCTTTGATTTGGAAAACAGGTTAATTAATCAGAAATGGAAATGATAAATTTAATTAGTCAAATATAAACCAGCCTTGGGCATTTAAATGTAAAAACATCAGTCAGATAGGAAAACAATAGAAACTGTTAGCAAATAAGAAGAAATCCCTATGGAATCGGACCGCAGCGAAAGGACCATCGCATCGGTGACGTAATGTAAATTCAATCCTTCACATTAATATAAAAAGGACAAGTTTGGAAATTATTAGTTAGTGAGTTATTTATTATTTACGGATGTGACAGATATGTGTTAGTGCGGAAGTGAAGGAGAAGGGATTGAAAAAGACTCACGTTCAATCCCTTCAGTTGTTATAAAAATGGGAAAATGAAACATCGCTTTTCTTATATTCAGAGGACCACAGGACCATCGGGAAATTTAACGCTGGATTTCAAACGGCAAGCAACTGTTAAAGATGAACATTTCTAAAACCGTAAGAACTTTATAAAATATAACGAACAATATTAATTTGAAAACACTAAGAACTTTAAATTTTAAACTTTCCTAGTAATTTAATTGTTACAAATAGTTTCCTATCTGACTAAAGTAGTTAAAATGTTATTTGATGTATTTTTTTATTTATTTGTGTAAAATCATTTCCATTTATTTAATTTTGTTCTTTAAGTTTATTTATGATTTCTGTTTTCCGATAAATTAAAATATATCAATGTTAAACTTAAGTCGGGTGTGAATGGCTGTATAGATTTGTAAAGTTATATTAGGGGAGGGTAATCTTAGGTTATTTGTTTCGTGGTTAAATTGGGTCAATGGATTGGATATATTGGTGTGATTAGTAGATGTAATATTGATTCGCTACGGGCAGAATCGCTTCATACGCCGCACACTTCCGTTTGCCTATGGAAGGAATTATAAGTCGGATACCGCAGTTCCTTTCTATGGAGTTTTTTGTTTTATTGCTCTTCTTTGCAGATAGATGTAATATTCCTATCTCATAAGAGGCAATTTCTTCCCTTAACCTTTTGTGCTGCCATATGTTATTACATTGAATACATCGATATATCAGATGAATTGATGCCAGTTTGACTACTTAATTTTAGTCTAAGGTTAAATAGGGATAGAATGTTTATTTTCAAAAGCAAATTTATCTGGTCTATTCATGCTCGACCCTAAATAAAAATGCATTAAATTTAAGTTGTTTATAGATGCTTGCATGGATTGTTTATCGGTTAACTATATTTATGCTTTTCATATTTGATCAAAATATATAGACATTCGATAAATAATGATACCTACGGTGAGTATCTAAAATGTATTTATTCGGAGGTCTTTTAAGTCATTGGTGACAATGCAAGTATCTTATGGTGAATACTACTGGGTTACTTATAAATTTCCCTCTGCAATTGCCAGTATCAATGATTTTATATTTTGATCGCTTATGTTTACTGTGAAATGTTTTTAACCTGTAATCTATGTAACCGATCTATAGCAACATATTAAAACAAGCTTTTATAATCCCATCTGTGCGAACTTAATTAAAATGTAAAATTAGAATATAATAGTAATTAAATGTAAATTAAAGTCAAAAATCAAAGTTAAAAATAATGTTAAAATGTAAAACTAATACTAAAATAATTTTAAATCTTATATATATGTGCATAAATAAATGTTTGTAGGATTAATTACTGGCAGTGGCTTATTTTATTTATTTTTTAATGTTGACATCTAATTAGATAAGATATTATATTATTTAATCTCTGCTGTTCCACTGGGCTAGTGACATGGGCTAACGACCGGAATCAAAATAAAAAAAAAAAATTATTTTTTTTTTGACTTACGTATCTGCCTACTTTATAAATTTTTCTAGGTTCAAACGCCTAGATGGCGCCCCATAGTGCAGTTTATGTTAAGTACTATTCTCCGGATCATTACAATATAAATTTAAAAATGTGTGTACATGTAAATTTAATATAAGGTTTCTAACCCTTTCTTCAGTTAACCAACTCTAAAGACACTTTACCAAACAAACTGCCACATCAAGTAGTCTATAAAATTAATTGCAGTTAATGGAATATCGAGGGCCAACTTGTCAATGAGACTTTCCCAACATAGATATTTATACAATAGGGCTCTCAGAGACAAAGAACACACATCAATATTTACAGACCATGATCAGAAAATTGGCTTAGATTCAAGCTAACAAAAGCAGAAATAATGTACACACAGAGAGAGGAAATAAAAAGTGAAAGATCAAAGAAGCATGTGCAATAGCTAGTGATCATTTTTCTATTAACAAAAAAGAAACAAGCATACCCATTTCAAAGAAAGGGCTATTTGAATATTTAAATTTCAAATTAAAATTGGATATGTGGACAGTTAATTAAACATTGATTAAACACTGATATAAAGAATCATTTAATCACACCATTATATTCCATGAATATGATATAATAAATATATTGAAAGCATGCTAGATAGTAATATAGCTAAATATTTAAAAAACTACCTTTTCTATGAGTATATTTATTAATTATCAGATGTTTACGTAGGCTCAGAAAAGTGGAAAATTAGTAAATTTGAATTATTATTACTAAAGCTATAAAAATGGTCTTAACATATGTATTAATTAGTTCATTATAGTGAAGTAAGATTGACAACACTCATAGCAGATTATTTTAAAATTCAAATTGGTAGTGCATAATTGGATTATTGTTTAGAAGTTGCATAATGCAATAAACCTGTGTTAATTAAGTTCATCTAAATATCAATGTGACTGTAATGTTAGATATATTCTATTAAATTAATAACCAATCAGGTTTGAATCCTTATCTTGATATTCACAACCATATAAGACATATTAAAAATATATCTGCTTTATTGTCATTCATCAATGTAGTGGCCAGAAAAAAAAAATTTCAATTGTAGCCCTAGCTTTCAGCATAAAAAAGGTTGTCATCATCAAATATGTTGATTTAACCTACAAGTCATGTTCCTAGCTTCCAGCTGTTTTAAAACCCACAAGGGTTATCATTATACAAACTGAAATAATCTCTCTATTGATTTGTTTGAAATAACAAGTCAAGGAAGTCTGAATTATAGTTTGAAATCTGTAAGAAGTCACTATAGTTTAAAAATAGAGAGTCATTGAAACTAATATTCATCTATAATAGGGTGAGAACTATAAATACAGTCCAAAATATTATTGGTAAGATTTTTTTCATTCAACGGTATAAAAGATTTTAAGAAATAATAATTTTTGACCTTTTCATTATTTATCCATGTAAATATTCAAATTTAATTTTCTTAATTTATTTGTTCATTTGATAAATAAATTCTGTAAATCCTCATTAGAGTTTGTTAATTACTATTATTGTGGTTATTTTAAATTATAATGGCAACTTATCGATGCAGTTCTAAAAATGATAATAGTGAAGACATTCCTTATTAAAAGTGAAAAAATTTTTAAAATATTTTTAAAAATAATCAATATACCATTTTAATATCAATAATTTTGTAATTTGATAGCTGTGGAATGTTTTGATGTGTATTTGCTTTTATTTTATATTAGATTAATAGAGTAATTGTTAGATGTAGATATAGCCTATTCCCATTTTATTCACGACTTGTATTTAATAATGTTTTGTTAATTTAATTTGCTTAATAAGTCTGTACCTCCTTAAGTTAGAATTTAATACTAAATTAAAAAATGTAATAAAACCATTCGAATATGGATGTGCAATGTAGTTAAGAAAAGGTGCTTAAAATCATCATCAATCCATAAGATTAAATCCTTTTTCAAAATTGGTTTTATTACTTTTAAGATGGAGAATGATAAGAAAATATAACCAGTAATGTGCAAAACTTATCTACAAATTATTTAAGAGTGAAAACTACTTTGCTGAATCATATCACAAGCGAACAGTTTGTCAGTGTGGGTGTTTTATTATCATTTAGTAGTTTTATTTTCCATGATATACAAACAATATATCAATGTATACCTTAAGCATGTTATATATATTTTTTCAAATAATGGGCAGTTTAGAATTTGTCTTTCAAATAATTGATCCATAGGCAACTTTGCTATCATCTAATATCGGTTAGTAAATGAATATATTGTCAATATTAATTAGAGCATAAGAGTCAAATAAAGTTGGGTTGGACAGAAAAATGGAAATTTGCCCATCAATTCTAGTAGTAAAGGTTTCAAATTTTTTATGGATCTTCATATTATAAATTTTATTATAATTTATTTAATAGAAAAAACTAAAATTGTATTCTATAAAATAATTTATTATAACACTTAATAATAATATGAATACGACTAGATTAAAGTGTAGTATCACTTTCAATAAAATATACATATAATTGTGGACAAATAATTTTTATACTGAATATTTGTCCATTGTATATACACACAGACATTTAATAAAGCAGAATAATAATACAAAAACATAACAAAGCTGTTTCAAGATTAATTGATTTTATATCAAATATTTCAGAAGTATTTTTTTTTGTATCTTCTGAATTATATATATATGAAAGAGAGAGATAAAAATAAATAAATATTAAGAGATAATATACTGTAAATATTATTATTATAAGTCACTAGAAAAAAAGATAAATATTGTAAATATAAAGTAGATAGAATCTAATATAAAAATTTAAAAAAAGAAAAAATGATCATACTATAATGCAAATAAACGTGACTAAAAATAAAAAATCTTAGTCTTGCATTGGTGGTCGAGAGGTCAGCGGGACTACCTTGCACTTGCAAAAAAAATTTGTCGTTATAAACGTACAGCAAAAAAGGAAATAATTTACAAAAATTAGTACTAAAATTATAAACATTTCCATCCACATATACAATTTTAAAAAAAAAAAAAGATTAGATATTCAAATTAAAAAAAGTTCATATAAATGTATGATGTGAGTATGTGGATAAATAAATTATTTTTGAAAGTTTTTTTTTATTAATGTTACTTTTATTAAATTGATTTTAAAGAAAAAATAAATCACTAGAAACTTTTTATTACTAAAATAAATCCTATTATTATTCTTAATTTTTATAGAATTTTTTTTCAAAAAATTGATTTTTTTTTTTTATTAATATTTTCAAAAGAAATAATTCTATTAGTCGGTAAAAGTAAAAATAATTTATATTGAAAGAATACATTAAAAAAATTAAAAATCATCGATTTAATTTCAGTTTTCTTTTAATATATGTTTATATATAATTTTATTAAATACTACATACATTATATATGTGTGTAATTGGTTCCTTATTCTAAAGACAAGAAAGGGTAATTAGTCAATATGATTATCTGAAATACTTTATCATTATTGCAGATTGTTCAAAAGAAAAAGCTTAAGCTTATTTTTCAGTTTTATTTTCATCAGGTTGAAACATCCTGCATGTTTTAGCGCAGTTGGTAGAGTATCTGACTTGTGATCGGGAGATTCCAGGATTGATTCAACTGCTCACGGGTCTGGTACTTGAACTTTTTACGAACGTCAAAGAAACAAAACCAATATTATATATATATATAGGTTATGCATAATGTATAAATAAAATAAATGGTGGCAAAATTAAAAATTATGTTCTTTTTATTTTTATCCATCTTCAAAATTGTTTTTAAGTTAAGAATTTATATTCAATTTTTTTACATATTCATTAACTTCAAAAATATTTTTTAAATTTAAATTATTAATAAAAATTTACGTTATCTTTTAAGTTTGTATATAAAATTTTGTGTATTTATATATGAAAAAAGTGAAATACGTCATATGGTTTTGTTTCTTTGAAGTTCGTAAAAAGTTCAAGTACCAGACCCGTAAGCAGTTGAATCAATCCTGGAATCTCCCAATCTCAAGTCCTATACTCTACCAACTGCGCTAAAACATGCAGAATGTTTCTATATATATATATGTTAATAATATCCAATGGCTTTTATGCAAAAAAAAATTTTTTTCAAATATTTTTATTTATAAAATTAAATTATTTATTATTAAAAAAACATTTAACCAATATTTATAATTACTAAATTAATATTTCTTTTATTCTAATAATCTTTTCCAAAATTATACAGTATATAGTTTAACCTTTCAACCGCTAATTATATTATTGGTTGTATGAGGTAAAAATCAAATCTTTTAATTGGCCAACTCACAAACTGAAGACAAAGCCTATTGTTAAAACATATTCGCCTATAATATTAAATTCAACTCAGATACATTTATAAAAAGTCTATTACTAATTTTTCAGGTTATGAAGAGAACGAAAATTCTTTCAAAAATAAATTGCTATTTATTTATTCTAAAATATTCAATTTCGGCAACATAAAAGCTATAATATAAACAAAAAGGTCGACTTTTACGTTATAGAAAAGTAAATATTTCTTTTTACTAAATCTTCAACATTTTTACTAAAATCTTCAATATTTTTTGAAAATAATTTTGTTTTTTTATTATTCTCTCTGAAAATAATTTGTAATTTCCATAAATATAATTTTATAATACTTTAAATCATATTCGAAATGAAAATCTCAGCATTTTTCTTTATTTTCTTTGATCAGGCGGTTTCTTTGTTCTTTCCAGACAATCAGAATGTCTTTTTCGGCTGAGAGCATGCTAAGAACCAATCACAACTCATGTTCTTTCTTTATTTAAGTTTAAATGTGTTTTTTTTTATTTTTTACTTGTAAAATAATTCGGAAGAGGGCACCATCTTACAGAACTTTTAAAAACCTATTCAATACCTCTCAAACGAATATTTTAGCATAAGAACTGGCAGAGTTAGAGTGACGTCAGATGTCGACGAGGAGCTCCGTAAGAGGCAGGAAAAGGGTTAATACATAATATAAGATAGTTAATAAACAAATGTTTAAATAAATATAAGTAAAAAACATATATTGTATCCAGATTGATTATGATATTTGGATCATTGGCAAAATATTAATTGCTGTGGACAACCACTGATCTTTGAAAAGTTTCTCTTAATTTTAAAGTTTAATAGCAACTTACTATAACTTGTTTTTTATTGTCCCTTGTCCTTTGCCTAATAATTTGTCTTTTATAAACTCTAACAATATTTATTATTACATTATTCAGCCAGTATTTTTAAAATTGCCCTTGAATAAATTACATTTTCCCAAATACATAAGTTACATATATGAATTACAATTTTAAAGTTAAATTAATCTTTTTATTTTAACGTTATATTTAGTTATCTGCATAAAAAATTAACATATTTTAACAAATAAAATAAAATGCAAACTATACAAATACAATTTTCAAAACAAACTAGTATATTAATTAATAAAGACAAGTTTATTCTTGTTTTTATTTTTGTCATAAACAATCACAGATAATATATTTATTATTTTATTTCATTTTTATCATAGAATGTATTTTGTAATTTAAGCCCATTTTCTAATTAGATATACATAATATGTAGCACAATTCTATACAAATTGTTATTATTCTGTTATAATGAAGAGAGTACATGCTTATTTATCATGACATAAAATATTATTTAATATCTCTCGTTTATATATATATATATATATATATATATATATATATACGAGAGATATTATATATATATATATATATATATATATATCATCAACCATTATTAATGCACTGCAGGATGAAGGATTCTCCAAGTTCTTCAATCCATCTCCTCTGATCATTAGCTTTTCTTCTCCACATCACCCCTGCACACTTTCTTATTTCATCCATCCATCTCACATGTGGTCTCTTTCTGGGCCTTTTACAATCTCTTGAAATCCAGTTTAAGATTTTAGTTGTCCATCTATTATCATCTCTTCTAGCAATATGTCCAGCCCAACTCCACTTCAGTCTTTTAATTTTTTCAATGAGGTCAGTAACACTGTTTGTTCTCTTACCCATATATTGTGTTTTCAATCTCTTCTTGTTACTCCCAACATGCATCTCTCCATACTTCTTTGAATGGTCTGAAGTCTCTGTATTGTTCTTCTATTAAGTGTCCAAGTCTCAGATCCATAAGTAAGAACTGGTAAAACACATTTATTAAAAACTTTCCTTTTCAAACACATAGGCATATTTCCTTTTAGTATCAAGTTATTTCTACCAAAAGCACTCCAACTAAATTTAATTTTATGATTAATTTCATCCATTATGTTTTCATCTGTATTAATAATCTGACCAAGTTATTTGTAACTGTTAACTTCTTCTAACTCATCATAATCAATCTTAATTTTCATACTTTGAGAAAATCCATTAAACATTACTTTAGTCTTTTTAACATTTGTCTTTAGTACTACTGTCTTACTATCATCTGATAATGCCTGCAACATTTCCTGCAGCTCTAAAGCATTATTTGCAAAAACAACTACATCATCTGCAAAATCCAAATGACATAAATAATCTCCATTTACTTTCACTCCTTTAGCTTTCCATTTTAATCCACAAAATACTTCTTGCAGCACTGCTGTAAAACATTTTGGAGATACAGAGTCACCCTGTCTTACACTCTTCTCAATGTTGACTTTCACAGTAGCATTATGTAATCTAATTGTTGCTGTTGCATTTTTGTAAATTTTTCATTAAAATATGACAATATCCTGGATCTATATCTTGATGATCCAATGCTTTAATCACTGAAGAAATATTTATTGAATCAAATGCCTTTTCATAATCTACAAATCTAAAGCATAATGGCAACTCATATTCATTTGTCCTTTCTATAACTTCTCCCAATACCTGGATATAATCTACTGTGCTAAAACCACTTTTAAATCCAGCTTGTTCTCTTGGTTGGTGAAGATCCAATGTTCTCTGTAGTTGAGTTGTAATTATCTTGGTAAAAATTTTGTATAAAACTGATAAAAGGCTGATATATATATATATATATATATATATATATATATATATATATATATTGTACCCTTTTGTTTAGGTTAGAATGGATTATTTCTAATAATCTACTGAAAATTTTTAAATTTTGGAGTTGGGTAACGGATGATGTATGTTGTGTGTTAATAATCTTTGAATAATTTAGTTACGGCAAGTAAAATAATTGATGTATAAGGTTAGGTTGGTATTTGTAAGAAAACAGTTAACTAAAAATCATTATAAGATTGTATGGTTGGGAGAACTGGCCATAATAAATACTGATTTAATAAGTCTTATAAATAATAATTAGAGTAAATTTTAAAAGTAGTGCTTTAAAGTTAAATGAATAGATTTAGTAATAATAATTTATTTAATGGCTATATTTTTAAAATCATTTGATTAAAAAATAATAATGTGGAAGAAAAGTGTATTAAAATAATTATTTTAAAATTATGCTATAATAGTGATTATGTAACATTTTACAAATTATATTATTATTTTTAGTTCTATTTAAATTATTAGCACCTTATTTAGTTTTGTAAATCACATGATGCACACCTGCGTTTGAAAATAAAATAATATTATCTGTTATAAATGGTAAATTACATTTTTAAAGTGAATATAATAAATAAAATCAGATTTATGTTTTTTGTTGAAAATAAATACGTTAAGTTTAAAATAAAGGTAGAAATGGTAATAAATATTGAAATGTGATTTTTAAAAGTTATTTTAGAGTCTTTAGTAAGTATAAATAAAATGTAAAAATTAATTAAGAATTGAATAATATAATAAAATTAAATATTTAGTAAATTATTATTAACTTTAACTTTAAACCAACGTTCGTGGTCCCAGATAATTTGAGGTCAGAATTGTTTAATGTACCAATCAGAATTGGAATTGGCTGGAGTATTTAAGAGCTGTTTAAATTTTGGCAGACGATTATTAAGCTGTTATCTCATTCTACTGACATACTATTATAACATTGTTAGTATTTCTACAATTTTGGTAAAGTATTTAGTAGTGTAATAATCCATTTTATTTAGCTTCAATTTTTATAAAAAATACAGCAGTTTATTATTACAAGATCATGATATGGAGAAAGAGGGCTAAAACTTAAATAATTCCTTGCTTAGCTGATCTATTTTTGTTCAATTTGTCATTAAATTAAACATGAAGAAGTCATCACTAAATATAAAAAATTTAATGGAAGTATTCAAATGTTATTATCATATAAAGCATATAATTTTGCCTGTGTTGATAAGTCATATTGATTTATGACTAAATTTTATAAAAAGAATGTCACGGAGAAAATACAAAAAAAAATTTTTTCATTAAAAGATATAAAGTGATATGATATAATATATTCTTATTAAGAAAATTTATTTAAAATACAATGAAAAAATACTTTTAAAGAAAAAAAAACTTTTAAATTTGACCAAACAATTATTTTAGAACATGGAGATATTTCTTTCTGAAGAAATATTGGAAATATTTTAAAATTGAATTTTTCTTAGAAAATATAAGATCATTTGCAAGTATGTGACTTATATCATATTTAAAAAATATTACAAGTTAGTCATTAAGGTATTCTGGACATACAAAAGTTTATGTAAATTATTTGGGAAAATAATTTAAGTTATTTGAACATATTGGGAGAAGTATTGGTTGTATCAAAAGATATGAAAAAGTTACAAGAATTTGGAAAATTATCTTGATGAAGAGTATTTAAAATTAGATATTTATCTAACAATACATGTTTAAATATTTAAAGTTTTGGAGATAAGAAAAATATTAATTATATTAGAGTAAGTCTTATAGAATAAAAGTAAATGTACTGTATTTAACTTGAACTGTCATTTTGGATTATATATTACAATGTTAAGAACCGGAGGATGCATGATTATTGACGTCAAAAGTGTTATTAATGTTTTTACCAGGAGAAAAGATACTTCCTGTAATGAACTTATTATCAAGAAAAGAACATTTCATCATAAGAAATTCTAATAAAGTTATTGTAAATATAGTTTTAAAATTAATTTTTTACTAACAAAATTATAGTAATATTTATTCATAGTATAAATATAGGTGTAGGAACATAAGACATTAGATTATTTACTAACTTAGTAATTAAACTTGTATTGTAAAGAAAAAAAAATCTTTAATAATAATTTAAAAAAAAAAAAAATTATTATATTTTAAAGTGTGATAATGTGGAATAAACAATAATAAAATGTTTATTTAGATTGTAATCCAGAAGACATCACTAAGTAATTGCCAACAGAAATTACTTATGGTAATAATGTAAATTATTAATAGTTTTAAAATGTGTTTGTTATTTTGTGTGGATGGATGCGTATATAAAACAAGATACCTACACATAATTTATCATTTGTTTAGTTATTTAAGAATATGCATAATTTTAATGATATCGTAAAGATATTTAAACATAAAAGAAATATAAGTATATGATTCTATTATAACTGAATTGGATGTTTTGTTGAATAATTTAAAGAGTTAAAAATATGACACTGATTCTGATTTTTTATGCTTAAGTTTGAGAACTATTAAAGAATGAAATAATCTTGTCTTATTAGGTAGACTGTTATTCTAAAAATGAATTTATTTGTTATAGAAATGAGGATGAATTTAGAAAGATAAATTAGTGAATTTTAAATGATAATATCTTAGTATTAGGTTATATAAGACTAGGATAATATTGTATGTAGGGTTTATTTATATGGGAAGAAGAATATACTATATTGATGTTTATGCAAGTATAGCTAACATAGCCCTATATCTTGTGTATATTCATGGCAGTGTTTGTTTTCTATGTGTTAAAGCTTAATGTGCCATAGTGCTGAATGAATAGCCTGGACATTATACTTGGTAGAAGAAGTTATTAAACAAATAATTTATACCTCAGTTCATGTACACTCTGCTCATGATGGTTAGTTGATAAAGATGTTAAGTTGAAGTTATAGTTTACCCCATATGCCTACTAGTTTATGTGTTATTGAAATTTATTGGATTACATTGTAAAAGATGGTTGTTTTAAAATTGGAAATAATAAATAAGTTTGGAAATAGAGAATTGTTATATTGGATAAGATAAATTATGTTGCTTAGATTATAATAAGTGTAAAAAATTATAAGAACATAATTTCATCAGTGAAAAAATCATAAAACTTTTATAGTTAAAAATAATATTTAGTTATTTGTTTTATAAAATAAATAGTTGATAATTTAAAGAATTTATAATGATATTACTTAATTATTAAGATTTTTTTTTAAAAAGACATACTTATAATGCATATTTTTATTTAGGATTAAAGGTAATAGACTGAATCGTGTTGAATGAATGAAAGTAGTCATAAGTTTTACAAAAATAATTTTATAACAACACACTAATACATACATGATATTTAAAGTTTAAAGTATTAATTAGTAAGTAGCTTAGTTTGATGGTATGCCATGAATTAAGGTTTTTCACATGAATATTATTAAAGAATGACTATACAGAATAATAAATTATTTTTTTAAACTAAATAACAAGGATAAGTTCATAGTAAAAGTATTACCTATATGTTTTTTTTTAAACCTATAAATTAATAATATCAAATAACTGTAATAAAAAAAAAATTATATAATGATATTTTAAAAATAAAAAATATTTTATTTAAGAAATGTTCTGTATCGTATATTTTAAATCATTTAATTTGTATTGGAGAAGTAACTGAATATGAATAAATAGAATTCTATCAGAATGTAAATAATATAAATAATTTTATTGTTAAGTTTGTTAATAAAATTGTTAAATGTGTTTTATAAGCCTTGATGTTGACTCAATTTCTTCATATCACAATTACATAATCACAGATAATTATAATGAAGACATAATATTTGCACATCATAAATAAAATTTTATTTAGGAGTTATATTTTATTGATATATTTTATTTAAGAAGTTTTACTTATTGTATTACTATGATGGTCATGGAATAATTACCAAAGATTTACATTAAATTATCTTAGTAATGATTGCCACATATTCTCAGATTGTAATATCATACTAAATATATTATTTAAGATGCCATATGGATAATAGAAAATTATATTACATTTTTATTATAAGATATACAAGAATAACATTATAAATAGAAAGATAGGAGAGTGAATTATAGATTAAAGATTAGTATTACTATTTGTTATTATTAGTATTATTAAATTGTAGTTAGAAATGATATTAAATCCCTTATCATACTTGATTACAAAAGTTATAATTAATTTATCATTATTTTAAGAGAACCTGAGATAATTTGAGTTAAATTAATTTTAAGGAAGATATTTAAATTAATTTGTTAAAAGTAATTTACTTGATTAATTTTGATTAAAGACGTAAGAGTACTATAAATGTAGTATTTGAGTAATAGGAATAAGGATAGTATTCTTATGCCATTAAGGTGATATCCAGTGGGAGATTATCTTAATGTATTTGCTCTACCACTTGTAAACTCACTTCATAGTCTCATGATTTGATTAGATATTCATTTATTTTATTTTATAAACCAGAACTATATTATTATTTATTAATTAAGTTAATTTAATCATTGATATTCTTAAAAATATAGTTATTATTAATTTATATACATTTTAAATAAACATAGTTATTTATCTGAGCTAGATCAAGTAATTATAGTTATATATTTCCTGGAGGTGAGGGTACTATATATATATATATATATATATATATATATATATATATATATATATTGATGTCCAAATCAATAATCATAAGTATAAACTTTAAAAAACTTTATTCACTTATAAAGTAAAGCAAATTTTGATGTTTATTACTGTTGTGGTGGTAAATAATAACATTGGATGTGATATTCATATTTTCTAGAGTAGATTATTAAAATTATTCAAGTTATTTCTCATGCAGATTTATCAAACATAATGTCCCAAAAATATACATCTCGATTTTTTTTTTAAAAGCGCGTTTGATATTTAAGTAAAAATAAACATATGCCCCCCCCCCCAAAAAAAAAAAACCCGATTTTGAAAAGAATAATACTCAGGATTAAAAGATACTATACTAACTATGATAAAAGAAAGTATTTAAAAATATCATTAATACAATAGTAATTTTTATTATGATAGTTATATAACCAATATTACAACCAATAAGGATAATCACTTTTAACATTATATTTAAACACATGTATGTCAGTATCCGAATGTTTATTTTAAAATGCAATAAATTTGAAAAGGTATAATTGTAAAATGCGGAAATAAATTTATTATTAGTGATAAATAAATGGGTTTGTTATTCATTAAAATGAGAACTTTAAAAGAATAAATGAAATTTAAAAAATCATCTAAATTAACATTTTGGTATTATAAATGAGTTTATTTGAAAAAATAATTGTATATTTTATTTTATTGCTAATCAATGTAATATAGTGTTTTAATATTCAAAATAATATTAACTATTATTTTAAATAATGTCTCAAATTTGCTGTATTCAACTTTTAAAATATTCAATTCTCATCTGCTTCTGGCCATTTCCCTAACAATAAGAATAGATCATTCCTGCACAAAACCAAAAAGTGATGTATTTGAAATAAAAACTATGAAATCACTAATCACATGAGAAAAAACTTATAAATACAACCAGTTGTCAAGATTTACTTAGTCATTTTTAATTACAGAGTGCAAGAACTGCATCAGATTTAAAACTATAATAGCCATTCTGTTATCCTTCACCCACAGCATGTCTAGAAACCAACAAGACATTCGCCTCTTTAGGACAAATGTTTCCTCTATGTCATCCTGAATGAAGAAATTAAATTATTAACAACATTTGTCATTCAATATCTAAAGAAATGAAATTTTAATATTTTAATTCAACTGTGAACTTTTAAAATAACTTAAGGAATGGTACAGTTTGTGATAACACTGCAATAATTATTGTTTTCTTCTCTAAAGACTAAAACCACTTAAATGGAATTATCTTCACTACATCAATCTAAAGCTTTTTTTGAATAGTATAAAAATCATGGAACTTTATGAATTAACATATTGTTTCATTTTATATTTGAAAAAACTATCTAAAACAGTTAATGATTCTCATCAAACAAATTCAAATTAATGGACTAATGAATAGCTAGGTCTCACATTTGTAAAAATGATCTGAACTCTAGTTGAAAAATATAAAATAGACCTGAGACAATGGATTAATTAATATCTGCATATTATCTTGATAAAAAACTAGGTAATGCCTTGGATATTCTATTAAAAAGTAATTCAACCTATAGATTAACATTTTGTTTGATACTACAATAAATACAGTAATATAAAAAAATAATACATTTATATTCATTAATATTGTATTTTAAAAATATGCCTAGAGATGTTATAATTTAAAAAAGCTATTCTTTACAAAGATTAATTGATGTGTCAGTGCCTTAATGAATATGAATAAATAATTGGTAACTTGTTGAATGCTTTTGGAAAATCAATATTAGTGAATTTTTGCTATAAAAGCTCAGTCTTCAAAATTAATTATGCTCTTTTACGAATTCTGTGTTAAATTCATCATAGTAGAATCTTATCATAATATAAAATGCCAAATGATATCTTTTATTCAATTGGAAATATTTAAAGTGTGCCTGGATAAAGTTTTTTAGATGTTTGTTTAAAGAATGTGGATTATAAATTTCATGGCTAGCCTATAATTAGTTTATTTGATTAATTATTTTAATATTTTAAAGTTGTTGTTATTATTATTATTATTATTATTATTATTATTATTATTATTAGTAGTAGTAGTAGTAGTAGTAGTAGTAGTAGTAGTAGTAGTAGTAGTAGTAGTAGTAGTAGTAGTAGTAGTAGTAGTAGTAGTAGTAGTAGTAGTAGTAGTAGTAGTAGTAGTAGTAGTAGTAGTAGTAGTAGTAGTAGTAGTAGTAGTAGTAGTAGCCAAGATGGCATCCATGCAGATAGACTGTTTCACATCAAGCTCCTTTTCACTTTGAAATATTAGTTGATTTTTTCCGTCGTAATAGGCCTAATTGATGTTATTTGTAACAGATATAGGAAGGAGAGCTTTTCCACATCTTAAAGGTAAGAGAAAAACATTTATAATTAGAGTTTTGATCATTTTTGAAAAATAATGTACAGGCAAGTGCCATTTGTAAGATTGTAAAATGGCCGATGCGTTCAATACAAATGGGAGGACTGCCGAGTATCAAAAACAAAATCAGACATTCATTCAGGCTAACAATAGTTCAATAATAATAGAATCAGACAATCCAGATCAAAATACTAGTGATCAAAATATTGAATCAGCATTTGAATCACATATTATGAAAGAAAAATTATCGGGAAAAAATACCGATAAAGCGGAAACATGCATTCGAAGGCCTGAGATTAACAACGTTAATTTTCCGCCCTTGGGAAGTAAAACCATATCTCCAACCCGAATATCAAATAAAAATTATTCCAATAGTGCAAATAAAGTCACTGAGGAAATAAATACAGCATTATATTTGCAATCGGAAAGTTATGAAAAATTAGACAAAACAAATACAACGTACCTGAAAGAGCCCGAAGCATACCCTACCAATTCTCCACCATTGGATAAAAGTGCATCTCAAAGCTCTTATTCAGTAGATTCACCTCTACTCCATCAAAATACTAGAGAAAAATCAAATGACTACCGCAATAATCAAAATTCATGCACAAATAATAACAATATGTATGCTAGAGCTGTAAAGGCCGATCTTCATGTGTCGATGGATTACGTTCAGCCAGACGCCGAGTCTTTTGCAGAGCTTATGGGAATCGATAACGATACTGAGGATCAACAATATCACAACAATACACACCAAGATCAACTTCATTATATTACGCAAGAATTATATGACCTATATACTAACAATTTTAATAAAACGATTCCACTACCGCTATTAACTTCGTTCAAAAGTTTTCATAGCGACAAATCACTCATAATGGTGGTAACAAATGTGGATGCCGAATTATTTAAATTCCCAATAGATGAATTTTATGACAAAATAACACAAATGAAACTGTGGAGTTACGTCCACCAAATACTATACCATTCCAATAACAGATATTTGTGTTTTGAATTTCACAACAAGACACAAAAAGATATTTTTAAAAAGCACGTCAAATTTTTAAATAACAAAATTATTTGCTTTATCGATTTAGAGCGAGCTCTAGTGACACAAGGCATAATTAGAAATTGTCATATTGGTTTTACGGAAGCAAATTTACAATCGCTATTGGAAAACTACGGAAAAATAACAAATTTTAATTTTTTAACGGAAAAAAGAACACCAATTCCAATTAGAATGAATGCAGTGACATTTAATATACAATTAAATAAAAATGTGACTGCATTAAACATACCAACAGTATTCCCCACAGGTAAATTACCGCTTGTTATTACCTTTAGAGGCACACCTCCTCAGTGTTTTTCCTGTAAACAGCGCACACACGTGATAAGAGACAGTCCTAAAAGAATATGTGATAATTGTGGCCTCAAATCAAGTGAAAGGCACCGATGTCCAGTTCTTTCTAAAACAATGCCCTCAGTCAGGGATAAAACTATCAAGACAAGTGAAGAACAAATGCCCATCCCACCTTCTTTAAATAACACACAAACGCAATCGCCAAGTTTATTAAACCCAGATAATATACCTATCGTATCTCCTCTAGACAACACACAGACGCAAATAACAAATAGCTTAAACACAGCTAATTCCATGCCAGATTCAAATGATGAACAAGAAATAGAAGTGGCCTCCTCTTATTATAGTGATGAAGAGCCCAGCAACCACAAAATACAACAAACAACTAAGCTTAAAAAAATAAACAAAAATGAACAACAAACTGAAATCAATAAACATTCACACCATATTATGACTCAAATGGATACCACGGAAACAACAGAATCTTCTGACAGCTTAACAGACTCTTGTAAACCAGTCAAGAAGAAACACAAATCAAATAAACAGAATGTCAACTCAACAGCTTCACCACAGGAACCGTATTGGACAAGACAATACCCCACAGGAAAATCAGAACAAATAGCACAACAGCTCGATTACACTGCAGGAGTGGATATCCACCACAGGAAACTGAGAAAAAAGAAGCAAATGGCTGCCACTAGTACTGTAAATACATCATTAGCTACAGATGCAAGTATTGACAATCGAACCATTTTGCTTCAAGAGGTTTGAACACTAATCCTCACACCCCACTTTAACTAGAAAATGAAAATAATAATCACTACAGTCAATGTGAGGGGAATCAATTCCACAAAAAGAATGCATGCAATTACAGATTGGTTTACACATTCACCTTCTCATTTGCTTTTTTTCACTGAGGCTAAATATTCTGTTAACTCCAGCTTTAAGCCAGACCATTACTTGAACAAATTTGGCTATAACAAGTTCTCAATTTCCAACTACTCAGCGGCAGGAGTTGGCTTTTTGATTCATCACACCTCTCCAATCCAATCCTTTAAAATATTATACTGTGACCAGCATATGATAATATTGTCACTTCATAATAAAGATTTTAAACTGAACATTATATCACTGTACTTATATAATAAATCTACACTAATTCATCAACTGATCAACACCATTAACCTACATTTATCTACAAACCCATACCCTACAATAATACTAGGTGATTTCAACATGACATATGAGTCTTTCGTAAGAAAATATTTGCAATATATTAACAAGAAATTGAAGAGTGCAGATGGTTTCTTTCCTTCAAACGCAATTTCATTTTACAATAGACAACATTCAACATTAATAGATTTACTCTTTTATTCACCTGAACTCCACTTTCAAATAAAACCTTCACTTCATCCAGTCCCTTTCTCAGACCATAATGCTCTAAAAGTTGAAATCAGCCTACCTACATATACCCAGCCAACCCTTTCATTATCCAACACTACTCGTCTTCTACTTAAAGCCAATGCACCAGAAGCTGTATTGTCAGAAACTTATATACAATTGAATAGATTAGACATTTTATCTCTAGCCCCAGCAGAAGCCTGGTTTACTTATATCAACATTCTCACCACTACAATCAAATGTTACACAATGAGAAATCCACCACCCACCAAAACATTAAATAAACTAGAATTGATAAGGGACAAATTAAATTCCACAACAGCCAATCCACAGTCAATAAACACTATTCTTCAGCTTAAGCAAGAATATAAAGACACACAACTCATACTGGCAAACTATATATCAATTAAAAAAGCTAAACTATATCTTAGAGACACCCACAACTGGACGACAGGTTACATTCGATGGGCTCTGGGATATAGTGGCAGAAGCCCAACCCCATCATCCATTCTCATGGCAGATCAGATAATCACAGGTGAGAATATGATTCTCCCTATATTAGATCACTTTAAAACAAGATTTCAACAAAGACCTAAACCCAATCTTGGGCAATTTTATTTTGGGATATCAAATAAATCACATAATATCACCAAAAAAGACATTGAAGCAAAAATAAGCAGCATGCCAAATCATGCACACCCAGGACTTCATGCCATCCCGAATTTTCTATATCACCATCTTAACTATTACACTATTCCTATAATATATAATATGTTGACCTTTTTGTCTCAACAGATACACAATATCCATCTATTATACCCTGTTTCAATAGTTCCATTTTTAAAAAAGATCATACAGCCATCCCCACTTCACAATTTAAGGCCGATTTCAATGTCACCACTCATAATAAAAATCATTGAGTCCATTATTAAAGACAAAATTCAGCCTTTAATACTCCCACATCTGTCTAAATTCCAATTTGCCAAAAAAGGCAACTCCATACCAGAAGCACTAATGCTATTTAGAATCATAGGAAGATATTAAAACCAAAAGAAAGGCAGCACCAGTGGCAGTTCAGCTAGACATAGAAGCCGCATTTGACTCTGTGCCAGTTGATAGCCTTCTGTGTTTAATAGGCAAATACAATATTCCAACACCAATAATGTATATACTGCCTAACTTATTAATAAATAGAAGCCTACAAATTACCCTCAATGGAAAAATATCACCTTTTTTCATTCCACATAATTCTATACCACAAGGCTCTCCACTCAGCTCGCTTCTATTTATCACATTTATTAATCTACTTCTTGCAGAAATAGAAGCAAAGCTCCCAGGTGTGTACTCCCATACACTTAGACAAACAATTAAGCATCTCACCTACATGGATGATGTAATAGTCCTCCTCCCCTCAAAACAATTGTTACCAGATTTACATAAAATATTAGAAAAATATTCAACACAATATCAATTAAAATTTAATCAGGAAAAAATGGGTGTGTGGTCCCTACTCACAGGCTCACCAATTAAGACAATAAACTCTCATCCCCTCCACCCTTTTCTTGGAATACCTTTCCACCTTTCTACAAATCAAGCAAGAATTTTAATTCAAAATAACTTACTAAATTCAATCAATAAATTAATCAATTCTTTAACTAAAGCTTATTTATCAATTCATAGTAAAATTTCTTTGATCAATATGTTAATTTTTCCTAAAATTAATTATTATGCCCCAATTATGAAATTCACCAACTCATTTATTCGCAAGATCAATTCTTTGTGCACACAGTTAATTTGGAACAAAAAAACTGTATCCATTAGTATCAACAGGCTACAAAAACATTCCAAAGATAATGGCCTTTCACTGCACAGCATTACTACCTTTTTTTTTCAAAAGGCATATAACACTATTCAAAAACTTATAACCAACTTTGAGTTTGGTGAAGTCTTCATTCCAATAGTTCCAACAGATACACCTCCACCCACTAGTAACAAATTCATACATAACCTTTTGGTTTTAATAAATAAGTAAAATAAGCAGAATGATCAAACAGCAAATAAAATAAAATACTGGGATGCATATCAAATTATAAATGCAAACTCTACCACCCATTACCATAGCAGTAGTCTTTCAATATCAAATAAGACACTTATAAAAAATTCAAATATTGGCACCTAGAACCAAAATATCTTGACTTTTTAGTAAAGATTAATCTTGATGCCTTACCAACAAATTTTTTTCTGACAACAAGAATGAAAAATGCCAACCTCAATCCAATATGTGTGCTTTGTCATAGGGATGAGGAGACCATTAATCATATTATCACTGACTGTCGTGCTCTTAACATTTATAGAGAACTAATTGCAACACTCACTGGGAGTAATGATACCATACTAGTGTTGTTAATTAATGCAATACAGGCAGGAGAATACACACATACCTTTTTTTCACACTCTGGTTTGTGCGCTGTCATTTTGTTTTCAACCCCACTTCTCGCAAATACAGAACAATTTACCTAAATAAACTACAAGCAATAAAGAAGAGGGACCAATTACTTGCCCCTTTTGGACTATTCACAGATACTTGGAAATCAATTCAGATGCCAACAACCTAATCACAATCCCACAATTACATACGGAGAAAACATTACCTGAAGAAGAACTTTATTTATTAATTTTTTTTTTTGATTTTTTACCTTTTATTTTGCGTTTTTTTTTTATTGTCATAAAACATGCCCATTAACTGATTGTTCCCCACTTTAATGCTTGTTATCTCACTGTAAAATGCAATGTAACTGATGAAACAATGTAAGTTACCTTTTTTTCCACTATGTATGACAACATTTTTACTTAATAAAGCTGTTTTAAAACTAGTAGTAGTAGTAGTAGTAGTAGTAGTAGTAGTAGTAGTAGTAGTAGTAGTAGTAGTAGTAGTAGTAGTAGTAGTAGTAGTAGTAGTAGTAGTAGTAGTAGTAGTAGCAGTAGTAGTAGTAGTAGTAGTAGTAGTAGTAGTAGTAGTATCTTTCAAAAGGACTTTATTGAATATAACTAGAAAAAGGTTACACTTATAACTATTTTACCACATGCAGATGAATTGAAGTTAATATAAATAAGTTGAAAATTGTAATTGAGGGGGGGGCAACAGAGACAAAGGTTATGCATGTGGTTTACAAATTTGAGTTTACATTTCTTTTTTAAATATATACATATCCAATCAGTTTTGTGCACTCATAAAGCTCTTAGTTCTGTTTTTTATTAGTCTTTTTTTCATCTATAGTTTTGAGTGCTGTTTTACTATAGTTCAAGTGACTGTGCAGATATTTTGAGATACAATTTTTTCATTCCTTAATCGGAGCTGTTTCATTTTGTTCCAGAATGTGTTTGGATGTCTTCTTGGATTATTGTTGTACATGAAAAAGCATTTGTACATCATAGTGAAAATAATATAAAAGTACTTACTCGAAGATGTGGGTAGCTACCCTTAACAAATGATTGAAAAGTGTTTGAATGTCACAGTTTCTTTGTTTGTACAATGATAGTATGGATGAGTGAATTTTATCAAATGTAGGGCAGGTAAAAAGAAAATGTTCTTGTGTCTCAGTTTCTCTATGACATAACCAGCATATGTCTTCTGTATTTATGTGATACTTTCTATATCTATAAAAGTGTAATGTTGGTAGTGCTTCAAGATTTAATTTGAGCAGAAAATCATAATATTTGGGTTCTAATAACCAGAATTTAAATTTTTAGGTTAGTTGTCTATTGTTAATGTTTAGAATTGTTTTTTTATCATTTAAGAGAGAGCAAATTATCTGGTATACATCCCAATATTAAAATTTATCTTGAGGTGGTGAATAAATAAAGTTTGGAATGTTAAGAATTAGTGTAAGCAAGGTTATCCAATATCCACTGGATGGTGGTGGTTTATCTGTTGGGGTAATCTTGAAGAACACTTTCATGTATGGAAATAAATAAGCATATGCAGAAATAAGATTTAATATCTTTTGACTGTTAAAAATATGTATTGAATGTAGTCCTAAACCATTTTGTATTAGAGAAGCTTGAATACATTTTAGTGAAACTGAAACAATCTTTTTCCCTACAGCAACTCTTTACATAATGAGTTTATTTTACTAGTAAAAGATTTAGTGTATAGTATTATTGGAGAATAGTATGTGATTCAAGTCATAATTAATATATTAAACAGGGATACTTTTGAGTACAGTGATAGGTAAGATTTTAAAAGTGAATCAATTGTTTTCAATTTTATTTTTAATTTTGTTTTGTATTTGTCAATACATTTCTGGGTTACTCAAATAGAAAAGGAATCTCACAAAAAAGCTAGGTTTTCCTTTAAAATGTTGTGTGTGAAATTGTCCTGTATATATTGACCATACAGAAGATTTATTCATATTAATCTCCAGATTGTATTTGTTAGTGTATGAATTAAAAATTTTCAATAGAGTTGGGATGTTTTTTAGAAGTTAAAAAAATTGAGACATCATCCATGTAGGCATTACAGGAGATGTTTGCTTTCAAACCAGGTATGTATATGCCTGATAATTTTCTTTCTATCATATTCAGTAAGAAATTGATATAGAAAGTAAAAAAAGAGCACTTAGTGGTGAACCTTGTGGAATTGAAAAGTAAGGTACAAAAGAAGGGGAATTCTTACCATTAAGTGTAATATGTATTTCTCAACTTAATAGAAGATTGGTGATTAAATATATTAAGAATCTTGGTATTGTTGTGTCTGCTAATGCTTCAACAAGGAGTTCAATCAGAATCATATCAAATGCTGATTTTATAACCAGTCGGATTACGACTGGACTATATTTTTTATTATTTCTGACAGAATCTATAACTGTTTTGAATAGAAAGGCTGCTTTCATTGTAGATGAGCCTTTTTTAGCAAACTGCATTTTAGATAGTATAAGTATAATATAGTTCTATTTTGTCTTTAATTATTGACTCTAGCAGTTTGATACCCAGTGGGCTCATTGATATGGATCTTAGATTGTTTAGTGTGGTTATTTTTTATGTGTTTTGATAAATGGTACTAGTAAAATATGGTATAATTCATGTATATGATGGACATTTTTGTTAGAAAGTTTGCTAGATTACATAGATACTGTGCAGTAAATATTTCTAAATGCTTGAATACAAAGCAAGGTATATCATGCATTCCTGGTGACAGTAGTTTGGTGTTGATGCTAATTTTTGAATAAAGTCTTTGGGAGTAAATACTGTATCTTCTTCTGGCTCAACAAGAAAAAAATGGTGCAGGATAGAATTTTTCTTCTCTTAAAGTTTGGATATGAAATGTGTGTAGAGAGGTAGCAACATGTTGTAACCAGAAATTATATGTTCTTTTATTTTAATTGCTGGTGGTATGTGAGTTGATGGCATTTGTCCCAGTGTCAGCAAATATTGTGTCTGCACCATGTGTCTGTCTGTGTCAAAAAGAGTTTCCTTTTTTTATTTCCAGGTATTGTCTAAGTTCTTCCAAGACTGATTGATAAAGTTTCTTCAGGGCAATCACATTTGAACAGCCTTGTTTATTTGTAGTACTATTTGTGATTTTCTTGAGTGTTTCATCTACAAAACCTAGAAGTCTTGAGGAGGCTGGGGTGGTGTTTGTTATGACACCAATTGTATATGAAATAATGTTAACAAAGGCAATTCATGTTTGCACTGGATCCATTTCAATATCTCAAAATTTAAAGAGATATATATATATATATATATATTTTTGAGAATAAATATTCTGGGGTTCAACATGGAAAAAGCACTCTAATTGTGTGTTCAATATATGTTATTGATCTATGTATAAAATCATTTTTCGTGAAAAAATAATTGCAGAATGATCTGATAATAATGAGCTTTTTTATTGTTAGGCTGATCATGTGATATAACACTGGTGAGTAGAAAACCAGGTCAATTAATGATGAAAACCTGCCATTATTAAATGTTACTGAATTCCGTGGGAGATAGCCTTCTTCACTAATGAGTGGTATAACTAGTAAGTGCAACCATTTTGTGATAAACCCATTGTATGCCATGTTGAAATCACCAAGTAAAATTAATGGATGCGATGAGGATGCTATTTTGGACTTTATAATTTGAATGACTATTAATTGCTGTATGATTTGGAGGTAAATAGACAAATGCTACATTCATCATCATCATCATCATCAACATCATTATCATTGTTGTTATTATTATTATTATTATTATTATTATTATTATTATTATTATTATTATTATTATTATTATTATTATTATTATTATTATTATTATTATTATTATTATTATTATTATTATTATTATTATTATTATTATTATTATTATTATTATTATGGTGGTGGTTTAATGAAAGTTCTCCAAGATGAAAATATAAAAAAATATG
This sequence comes from Epiperipatus broadwayi, assembly GCA_028023455.1. Classification (NCBI taxonomy): domain Eukaryota; kingdom Metazoa; phylum Onychophora; class Udeonychophora; order Euonychophora; family Peripatidae; genus Epiperipatus; species Epiperipatus broadwayi. The sequence continues at coordinate 802,216 of JAQFVV010006290.1, forward strand.
GGTAGTACATTGTATTTATCAATGAAATCAGGTATAAGTATGTATGCATTGGAGATTAGTTGTGTTAAACTTTAAGCTATGATAAAATATGTTAAATCCAAGTTAATAATTAATCTGTCATATGTTTTATTGATCCTTAAATCACTCTTATTCATTTCTATAACAAGAGTATCTAGAATAGACATTAAATAATTACATATGTTATCTTTCTTATTGTGCCAAATATGTACTCATACTAGTCAATAAAAAGTATATTATATATTGAATTATTCTAGTGGCATTGCTAATCACAAAAACTATTGTTTAATTAAGGTCAACTTTATTACGTCATGCAACCAGCAATTGTAATAGTCAGGTCTTATTAAAGTTATATGCTTTAAGAATAATAATGTAAGTTGGATAAATGCTTTACTCAATCATGATGGGGTCAAGCAATAAGTCTGATTCCTATAAGATGTTGGTGTTATTATAATTTATGCTTAGTGGTGCCCTCATCTCGCCACCATATTTTGTAATCTTCATAAAATTGTGAACAATGTCAAAATGTACTGCTAAATTAAATTATTTAAATTCATTGATTTTATTTTAACATAACTAGTAATATTTCATGTTAATTATGAATTAATAAAATAGCTTATAGAAATGACTATATGCTAGCACTTATTTAATAGAAAATAAACTATGTAAAAAATTATTTTTAAATGTATTAGCAAAAATACTTAACATAAAGTTTTATAGGCAGAATGTAAAGTTATACATATATTATTATATGTTTAATATAGAGCACTCAATAATTGATTGTGTGCATACAAATATATATAAAGTTGAAAGGAAAAGTAGAAATAACCACAGATAAAATTTTAATAGATATTTTCTACTTTCCTGGAATAAAAATAATAAATAAAGGGCTAAATAATTCTGGTTTAAAATAGAATTTTATTATAAATTAAAACATTTAAAATGGTCTAAATAAATTACTGTTATTATTTTGATTTTGAAATTTAAAATTAAGCATAGTTTATTTTTTAAATATTTTAATTAAAATGTGTAAATTATCTATTTTTTAATTAATATTTGTATGCATTTTTCTATCTAAGTAAAAAAGCATGCAGATCATATCTTTGATAAAATGTCCAAGTTGCTTTTGAAAAAATTATCTTTTTAAAAAAATTAAAAAAAAACCTCTGCCTTCAATTAAGGTGTTTTTATCACCTCAGATGACTCCATAAAAGTATTTGATAAAAATATTATTTTAGTGTGGATAGTAATTTTTTAAGAAGCAGTTGGCTAAAAGTTAGCTACAAAGTTTGGTTTTTTAATATTTTTGAGAAGCAGTTGGATAATAACTAGCTGCAAAGCTGGTTTCCAGAGTTATACAGATCTATCATGAGGATATAAAGATGCAAGAAAACAGCTGATATACAGTTCAATGGTGGAGTTTAAATTCACATGGAAGAAAATGATCCACTATATTGTGTTGAAATTCGTAGTGTTAAATGTGAACAAAATAGTTTGCTGGCCTAAAACTGATCAAATCCTCTACAGTAGGGAACTCATGGAATACCAACATACCTGATTAGACTCTTTTGATGCTGACAATTACCTGTACTGGTCTCTAACAAAAGAACCATCAATTGCTAAAGGAGTATTTTTTTGTATACTGATGTATTTAAAGGCAGAGAAGCACAGATAAACATATATCCAGCTGATGGTGAGTAACATTATGTATTAAAAATATCATTTAAAAAACAAGTAAATATTTTTTCTTAAGTTAAACATCTAAAAATGAAGGTTTATTTGATAGACACTGTTATATTTGGGGTTTTTTTTCAAGAGAATAAGTGAAAATATTTAAAATCTATATTTTTAAATTTAAAGACATTTCTAATTATTCAATCAACAATAATCTGGTCAAGATTGACATATTTTAATGAAACTAAAAGTTGATACTTTTTTTAAAGAAAAAAAAGGAATTTATAAATTGATATTTTTTTCAAAAGAAAAAAAAACTGATAACTAATTTTAAATTATATCTATATTTGGTTTATACACGTGTATATGTATGAAATTTATGTATGTTTTTCAAATGAAATTAATTAGGAAAAATATAACATTATTATTTTGACAAATAAAAATATAATGTAAACATTAATGCACATATACATTCCTATGTGCACAATATATGTTAAATCAAGAATTAATTTTATATACTTATTAATTTTATTTTGACAAAAATGAAATATATGAAATAGATGTCAGAATGCTTCCGCAATTAAATATGCACACACATATGTTAAATATGTTATTAAATATGTATAAAACTGAATTTCATTTATAAAGTTATGACAATATTTTATATTAAATAATAAATTATACCGCATCAATGTGCAATAATGTGTATAGGTATTTTATGTAAACCTATTGGAACATATATGTAAATCACAATGTAATATAAATATTGATTTTATGTTAATCAACACAAATATGTAAATTTTAATCACTCTTTTTATTATTGGTATTTCATCTTATTTAAAAGTGACCACTGAAAATGTTTATTTTATCGCAAGTCAAATATGATCAGAAATCACATACACATGTATGTTTGCATATATATGCCAATTGTATTGCAAATACCAATATATGTCATATAGACACTTATATATAAAATTTTAATCATTTATTTTATTATTAAATGTCAATTCAAACATGTTCAGCCACATGCCTGTGTGCTGATTGTTTTCTAAGTAAACCTAATGGAACATATATGTAAATGAATATAATAACTTGAATATTGTAAATCACATGTATGTAAATAACAATGTAATAATTATTTTTGTATATTAATCAAAATCAAATGGCTTAATTGAAATGAATTGCCTTATTGTAGAGACTTTAGTTTCATTTTTATTGTTGTTAATAAACTTAAATTCAATTATTAAAATTGTATTGAATCATCATTTCCTGGCCACATTAACAGTTATCAAGCTTATTTTTTTTAGCTAGATTTGAGTATAACAGCTGAATATATGATTGGAGATGGATATTTACTGGTTAAAGGGCATCCAGCTATTATTGATATATCCTGAAAGGGTACTAAGATTATATTCTTTAAAGCCCTACACTACATTTTTTTAGTTTAGTCTTTTAAAAATTAAGTTTATAGTTAGCAGTACATTAATGGTATTAAGTGACCAGAGCATTGATTATGTTCAGCATGTTCTAATGCTCCAGTTTTATTGTTTAGATTCTTTTGTATTCTGATGGATTAGCACTTAGTTGGTCCATCCAAGTTGTTCAAATTCCCAATCTGGAAATGGCTGCATGATTATCCTGGTCTACGGTAGACCCATTTAAATCCAGTTACCAGATTGACAGTTGATTATATTTTGTATTGTTTAAATCAAGCCACAAGATAGACTGTTACCTGTTAATTTATTTTTGCTTGTTAATCGTTTATGATAATGAGTGGTTTTTTTAGTATTATTTTTACTTATGGATGATTTTTCTTTAATGATAATTCTGCTGGATTTATAATTATACTTATAGTTCTTCTAAGGAATTAACTAACTGATCTCTTTTGATCTAACAGGGCTGATCTCTGAGAGATCTTATGATCTTATGCTTCCTAGAATATATAACATTTTTATATATTTTTGATGTTAAACATTATTTTAACATTTTTAATAATATCATATTTAATATGTAAATAATATTTATTTTCAAAGCGCAGATGATTTGAAATTAACTTATGAGAGAGTGCAAGTCTCTCAGCGCTTGTGATTATTAATAGCCAATCAGATCGTAAATACTGGGACAACGATTTAACAAGAAAAGAGTGGTAACCACTCTTAACTTTACTTGTCTGTCTATATCTATATTTTAATATCTATATTAAATATTATACATGTTTGAAAATTTTTAATTGAAATGTCTATTTGGGGTTGATGATGATTTGCCATCTCCCTGGTATGACCACCCTATTCACCCCAGGGATGACCACATTATTACCCTCCTCCCATTACAATATATATGCATATAATGTCTATCATCATCCCACATACTCAAAAATGATACCTTAAGAGTAATTATAAAATGTGAATTTCAAACTGCATGATCAATCTTTTGATTGTGCTAATTGAAATTCAGACTTTATATTTATTCACAAGGTGTCATTGCTGAAAAAATATATCATTTGGGAAGGTGATTGTCATCTTATATTTGAATTTGCAGCTAGCAATATATACTGGGTCTATTATATATATATATATATATATATGTCCACAGATGGCGTTCTACCAAAACGCCCATCAAGCGTATGTTTTGTTTACATAAACGTCAGAGTAGTTAGTATTCACTATCTCTAACTATAATTCCACTTTCAGATCATGATATCAAGCTATTTGCTATCGTCAGTGAAAGACAGGAATAAAGAAACTAGATCTAAATACAAACTCTGAGCATTTATGAAACAATTTCTATTCAGCTTGCAAGCATGAATTTTTTAGACACGTAATGTCTTCAAACTCAGCATAGCAAACCAGATAGCTATATGGGTCTGATCTCAGTTCAGCATCACCACATAGTAGAAGCCTCTGCAATCTATATCATTGCAAGAAAGACCTCAAAGGTACATTTATGATAAACAAAAATGCAAGTTAAAAAACTTGCTAACGCTTGTATTTATGTCCACAGATGGCATTCTACAAAAATGCCCATCAAGAGTATGTTTTGTTTACATAAACGTCAGAGTAGTTAGTATTCACTATCTCTAACTATAATTCCACTTTCAGATCATGATTTCAAGCTATTTTCTATCGTCAGTGAAAGACAGGAATAAAGAAACTAGATCTAAATACAAACTCTGAGCGTTTATGAAACAATTTCTATTCAGCTTGCAAGCGTGAATTTTTTAGACACGTAATGTCTTCAAACTCAGCATAGCAAACCAGATAGCTATATGGGTCTGATCTCAGTTCAGCATCACCACATAGTAGAAGCCTCTGCAATCTATATCATTGCAAGAAAGACCTCAAAGGTACATTTATGATAAACAAAACATATGCTTGATGGGCGTTTTTGGTAGAACGCCATCTGTGGACATAAATACAAGCGTTAGCAAGTTTTTTAACATGCATTTTTGTTTATCATAAATGTACCTTTGAGGTCTTTCTTGCAATGATATAGATTGCAGAGGCTTCTACTATGTGGTGATGCTGAACTGAGATCAGACCCATATAGCTATCTGGTTTGCTATGCTGAGTTTGAAGACATTATGTGTCTAAAAAATTCACGCTTGCAAGCTGAATAGAAATTGTTTCATAAACGCTCAGAGTTTGTATTTAGATCTAGTTTCTTTATTCCTGTCTTTCACTGACGATAGCAAATAGCTTGAAATCATGATCTGAAAGTGGAATCATAGTTAGAGATAGTGAATACTAACTACTCTGACATTTATGTAAATAAAACATATGCTTGATGGGTGTTTTTGGTAGAACGCCATCTGTGGACATAAATACAAGCGTTAGCAAGTTTTTTAACTTGCATTTTTGTTTATCATAAATGTACCTTTGAGGTCTTTCTTGCAATGATATAGATTGCAGAGGCTTCTACTATGTGGTGATGCTGAACTGAGATCAGACCCATATAGCTATCTGGTTTGCTATGCTGAGTTTGAAGACATTACGTGTCTAAAAAATTCACGCTTGCAAGCTGAATAGAAATTGTTTCATAAACGCTCAGAGTTTGTATTTAGATCTAGTTTCTTTATTCCTGTCTTTCACTGACGATAGCAAATAGCTTGAAATCATGATCTGAAAGTGGAATCATAGTTAGAGATAGTGAATACTAACTACTCTGACGTTTATGTAAACAAAACATACGCTTGATGGGCGTTTTTGGTAGAATGCCATCTGTGGACATAAATACAAGCGTTAGCAAGTTTTTTAACTTGCATTTTTGTTTATCATAAATGTACCTTTGAGGTCTTTCTTGCAATGATATATATTGCAGAGGCTTCTACTATGTGGTGATGCTGAACTGAGATCAGACCCATATAGCTATCTGGTTTGCTATGCTGAGTTTGAAGACACTACGTGTCTAAACAATTCACGCTTGCAAGCTAAATAGAAATTGTTTCATACACGCTCAGAGTTTGTATTTAGATCTAGTTTCTTTATTCCTGTCTTTCACTGATAATAGCAAATAGCTTGAAATCATGATCTGAACGTGGAATTATAGTTAGAGATAGTGAATACTAACTACTCTGACGTTTATGTAAACAAAACATACGCTTGGTGGGCGTTTTTGGTAGAACGCCATCTGTGGACATAAATACAAGCGTTAGCAAGTTTTTTAACTTGCATTTTTGTTTATCATATATATATATATATAAAGCTTAAACTAAATAATCTATTAATTAAATACCCCATCAGGTAAGTTAGGTTGCTCCCAACTGAAATAACCAATACTAAATTTACCAAACTTGACATTACATAAAAATAAAATATTAAATAACACAAACAATACAGTATAAACATCTTATGACTTTAACACCAATCTTCTTGTATCTCATCACAATGATTAAATTCCAAACAATTCAAACATTCATTCCCAAATCGCTGTTAAAGTCCTGAATGGATCATATTGAAAGCTTATTTTTGTTCATTTTTATATTTCAAGTACAATAAAATTAATATCAGTGATTTTAATTAGTGTAATCTTTATTATTTTCAGTTTAGCTTTAATTAATATTAAAGATTAATTATTTTAAAATAAATTATTATAAATTACAGTTGATTTCAATTCTTATTTATTAAAATAATTTGATTCAAGATTTGCAATTGCTATTGTGTTCTTTATATCCTGCTCTAAGTCATGAATGGTTTGTAATGGATATTTAAGATGAATAATATTGAAGTAAGTACATAACATGATTAGGATTTGGTCATTCCATTAGATGCAAGAAATACCTTCATACGCAGATTAAAGAATGATTGATGTTATAGCTATAAAATGTTTGTATTGGAAAGTTTTTGTGTGTGCTTGTTTTAATGTAAAGTCAATTTATAAAAGTTTATTATTGACTGACAATTTTAATTGTCTGTAATTTTTTTTTACATATATCCTTTGATGGCCATTATTATATTTAAAGATGATAGGCAAGAACAAACTGAAACATTTATATAATGCTAGATTTTACAGTATATAAATGTATACATGGATAAATCCCAATGTATGTTTACATCTTTTACTTGTCTATTTTAATATATATTATGTGATATGTTTTTTATTGCAATGTTACTAAAAGTTACTTCTTTAGATGTCAACTAAAAGATTCTCTATTAAGCAGTCATTGAAAATTAAGAAATGTAAAATGATTTTGTTAAACCTTTCAAATCTTGTTAATTACTTTGGGCAAAACAGACTATGACATACAATGGAAAGTTTTATTTTTGACACAGTGCTTTCACTCTGTCCTAATAAAATATAATATTTATGGGCCATGTTTTAATAAAATTTATATTTAAAAAATTTAATTAACATTGTCCTTTTTAATAACCTCAAAAATATTCTCTTTTGCAATATAAAACCTGAGTAAGTGTTAAAGTTTATTTTAGATTAAATTTAAAATCACTAATTTGGAAATGCAGCAAAACTTTTTATCTTTGATGTTATTTTTTATTTCAATCTAAATTGTTTGTTTTTTTCTAAAACTGTTACAATGTGAGTTTGTGCTATATGCATATATGTGTAATAATTTAAATCACTTCTCAATCAATAAATTATTAAAATGCAAAAATAAGGCACCTATACTTAAGAGCATAGTTTTGAAAGACTAATCTTACTATCTATGCAAGGCTAAAATTTTATTTATGAATTTTACAATTCATTATTAACTGCATATATTATCAATTTTCCCTTTGTTCTATATATATTTGTTTCGCATATGTATATGCATATGCTTTATACAGTGAATTTGGTTCTTTCTTTCTTTAATTAATTATATTTAGTGAGTACACTTTCAGTGTCAATTACCATCATCATGCTTGTCATAAAAGTATCCACACCTGCTCAATAAAGCATATGCACATACTACTCAAAAGAATTACAACTGCATATAAATTATAAAATAAAAAAATAATTAAACATTTAACACAACAGAAAAAAGAAAGTGAGTTTAGAAATATGAAGTGTGACCATTTGATTCCCAGAATAGCCATGTGGTGCCTCCCATTACCCAATTGTATCAAAATCAAATGAGCATTCATGTTTGAACATGTTTAAGTTAATGTGTGTTAAGCTGATAGAGCTAATTGATCATTAATTACTGAGAAGATAATAAGTATTCATACATTAGTTTTGGTGCAAAAAAGGCAATCAAAATTTTGAGCAACTTACTGATATCAAATGTTGTACAAAAATTGGTAAATGTGCAACTGAAATGTTACAACTGTTGCAAGTGGCATATGGTGAAAATGCTATGAAAAAATTGAGTGTGTTTAAGTGCCATAAGAGGTTCAAAATTAGATGAAAAGATATGATGGATGATCCCAGAAGCAGACAGCCAAAAACAATGACTGATTTTAATATTAGCAAAGTGCAAGATGCAATAATGTCTGACAGATGACTAAGTTGAAAGTGATAGCCGAAGAATTGCAGATTAATTTGAAAAACAGTTAGGCTAATTTTAAATAAAGAATTGGGAATAGGAACGATTTCTGCAAAGTTTGTGCCTTGAATCTTGGTGATGAACAGAAATAGCATGGTTTGATGTGGCAAATGATTTTTTTTCAAATACACATCTGCTTCTAAGAATAATTATGTGTGATAAAACTTGATGCTTTCAGTAGGACTCAGAAACAAAACATCAGAGCATGCAATGAAAGTCTTCAGTCACCATCCCTAAAAGGCATGCATGTCACTTTCACAATTTAAGACAATGCTGTCATGTTTCTTTGATCACAAAGAATTTAGCCCATCAAGAATATATTGAACAGAGGAAAACATTCAACCAACAATGTTATTTAAAAGTACTTCACAGATTATGAGATTGTGTTCAAAGAAAAAAGTCCATCAGAGACTGATAATCATGATAATGTGTCAAGTCATAGTGCATTCATTGTGAGAAACCTTTTGACCAAAAAATCAATTACACAACCCAACTCCCTGTGGTTTTTGATTATTTCCAAAATTAAAAACTTCTATTATAATTAATATTCAGCATAATGTGAGATAGCTGCTCAACTGTATTCCTGAAAATGAGTTTCAGGTATGCTTCCAGAAATGGAAACATCATTTTAATTAGTATATAGATGCACAACAGAATTACTTTGAAGGTAACAATAGCCACTAGTGTACATTTCCACATGTATATTTCACAAAAGTGCATTTCAGGAATTACATTGGCAGACCTTGTATATTGATCTTGACACCATTTCTTAATTGTCTTTTCAATGATTAACTAAAATAGGAGTTAGAAAATGTAAAGTGGTGATATTGTCTTATTTTTAGCAACATAAATTTCATTTTATTGTACAACTACTACTCAATCTAGTTATTCATTCAAATATTGGTCTGAAATTCTAATTACTTTTAACTATAGTGCAAAACAGAAATGTGGATTGAAATTTTCCTAAGATGTTGGAAATCCTGGTGAGTAATGTTTTCACTAATGCAGAGGCCATTGTTTACAAAGCCTATTTAAAAAATATTTATCTACATATCATCTAGTGCTATTAATGAATAATATTGTGCCAATATGTGTTTTAGCTATCTAGAGTAATGGACTCAAAAGCTAAAAGTTCCTGGTTCAATTATCAGTTAATAAAGTAAAACTAATGTTTAATCAAATGAGTAAAACTAAATCTTCAACTTGCCACTTTCATTTGACAATTAGTAATACAATTCCTATTTTTATAATGCCTTGGGATAAGCATTAACAAAATATATTTTAATAATCAATCTTTTTTACAACACGATGAAAGTTAATGTAATTATAAATTAGACTGGCAAGTTTGTGAATCTATATTAAAGGTTACTAATATATTTATATAACAGATATAATAATACTCTAAAAATATAACCTATAAAATTTCAATTTTTTATTTTTCAATTTAATATATCAAATTTACAAATAGTTCTAAACATATATAATTATATGTTTGTGAATTTATTTAAATTAATTCATTATATTTCTTGAGATTTTACATTACTTCACAATGTTTCATCATAATATTTTAAAAAATTAAAATATTTTCATGAATAAATTGGTACTATTCACAAACTTATATAGCATTGATGACATTGAAAATAATATAAATAAGTTATAAAAACATTTTTAATGTAAAAAAAATTGCTCTGTCACTTACTGTGTTCAATCTTTAACTAGAGCATTTAAACTTATGTGAGCTTCTAAATCTCAAAAAGTTTTTAATTGGAAAAATGAGATCTAGAAAGTATTACCCTTGCAAAATGTACATAATAAAAACAATATTATGCCATTCGTAAGAATAGAAATCATTAATTGCATTTTAGAAAGTGATTTTCATAAATGCAAAACATTATCCAATTAATCTGAAATCGTTTTAGCAATGTAATTGGCATTTAAAAGGAAACAGTAAAACAAATTGAAAAAATATTTTAATTAAGTCTTTTATTTTAAAATTAAAAATGTGAACAAAATTAAATAAAAAAATTAAGAACAAAGAAATAAATTATAAAAAGATAATGATATTAGTTAATTTTATTATATCAATCATAAAAATAGATATCATAGTATGTAATATTTTTATCTGTGGAAAATTAAGGAATATAATTTCTAATAGCACACTGAATATATATTTATTTAAACACAAAAATACATAAAGTTAATGAATAAATAAGTACAAATATTAAAGTTCACTCACTGAAAAATTAATAATGATGAACACAAGTTAAAAAGTAAAAAAAAAAACTTCTAAAGTTAGATGTTTATTTATTTTTTCACTCTTCTTTAATTTAAAAAAAAAATTCATTATTCGGATTAATTTTTGAAATAAACTTGATGATGAAAATTTTGTGTTCAAAAAAAGCACTCTTAAAAATAGATCTTTTTTTTAACATAACTAAAAATTTGGTTTTTTTTTTACTTCTTTCAAGTAACTAATAATTAAGATTTTGGTCTATTTGTCAATTCTCGAGTGTTTTGCTTTCAAAAATTATTGAATTTTAACATTTCACAATTAATTTTAAAAAATCCAATAATTTTGGTTTAGAAAAAAATGATTTGATTATGTTTTTGAAAAATGGAATGTTACTAGATTTATTTCATTTTATCAAACTTAAAAATTTATTTAAAAATATAATTTTCCTTTAGCTGTGAGCATTTGTTTTAGCTGCATTTTCAATTAATAATTTGGATAATTCTTAATTGAAGCCTCAGTTGCAATATCATACTTTTAATTGAGAGATAATACCATGTGAACTCAGCAGCTGATTTCAAAATTGATACTGAAGGCATAAAAGATTGGGATTTTTTCTTAGATCATTCATCAACAACAAAGAATTAGAAATCAAGCTTCTTGTCATAAGTCATCACTAGGAAGAATGAAAATAAAGTCCTGAAATAGCCTTCTAGGTGTAAGAATATGTCTTTTAAAAATAAAAAGATTTATTTGTACTGCTGCATTTTGTAACTCTCTGTGAATATAAAAAATTCAAAATTTAAAAATAATATAAAAAGTTATTGATATCTTTATGTTAAACCACTAAACATCACATGATCACCATTTTTATTCTTACATGAGCTGTTTACACATAGACAAAACTCTCCATACAATAGCACCACTCAGTGCAAACCAAAATAGTTAATGAATGCAGGAAGGTTTGCACATAAAATCCCTATCTAGTGCCTACTCATCCAATATCCCAAGACTAGTTTTTAGCTTGTGGTTTTCATCAATGAGAGCACTACTGTATGAAAAGTTTTACTTTTGTGTAAACAGCATGTGTAAGCATAAAAAATTGTGATCATGTGATGTTTAGTGGCTAATACCAATCCTACCCAATAGGATTATGATGATTATGGTTATTAAAAAACCAATGATGCCAAAAATATGGATGCTGAACTGAGTTCAGATCTATATGACTATACAAGCTAATGCGCTTCAACTGAAAACATTATTGTGTTTTCATTTTGGACTCAAAGCTTTATAGTTAGCTAATAAGGTAAAAGGTGGCTTCTGGAGGTTTACATTAGATCCTAAGATCTAGGTTCAGTGCTTTCAGATTCAAGGTTCCTTATTGATGAAAACTACAAGCTAGAGACTAGTCTGGTGGTATTGGATAAGTATGCACTATATAGGGATTTTAGTGCACAAACCTTCCACATCCATTGATTACTCTGGCTTGCACTGAGTGGTGTTACTGCATGGAGAGTTTTATCTCAGTGATATTTTTGTGCTTGGAAAAAAGTCTTGAAAATATCATGCATAGCAGAAAAAGTAAACAAGTAAATATTTATTAGATTAGATCTGAAATGCAATTGAGAATATTAAAATTGTCTTATTTTGGTTAAACCATGAGATAATTCATTAAAATTGTATAATGCTAGTTCTTAATGATAAAAAAAGCAAGCATTGATGTGATTGAATTCCATCATAACCTGAAAAATCAAACAAGAAATTATTTTCATAACATCAGCAGGAATTGTCAATGTGACAACATTTAGTTTCACATGTAATATGTTCAATAAACTCTTTGTTTTAATTTAAAAAGTATTTATATCATACAAAAAATGAATTGCATTGTAATACGTGAATATTAAAAATGTCTGTACATTTTTAAGTCAATTGCTCTGTTTTATATGTGAGGCTGAACATTTTTTCGAATGCCTTTATATAACAACATTAGTTCTACTAAAGGCTATGTTTTGTGAAGTTATTAAGGCTTTATCACATGATTATACAATTAATCTATATATAATCCAATTTAACTGAAAATATGATCGGCAAGAATCGCTTTTATTAAAATTTATTTTGGAGTTATTTTTAATACCTAAGATAAGTAAAATATGGGCAACTTTAAATTAAATAATTTACAGGAAAAAAAGTTTATTTTTATTAAATCGTTTATTGAAATCAGTTATACTTAGCTACTAATCATAAAATTATATATATATATTCATTTTAATTCATTATTTTTTAGCTATAACAACCTGCATTACTAATATTTTTAATTTAATTGATACTAAAATATTTAGTTTATATAAAATAACTATGGAATATTAACAATAATTTTGTCATCATTTTATTCTGTAAAACTGTATTAATGAAGAGATACATTATCATTGCCTTGAACAAAATATATTTTTTATATAAGATTTTTATCAAAAACAATTCTAAGTCTAGCGGTGAAAAGGTAATAAGAAACTTGTTTTATAGATAAACATTTTAGATAAAAGTATTTTTCACATATTTAATTCCATTATTTATATTTTTAGAAAAAAAAATAAAAACTAAAGAATATAATACAACATGCTCGGGATATGACAAATTATGACAAGTTTTGCTAAATAATATGTTCGTTTTAAGCCAAAAAAACTATCTATATTTTTAATTTAATTTTTTTTAATATATATATAAATAAAAAAAATATTAATATATATATATAGGTTAAGTTGGTTTTTTTTAATATGTTACAATACAAATGGAAATTGTACTATAAATATAGAATAGCATATTAAACAATATCAGTTTTCAATTATATATGTACGCATACAAATATTTATTAAATTTTGCTAATTGGAATTATTAAATATATGTAGTCAAATGAGATTAATTACAATGTTAATAATATAAGGTCAAACCATTGTAGTGATATGAAGAATCAGTTATACTCCAAGACAGGTGATAAAAAACGTTGTTCTGCAGAGTTACTGACTGATTTTATTTTAATTTATGCAGATATTGAGAGAATAATTTGATTGATGATCAGATTGTTAATTATATCAAGTATTCGATTACTTATATATGCATATATAAGAGTACATTTTTTGCAATTATTTACATATAATTAAAATTCCTTCTAGCATCAGTTCATGACATTACACTTAAAAACAAAAAGAGGATACCAGCTTTATTTCTCTTACTTCTTTTTCCTTTAAAATGTACTGTCATATGCTAACGTTAAAGGGGACTTTAATTAGAAAGTTGCAATAAATTAATCTCAAAGCATTACAAGAAAATATTTAGCACTGTAAACTATTATATATATTTTCAACAGTTGGTTATACTTATCTCAGTGCATCTTTCATTTTAGCTCAATCCTATTGTAATCATCTATCAGGCCAGAAGTCAGATCAACTTCTCACAAGCTTCATACTTTTTTTTTAATCCCCACTTCACTTTTTTTTTTCTAAATGAATGAGACATATATTACTCATGTTGTAATTTTTTTTTTTTTTATTTCCATTTACACTATATTTTTTTAACTATACTTAACTTTATATATATATATATTTCAAAGAGCTATTTTATTACTATATATATAAATAAATTCAATGTCTGTATTTCTTCAAAGCAATATCCATGATTATATAATTGAATATTTATAAATACAGTAATCAGATATATTTTAAAAATTTTATCCACTTAGAAGCACTTCTGATTATCCTCATAGTCTTTGTCAATTAACACTTTGAAAGGCTAACCTTCCCACAATTGCGACCTGTCTGTTAATTAAGTCATGTTTGTATTGGTATATTAGTATAGCTTCTTTTGTTTTTCAATTTGCAATATTTTAATGTTATTGCAATTGAAATTAAAACCATAAATACATGAATTATTATGGTTGACCATAATAATTCATATATTTATGGTTTACATTTCCAGTCAGTATTCTGCCCATTCTTTTTCTGTATAATTAAATGGATATATTAGAGTCCCATTTGTGAGGGGTCAGAGTGACTTAAAGTCAACATGGATATGATAATAATATTGGCATCAACGAGAGCTTTGAGTGTTCTGTTATCAGATTTTCAATGATGTGCTTACTGAACAGTTGGAGGGTGGAGAAGATTGAAACATGTTCATTAGAGTTTAAATATTTTTTATCCTTATAATATAAATTGAGCAGTGATTGTATACATGTATGGGATATGGTGATCTAGACCAATTACTGAGTGCTAGTTGCACAAAATACATTTATTGAAGATCATTTATCTTTTTCACATAGATGTGGTCATGTGTATGGGTTGTATAAGATAAAATGTATAGCTGTAGAGAGCTTGAAAGTTTGAATTCAAGTCTTATATATATATATATATTGTACCGGTCAAAAGTATGCTCACTTAACAAGATTCAAATCCTAAGCAAAAGTACCTCGAATCCGATCATGCTCGAGATACACAGGTCTGGAGCAGTCCTGAATTTTAACCTATTTGCCTATTCTTCAAATCTTTGACCCAATGAACGACAATTCTGATGACACAGTAAAATTATTTTAAATCCGTGCCCAGAAGCAAAGTGGTAGAGGATAAGATCAGACTGATGATGATGATCGAGGTCAGAGTAGCCTAGGAATTTACATTTATTATAGTTATTTATTAATGCTAAGCTCTTAGCTAAAGAAAGTAGTTCTAAATATTAACTCGAAACTAATAATTCAACGACAAACCAGGATTTACATGAAATAAATATATTTATTAAATATTAAACAAACGCATATATATATTACAAAAGATTAAAGAAATGTATGTATATTTTACCAAATAGTTTTATGCTTGGGACAATATTGTTTATCTACAAGACTTGGGAATTTGTTGTACAAAATTCCATCTATCACTCATTTACAGATACAATTTTATAGTGTTTTATAACTTATGCGGAGTTAATAAGCTAATTAAAGAAAACTTTTGCTACGGAGCGTTGTGGATTCTGAAATTAAATATAAAAGATCGTGACAGTTTTAACAGTATGATTTATTTGATAATGGGCAAAATATATGATTTCAATCTTGTATTTCTTAGGAGAACCATTATTTATACTTTTATTCGCATTGTTTGGAAAAGACGTCTTTTTAGAAATAAGAAACAAACAATGCACTTTATTTCGAGATTACATGATATAATAAACAATTTACTTTTATCTAAATCTATGGGATCGATAATGGTTTTTTTAAAAAAAACTTTTTAATTGAACTGAACATATTTTTATGAAATGAATCATTATCTTTAACACATCATTGCAACTTACTAAAGGTTAGGTGGACAGGATCAAATTAATGACAAGAGTAACGGTACTAGCATACGATAACGGAATAAAGCCTCATGGCGATTGTGGATATGTTATCATTTTAAAAGAATACTTGAGAGGACATAGATTTGATATGTCCGTGCATTCTGAAGGAGTGATATTGAAGGAGAGGCTGAGTTTGAGATCTCAGATCATTATGTACTGCCATCTGCAGCACATAATCCTCATAAACCTTATGTTCCACAGAGAGTAGTGTCTCTGATTATGAACAATTTTGAAAAGTAGGATGGGAGCTTCAAGCTTTCAATGTCCCCATTAACAAAACAATCAAGAAATGGAAAAGATAAAATATCAGAATAAAGAAAAGGTATGCCAGCAACGTTTATATAATTTTATATTATTACTTAAAGTTTGGAAAGGGTCTAACCTCTTGCACAATAATCTGTTTTCAATTCTGAGTCATTTAACCAATTGTAATAAAATAATAACTCTGTTTACATCATTAAACTAATAAAATTTACATTTAAGATTCGAGTCCCATATACGTATTAACTAAAGAATTAGCCCTCTGGCAATGATAAGAAAACGTGGAATTTTATATTAAGTGTCGTGATCTTTTAAAAACGGCAACTAAACAACTAAGTAAAATAAGCATCCACGATAAAATACTTTTAACTATACAACCAACCTAGCGAACGATTTCTATTTTAAATAAACAAATGGATATAATTTTATTAATGAATTTTATTAAAGTTGTGAGATTGATTGATACCAATATATTAGAGAAAATAATATATATTAAACAAAATAAATTGTATACATTTAATTGAGATGCATAAAGTTATATAAACATAAATTAAGAGTGAAAGCAAACATCTATTTAGAATTACATAAGTATTAATAAAGGATTATAGAGAGTTTACGAGCAAAACTAGCAAAACTTCATAAATAGATCTATGAATTAATTCAGCTACAAATTATAAATCACCCATGAATGTTCACATTAAGGCAGCTCTAAATTACATGATTTTGCCTAAGATATCAGCATAGTGGCAGGCAGGTTGACAATTCTACATCATCTCATATGGCCAGTCAGATGGAATGTTGATGGCTGGTAGACAGTCCAAGAGAAAAAAGAAAGGTGGATGGCTCCACTACTCATGCTTCATCACGCAGAACTTGTGTTGGCTTCTTAAAAGTAATTAACCTCAACTGACTAAAAACTCATCTGAACTTGACTAAAAACTGAAAGTAAACTCTCTCACTTTTGTTCTGTGACTCCTTTTATAACATTTTAATACTGCCCAGAATGCAATTTTATATACCAACCCTATCTCTATAATCCCCTTACAAAGAACTTTTAATCAACAATATGTTTTTATACAGATAAGGCTCGAAATACAATTTTTAGCTATTTTAAATCATTCGACAACAACTGATAAATGATTTGTTTTCGATCTTAATTGTGATTGACAATTCTAATTAAAGTCAACAAGCTGAATTCAAATCATTTGACAGCAACTGATAAATGATTTGTTTTTCAATTTTAATTAAGATTTATAAATTTTAATTATAGACAACAATCTGATTGTGATAAAGATAATTTCAGTATTTCAAGCCTTCCTCATTTTTCTTTGTTGTTACATTAAATACACACAGATATAAAAATAATTACAAATATATAAGCAAACATATTTCCCAGCAATAAAATTATTGCTTTAGTCATAATATATATACGCATCACTCAAACTACTGTTTCATTTTTACTAAACAAAAATTAATTTTACTCATCTTTAGAATGATTTGGCATACAGTGTGTGAGTGAATAGAATATATTTATAGCAAGGTCTGAATTGCGGACCCCTAAGAGGTTAGTCTAGATGGTGAAACATGAGGCATCGATTGCTTCATTCTTTCGCACTTAAAATGACAAACAAAAAAACGCAATAAAAAAAATACCTTAGTTGGAGTCTACTATCATTTTGGTGAGAAAAACAACCCTAATAAATGAGCATAAAAAAACTGCCTGTTATTTGAATTGTGTTTCTAGTGTGGAAATGACAAAATCTTTCATTCATTTCTTCCTTGTTGCAACTTATTATTACTTTAGATTTGGTGTAGGGGTTCAAATGTGAGAATGTCCATTTGCAAAATTTTTTTTTTTGACTTTGTTTATCTATGGCTGCTGCTGCTTTTTTTAATAATCGTTTCCTGGATCTGGAGGCACATATGGTTTAAGATGCCTTGCATTAAATTTCCTTTTACCCCTGTTATCCCCTTCCAACAGGAATGCATTGTCCCTATAGTTTTGTCGACTCCAGTATGGTCCATGATACAAGGGGAAAAACTTCTTGAATTCTTTTTTCGTCATGTTGCTAGGCTTTGACACTCTCAACCAAACACTATCCCTTTATTGAAATTGGTGTCGTTGAATGTGTCCCCTTTTTATATGAGACTGAGCCATCTGGTTCAATCATGTCTGTGCACCTCTCTGATTTTGGCTGGGGTCGATAGGTGGATGGTCCTTTGGGAGACGTGTCCTTTTGGACATAATTCTCCAAAATGGAGTCTTCTCAGAACAAAACCAGTGGACTCATTAATGGTATGGTTAATGTAAGATATGATTTCATCAGTTTTATTCACCCAACCACAATGATCCATAGGAGTATATGTGCAAAAGAGTTGATTGATATCTCTCATACCTCTTTCACATGGGTTAGACAGGGGTTTCTGATGGATGTTAAATGGTGCTTTAAATTTAGTTTAGACATCCAAACTCTTCATTCTTTAGATGTAAATGAAGAGCCATGGTCGGAGAGAATTGTGTCAGGTTTTTCCAACTTCCAAAAATTGCTTGCTTTGGACGACACAGATGGTGTCCTTAGAGTTGGCAGCCCTGACTGGGTATGCCTGCACATACTTGGAGAACACATCATATGTTACTAGAAGATAGCAAAACCTCCAGAATGCAGGAAGAGGGCCATAATGGTCAATTGCAAGTAATTCATTTGGTTTTGATGCTGCGATGGGTTGAATGGTACCAGCATATGATTTATTCAGAAAATTTAGTTTGTGCACTGTTAGTGCATTTTCTTAACTTGAGGAGGATAAGGCTATACATGCCAGGCCAGTAAAACTGCCTTTTTAGGGCCTCTTCAGTCTTCCTTGCTCTAAAATGCCCCAATGTTTGGTGCACATGATTTATAAGCTGGATTCTTAGTTTATGGGGAGTCATGATTTTCTATGGGTCATCTTTTCCCAGGATGTATGTTTGCAGAATGCCATCCCTTAATCGATATTGCATGTGTTTTTTCTTAATGTGGTTTATAGGATTAAAGCTACCATTCTGTAATTCGTGAATAATTTGACAATACTGAGGTTCCATCTTCTGCCAATATCGGTTTTTCAATTCGGATTCTATTGACGTGCCCTTAGAGATTGCCATGATTCTGACTGTGTTGTCTAACAATTGGGGGTCTTGTGTTTGGATTGGTACAGGGTGGCAGCGCAGGATATCAGCCACTACATTCTCCGGACCAGGACAATACTTTACACTGTACCTAAATTTTTGCAATATTAAGCTCCACCTGATGAGATGATCATTTGTGAGGAAACTCTTATTTAAGAATTCCAAGCATTTGTGGTCAGTGACAATGACTACCTCCGAGCCCAGCAAGAATTGCCAGAAATTTTTGGCAGGCCCAAACAATGGCAAGGGTCTCTTGCTCAGTGGTAGTATAATTCACTTCTGCTCCTTTCAAAGTCCGGCTTCTAAAATAGAGCACACGATGTTCTCCATCCTCACCAATCTGGAATAATACTGCACTCAGACCCCTTCTGCTACTGTCTGTCTGCACATAAAATGGCCTGAGGTCAGGGTGGTGTAGCATAACAGCATGCAGGAAATTTTGCTTTATGGCACAGAGGTCTTGATCATGAATCATCATCCACTTCCATCTTTGATCCTTTTTAGTAAGTTAACAAGGTTTGTAGTTTCACAGGCAAACCGTGGATAGAACCTGTGATAAAAATTACATAATCCTAAAAATGACCTAAGCTGTTTAAGGTTCTGAGAAGTCGGAAAATTCTCAATAGCGTCCACTTTTTCAGGGGGAACTTTTACCCCGTACTTATTTATTATGTGATCTAAAAAGGTTAGCTCTTGAATTGCGAATTTACTCTTTTCCAAATTGATTGTGATATTTTCCCTCTGGTATTCTCTGAAAAACTGTTTCAATATTTCAATTGTTCCTCAATGTCCTTTGAGGCAATGACAATATCATCGATGTAGCATACCATGTGTTGCTGCATGTCATCGGATATCACTTGTTTCAGATATCTCATTAACCCTGCCCCACTATTGATGAGTCCAAAGAAAACCCTTTTGAATACATGGGTGTGACCATTGTATCTGAAAGCAGTATACTTCTGGTCCTGTGGGTCCAAAACCATTTGCCAGTAGCTGGAAGTAAGGTCCAAGGTGGAAAACACAGTTTTTCCAGCCAGCTAAATGAATATTTCCTGTATGGGTGGAGGGGTGTCTCTCTCAGGAATTGTTATACTATTAAGATGGCAGGCATCAAGACATAATCGAAGATTTCAATTTTTTTTCTTGACCACAATAAGAGGGTTATTATATGGGGATGAGCTATGCTCGATGATGTCCCAATCTATCATTTGTTTAGTTTGCATTTCTACTTCTTCCTTATACTGGAAGGGAATTGGGTACACCTTGGATTGAGCATAGAACTCCTCTTTGACATGTATCTGGTGAATATATCCTATGATCTTATCAGGAGTGTTCAAAAATACACGAGAGTACTCCTCCAAGATTTTCTTCATATGGAGTCTGTGTCCAGGTTCTTGGAGATCTGCCTCTTGAACCTTGGTGGGTCAACTGGCTAAATGAGGCAACTTTTTCTTTTCCCTACATGTTGATTATTGATATTGATTTCAAAATGGATACTTTCATTGCATATTTGACAAGTCCCCTTGGAATAATCAATGATGCAGTGATGTTGTTGCAGGAAGTCAGATCCTAGTACTATGTCATAGATTAGTCCTGACATTATCAGGAATGTGTGGCCTATGTAAGTTTTGCCAAAACCAATCTCTAACCACACCTGATAATTCTCAGTTTTTTCCATTTGCTAGGTTTAATGTAATAGGGCGAGTTGGGAGTTGCATAATTTTGTTGTTTTCCTTGAGAGTATTTACCCATATCTGCAATACTGTAGATATTTGACTTCCAGAATCTAATAAAGTCTTCATGCTTTAGGATCTAACCTGTACTCCTATTGTAGGTGATACATTCATTGTTTCTCTCTCTTCATGGTCTTCCTTCTCATGAATAATCATATTCCTCAGGCTGATGCTATTAGACATTAATTTTTCTCTTTTTTGTTTGTCATATTGATGACCAAGCTCTGGATCCTTGTTTTCTTTTGCCTTTTTATTTCTCATAGTGTCCGTTTCTTTGACCTGTGCTGTGGTTCTTGGATTCAATATACCATTGTCAAGGGATGTTAAAAATTTGGTCATTTCTGTTATATCAGAAATTTGACTGCAGAGCATCATCCTCTGCAACCAAGCAGGCATGTTTCCCCTGATGATATGAATGATTTGAGAATCGGAATAAGGAAATCCAGTGAGAGTTTTAAACATGGCCACCTGATGCAAAAAAAAATTGTGTTAGAGTCTCTGGATGGTGAGCCTGGTATTTCTCGGTCATCAGTGTATGTAGGATACCCTCCTGACAGTCTTCTCTGCAAAATTTCTGCAAAAGAATGGCGTTATATTCTTTAAATGTTGCAAGCTGCTTTTGCAGGGACCGCCACCAATCCTTGGCTGTGGCTTTTAAATAGTGACTGGCAATAGCCACACCCTCAGTGCCATTGGCTTTGCTAAGACAAAACAATACTTGAAGACTCTCGAGATGTTCCTAGAGATTTGTATGAGGCTCACCACTGAAAATCTGCAGATGCACAAACCGTGCCATCTGTGATGATCTCGGTAATTAATGTTGTTGTTGGGGTCCTTAGTCACAAGGTTATTTTTGTTCTTCTCTGGCCTTTGCTCCACTGCCTTTAAAAAGTGTTTCCATAAAAAATTATCTTATCTTTATTTTCAGCATCAATATCCTTTGATCCGAAGATAGAACCATTTTCAAATCTTCGCAGTTCTTTTGTTTGGTCCATCAGATTCTCTATTTGGTTAGGCCCATGCTTCTCTGCAGCATCTTCAGTTTCATTTATAACTTTCATGTCTTCCATTTCTGTGTTTTCTAAAATTGTTTTTACACAGACTATCTTGTCTTTAGTTAGATCAATAGGCTCACTTTTCTTGGGACCAGGTACATCATTGAAATTATCAGCTTGTATGTCCTTAGGAGTACTAATCTTATCAATATTTAATTCTGGGCTTTTTAATTCATCAAGATCTCTTCTAAACTTCTCCATTGTTTCCATAAATTCTGCATCTTTTTCTGCTTGGTCTCTTTCATGTTTCATCATTTGTGCTGCTCGGTCTTGATTTTGTTTCATTATTTCTTGCATGAACTGCAAGATCTGCTTTTTTTGCTCTGGTGTCATTGCTCCTATGTTTTCTTCACAATTCACTTTTTTTGAAAGATAGTCAATTTTAAATTTCTCTGTTAAATATATATTTTGATTTAAACTTTTTATTTTAGGTTTAACGTATTGTCCCTTATAATTGTTTGAAAATAAAGCTAGTTTCTTTCTTCTTTTTATTTTATTTTAAACGTATTGTCACTTCTAATTATTTGAAAAATAAGGCTTGTTTCTTTCTTCTTTTGTTTTACTTTAAATGTATTATCACTTCTAATTATTTGACAAATAAGGCTTGTTTCTTTTTTCTTTTATTTTATACAGGATATACACCTATCTCCCTCCTCTCTACAACTGTCTTCATTTTGCTATTTTTTTTGTTGCTGCTGACTTTTTGATTGTTTTTCTGCACCTATAATAGACTCTTACAAAAAAATGATTAGTGATTTGTTTCAGCAATATCATATATGTTTTCTCATTACAATTATACATAGCAAAATAGTGGAAAATAATTAAACTCTCTCTCAACCCCTAACATCCTGGTTTGAACTCATTTTGACACGTAGTTTATTATATTACCATTGGCACATTTATATGGTGCCAGCCAACAGGATATAACAAAAAAAACAATTCCAAATACTTCTGGGCTACTCAACTAGTAAATATAAATAAGTATTTGTTCCACATTATAACTCTATTACATATATAACCTAAAGAAAATACACTAAATATGACATATACTTTGTTACAATTTCAAGGTTTATAACTTATGGCTGACGTACATGGGTTTTATTTATAAACATTTTCATTTTCACATATATAACATAAGAAACACATTTTATATATTTGTAAAACCAGATACAGAAAGAAAACATCACTTATGGCTGAAGTACATGGGTTTTATTTATAAACATTTTCATTTTCGCATATATAACATAAGAAACACATTTTATATAGTTTTAAAACCAGATACAGAAAAAAATTCATTCACTTATGGTTATAACACATGGGTATCAAAATTCTTTTCATTTTTACAAAAAAGATTGTAAAACCAGATACAGAAAGAAAACATCACTTATGGCTGAAGTACATGGGTTTTATTTATAAACATTTTCATTTTCACATATATAACATAAGAAACACATTTTATATATTTTTAAAACCAGATACAGAAAAAAATTCATTCACTTATGGTTATAACACATGGGTATCAAAATTCTTTTCATTTTTACAAAAAATATTTTTTTTTTTACATTTGTAGCTATTAACATGGAAAAACAATATTTTTCTATAGTTGCAAAACCAGATACAACAAAAACCATTTACATTTATGGTTGCGACACATAGACATTGGTTTTAATACAAAATTTTCAAATTTTATATATATAAAATCAGAAAACAAACTTGGGTATGAAGGAAATATACATATCTATCATCAATGATCTCTTACAACCTTTTTTTAAAACATACATATTAACAGAATTCAGTACTCAGGGTATGTGGGTGTTTATATCGAAGCCTTACTTGGGAAGCCAAGCCCGGAAAAAAAATCCACTGTACCGGTCAAAATATGTATGCTCACTTAACAAGATTCAAATTCTAAGCAAAAGAACCTCGAATCCGATCATGCTCGAGATACACAGGTCTGGAGCAGTCCTGAATTCTAACCTATTTGCCTATTCTTCAAATCTCTGACCCAATGAACAACAATTTTGATGACACAGTAAAATTATTTTAAATCTGTGCCCAGAAGCAAAGTGGTAGAGCATAAGATCAGACTGATGATGATGATCGAGGTCAGAGTAGCCCAGGAATTACATTTATTATAGTTATTTATTCACTAAGGCTAAGCTACTAAAGAAAATAGTTCTAAATAATAATTCAACAACAAACCAGGATTTACATGAAATAGATATTTTTAATAAATATTAAACAAACGGATATATATATATATATATATATATATATATATATATATATATATATATATATATATATATATATTACAAAAGTTTTAGGAAACATATGTATATTTTACCAAATAATTTACCAAATAGTTTCATTTTTACTAAACAAAAATTAATTTTACTCATCTTTAGAATGATTCGGCATAAAGTGTGTGAGTGAATAGCATATATTTATAGCAAGGTCTAAATTGTGGACTCCTATGAGGTTAGTCTAGATGGTGAAACATGAAGCATCGATGATGATTAGGCATCGATTGCTTCAATATATATAATAAGCTTGTTAAAATTAAAGTATATTGATAAAATCAAAAAATACAGATTTTTTTAAAAACAAGATTAAAATAAAGAGGATTCACAAAATTGAAAAGACATAAAAAGACTTTGACCTTTAGCATCAAATTAGAAGAGGAAATGTAATTAATCAAGCATAGACAGGATATAAGATAAGGTCTTCCAAGTAAATATAAGATGTAGTCTTTCATGTTTTATTTTTGAAGATAGAAAAATAAATTAAATAAAAGTTGCAGTTTCTAAGTAAATAATTGTGATATTAATAAGGCTTTTTCATTATAAAGGGGCAGATAAATAAGATAATTTTATAAGACTCTCAATACAAACTATTCAAAAAGAAAGTACAGAGTGATGGGATTTAAAGTTAACAAGAGCAAAATGAATAAGACATGAATATGGTGTTTTGAAAACTTAATAGACTCATTTTCTAAATGCAGACTCTGTAGGCAGAATTAAAGTAAATTAAATTTTAATGCATAATGGAGATGAAGATAGTACATGTGATTCTATGCATTTTAGATGTGTGATAGATAGTGCATTTCTTATATTTTATTTGGAAAAGATCACAATGAAAGGTACTTTAATATATATATATATGTATATTTAACGGTAAAAAATATTATAGTTTAAATTCTTTAGTAGCGCTTTCAGTTACATAGTCATCCTCATCAGCTTTAAATGATTTTCAAATTTTAATGTTGCATAAAAATCCATAAGCTGTGTATGGCCATATTTGCAACTTGCCTATTAATAACATTATCTTTATATTTATCTATTAAAATTACCTCTTTAATTTTCCTCTTTTTATGATTCCTTTCTTCCATTAATATTTTTATTTAATTAATATTAAATGTAAACCTATAATTACAAGTCTTTTCATGGTCAAAGAATACTGAAACTGTATTAAATTGACTATTAATTTTAATAGATAAATATAAAAATAATGTTATTAATAGGCATGTTGCAAATACGCTGTATACACAGCTTATGGAAATTTACGTTACATTAAAATTTGAAAATCCTTTAAAGCTGACAAGTATTACTACATAATTGAAAGAGCTACTAAAAAATTTAAAATATAATATTTTTTACCATTAAATTGTTTATTTATATATTACATAAAATATTTTTTATAACAGGTATTATACATTTACACGATCCATTGAAGCTCACACTTCATCTGCAAATTGGTTTAGCTGGATCTCAAGCTTATTTATAATACATTTATAATCTTATTTAATTATAAATATTTGTGAATGAACCAGCACATTCGAGCAAAGTGGAAAATATTATTGATATCTTTAGCTGTCAATAATACTCATGATCAGATCGAGCTATCAATGCATAACATGATCACATTTCCAGATGTAGCCCACCTCAGCTGCTAGATTCAAACCCCTACTATCCAAACACTTTATTTGTTTCAGAGTAAAACCCAGGCACCAGCTAGTCTAAAACTAACATGTTCAGACAATAGGCCGATAATCCAGTGCTCAACAAATCCCTTAACTATCTCAATTACTTGTAATCAATAACAAATTATAGTTTCAATTAGTGGTTAAAAGAATTGATCGATAAATAAAGCTTTAAGTTTAAAGGCAATTTATTTTAATTATCATTTATTAAACTAATTTTGAATATTTTATAAATCTTACTTAACTAATCACACATGTACATTTTAAATTCACACACTATAATATCTTATGAAAAAGCATTAAATAATATTTGAAATTTAAAATACAAAGAAATCAATATACTAACGCATGGATTCACACATTTTAAACACACATATTAATAGTTCATCTCTGTATGCTATAGAGTTCTTAAACTTGGCTCTTGGAGCTTTATGAATGCAATGGCTAGTTTAGAAATGAGTATAATAAAAATGTCATTACCTAGGATTTTGAACATGGATGCATCTTGCTGTTTGCTGCTTCTAATAAGATATCTCTTAGTTAGATTTGAAGTTTTCTTGTGAATATTTGATGCTGATTATTTCAAGGCATTTTCTTTAAGACAATTAGATATTGAGCGGCTTCAGAATGTTATGAAGGCATCACCCAAGATCAGGTAAATTGGCTGTTTTCATCGGACTTCAGGCTAGAAAAAGTTGTATGTTTTCCGAGGTTTTAACACTGCATTCTTGATTTTGGATCCATAATAAACTGACTGATATAACTCACCGATAGATTGTACTGAACTGTTATCTCAAATGCAACTAACTGTCCGATAAAAAATTTGACTATTTATACACGAGACATGTTGTCCTTTTTTGATATCCTCCAGCAATATCTGTTGTTGAAATTAATTTGATAATCTCTCAATTACATGTTTTTGAAGATTGTTTAATAAGTAACCATGCAAACATGTTGTTTTGTATTTTTAATTACTAGCCACTACTGAGTGTTTTTTAAATCTTTTAACTTTCATTTATTTTTAATATTTAATACACATACATTATATTCACAGTCACACACACATATAATTTGAGATCCATTCACTATTTAGTTTTAAGATGAACCTTTTTTTTCCTTTCTTTAACTTAAATAAAAGAGATTTATGTTTTTAAACTTTTAACTTATATTTCAATTAATAATAATAAGAAAAAAACCCTTTACTTCTTTTTATGAAACTTTAACTTGATGCTTCTAAGCAAATCCTCCTCCCCCCTTTTAATTAAATAATTAACTTTTATTTCAAAACTCTTACACTTTTACATTTTCTTTTATGAAAGATTTTTATTTTAATAATTTTTTAAACAAAATTATTATGTGCCAACACAATGTTGGTACAATATATATTGTAATGGTCAAATTCATCTATCTCACTAACACACTGCAGAATTTAAACCCAGACACCAAACTCAACACTAGGAAGGGCTGCTTCCCAGAAATCCTAAGTACGAATCCAAAGTCTACACTCCACAGCACCACCTACATAATAACACACCTGATGCTACTAATAATAAAACGTTTTACTGGTGCCGATGGTCAGGAAGAGACAAAAGGCTCTATACTACAATATAAACTTAGGTTTGGTAACTAATGTCTATGGATGGTACAAAATAGATATATAAAGGGGATGTAGACTGAGATAGTGTGTGGATCAAGAAAGTAAATAATTAGAATCAAAATAAATAGTAAAATTCAAAAGATTTATTGATTTAACAAATATATATGTGCACTGTATGTGTATGTAAGACAGCAATGTTGAATAATTAAAAATATATGTTGAAACAAAACATCAATCAAATTTACATAATGGCTTGTTAATTAATTCTCTATATCTCGGGTTAATGCAATAACATTACAATAATGTGCCTAAGTAAAATTAATAAGGAGAGTTTGCGAAGATATGCGAGGTGCTTTGAGTAAATATAATAAATTATTGAATTAAAAGATTTGAGATAGTAAAGATTTCAATAAAACATTTATTGAATTCGAGAATAGAATGGACTGATACTCATTAAGCTATAAGATAAGAGATGTGATCAAGATGTGCAAATCAATGGAAATAACTAAATTCACATTAAGGGATTGGTGGTGTAGTGAGAATTTAATGTAAAGGATGAAGGGTGTGGTACATTAAAACCATGGAGCTTTGCAAAATAAAATAACTGATCAATAAATAAGAAAATGATACATGTGATGGCATCTTGCCATAAATCTGTTGGAAGTTGGGTCATGTGGACTCATCCAAGTACTTAGTGATTGCATGACAACTGTGTAGAATTCCCAGATGTGACAATTCTGGTGCACACTCTAACTGGGAACCACAAGAAAAAAGGGGGAAATGGTCTTGGTCATTTAAAGCCCTTGAAGGAACAAAGTGGTCTCAAACATCCAATACACCTACCAGCAATACTCTAACAAAGTAAACAAAATATTTTAAAGGGACTCATTTTAGTTTAATAAGGCACCCAATCAATTCCCAAATATTTATTTTAAGAAAGTCTGCACATTCTCAACCTCAAACATACAAGTTTTGGAAATTAAGCAAAAAAAAATGATAAAATATATTTAAAATGGGAAAATGCATAATTACGGGGTTTTATAAGAATACAGGAATTAATATGCAATCATGCATTTGTATACTATTCATTCATTAACCTCACACATATCCTCACATTATGTTAAAACAAATAGAGATATGAATTCTTAAATGCAAAATTATTTAATGATTAAAAGATAGTAAGACAGCCCTCAAACAAGCGATTTAATGAGATATTAAAATAGGATCAATTTATAATTAAAACATGCTAATCTGTGGCATATTAATTTATGAAAAAAAAGGAGTAATTTGCTTGATCGATGGCTATACTGGCACACCATCATAATAAAAAAAACAGATTAATAAATACAAAATATTAACCCAAGTATCGAACCAGAGCACACTAATTAAGTTACAGAAATTTTACAAAAAAGATTTTAAGACAAAAGAAAAATTAAATTAGCTATAGCTTATAAGAAGGAATATAATTTCACAAGAGCTCTTGGGTTAATTTGGTTACCTCATTGGAAGTAAAACATTCAAATGCTTTTTCAGATGGAGACTTTTTTAGTTTGATGGCAGAGCATTTACAAGAATTTGGCAGTTATGTTTGGTTCAAAGTTCACATCTTCAGCAGTGGTGGCAGTTTTTAGAGCTTCTTAAGTGAAGGCATTAGATGGCATGATGGGCATCAGACATCTATTTCCGAAAAGAAAATAACCTTTTTGCTGGCTCTAGTCTGACATTTTAAAATTCTCATTAAAGGCTGGGGTGTGCAATTCTCTGAATACACAGGCCTTTAGCTTTTTGTAGTGGAATAAATTCTTAACTCTCAGCAAATTCAACTTTTACAAAATAGCTTTTTGACTCCCAAATATAATTGAAGACTTTAAAATTTACTTGATGACTAATTTCTGATTTTCATAAAAAAATTGCTTGAAGACTAATTGCCCACTATTTCTTAAAATAAAACCTGCCCTATTTATATCAGAGCTGTACAATAATAATGCCCTGCAGTGTAACAAAACATACCCAAAAAAAGATTTGCTATCTAATCAATGCAGTAATTAAACTTATCTGAACATCGAAAAAAATTTAGTAAATGTTATAATTAATTTTACTATTGTTAATTACCTTGCAGATATTCGGATTAAAACTTTAATTTCATTTAAGAAAAACTTTCGCTAATTAAAATACCTTAAGTGGACATCTGCTGTTTTTCTTGATAAGCCACTAGAATATATTAATTAAAACTATTGTTCTCTTACCAACCTTCCTTTACATTTTACATAAAATTGATGGCATGATTTTAAAATCTAATAACAACTTATTTCTTTCTTTTAATTTTCAATGTTTAAATCTACTTATGAGATAAATATAATTTTATTTTAAACTAAAACAAATATTACGAATGTAATATATTTTTTTATGAATAGATTTAAATAGAAATAATTTTAAATGACAAAATATTATTTTAACTTAAGTTTTTAAAATAAAAATATCGCAGTATGTGTGTAAATACGACCTATATAACCTACTTCTTAAACGAATATTTTTATATATACATACACATAATTTATATTAGTTATTTATGCTGGGAATTATATATTGAAACAGTCAGTTTTATCCATCTGCCCGTTTCACTTATTTTACCCTCACATCTATCTCTATGCCAGGTTTAAACTCTCCCAGAGTACCCATCTAAATAACAATAAATTATTATAGATGCAGAATCACACACACACACACACACATATATATATATATATGCGAGAAATATGTCTGTAATTTAATTGAATGGGTATAGATTACAGATATGTATCAATTTTATAAATATTTCTAATTTAGGAAATATTTTAGTCTAAATTATTTATGTTAATGGTATATATATTTTACAGATAGGTAAATTCGTTTTATAGACATTTCTATATTAAGAAATATTTTAGTTAAATTATTTAGCAACTTTATTATTGTATTAGTGAAATCACATATACATATCTCCTGTTATTCTGCATTTATTCTACCACCTCTGGTTATAAAGTGTTTTCTGCTAATTACAGGGTAATTTTGTCAAGATAACATTCGATTTTGGAAACAGATTTGATGTAGGTCACGCATTTAATCCTAAAATAGTCCTAAAATAGTGTGGATATTGTTTGAAATATATAATGTTAACAAGATAAGCAGGGAAAACAGAATCTAAAATTACATTGTTATCACTAAAATTGTTTGTCTAAATAAAGAAATGAGTTTTTTCTGCCAGTGGGAATAATTAAATGTTTGGCTAAAGTAAAATGGATTGTTCAGCTATGCAAAAAAATAACAGGTGTGCAGATTTCAAAAGGTATAAATACTTGAAGTTTTATTAACAAGGATCAATCATATATATATTAAGTGAACTGTAGATCGAATCCACATTGGTTTCACCTTAAAATGTGCGAGTAGAGGCTGTAATTCACCACCTCTCCTTGCGGAGAATGGAGAGTTTCGGTCCAATGAAACCTAATGCCATCACCAGCCAAAAGTAGCACATGGAAAATCTCTGTTAACTGTGCATCATCATCAAGAGTCAACTTATTAATTATCGTCCCAAGTGCTTCAAAACCAGCTGCGATGGAAACAACTAAACGGTAAATTTTCTCAGAGCTCTTGTCTATAAACTGTGACTTTCGTTTTCTATTTTAAAAGCTAGCTATCCACTAAATCTGCTTTCATCAAACACCTTTGCTAAAATGTACAAAGAAGATTGTTAAATGTTAAGTCTTGCTGATTATAAAATTTAAATTCTCTTTTATAATATAAAACTCGAATGCTCTTTTAAATTGTAAAACTCCTAATAATCTATTTTAAATGTACAATTTTCTGTGGTCTTTTTATGCCTATTTCGAAATCTATTCAATTTTATTTTATGATTTTATCATTTTAATATAATATGTGTATTTAATATGCC
Source organism: Epiperipatus broadwayi (assembly GCA_028023455.1). Taxonomy (NCBI): domain Eukaryota; kingdom Metazoa; phylum Onychophora; class Udeonychophora; order Euonychophora; family Peripatidae; genus Epiperipatus; species Epiperipatus broadwayi. The sequence continues at coordinate 834,209 of JAQFVV010006290.1, forward strand.
AAATGACTCGAAACCGCAAGTTTATAAATATCATTTTAGCGTATTGATTTACGAAGATAATTTCAAATCTTCATTATAATTTAATATTAAATAATTGAATTATTATTCTTCATTCTCACTCGAGATCATATTATATTACTGATTAAGTTTTGGGTATCAATATTACAATAATCAGTTATCTAGCTATTTTATGCAGTTTGCTTAATTTTTGTTATGAATTATAACTATTTATAAATATAACTCGTGTATCATCGGAACTAGCATCGGAAATATTCTCAAAGTATATTTTAATATTTTATTCATAATTACCCACAAATATGCTTTATCCTCCTTAGATTTATTTATGTTGAGAAGCAGGTGATAATATTAAACTAGGTTACTAATTAATTTAGTCCCTTAATAGTATATTTAAAATACTAAATTTGAGAACTGGATTATATAGACATGCAAATATACGCTATCTAATATTAAGGCATGATAATGTAATGTTATGCAATTGTGTTATATATATGTATAAGTTGCGGATGTGTCTTTACAAAGTATGCAATGTACACTTATCAGCTTGCTGCATGATTCTCAATGATGTGCTGGCGGAGGTCACTCTCATCCACTTTAGTTCAGGTTCAAGCACACTTTTAGAACTAAGGCACAAGGACCTAGATGATTCATAATGCTTATCCGACTACCTGAACTACTAATGTTCTTATTCATGGCAGGTTGAGTGGTCTTAGGGCAAACCGAGTCTTTGGAGACTGAAGCCTGTGAATAATGTCTCATTCACACCTTTTTGCTTAATTAATATTTTAAAATGTGCCATAGAGGATATAGGTAAACCTATTATAAATCAATTTTCTCTCTCTTTTATATTAAACACTTATCTAGCATTGGTATACATCCTAATCTAGGTGAAGATGCTAACCTGTGTATCTCTGAGCCTAATTACATGCTCAAATTAACTTTGTATTAAATATACGCCATAGGAGCATTATGATAGTTAGTTATATAGCTTTGGCTATAAAGTTCCGCATGATCTAGCAGACTACAAGAGAGCTAGAAATTTGGCATATTAATTAATATAGGCATGAAGTTCCAATACCACAATACACATTATTAAATGCTTATAGAGAAAATTATAACATGAATCTCAGCAGTTATCTAATGCCTGTGAGCTTTATACTTTATGTTCTCACCATATAATTTGGTATGTTTTAATTTATTGTTTGCTATTGTTTTATTAAAGTAATCATATTTAAAATTATAACTCGTTTGCATATTTTATTGTCCATGAATCCATTTTATCCAACTCTATATTTAATTATACATACACTATTTCATATATATGTAGATCATCCTGTTAAGTTCTATAATTAATTACTTAGCCATATGTGTATATATCTTATCAAATCAGTGACAAATTAGTTCAATTATGAGTCTCTTGTTTTACCGAGAGTGACTGCTGGACCGAGAGTGAATTGATTGTCTGTGTACATTGAGGAATGTCATCCATAAGATAGTAAATCATTGAGCAGAGGTGAAGGGATTGAATGTTGGTCGGATTCTGGATCACAGCATCTGGATTCGATCAGCCTTAGTGAATTTTGCCTATGTTCTAGATTTTGTTACGTGGAAAGACAATTCTTACCATTACATAGGTTTTTTTCTCTGAGTTCTGATTTCCCAACAGGAGCATTTACTTAGTTACATGACCCTGAGCAAACCATGAATGAATCTGGCATGAGAGAGGGAAAATGCATATGTAGATTTTTTTTTCTCTGGATTCTGACGTACCAAATAGGGCATTTGAATATAAATCCACATACCTGAGAGGGGATGTTGACATGGGTATGTTTCCATATCACTTGTTGTATGTGTGTAATTTTTTTTCTGGGTTCTGACCACCCAAACTTTTGAGTCTACTCAATTACTCCCACGATCATGAGCACATTAGCTATATATGTGTATGTGAAATTTTTCTTCCTGAACCGAATATATGTAGAGAAAAGAGATATGCGTATATGTGTGTATAATTTTTTCTGTCCAAGTTCTGATGCTGTAAATTAGGAATTTCGAATAGTATACACACACTTCCTTTGATTGATGTATGTATAAATTATTTTCTCTGTAGGTTCTAGGATTTCAATTGTATAAATCACACATATATCTTGAGTAAAAAATTTTTTTCCCAAATTCAGGTTACAAAGTAGAATAAATTTTAAAGTTGTTTTTTTTAAATCCCTCAAAATATATATATATTAATTTTTGTTGTTGCTCGATCCGTTAATTATTTTCCCCTAATGGAGGTGGATATGGGAAATATATATTTGTACAATTTTCTCTCGGATTATAAACGCCCAGATGTTAGATTTCGGTAATTGTTTTACATGACCATTAATTGAATGCAGATGGTTAGAGAAAGAAAGGATAGGTGGAAGGGGATATATATATATGTGTACTAAATTTTTTTTCAAAAAAATATATTTATTGATTTTTTTTTCCCCGAGTTTTTAACACAACAATATAGATTTTATAGTGTAAACACGCACATACCTAAATGATAATTTTGGTTTATAAAAAAAAAAAAAAAAGTATTGCAGAAAAGAGTTTATATATATATGGGATATGAAAAGTTTTTTATATATGCGATATAAATTTTTTTAACACGATTCCGGATATCCAAGCATGAAGACCTCGATCTAGTTCACACACTGAATATGCGTGAATGTGCGTGCATAACTATGTATACATTGACATTAATGCAGGTAGAAAATTTTCGCCCAGGTTTGAATACTTTATTGAGAAATAGTAGTTTATTTCATACACTGAGTTGGTCCATATCTTCTCACTCTGTGTCAGTAAATATATATATATATATAAAATTTTTCCAGATTTTTTTAAATTTTATTTATATGCCATAACTTCTGTTATCAAAATATGTTGTATGTATGTTTATAATATATTGACGCAGGATATATCATGTATTAATAAAGATTTTTTTTTTGGGTTCAAACTTTGTCAAATCCCCAATCCCATTAGTCAAAAGTTAAAATTATGAAACAATATGGGGATATAAAATATTTTTCTCCCATACTATATATATGTAGAATTTTTTTATTGGCATATACTAGAGAGGTCAAATGATTTTTTTGTTCTCTTTTGCTGGCGCAGATTAGATATATACACAAGGGGCTATTGAAATGAAATACTTTGTTATTATTGGAGTGGTCTAATAAGCAACTACATTTTTTTTGGTATATGACGTACATAAGCTTAATGTTACTTACTCACTGATGACTGGCGCTCAGAGAAGACCATATGTCTCTCATTATAAATGTTGTCATCAGGAGTGAGAAAAGCATATTAATAGTAAAAGAAATCAAATGTTTTTTTTGGTAATATTTTAGAGTTGGATATGGACAATGAAACGAGTTGGGCAAGATTCATAAACTATGTTATTGTATGGGTCCTCAAATAAAATTAAAACTGGCATAGTAATGATAATAATAATATTAAACACAATAATATCTTTATAATTTTTTTTTTATTAGTAGAAACAGTTGCAGTTGATTTAAAAAGGGACAGGCACTTGGTAAGAATAAATTTTGTTTTAATAAATATTGATTCATGAATTTTATATAACTTATATTTTAAATTTATAGTATTATAATTTATGAATTATATCGATATTAGGCAGAAAATTTAATAACCATATTGGACATAGCTATTATAATTTAGCCAAAATTTTTTGTGTTAAGTATGACACTATATATTATGGAGATAGGGCAAGCTAGTAGTGAGTTAAAGAAGGCTGAGGCAATTGGAAAGTTGGACCATGGGTAGAACCATTCCTGGAGAGGAAGAGTGGTGATAAGCCATATTTATATAACTAGATATTGTAAAACGAAAGAATGGGCATTGGTACCAAGAAAAGGATAGAAAGCCCCATATATTTCAAAGATCCCACCTTGGTGCAACTGATCATAAATGCACCACCTGTCATGGATGCAAACTTCCTTACTATGTTTGCCAAACTGCAAGAGTGGTGGAGGAAGTCTGAAGAGAAAGATCAAAAAAATAATGGCCATGAACCAAAACATAATGACCATGAACCAAAGTATGGAAGCAAGAATTCCAGGGAAGTTAGAAGAGAACCAGAAGAAAATGGAAGCGAGAGACAGAGCAATAGAAGAAAGGCTACGAGAAAGTTTGGAGGGGTTGAGAATAGACTTAGGCAAAATTTCCAAACTATAAAGGTCAAGATTACCAAGCTCTTGAATGCTCAAAAAGAAGAGATAGGACAGGCTATTCAGAAACTAGGAAGTGAATGCGAGGCCACTAGGAAGATGGTTGAGACTCAGAAAGATTCATTAGGGGTAGTGGTAGGAGAAATTAAACATGGATTAGAAATGAAGTTAACCACTGCCAAAGAAGAACTGAGAGTGCAGGGGAAGACCATCAAGAAATTGCAGAATATGCAAGGGGATATTCTGACATTCAGGAACTCAAGGAAATCCTCAACCAGGTTCAAACCTCTATAATACCGAAACCAACTGGCCAAGGGGACCATATTAACCCTCCAATGGGACAGATACTTATATCCCTGGGAGCCTTGGTTAATCCAAAAGATAGTGATGACCTGAGTAGGGAGATAGAAATGAGTAGGCCTAAAGAGCTGAGGGCTATAGAAGATACTTTACCCAAGATTATGGAGACTGGGATTGTGGATGGGTCTCAGATTCCTCAAAATCCAGCCACAGAGAGTATAGAGGATCAAATGTACCAGAGTATAGAGAAAGAAACTGCAAATGGTCCATCTGAGCTAGGAATATTGAGTGGAGCTGAAAAAACAGTAGTCCCACAGTGAGATGGAGTGTGGCACTGCTGGAACTTAAGTAGAGGATGGTATACCACTCTGGTTAGGGAGTCCTGAATAGGGTTAATAGACATCCAGTAAAATTTAAACACATGAAATGCCAACAGTTGGCAGTGTTGACCCATGCAGTAGGCAGTTTGGGCCATAAGGATTTCAGAGACTTTCATTGCTGGCAAGGTAGACCTCCAGAGTCCTTAGAAAGTAATCAGCTGTTTAAACTGGAGCATAGGTTTATTCAAACCAGTTATAGTAGGTTGGATGAAAATCAAACTGTGGCTCTTGATCTGGAGAACCATTGTTTTTGCTGTGAACCTTGGAGTACCATTGGGAAACCATTGGGCTGGTCTGATTTACATGCCAATCTTTCAACAGTGTTCCACAAGAAACCACCAGACAAATCATCCAATGGGTCTCTTGTGTTTTTACAGTGGGATGAAGGGAATCAACCCTTAGTCAAAACTTTGTCCACAGAAGGTTACAGAGGTAGAGATTGGTGTGCTGCCAAGAACAGATTTAAACCTAAAACCACAAGAGTGATACCAAGGGGAAAACATATATATAAATAGGATGTGGAAAGATGAGATGGCAATAGCATTGAAAAAAAGTATTATGGTCATAGGAGTTTACCGTCCTCCTAGACTAAAGCCAGATATCAAACAACCCTCAGATCCTACCTAAACAATCATAAGTAGATAGACCAAACCCCTACCTTTTACTTGTATATTAAACTAACCAACCCTGGGGTTTACTAACATCATCTATATTACTTATACATTTGTTTTTTTATATCACTTTAGAAATATAGTTTTTTCTATATATATATATATATAAATTTTTATTACTCATTAGCTTAGGAAGTTTTTTTTTGTTGTTTTATATATCTCATTTTAATCTATGTTTTATTGGGGTGGAGCATGAGTATGATAGTTAAGCAAGGCTAGGAATACTTTGTGATGTGTTATGATAGGAGTAGAGTTTTAAATTTGGTTGTTTAAATAAAAACCAACATATGATCATTAATCATTAATAATCCAGATTAAGTAAATGCATTTTTTTTGGTTTTATTTTAAGTAAGTTTGGGGATATGAAATGGTCAGTGTCATCCATCTGCTCATTTCACTTATTTTACCCTCACATCTATCTATATGCCAGGTTTAAACCCTCCCAGAGTACCCATCTAAATAACAATAAATTATTATAGATGCAGAATCAAGTATATATGTGTGAGCAATATGTCTGTAATTTAATTGAATATGTATAGATTACAGATATCAATTTTATAAATATTTCTAATTTAGAAAATATTTTAGTCTAAATTATTTATGTTAATGGTATATATATTTTACAGATAGGTGAATTCGTTTTATAGACATTTCTATTTTAAGAAATATTTTAGTTAAATTATTTAGCAACTTTATTATTGTATTAGTGAAATCACATATACATATCTCCTGTTATTCTGCATTTATTCTACTGCCTCTGGTTATAAAGTGTTTTCTGCTAATTATAGGGTAATTTTGTCAAGATAACATTCGATTTTGGAAACAGATTTGATGTAGGTCACGCATTTAATCCTAAAATAGTCCTAAAATAGTGTGGATATTGTTTGAAATATATAATGTTAACAAGATAAGCAGGGAAAACAGAATCTAAAATTACTTTATTACTAAAATTGTTTGTCTAAATAAAGAAATGAGTTTTTCTGCCAGTGGGAATAATTAAATGTTTGGCTAAAATAAAATGGATTGTTCAGCTACACAAAAAAATAACAGGTGTGCAGATTTCAAAAGGTATAAATCCTTGAAGTTTTATTAACAAGGATCAATCATATATATATATATATATATTAAGTGAACTGTAGATCGAATCGACATCGGTTTCACCTTAAAATGTGCGAGTAGAGGCCGTAATTCACCGCCTCTCCTCACAGAGAATTGAGAGCTTCAGTCCAATGAAACCTAATGCAATCACCATCCAAAAGTAGTCCATGGAAAATCTGTTAACTGTGCATCATCATCAAATGTCAACTTATTAATTAACATCCCAAGTGCTTCAAACTCAGCTGCAATGGAAACAACTAAATGGTAAATTTTCTCAGAGCTCTTGCCTATAAACTGTGACTTTCATTTCTCTATTTTAAAAGCTAGCTATCCACTAAATCTGCTTTCATCAAACACCTTTACTAAAATGTACAAAAAAGATTGTTAAATGCAAAGTCTTGCTGATTATAAAATTTAAATTCTCTTTTATAATATAAAACTCGAATGCTCTTTTAAATTGTAAAACTCCTAATAATCTATTTTAAATGTACAATTTTCTGCATTTTTTTTATGCCTATTTCTAAATCTATTCAATTTTATTTATGATTTTATCATTTTAATATAATAATATGCCAAATGATTCGAAAGCACAATTTTATAAATATCATTTTAGCGTATCGATTTACAAAAATAATTTCAAATCTTCATTATAATTTAATATTAAATAATTGAATTATTATTCTTCATTCTCACTCGAGATCATATTATGTTACTGATTAAGTTTTGGATATCAATATTACAATAATCAGTTATCTAGCTATTTTATGCAGTTTGCTTAATTTTTGTTATGAATTATAACTATTTATATATATAACTCGTATATCATCGGAACTAGCCACAGAAATATTCTCAAAGCATATTTTAATATTTTATTCGTAATTATGTTGAGATGCAGGTGATAATATTAAACTAGGTTACTAATTAATTTAGTCCCTTAATAGTTTATTTAAAATACCTAATTTGAGAACTGGATTATATAGATATGCAAATAAACGCTATCTAATATTAAGGCATCATAATGTAATGTTACACGATTGCATTATATATATGTATAAGTTGCAGATGTGTCTTTACAAAGTATGCAATGTACACTTATCAGCTTGCTGCATGATTCTCGGTGACATGCTGGCAGAGGTCACTCTCATCCACTTTAGTTCAGGTTCAAGCACCCTTTTAGAACTAGGCCATAATGCTTATCTGACTACCTGAACTACTAATGTTTTTATTCTGGCATGATGAGTGGTCTTTACCTGAACTACTAATGTTTTTATTCTGGCATGATGAGTGGTCTTAGGGCAAACCGAGTCTTTGGAGTCTGAAGCCCGTAAATAATGACTCATTCGCACCTTTTTGATTAATTAATATTTTAAAATGTGCCATAGAGGATATAGGTAAACCTATTATAAATCAGTTTTCTCTCTCTTTTATATTAAACGCTTACCTAGCATTAGTATACATCCTAATCTAGGATAACATGCTAACCTGTGTATCTCTGAGCCTTTGCTCGAATTAACTTTGTATTAAATATACGCCATAGGAGCATTATGATAGTTAGTTATTTAGCTTTGGCTATAAAGTTCCACATGATCTAGCAGACTACAAGAGAGCTAGAAATTTGGCATATTAATTAATATAGGCATGAAGTTCCAATACTGCACTACACATTATTAAATGCTTATAGTGAAAATTATAACATGAATCTCAGCAGTTATCTAATGCCTGTGAGCTTTATACTTTATGTTCTCACCATATAATTTGGTATGTTTTAATTTATTGTTTGCTATTGTTTTATTAAAGTAATCATATTTAAAATTATAACTTGTTTGCATATTTTATTGTCCATGAATCCATTTTATCCAACTCTATATTTAATTACACATACACTATTTCATATATATGTAGATCAGCCTGTTAAGTTCTATAATTAATTACTTAGCCATATGTGTATATAGCTTATCAAATCAGTGACAAATTAGTTCAATTATGAGTCTCTTGTTTTACTGAGAGTGACTTCTGGACTGAGAGTAAATTGATTGCCTGTGTACATTAAGGAATGTCATCCATAAGGTAGTAAATCATTGAGCAGAGGTGAAAGGGTTGAATGTTGGTCGGATTCTGGATGACAGCATCTGGATTCAATCAGCCTTAATGTATTTTGCCTATGTTCTAGATTTTGTTATGTGGAGGGACAATTCTTACCATTACAATATATATATATATATTGTAAATATCGATAAATCTATCTATATTTTAAAAATCATTTGTTGTTATTAAAAAAATCTCTTTGATTTGATGTTTATATATGGAGTATGATTATTGTTTATGGTTATTAGTTATAGTTGTTTGGATTTATTATTTTATTTATTTGTTGATAGTACATCGCTGTGAATATTTAATTATTATAGATAAATAAAGACATATAAATTGTTGATTATAAAAAAGATTATTTTATTTGTAGTGATTATTAAAAAAATGCAATATTATTATTTATGTATATATATATTTTTAAAGCTGTTAAATAAATTTTCAATTTAATATTTTTTTTCATATATGATTGATATTTTTATTTATTGAATGTTAATTGTTTAAAAAAACATATGTAACAATGGTTTTAAAAATGGCATTTGCTAGCTCACGTGGAACAACAGCAACAACAAAAGGAGCCATTATTATTAGGATAGTTATTAAAAAAACTGAAGGATAAAATTTAGTTGTACTTTGTTTATTTGAAATTGCCATTCTTAAGAATAATTGAATAAGATAAATTTCTATAGTAAACACATAAACCATGACCAACTAATATATATATATATATCACAGCCAGGGGCTGCGCCATGCCTTTTTGTTTATTCCAAAGCAGTTTAAAAAGAAAAACTAAGCAAATTTCAACACATGAATTTCGCTGCATCTGAAGCTGAAATTTGATATAGCTATCTGAGATCTATAATGGTCAATCTAATAATAATCTGGAAGTAACTAAAATTAGTTAGTATATTGGATTCAACATGTTAATTTTTTTTTTCAAGGAGAGAAATTTTAAAAAAAAAGAAATATATATGTGCATTTGGAAACCGATAATTTTTCTAATGTGGTATGTCTTCAATTTAACTTTAGATAGAATGCATTCTAATATTAAACAAATATAAAGGAATAAAACAACGGAAGAAGTTGACTTTTGAAAAGAAAAATAAACAAGTTGAACTTTGAAAGGTAGTAAATAATTTTATTAATATAAATGATATATATATATATTTGAGATCGATATTTTTTTTACTTTTATTTTTAATTATAAAAATAAAATGTTTTTATAAATATCATTCTATTCAATTCAAGCGTCTTGTTTTCTAAAAACAACAAACGTTTAACAGGTGTCAAAATTAACTCTTAAGTAATTTAAAATCTTAAAGTATAGCTTATAAGTTTGGGTTGCATATGGGTTGTTATATGTATATTTTAATAAGTAAAATTTATATACGCAAATTTTATTATAAAAATTTTTTTTTTTATTATTTATTTATCTATTTTCTTTTTTTTTTAACTTCATATAATAATTCTTATGCAGACCTAAACAATAATTTATATATTTGCTGTATATAATATGCTTTTATTTTTTTTTTTGTAATGTTGAATATTTGAAAAATATAAATATGGATTTGTGTTTATATTAATGCATACTTGTTGAGCACAAATATGTCTTTATCTATTTAATATATATACTTATTGCAAGTATATATGTATATTTTTTTTGTATTTGGGTTTGTATTTAAAACTTATTTAAAACATTGATACTACCTAAAATTAAACCATAATATAGAAATAAAGGATGTACTATTTGTTTTATAAGTAATGCCTTTGTAATTTATTTGGAAGAGTATTAATATTTTATTCTTATTTTTCTTTTAGTGCCAGAGTCATTATGAAATTAATTGAATTCACAATTTAATGGAGAATAACTTCATATTTCATTTATTGTTTAGTCTTTAGGTCACTTACACATATTATTGTTCATTGATATGTTTAGATATACATAAGTTTACTTATTGGATGTGTATATTAGTTTCAATAGAATTCTCTTTGTTTCTAATATATATTTTGTTAGTTAGTCATATCAACCTTGAGAATAAATTATAATAATAGATCTCATTGCTCTGTATGATTTTAGATTTATTTCATGTATAGCTAGTTGGAAGGGCATATAAACAATTTATTTAAATATAACTGGGATAATTTTATCTTTCTTCATTTAAATTATACAATCTATTATATTAGGCTTTCTCAACAATTGGATTCATTTAGATTACATATATTCCATTACATTTATCATCCAATGTTTGAAGCATTATTTTCTTCTCATATATTGATGTTCCATTACATTTGATGTATAATATGTTTGTATATATTATATATATATATATATATATATATATATATATATGTTTCCATTACATTTGGCACCACAAACTGTGGGGCCCAGTTAACTGATGATTGGTATAATGGAGTAAAAGTATTGTCCATTACATTTGGCACAACAACTAGGGCTCAAAATAAGCTAATTAGGGCTTGAAATACACCACATACCTGAGAGATGTGTAGATATATATGATTGAGATGTATAGTTTAAAGAAAGAGAAGCATTTTTGTGTGTTTAGTTTTTTTTTTATATATATGGAAATATTTTGGCCTTATGTTTAGATGGTAATGATTACTGTTATTGCATTTATTTATGATGAGAGATAAATACAGTCATGAAACAGCTTAATTTCAATTTAAAAATTATATTGATGGTGTTAAATTATAGAGTAATAATTTTGTCCATATTTGGAAAATTTGTGTTGTAGAAAATCTATAATTTTTAAGGTTGGATTGGATATTTGATTGTTGGAGTTTGGTTGGTTCTGTTGCAAGTATTGATGTTGGATGGGGAATTTTTGTCATTGTCTTGAGGGTGTGATGTATTCATGTCACTTGTGACTGATTGATCTCATTCACTGCTCCAACCCAAATTTTGATGTTTGTTACTATTTATCATGAAGCAGTTAACAGTAGTCCTGCCATGATTTTACCTCTAAGACTCCAGAGAGAGTAAGGTATAGTTCTTTTTGATATATGTATAATATTTGCCTCTAAGACTCCCAAAGATGAGCAAGGAAATATTTTATAAATAATAGCCCCTAAGACTTAGATGTAAGCAGGGCAGTGCAATAGTGTTTGCAGAAAACTATTATGGGTTGTAGTAGCTTAGAGAGACTGAAATGTGATGATCATCTGAGTGTTCATGGAACATTGTATGCTTTAAGAGCAGTGATTGAATTCTTTTATCTATCTCAAAATTGTGAAATGCTAATCATTCTTTTGGCTGTCAGTATCTGTCAGATCTTTAGAGGAATGGATGAGTATATAACCTAAATATATAGCACCAAACTTAGGGGCTTGGTTAATTGATTATTGTTGGTGACAAATAATCTATTACATTGATTATCAATTAAGGTTTGAAAAACAAACATATCAATGTTTTATTTTCCATTATAAGTGACTTTTAAACATGAAGTTCAATTAGTGAATGTTTGTTGATGATAAATTGCATTAGTACAATTTTAGTAAAATAATGTTTTGGGCACTAGAGTAAATAATTAGTGAAGTTGATTTTTTTTTTATGTATATGAAATGGTATTAAGTTTTTAAGGTCCAGAAAATTTATAGGTATCAATTTAATAATTTTATGCTTAACTACCATTATCTTGAATGAGAAAGTTGTCTCACAATATTATTGAATTTTAGTTATTTTCAAGGCATGTGAACATTTTATTATATTTTAAATATTTCGAGATTATATTGAATTTGATATGAAATTTCCACATTTTAATATTGTATAAGTGTAGAATCCTTATTATTACTATTACATATAAATAAATGTTAGCTAGTGATCTCAGTTGTTACTCTCTCTATATATATTTTTAGAGAAATTTATTAATGTTATAGTGATAGATGAGACTTTTTATAAGCCAAGAAGTTCATGAGTTCAAACAACTGAAATTTAGATTATTGGATAGCTATTATGTATAATAAAATTAAAAAGGCTTGTACTTTGCTTAGTTGAGTAATTGCTTGTTGGGATAATGATTGGAGATGGTGAGCCCTTGATCTGTGGTAATTACTACATAGAAATATATATATATATATATATATATTTAGATTTTTTTATATGAGTATATAATATTACAGTACTAGTAATAATGGATAATAGTAATGAAATGCCAGTTAGTGGTAATTTTGATGTAAGGAATTTAATAGATATACTGGAGGCTATGATAAAAACCAATTATGAGAAACTAGAGCTAGATTAAAACCAATTAATGACCCTCTAGATTAAAAACAAATCTGATGAACTTTCCCAGAAACTAGAGTCTAGATTAAAAACAAATTCTAATGAACTTTCCAAGAAACTAGAATCTGGTTTAAAAACCAACTCTGATGAACTTAGAGCTGAGATGAAAACCAACTCTGAGAAACTAGAGTCTAGATTAAATAAAATAATGAACTTAGGTGAGATGAAAACCAACTCTGATGAACTTTCTAGGGGATTAAAAGTTGAATTAAAAGTGCTGGTAGATGATAGTGTTAGGAGATTAGAGATAAAATTTGAGGAAAAAATGGAAAAATACAGAGAAGAGACAATGGTTGAAGCTAATTCTTTGAAAGCAAAATTTGAAGAAATAAGTAGTGAAATGAGGGAAGAAAATCAAGGAATTATAGCCAGATTTGAAGAGTCTAAGAAAGAGCATGGGGAATTTGAGAAAAGGATTATTAATGATAGCAAAGTATTGTGGGATAAATTCCAAGCATTGAAAATTGATAATGAATCTTCATTTAAAAATATTCATACAATTATCTCTGCTGAAGTTAAAGTTGCTGTGGGATTGCAACAAGAGGAACAGCTGATTGATGTTAATAAATTACAGGATATAAATGAACGGATTAATGTAGTAAGTGATGTTACTTCTAATCGTATACAGGAAATAGATGTTAAACTGGATCAAATTCAAGGAAAATTAAGACCCCTTTCAGAATATATGAATAATAGTGGAATTGAAGCCTGTAAAAATTATGAAATAGAGGTATGAAAGGATGTTTCAGAGATAGGTGTAAAAGTTGAACAAATAAAAAACATTATGTTAGATAATTGTGAATGTATATCAAATTTACAAAATCAATGGAGAGAATATGAAGTAGAGATAGGCCGAAATAAAATTAAAATGGAATTTCTTAGAGAAATATTTAATCATAATATAAATATGAGGAAAATTAAAGTGAAATTTAAAAGGATAAGTAAGGAAGAGATTAAGATAGATTTTCTTAAAGAAAATATAAACAAAGAAAAAGATATTGGAAAAGCCAAAGTTAGACTTAAAGTTATAGATGGAATGATAAATAATATTGATTTTCTTAGAGAGAAGATTGACAAGGAAAGAGATGTAGGGAAAGCAAAGGTAAAATTTAAAAGAATGAGTAAAAGGATATTTGATCTGAATCTTGGTAGAAGGAGGATTGATGAGGAAAAAGAAATTGGCAAAGCCAAAATTAAACTTAAAATAATACGTGATAATGTGATTAGTAAAGATTTTCTTCGAGAAAATATAGCTAAGGAAAGAGATTTAAATAAACCTAAAGTCAAACTGAAAAGAATTCATATAGAACAGGATAATATTAATGTTGTAAAACAAAATGATTTTCAGAAGTTCTTTAATGTTGAAGTTGTATCACATCAATCTGATTTGCAATTTTTTAAGGATTATTTAGAAAGTTTGAATGAATACCATTCAAAATTGCCCAGAGAATTGTTTTCAATTGAACATAGAACAAGTGAATTAAAACAAAGACTTGCTCAAGCCAATGATGTTTATCAGGATAGTCAAATGAAAGGTAATAGATTATCTGATAAAATAGCAACTGTTATTGATAAAATTAAGAATTATGTTAGTGCTTATGATCAAGTTAGTATTTATGTAAAGGATATAGAGGCAGAATCTAAGGAGTTCATAGCAAAATCTTTAGATACTTATCCAAAAAATTATTCAAAAGTAATTGAATTATACCAAAATGTTATATAAAAATCTTGTAAATCAAAGCAAACTTCTTCACAGAGTTCAACAAACTGGAAATTCTTTCCAAGAAGAATTAAAAGGCACTTTTGATTATTATTTTTTTTAAAGAAAACTTGGACAAAGATCTAGATGATCTAAAAGATAGATATGAACAAATGAATATGGTTATTAGTAAGAAAAGTAATATTCTTTAAACCATGTTAGTCCTTAGAAAGATTTCAAATTTGAGAAGTTTTTTTTTTAATATCTCATAATTCATTAGTTATTTGCAAAGACATTTTTTTAGGTGGATTAGGGGGTATTGTAAATATCGATAAATCTATCTATATTTTAAAAATCATTTGTTGTTATTAAAAAAATCTCTTTGATTTGATGTTTATATATGGAGTATTATTATTGTTTATGGTTATTAGTTATAGTTGTTTGGATTTATTATTTTATTTATTTGTTGATAGTACATCACTGTGAATATTTAATTATTGTAGATAAATAAAGACATATAAATTGTTGATTATAAAAAAGATTAATTTATTTGTAGTGATTATTAAAAAAATGCAATATTATTATTTATGTATATATATTTTTAAAGCTGTTAAATAAATTTTCAATTTAATATTTTTTTTCATATATGATTGATATTTTTATTCATTGAATGTTAATTGTTTAAAAAAAAACATCTGTAACAATGGTTTTAAAAATGGCATTTGCTAGCTCATGTGGAACTACAGCAACAACAAAAGGAGCTATTATTATTAGGATAGTTATTAAAAAAACTGAAGGATAAAATTTAGTTGTACTTTGTTTATTTGAAATTGCCATTCTTAAGAATAATTGAATAAGATAAATTTCTATAGTAAACACATAAACCATGACCGGTTAAATATATATATATATATATATATATATATATATATCACAGCCAGGGGCTGCACCATTTCTTTTTGTTTATTCCAAAGCAGTTTAAAAAGAAAAACTAAGCAAATTTCAACACATGAATTTCACCGCATCTGAAGCCAAAATTTGATATAGCTATCTGGAATCTATAATGGTCAATCTAATAATAATCTGGAAGTAACTAAAATTAGTTAGTATATTGGATTCAACATGTTAATTTTTTTTTTTCAAGGAGAGAAATTTTTTTAAAAAAAAGAAATATATATGTGCATTTGGAAACCGATAATTTTTCTAACATGGTATTTCTTCAATTTAACTTTAGATAGAATGCATTCTAATATTAAACAAATATAAAGGAATAAAACAATGGAACAAGTTGACTTTTGAAAAGAAAAATAAACAAGTTGAACTTTGAAAGGTAGTAAATAATTTTATTAATATAAATGATATATATATATATATTTTGAGATCGATATTTTTTTTTTGTTACTTTTATTTTTAATTATAAAAATAAAACGTTTTTATAAATATCATTCTATTCAATTCAAGCGTCTTGTTTTCTAAAAACAACAAACGTTTAACAGGTGTCAAAATTAACTCTTAAGTAATTTAAAATCTTAAAGTATAGCTTATAAGTTTGGGTTGCATATGGGTTGTTATATGTATATTTTAATAAGTAAAATTTATATATGCAAATTTTATTAAAAAAATTTTTTTTTATTATTTATTTATCTATTTTCATTTTTTTTTAACTTCATATAATAATTCTTATGCAGACCTAAACAATAATTTATATATTTGCTGTATATAATATGCTTTATTTTTTTTTTTTGTAATGTTGAATATTTGAAAAATATAAATATGGATTTGTGTTTATATTAATGCATACTTGTTGAGCACAAATATGTCTTTATCTATTTAGTATATATACTTATTGCAAGTATATATGTATATTTTTTTTTGTATTTGGGTTTGTATTTAAAACTTATTTAAAACATTGATACTACCTAAAATTAAACCATAATATAGAAATAAAGGATGTACTATTTGTTTTATAAGTAATGCCTTTGTAATTTATTTGGAAGAGTATTAATATTTTATTCTTATTTTTCTTTTAGTGCCAGAGTCATTATGAAATTAATTGAATTCACAATTTAATGGAGAATAACTTCATATTTCACTTATTATTTAGTCTTTAGGTCACTTACACATATTATTGTTCATTGATATGTTTAGATATACATAAGTTTACTTATTGGATGTGTATATTAGTTTCAATAGAATTCTCTTTGTTTCTAATATATATTTTGTTAGTTAGTCATATCAACCTTGAGAATAAATTATAATAATAGATCTTATTGCTCTGTATGATTTTAGATTTATTTCATGTATAAGCTAGTTGAAAGGGCATATAAACAATTTATTTAAATATAACTGGGATAATTTTATCTTTCTTCATTTAAATTATACAATCTATTATATTAAGCTTTCTCAACAATTGGATTCATTTAGATTACATATATTCCATTACATTTATCATCCAATGTTTGAAGCATTATTTTCTTCTCATATATTGATGTTCCATTACATTTGATGTATAATATGTTTGTTTGTATATATATATATTGTCCATTACATTTGGCACCACAAACTGTGGGGCCCAGTTAACTGATGATTGGTATAATGGAGTAAAATATTGTCCATTACAATATATATATATATCATTTTACTCATGGTTTAAAATTAGGTGGGATTTTCAGCATATAAGCACATTACAGACACACTATGATATATTGGGAGTTTAAACTAAGGTATGAAAGCAGGAAAGATGTGAGAAAAGGTGAAACAAAGATCTGCAAAGCAAATCTTTCTGTTTCAATATATATATGAACAGTCTAACCATAATCCTATTATAAGAATTTGAGTGAGAACAGGTTATTACCCAAGCTTTGAGTAGGTATATGTATGAGTATAGACCAATTCCTATCTCAAGCACAAATCTTACCAATTAGTAAAAATTATACCCCTCCAAAACAAAAAAAGAGTTTCCAGTGAACCTGTTTTTGGTATCTTATCCAGACTAGCTCAGTCTCAAGGTCTGGGAAAAAATGTCTATTGGGAGAATGAAGCCAATGTTATCTTACAAAGGAACATAATTTATATATTATTATAATTTCCTTATCTGCCCTACGAATCATTATTTTATTTTTTTTAGAGATATACACTAATGAATATCAGTAAGCTTTTATAAATAATAACCCTGAAATTATAAAAATCTCATAATTCAAATAAATGCACAAATATATAGCTTAAAATTTTAATATTTATTAATACACATATGTATTAATATCGCAAACATATGACTTATTCATTTCCATACGTATATGTAATATGTATGTATACATTCACAAAAGAGTGCAACTATGCAACAGAGTTGTATTTATTAAATAATTTAATAAATGTGGTTTTAATTTCTCCTTATTTGTAAAAATGAAAAATACTTAATTGTAAATTATTAGAGAAAAAATATAGTTAGTAATAAATTTGGCTGAACGTTTTCGAGGAACCGTGCCTCATACTCATAGCCTTAATTTAATCTATTTTCTATAATTCTTTTTTTAAGTGGGAACAAAGAGAATATTTCTTAATTTATTATTATATGTTCACTTAATATATAGAGAGAAAGTCAAAATTACCTCATTTGAAAGTGAACGTTTGCATGTTTAAGGTTGATAATCTGTAAGCTTACAGTATTATGATGGTGATTGCTTTTGGAAGAATTGTAAGTCTGAAAATGATGAAAGATTCCATATCATTTACACATATAATAATCCATCCTAGAGGTGTTAGGTAGATGACTCAAAGTTGAAGGCACGAAAGTTTTTGTTTGTAGCTCCGTGATCACTTCACTTGCTTGAAATAGATAGCAAAATCTCTATAGACAAAGATAATCATGGTAGGCAGGTCACAAGAGCTATATATACTGGCCGGTTTAATGAATCTACATGATTCTCTTACCCTCAGCATTTTGATGGGATCCAATCTTATTAATTTTTATTAATTAATCAAATCAGTTTATGAAAATTTACTTTTCACGCTTCTTTTTCTCTGTAATGGTCTTTTCCGAATCACTACAAAATAAAATATATATATATATATATATAGTTCTTTTCTTTTAACTCTCTTTCATCTCACTTTTTTTCATTCCATATGCTGATGACCATATCTCAGGAATGCTCCAAAATACTAAATTGTCCAGTTCTTGGAATTCCGATAACAAATGTCATTAACAGAAATCGCCCTTGACACAACCTGAAACTCCTTTTTTACTCTCTCCAGCTTTATTTTTAATTTGCTTTCATTAAGAAATATCCACTAAATATGACATTATTTCAATAACTATAACTTACGATATTAATATATAAAACAAAAATATATAAATACAACTCCACACATAACCGCTTTTCTTCATCTTCACATACAAATCTGTTAGTAATTAATTCTATGCAACATCACAACACATGTAGTAAATATATAAGTATACATTCATGCCTTTAAATGATTAATTTATTTTACTCACACTCTTTTGTAACAGGGTTCGAATGTATATCTATAAATTTTCTCACATCTATTAATTCAATCCATAATAACAATCACAATAAACACTTTTGTACTCATTATTGCCTTTTATTTTCTTTAGTACTCATATTCGAACCCAGCTACTGTTACTATATATATATATATATATATATATATATATATATATATATATATTCAGATATTGCATATGCCAAAGAGAAGTTAGCAAAAAGTTATTGTAATAATAGAAACTATGTGATGCTTAATTTATGAAGAATGTATAATAATTTTTAAAATCTAATGTGATTAATTTACATGTATTAGCAAGCTATGATTATGAAGGCAAGATCCTTTGAAAGCACTCAGCTAGTTTATTATTTTTAGTTAGCTATTTTGTATTAATAGCTTTTGGGAACAGTTGCGCCACACACGCACTCGTGCTTGAATAGATATAGTAGGAAAGAATTTAACTATAAACATGACTCATTTTAAATGGTTTATAGAATTCATTGCTAAGAGGTGTTTACATTGCTCTTTTGATAATTATCAAAAAAAATGTCATATTTTCTTGTATTTAAGTAAGTAATGGAAAAGATATTAATTATATAGCATAAATAAGAGCTCATATTCTTGCTTAATAACTTTTTGAAACCCAATCAGCCATCTTGAATTTTTAAAAAAAAATTACAACAAGTATAATTTAAAACATATATTTTGTTTGAATACGTAAATATAAAAGTATATACTTTTTAAAACCAGCAAATATGAAAGAATGTAGTAAAGCTGATAAAATAATTATTACCTCAAAAAAAATTAAGAAAAAAGAGATTTTTAACACTTTTAAACATCTTTATTTTTACATTGGTTCACAAATTCTAAATTTTGAAAGTTAAATGTTAAAATGACAATTTCATAGACAGCTTCATCACGTGTCTCAAAATGCTGAAAAAAATGATATATAATATGTCTTACCTGAGGTAATTTTTCTATGAAAAAATTACAAAAACAGTGTGATTGGTAACTTCCATTTTTACTAGCTGACCTAGATGTTCTTCCATATCAGGGAATATGCTAGAAATGTTTGGTTGTCCTTCCATGCAGATATCTGTTAGAAATATGTTTGGTTTTTAGTGGGGAAAAAATAACAGAAACAATTTACAAGTTGTTGAGGACTTCAATAAATTGTAATGTATATTATTATATTGTAATATTATTATATATTACTTTATTATATTATATTAGTGAAAAATGGGATGTGATGTATAGGTAAATGTGTATTCTTTTTAAGTAAATAAAGTGTACTCAAAAAATAAATATCAAACAAAAATTTATCTAAGATAATATGAATAAAAACTAAGTAAATCAATAAACATCAAAATAAATAAATGTATTATGAGCACTGATTATATAAGTGTGTGGAAAATGATGTATATGATGTAAATGGCTGAGAATATATGATCAAGTCCGGATGTTTACATTTGCATATCATTGAAATATTTTCTAAGGCAATAAACCTAAAAGATATGTGGTTATCTAAAATTACATATTTCTTTTTTTCAATATATATTTATTTATATAAAAAAAGGTAATAAAACAAAGTAATAGAATACTGAAATAAAATTATTTTTTCCTAAGGTATTAAATACATATACATATGTGATCAAGTTTAGTTGTTTCTAAAATTATATATTTATTTTTTTCAATATATATTTATTTATATAAAAAAGGTAATAAAAAAGTAATAGAATACTGAAATAAAATTATTTTTACCTAACGCACTAAATACATATACGTATGTGATCAAGTCTAGTTGTTTACATTTATATATCATTAAAACGTATTATCTAAAATTAAATATTTATTTTTTCAATATGTAATTACTTATATAAAAAAAGTAATAAAAAAATAAATAATAAAAGTAATTAATACTCACTGACTGCTGTAGCAAAAGGGCTTACACATTCACATTAATTTTTCTTTCTATATCAAGTGGTAAGTGAATGCAATTCAACCATTAAAAAACATTTTCGATTAACAAATCTAAAAAAAATGAGAAAAGAAAAAAATTAAAAATTGTATTTCAAAAAATAAATCATAAAAAATCCAAATTTCATCATGGGTAAAAAAAAAAAAGCTCATCAGAATCCGAAAAAAATGGAAGATCAAATAGTCTGATTCCATGCAAACCCAGTTGAAACTCTAAATTTTTGAACAGAGACTCATAGGGGTGCTTTAGACTCAAGTGGTTTTAAGATTCTTTATAATGTTTGTATTATGGCAGACTGATACAAAGTATGTCTGATAATATGAAAAGCAGGGTTATCACAGGTTTGAAAACATTTGGCTGTTAAACATTTTGAATATAATTTAGAAAAAAAGTATAGTTGATCTTGTAATTAAAGTTTGCAATAGATTACTTATTTCTGTAGGCTATTGTATGAGAATGTAATTATGAGTTAATTTTGTTGTGATTACAGTTAAAAGTATAGTTCACACTTCTTAAAAAAATGTCTATTTTTATAGAAATTTATGTGAAATGTTGAAAAAGAGAAAAACAATGATTTTTTTAAAGAAATAACTATAAAAATGAGTAATTATCAATAAAAGTTAATTGTGTAATTTTAAATGACAATTCATTAATCATATGTTCAAGTTATAGAATGTTTTTTTTTAATACTGCAATTAAAAATTTAAATGCATCGAACTAAAAAATGAATATTTATTTGCAAGAATAGTAAAAAACATTGGTTAGATGATTTTCAATTAGTTAAATCTTCCTTAGCTCTGTCCGCTAATCCATGTCAACAGTTTTAGGTCATTCAAAGTCGGCCACTTTTTGACCTATGATACTGTTTTTATGCTTGTTTTAAAGCTTACAAAAAGTCCCACACTCTCTTGAATTATTTTACAAGTAAAAAATCAATATATGTGATGTTGAAAGTCTAACAAAAGAAGGGGGCAGTCCATTCTAAATGCTGATTGGCCAATGATTATTTGGCCAAAAAAGATCGCCGATAAATAATTTTCACCGCTGAAAATGAAAATATATGTTTTAGAGTGTTTTTTATATTATTTTTCATACAATTATAAATTATTTTCATAAAATATGCTGAAAATATAGTTATGTTATAAAAATAGTTAGATTTTATTAAAAAATTGTATACTTTACATGAATGTAAATTGAAAAAGAAACCAATGAATAGCAATAATTTTGACATCCTGTCAAAAGTTTAGATTGCCCCAAGCTGTTTATTTGATTTTCAAATAAAAATTAATGTTTTAGAATATTTTTCTGGCATTTATTTACATATTAAAATGTATTTTGATAAAATATGCTGAAAATATAATTATTTTTTAAAAAATGGTAAGATTTTACTAAAAAATTCTTAACTTTTATAATAACATAAATTGAAGAGGGAAATCAATGATGTTTGCATCACTTGTAATTTGCTACAATTTTATTTTTTATTTTTTCCACTATTGAATATTTTTATAATTATAAATAAAAATGTATTTTTGAAAAAAACTTTCATTTACTTTCATAACCTGACAAATTATTAATATACTTTTTAGAAATGAAACTAAAATGAATATAATATTAAAAAATGAATATATGGTAAATTGTACAATTAAGAGCAGTTGAATGGTTAATGCATTGATTAAATTAGATCTATTAGAAACAAAATTCAGAATCCTTTGGAAGATGTTTTTCAAGATAGATCTGGCTGATATTATTGCAAACATCCTGATTTAAATTTTCTTACACAGAACATCAAGAACCTATAAAGAATTTACCCATCTTTACATATTACAATTGGTATTTTAGTAGAACAAAATATATAAGTTAAAGTTTTAATCTACATAGACAAGATTCAGTTTTTTAAAAAGCTATTACAATTCATTTTACAAGTATGACAATTGCTTGAACTCATTTATTCTAAAAAAATAATTATTTCTGACTTTGAGAACAATTGCAATAAGTTAATGAACACTTGAGGTCTTTTCTTTTCTAAAATAAAAACTTTGTGTTATAAGTACTTACAATAACTAAAACTAGGAAATAATTTGTGTATTATGAAGCCAAATAGGTTTTGAATGATGTAATACAAGTAATTTCATTTGATTTTTTTATACATTTGAAATAATTCTCTTAAAAATTCAGAAGTTAACATTTTAGTATGGACTGTAATGAACTTGGTAACAATTTTCCAAGTTAGAAATTTTTTGATAAAATTACATAAGTTTATAACTCATTAAACTCAGACTTCTTAAAAAAATATTCAAAGTAAAGTGCAAAAAATGAACTTTAAAATTACATAAAGTTTAGGATAAATTTATGTAGTCAATTTTAAACTGTCATATGGCTTTCTAAACTTCATTCTGTCCTTACTCAATTTCTCATACTTAACAGTGCTCTGACAACACAATCATCTTTTTTAGTATTGGCATCACCAAAAAAGGAAAATTGGTTTCGAAGTATATAAAATACAAGTTTGAATTTTATCCATTTCTTTAAAAAAAATATTCAAAAGTCTTAATTCGATGTGCAAAAAATGAAAATATATTTTCTCAGTTATTTTACAAAAGCATTTTCAAGTAATTTGCAAGTTATAGTGGCAGAGAAAGCATTGAAGATGATTGATAAAAGTAAAAAGGATCACATTTCATGTCATAACTTGTGATACAGATATTTTAAATTTTTTATAGTAATTACCTAAATTATGTCACTATGTAATGTATTGATTTAGGGAAGACACTTTAGAGAGATGACTAATTATATTTTCATTACTATGTACAAAACAGTAGTTTTTTTTTTTTGCCTTTCCTATCCCAATTATATTTAAAAAAATAGTTTTGATGTAATGTTGGTGCATTATTAAAAAAGTCACAATGATCTTCAGCTAACCATTAAATATTTTTTTTACATTTCTAAAACCAATTTTTTAAAGCAATCTTATATTCTAACATAATTTATTTAGCATAAAAAAGTATAAAAATAAATATACTTCTGTTATTAAAAACAGCAGTGTTTATGACCAAGATTTTTTTATGACTGAACTCACAACTTTACAAATAGAAGACAACCTTTGTTTTGAAAAAAATCTATTCTTTAAATTCATCATAACAAATGTATAAAAACAAAATATATTAGTACTATGCAATAAATTTCATCTTTTTCTTTAATCTTTTAATTCTAAAAGTTGTTCTGCTCTTAAATAAATCCAAATTACATGTAAAATTATCTACATATACTTGTTATAGGAAATGTAATACTAAAAAAATATGCAGCTTTAAATGTTAAATCAGAAATGTTTTATATTTGTTTATAAATATGATCCACTTTTATCTGATTCGCCATGATCTTTGGTATCAAAAATACAGCACTGTGATCAACAATTCTTATTCCACTTAGATGGTTACAATTTTTTTATTAGAATTTTTAAATTTAAATAAATTTTTACAAGGCATAAATAATCGTCTATTGTGCCATTTTTAAATTTTTCCAAATCATTGCAACAAAAATGGCAAATAAAATAAACGAAACTCATGCTTTTATTAATCTTTGAAATCAACAATTCTTATTCCACTTAGATGGTTACAATTTTTTTATTAGAATTTTTAAATTTAAATAAATTTTTACAAGGCATAAATAATCGTCTATTGTGCCATTTTTAAATTTTTCCAAATCATTGCAACAAAAATGGCAAATAAAATAAACGAAACTCATGCTTTTATTAATCTTTGAAATATCACATATAACATCCCAACTTCCTGGCTTAATCATCCTCATCACATATGAAATAAAGTTTTGGCAATTATATGATTTAGAAGTAGTGCATAACAAAGATAATAGAAATATTAAAAGAAATAAAGCAGTTTTTAACATTAGCAAATCATCCAATAAAGCACATCATTAGTGTAAAATTAATAAAAATGTTTAAAAAAGGAAAATACACAATACTTTTAATATTATAGGATCTACAGCTAGAATGATTAACAAATGATGTACAGGCAAATAACAGGTCTATATCAGAACAATTCTAAATAAGTTTCACCTTAAACAATCTGTTTTTGACTAAACCTATCTATATCAATTATTCCAAAAAAAAAACTAACAGTATTAATTTTACAAAAAACAAATATGATTTTCATAGACACATTATTTATTTTTTATGAAATAATTTTGCTAAAAAGCAAAAATCTAAGTGTGGCATAACACTGAAATTTAATCTGATACAAAAAATGTATTTTATAAATGGATTATTGTGACAGTCATATTAGTACATTCACACAACAAAATCCAGAGTTTTGATAAATTATCCCAAAGCTGATCTAGATGAGGGATCAGGACCCTGAATCAGATCATGCCCTCAGTTCCTTCACCAATGTTCCATGATTTACTGCCCCATGGATAACATGTATGAGGTTACCCACCTTCTTAGTTCATGTGCTGGAATACTAAATTAATATTAAATTAACTAAACACACACACATATATGGCTGACTAGATAATGCATACATTAATAACTAATGAAATTGAAATAGATTTGAATAAGATTTAGTATGGGTTTTGAATAACACACAAAACATTCTTACAAGTTTAATATCTGTAATTATTCAAATATAAGTAAGTGATACAAAATAAAAGTGCATTGGGATTTTACACTCAAAGGTGTTAGACAATGAGAATGGATTTAGAACAAGGTCTCATCTTTATGATGCACTTTATAGTTTTAATTTAAAATTAATTATAATTACTATTTATTTTATCTATGGTTTATAATCGTGCTTGAATTATGCTATGCAATTTCTATGGGGTTTGCTAAGAGTTAAGTTTACAAGAATGACCATGATAAAATATTACCAATTTTAGTAATAATACATAATGAGCAATAATGTGCTCCCTATGCAGATTGTTTATATAAATTGGATTGGGTGTTCAGATCAATGATGAACTAAATAATAATGTTATGGAGGGATGAATTGGTGCTTGTAGCTGGCATCTCTAACCATAGCACTAAGACTAAATTAAAGAATTGTGGCCCTAATGTATCATTACTCACAGGCTTCAGTACCTAGTACTTGGTGCCCTAAAACTAAATGGCTTGCTACATTAATAAAGAACAATAAGTTCAGGGGCTTGGATCGGCAACTCAAGTGTTCTGGCTTTAAACTCAGTAAAGTGCTTGGTGCTCTAAACCTAAAATTGTAGATGTGATGGCCTTCATTAATAGCAGACACATCAGAAATATAGCAAAACATTATGCACTCTACAAGTTTTATAAAGATACATTTGAAACAGTTATTACAAATACTAATATGTATTCTTAATAACTAACTAAATGACTAAACATCACATGATCACTATCTCATACTAGCACATAATTGTTATTAAGCAATTCAAAACAAAGCAAAACTCTCCATATAATAGTGCCATCTTGTGCTAACAAGAGCAATCAATGAATTCCAGAAGGCTTGTGCATAAAATCCCTATCTAGTGCCTACTCAACCAATATCCCCAGACTAGTTTCTGGCTTGTGGCCTTCATCAGATCTAGGTGCAGTGCTCTCAGATCCAAGGCTCCTCACTGATGAAGGCCACAAGCCAGAAATTAGTCAGGGGATATTGAGTGAGTAGGCACTAGATAGGGATTTTATGCACAAGCCTTCTGGCATCCATTGTTTGCTCTTGTTACCACAAGATGGCACTACTATATGGAGAGTTTTGCTTTGTTTTGAAATGTTTAACTAACTAAATGCACATAAATTATATATATATTTTAAGCATCTACCCATATTATTGTGGCATAACTCATGCACGTATAATGATCTCACCCACAGCTTCAAGTGGGCATATTTATGAGCATGGCTTAAATTTAATCTCAAGCACCAATTTTACACTTTGATAAGAATTATACCCACCAAAAACATAAATAAGGGTTCTGAATATATATATATATCTAGGGTAGCACGTCCAGACCAGCTCTATCTCAAGGTCTGGGGAACACTGTCTAATGAGAGAACAAAGCAAAGACAATTGCCGATTACGTCATATATACCCACATATACCATATGATAGTTACCTGTTTATAAATCATATTACCCAGCCCAGAAGTTATAACAAAACTAGGCTATAAGTTACTACGCTAACGATCACTTAATTCTAAGCTTTATACACCTATATATATCTCAATATCCATGCGTACAACCCATTTATTCCGATACACACATATATGTTTCATATATATATATATTGTACCGGGTCGAACCGCAGAAACCACCTACTTATACGTATATATAAGTTTTGGCCGGTTTCAAACTCCTTCACAATACATTTATAATATTATAAAGGTTAGGTGAACGAACCGGCACGTTCGAGCAAAATGGGAGATCTTATTAATAGCTTTAACTATCAACAATGGCCCATCTCGGCTGCTAGATTCAAACCCCTACCATCCAAATACTTTATTTGTTTCGGGGTAAACCCCGGGGCGCCAGCTAGTCTGAAGACTAACATATTCGGGTAGTAGGCTCATAATCCAGCGCTCGAAACAATTCCCTTAACCAGCCCAGTCTAATTTTAATCAATGATATTTATTGCTAATAAGAGATTGATAAAAAGAATTGACCGACAGATCAAGTTTAAATTTAAAAATAATTTATTTCAATCAACATCAATTAAGTTTAAATATAATTTACTAACCAACATAAACGCATTCTAAACATTTTATAAATCCAAATTTCACACACGCACATTTTTTTTTTTTTAAATTAACATATGATAGGATATTTCATGAACAAAGCAACATAATCTTAGACATTTAAATTAACTCTCATTCGCAAAATTAATAATAAAGCATTAATAACATTTGAGACTCACGCACACACATCAATAGTTCCTTTTATGTATGATAGAGTTCATATAATGTTAATCTTCAATATTTACGGCTCACAGTGGTGACTACTACTGGAAAATAATAATAATAAAACAGATACCTAGGATTTTTTTTTCTTGTCGGTGGCTACTTCTGCTGCTTCTGATGGATTGTATCTAACCGGTTAGATTTTGTTTATGGAAGAGAATTTATGGTAATCCGTTGGTTTCTTCTTGGAGACAGCTGCACGTTTTGACGGAGGGTTTCTGTGTTGTTATCCAGACATTATTTCTCAGGCAGGTTTTGATGGTCTTATTGGACTAACAAGGCTGGAGCGCAAGCGTATATTTCCAAAAGCTTTTCAGCACTGCATTTCTGTAAACTGACACAGTAAAACTAGACTGAATTTCAAACTCCAACTGAATGTCTGATAAACGAAAAAAAGTCTATTTATACCTGCGACGTGTTTTTGTTTTAATATCCTCCGGCAATACGTGTTGTCGAAATTCCTTTAGATTAATTATTATGACAACGTGTTTTTCGATTGAATATTTTATTAGTAGTAGCTATTTTAAAATGTGTTGTTTTCCTATCTTTAATTAGCAGTCCACCACTGTGTTTCTTTTGAAATACATTTCATTTCTTTATTCAGTTTTCTTTTTTTTATATTATTCTTACATGCATACTTTTGTTTACATTCGCACGCACTAATATAATCTATTACAATAAACTGGAATGAAAAGAGATTTTTATATATTTTTTAAACTTTTAATTTATAATAATAATAATATTCTTTAACTTTTATGAAACTCTTAGTTTGTTTTTTTTGTTTTTTTATAGGAAAACTTTCTCTCCCCTCTTTAAAGTAATTAATTGTAACTTTAAAATTCCTTTTTCCGAAAGATTTTGATAATAATTTTTATACAAAATTATTTTATATACATGTGCCAATTTGGCATTGGCACATTACACCCCCCTTCGTTTTAGAGTAAAATGCGTCATTTTTGACCATTTTATCTCTTGCAATTTTAATTGTTGACTGTAAAGATTTATTAATTTTTTTTTATTCTAGATAATTCCTACACATGTGTATATGTGCAGCATAATTCTACACCTACTAATATTCTAGATATCGAGTTATTACTGGACTTGCTTACAGGGAATCTATAATAAATACATCCCTTTTTGCACTCACCATAAGGTGCAGCAGTACCAAGAAAATAACCTAAAAGGATATCTGGATAAATACATTTAAGATACTCATCATAAGGTATCGTATTTACCGAATATTACAGTGTATGTGCGCGTATATACCCATGCATACTTACCTACTCGTAATACACATTAGACTGACTTTATACTTTTATTACTAATCTTATAATATTATTTGTAAATCGTTACGAACATCTTTATTTAACACATGAGTATATGTGCAGCATAATTCTACACCTATCTTAATACTCTAGATATCGAGTTATTACTGGACTTGCTTACAGGGAATCTATAATAAATACATCCCTTTTTGCACTCACCATAAGGTGCAGCAGTACCAAGAAAATAACCTAAAAGGATATCTGGATAAATACATTTAAGATACTCATCATAAGGTATCGTATTTACCGAATATTACAGTGTATGTGCGCGTATATACCCATGCATACTCATTTATTTACTAACATTTTTCTTGATTAACATGTGCGTTGATCACTTTTCCTAAGTATTGACCATTTCAAATTCTTATTTTTCTAGAGTGCATGTAATATTAAGAGAAGTAGGCAGCAAAATATAAGGCAATTCAACACACAGATCGACTTTGTGCTGATTTGAACCAACTTTTAATTTCTTGCGGAAGTCGTGACTACAGCATGGGCAACTGTTGTGCACAACGGATCATGAAAAGGGACTTTAAGATTGCGAATGGCAGGACTATCTCTACTGCACATTCGACTTACTAAAATATTTATTTTATTTGGTTACTGGGGATTTTTCCTCCAGATTTATTAATTTTTATATGCCAGGACTTTTCTACTGGCGCATCATCATCAATATTAATTATTTTTCGCACTACCCATCTGTAGAACAAAGTCACCGTAAGACAAGGCTTAATCCAACAAAAGTCAGGCCTGGAATTTATCTCCTTGCTCAAATACTCGCACACACCTCAATCCTAATTTAATACACTTTTCTTTTTTTTTTCTTTTTTTTTTTTAACTTTATTTAATAATGTTTTATTTCCATTAATACGTTCATTATACACTTATTTATTTCATTTAAAAAAAAAAACATTTTCATTTCGTTTGTCTATTTTGATTTTACACATTTATTTTGTGAATGTCACGCTCCGCTAGGTTCTAGACTTATGAGCTGGGATATCAATAGAATCGATAAGACATAATCGAGGGTTTTGACATAAATCATTTTATCGTTCCTTTAACATTTTAAAAACTCTAAGATTGTTATTTATTTACTAAGATTAACTTTAATTTATCATCATTCATTTATTTTTGATTTATTATTTTAATTTTAAATAGAAGTTTCAGATTTAAATTTAACAAATTATTGACGTTAGAATAATCATATTCGAGTTCATTGTCCATTTCCGGTCCTTTTTGTTTATTTCCTTTACTATTCCGCCCGATTACTAACTTTTAAACTATGTCCGGTGGTTCCTTCTTTCTTTCTACTAACTCACTAACATAAATTATACTCCATATTCTCACTTCTATCTCTGGATTAAAATCTATTTTATCTCTTTTTCTTTCCGTTTTATTTTCTGCCTTGTAAATTAGAAAATTTTTAAGCTTCACAGACCTCCGTATTTTTTCTAACCGTGAATATTTTTTTTTACGCTTTCTCTTTGTTTTAAATCTATGTTTAAAACAAATACGAACTTTTACATTAACCTTTTTAAATTTTTGTGAAAACTTTTCTACGCTATTTTCTAACTTGAACTTATGTCTCTCTTCTATTTCTTGATCTATTTTTTTCTCTGTGTTAGCACTATCCTGTTCTGCTTTACTTTCTATTTCAGTCTGTGGGCTATTTTGACTACGATTTATTTGATTTACTTTCACAGTTAAATTTGTAACTTCAACTTTTATTTCTTCAATTATTTTTCTATCTTCTATCTTATTTTTTTCTATTGCTTGGTAAGCAGTCTCTATTTTATTCTCTACTTGTGTTTTAATTTCAACTATTTCTTCCCTAATTTCTTCTTTTATTTTATTCTGGCCCATTTCGATCCGGTCCTTTAGCTTTTCAAGCATTTCAGCTTGCCCTTCCAATTTACTCTTCATTTCATTATTTTGGTTTTTAAGCTCTTCGGCTATTTTTTTATATTCTTCTGCTGTTTCTTTTTGTTTTTCGAACATGCAAGTTAATAAAGCTATGATTTCCCTTTTTTCTTTGTTCGGGATATTTTCTATATTTTTACCTTGAGTCTCCATTTTGGCTTTATTTTATTTTATAATTTATAATTTTAAACACTTTTTTATCATTATTTTTGATACCGTTTTATTTTAATAAGTTTACTAATTTCTATTTTATTTATTTCTTTCTAAACTGGAAATACACGCTGACTCCGCTCTCCTTTGTCCGTTTATCCTGCCCGATCTTAATGCTTTAACTCCGCCCAAACACCCAACTGTCATTTATTTAAACAGAACGTAAATAGCACAAAATCTCTTTTCATTTAAAGAGAGTAAAAAAAAAATTCGGTCAATTCTTTTTTTTATTTTTAATTTAATACATTTTTACCTACGTAATTTAGATTTCTTTAAGGTTTTTATTTTTAAACAAGAAACACAAACATTTATTTACTGTTATTTCTTAGGTTCAGCCCCAAACGTTGGGTAAAGCCATTTATCTAGTAACGATCCGGAGAAAACGACTTAACGTAAACTGCACTATGGGGCGCCATCTAGGCATTTGAACCTAGAAAAATTTATAAAGTAGGCAGATACGTGAGTCAAAAAAAAATATATTTTTTTTTTCTTAAATTTTGATTCCGGTCGTTAGCCCATGTCACTAGCTCAGTGGAATAGCAGAGATTTAATAATATCATTTACTAGGATATAAAAGAATAAAGTAAGCCACTGCCAGTAATTCACATACAAACATTTATTTATGCACATATATATAAGGTTTAAAATTACTTTAGTGATTTACATTTAATTTAACATTTAACATTATTTTTTTTTACTTTGATTTTACTTTAATTTACATTGCATTACTATTATATTATAAATTTACATTTTTAATCAAGTTCGCACAGATGGGATTATATTAACCTGTTTAATATGTTGCTATAGATCGGTTACATAGATTTCAACGGTCAAAAACATTTCAAAGATCGGAAACATAAACGATCAAAATACAAAGTTATTGATTACCCACGTTGGGCGCCATTTATGTACCGGGTCGAACCGCAGAAACCACCTACTTATACGTATATATAAGTTTTGGCCGGTTTCAAACTCCTTCACAATACATTTATAATATTATAAAGGTTAGGTGGACAAACCGGCACGTTCGAGCAAAATGGGAGATCTTATTAATAGCTTTAACTATCAACAATGGCCCATCTCGGCTGCTAGATTCAAACCCCTACCATCCAAATACTTTATTTGTTTCGGGGTAAACCCCGGGGCGCCAGCTAGTCTGAAGACTAACATATTCGGGTAGTAGGCTCATAATCCAGCGCTCGAAACAATTCCCTTAACCAGCCCAGTATAATTTTAATCAATGATATTTATTGTTAATAAGAGATTGATAAAAAGAATTGACCGACAGATCAAGTTTAATTTTAAAAATAATTTATTTCACTCAACATCAATTAAGTTTAAATATAATTTACTAACCAACATAAACGCATTCTAAACATTTTATAAATCCAAATTTCACACACGTACATTTTTTTCTTTTTTTTTAAATTAACATATGATAGGATATTTCATGAACAAAGCAACATAATCTTAGACATTTAAATTAACTCTCATTCGCAAAAATAATAATAAAGCATTAATAACATTTGCAACTCACGCACACACATCAATAGTTCCTTTTATGTATGATAGAGTTCATATAATGTTAAGCTTCAATATTTACGGATTACAGTGGTGACTACTACTTGTAAATAATAATAAAACAGATACCTAGGATTTTTTTTCTTGTCGGTGGCTACTTCTGCTGCTTCTGATGGATTGTATCTAACCGGTTAGATTTTGTTTATGGAAGAGAATTTATGGTAATCCGTTGGTTTCTTCTTGGAGACAGCTGCACGTTTTGACGGAGGGTTTCTGTGTTGTTATCCAGACATTATTTCTCAGGCAGGTTTTGATGGTCTTATTGGACTAACAAGGCTGGAGCGCAAGCGTATATTTCCAAAAGCTTTTCAGCACTGCATTTCTGTAAACTGACACAGTAAAACTAGACTGAATTTCAAACTCCAACTGAATGTCTGATAAACGAAAAAAAAGTCTATTTATACCTGCGACGTGTTTTTGTTTTAATATCCTCCGGCAATACGTGTTGTCGAAATTCCTTTAGATTAATTATTATGACAACGTGTTTTTCGATTGAATATTTTATTAGTAGTAGCTATTTTAAAATGTGTTGTTTTCCTATCTTTAATTAGCAGTCCACCACTGTGTTTCTTTTGAAATACATTTCATTTCTTTATTCAGTTTTCTTTTTTTTATATTATTCTTACATGCATACTTTTGTTTACATTCGCACGCACTAATATAATCTATTACAATAAACTGGAATGAAAAGAGATTTTTATATATTTTTTAAACTTTTAATTTATAATAATAATAATATTCTTTAACTTTTATGAAACTCTTAGTTTGTTTTTTTTTTTTGTTTTTTTATAGGAAAACTTTCTCTCCCCTCTTTAAAGTAATTAATTGTAACTTTAAAATTCCTTTTTCCGAAAGATTTTGATAATAATTTTTATACAAAATTATTTTATATACATGTGCCAATTTGGCATTGGCACAATATATATATATATATATATATATATGTATAGCAACAAAAGAGTGCAGTTACACATCAGAGTTGTTTATTTAATGTTTTTTTTATTTATTTAAACAATATTTATTACTGTATTTAATAGAGAGGTAACACAAGTCCCTTCATTACTACACATTCATCAAACATATATACAGAGCAAAGGTTAATTTACCTTAATTACGATCAAATGTCCACATGGTCACAGCTAATAGTCTACACATTTATAATCCTAAAGAAATACTGGTATTCTCGATATTCGTTGATCCTAAGTATGGTAAACAGTCTGCAATGTGATACACCAAGTAGCCTATCATAGGGTGGAGTAGATGATTTCACTCACTTAAGAGATCCTAGCTGCATGTGTTTCGTTGCCATTACTTGCTCGAATTTCAGCAGCGAATTTTATAATCTGATTCAGGTGAGTCCTACAATAACAATCCACTGGGCCGGTCTAACAAAACTCACACTATTTAATTACCCCAACATTATGATGGGTATATTACTAAAACTTCTTAATCAATTATATGTTAATCCAATCCAAAATCCGTGCACCGTCCCCTTTTTTCCTTCCTTCCGAATAACCACTATACATTTTTTTTCCTCTGTAAAAAAAAGTTCTTTTCTTTTATACCCTTTAACCTCACATTTTCTCATCTATTCATATGCCACAGACTGGATCTTCCATTGTTTCAGAATACCAACTCGACCAGTTCTAAGACTTCTGGCAGACAGAGTCATTAACTTAAGCTGCCTGCAGTAACTAATTCATTCTATATCTGTAGCTTTATATGCCCAATGGATTCATCAAGAAACATGGGTTACCGCTAATATTATTAAAATGTAGAACTTAGAACATTAACGAACAACAAAATATATATGTATAATCAATAATAAATTTATGCAACTCCATATATAATTGCCTCTTGTCAATCCCACATATAACCATTAATACCTATACCCACTTTAGAATAACACACATACCACTATATATATACAAGCATACAGTCCACCTTTTAACAGATTATGTATTACTTTCACACTCTTTGTATCAGGGTTCAAATGACTAATTTATACATCTTTTTGCATATACACAATCAATCCATATCAACACTTGCAATTAACACTCCACATTATATTATCTCTTGTATTCGAACCTAGCTACTGTTACATACCCTCCTGGTGCAATAGCCTTCAAATACCTTCTGTGTATTTGAATGGCTTTTTAAATGACTCTTTCCTATCCTTTATTCCCTTCAGTACCACCTTTCTGTTTCAGTGGCCATGGTCCTGTTCCTTGGTCAAACTTTGGCTTGTCGGGAAGATGACAAGCTTCCAGTTTGTATTGCCATCTCGGTCTGTGACTATCATCACCACCTTTTCTATGCATGGCATCCCCGTCAGTGTGTCCTTCTTTCCTCCCAAACTTAATACTTTGCTGATCTTGGACTTCCTTTCCATGCTCCAACAGTAGGCTATGGTGATATGTGCTCATGTCCAGAGCATTAAGCAGTTCTGCCACTTCTCCAATGGATGCCTTTCTGACCCCCAACATCATTTTTTTTCAACATTCATAGGCATATTGTGCATTACAATTCGAATGATGTGGCTTTCTGACAAATGGCATGCATCCAATGTCCTCAGTCTTGCCACTTGGTAGTGAAAGAATTGGGAGAAATTTTCTTTCTTCCCTTCCTCATATTTCTCTCACATCACCTGGTATTGCACAAGTTCCTGGCGCTCTTCCGACCAGAATGTCTCTCATATCTTCTTCTGGTACTCTTCGAAGGTTGTGGGCTGTTGGGACAATATGTACCACCACTCTTGGGCATTCCCGCTTAGATGGCTGTACTCTACAACTAATTTACCTTCCTCTGGCATGGGATTCATGCCAAAGTATCTTTGTAGGCTTTGCAGATGTTCTACGAGAGTCTCCCCCATTTGGCCTTCAAACTGCCATATCTTTAAGAAGTGGGTCATGTGGGTGTGTACTGCCATACCCATACATTTACCTATATGCTCTGGTCTTTTAGTTTCACCAGCCTTTGGCTTCTGTTTTATATTCTTCTCTCTTTCATCTAAACCTCCTTCTACTTCTTTATTGTCAGACTTCTCCACCCTTTCCTTGCTTTCATCTTCATTTTCCTTACATCCCCCTTTTTGCCTACCTTTGCTTTCTATCCCCAGTCTCCATTCTATCTCCTGAAATCTCAGTTCGAACCTCTTGTCCATTTCCTAAAACTGGAGTTCTAAATTTTCTAATTTTTCTAAAATCATCTCCATTACATTTACTTCTTTCTCTTCTGTTGCCTTGTGTTTTTCCCCTTTCTGTTTATTTTTTGCCCCATTTCCTCTGTACCTATATATCACTGTTTTTATGTTCATGTATATCTATTACTATTTTAATTACATGCCAGGTTCGTCACCCTGGCTTCCAGTGGTCCCCTGCATGACCCACCTGATAGACCTTCCTCCCTCATTACTATCATATGGAACGATATTGTTTTGTAAATCCCAATGCTGATAAAGTTCTTAAACCCCTGTTTTATAAACCTTGTGACTTTATATATATATATATATATATATATATATATATATATATATATATATATATATATATATATCACAGAACAGCCATCAATGCTATTTTCCCCTCTGCCCACTTGAAAACCCTTTTACACATAGCCACACATCACAAAATATTCCAATATTTAACTATATTTCTAATTATGTGTTTAAACTCTTTCTGTTTTCTCTGTTGTTTTCTTTTAAATCACAATAGGATTTCTTTTAATGCCTGTTCTCTACTATCCGCAGCCCGTTCATTGGGATGCCATTTTAAGGGTCTACCCATATTATTGTGGCATAACTCATGCATGTATAATGATCTCTCCCACAGCTTCAAGTGGGCATATTTATGAGCATGGCTTAAATCCCATCTCAAGCGCCAATCTTACACTTTGATAAGAATTATACCCACCGAAAACATAAATAAGGGTTCTGAATATATATATCTAGGGTAGCGTGTCCAGACTATCTCTATCTCAAGGTCTGGTGAACATGGTCTAACGAGAGAACAAAGCAAAGACTATTCCTGACTATGTTATATATACCCACATATACCATACGATAGTTACCTGTTTATAAATCATATTACCCAGCCCAGAAGTTAAACAAAACTAGACTATAAGTTACTATGCTAGCCATCATTTAATTTCAAGCTTTATACACCTATATATATCTCAATATCCATGTGCACAACCCATTTATTCCGATACACACATATATGTTTTATATATATATATTTATATATATATATATATAGCAACGAAAGAGTGGAATTACACATCAGAGTTGTTTATTTAATGTTTTTTTATTTATTTAAACAATATTTATTACTGTATTTAATATAGAGGTAACACAAGTCCCTTCATTACTAAGCATTCATCGAACATATATACAGAGCAAAGGTTAATTTACCTTAAGTACGATCGAATGTCCACATGGTCACAGCTAATAGTCTACACATTTATAATCCTAAAGAAATACTGGCATTCTCGATATTTGTTGATCCTAAGTATGGTAAACAGTCCACAATGTGATACACCAAGTAGCTTATCATAGGGGTGGAGTGGATGATTTCACTCACTTAAGAGATCCTAGCTGCATGTGTTTCGTTGCCATTACTTGATCGAATTTCAGCAGCAAATTTCATAATCTGATTCAGGTGAGTCCTACAATAACAATACACTGGGCCAGTCTAACAAAACTCACACTATTTAATTACCCCAACATTATGATTACTAAAACTTCTTAATAATTATATGTTAATCCAATCCAAAATCCATGCACCGTCCCCTTTTTTCCTTCCTTCTGAATAACTACTATACTTTTTTTCTCTGTAAAAAAAGTTCTTTTCTTTTCCACCCTTTAACCTCACATTTTCTCTTATCTATTCAACACCACAGAAAGGATCTTCCGTTGTTTCAGAATACCAACTCGACCAGTTCTAAGACTTCTGGCAGACAGAGTCATTAACTTAAGCTGCCCGCAGCAACTAATTCATTCTATTTCTGTAGCTTTATATGCCCAATGGATTCATCAAGAAACACGTGTTACTGCCAATATTATTAAAATGTAGAACTTAGAACATTAACGAACAACAAAATATATATGTATAATCAATAATAAATTTATACAACTCCATATATAATTGCCTCTCATCAATCCCACATATAACCGTTAATACCTATACCCACTTTATAATAACACACAACCACTATATATATATATATATATATACAAGCATATAGTCCATCCTTTAACAGATTATGTATTACTTTCACACTCTTTGTAACAGGGTTCGAATGACTAATTTAAACATCTTTCCGCATATACACAATCAATCCATATAAACACTCGCAATTAACACTCCACATTATATTATCTCTTGTAGTCGAACCCAGCTACTGTTACAATATATATATAGTTTTGCTCTGTGAAACTACCTCACCCCTATTCATAAATTTGCAAACATAAAATGTGCTAAAAAGGATTAATTAAAGTGATCTAGTTTACAAATGAAATCCAAATAGTTTGTATCATAGATGAAGAAGGAGTAAAGCATATTTGGGACTTACTTAATTATTTTTAATATGCTTTATAATATCATTCTTGCTATTAGTTAACCAGATATAGTTTACCAACATGCAAACCTTAGTTATGGTAAGCTAAAGCATAGTGGCTTAAATAACATATATAAAATTAGATTTCAGAAGAGAGATTTATGTATGCTGAAGAGCAGCATAAATCCATTATGTGAGAGCTTGTAACCATCTCTCTCAATTATTAATATTAATAATCTCCATTTTGAATTATGGCATGTCATAAATCAATAAAATAAACAAAATAAAATAGGCATGATTGCATATTAGGACATTATACATATAATAACTGAGTACAGTTATTATCGTTTAGGAGAATTATTAAATTATTATTATTCATTTAATGTAGAGGCAAGATTATTACAAATATTAATATTATTAACTTAAAAGTTACATTAGAAAATTTATTACAATTATATTATTTAGATTACAGAGTTTAATTATTAAGAAATCATTTTAAGTTTATAAATCTATGAATATTTAACCTTATAGCTATCTTAAGAAATGGTTAAAATAGTTTAGTTTTAGATTTATTTTTATAGAGCTCTGCAGGAAAAAATGTTACCAATAATCTAGCTGAGGCATTCTTTGTGTCATTTGGCACTGGCATTCTCTGCTGGTCTGGCTTGTTTCTGGTTTCTTTCTTGGCAGGTTATTGGTTTCAAACTTCTCCTTTATTACGAACTGGTCTTCCAAAGGAAGATGGAAAATTTGTTGCCTTCTAGATGATGGTTTTCATTGTAGAATTGGGCATAGCCCCTGGCAGCAAAATGTTTTAATAATTTAAGAGAGTGAACTTTTGGTGTTTAATTTTGTTTTTTTTATACTAACTCTTTGACTCCCCTCTGCAAAAGCCATGAACTTGTTTACAGTTTATAAAATTTTAACCTTAAGTTTTAACATATTTTTATTAACTTTACAAAAGACAAAAGCTTAAAATCTAAGTTATTCATAAGATAGTGCAGCTTGACTGCTTTTCTTTTGTCTTAAAATCTACTTTAGAATTTATTTTAAAAATATGCTCTTGATTCCTACAAAATTAAACCAGGTACATGTGATGTGAGATTTTCCAAGAAACAGATGATCTTTTAAAAGAGATTTAAGTTCTGTAAACATTTTGATATATATGTAATCTTGTCAACTCTAGAATTGAAAATTTATATGCAAACAAAAACAAATTTGTACTCTAATTTTATAATAACTTAAAGATAAAATAATTTAATTGTGTTGCAACACTTATAAAATCTATTGTGTTGCAACTTCATTCACATATATATGGAGGTGCTCTCATACACATACAACAATGTTTACACAACTTACTTTTAATTTAATATATATAATTTATAACTATGCATACTCAGCATACAGACATTAATATACAAGATGTACACAAATACATAAATATACACAAATATATGTTAATATACGATAATATACGTGGACTTGGAGAAGTTTGAATTAGCCAAGGTACTACTATGGAACATAGTAGGTGAAATGGGATGCCAAAAAAATGTTTAATAAAGCATATTAGAATTAGCTAATAACATGTATCTGTTTGAAATAAAAGAACAAAGAAGTTTATTTTAATGTTTAATTACTGCAATGTTAGTCTGTTCAGTAATGAATACCAGAAGTAGCTAATAACATGTATATGTGTGAAGTAAAAGTATAAATTAATGTAAAATTTAAAAAATCAGATATATTAATCTTTAACTGAGGTTTAAAGTTTATATCTGTGCTAGAGATAATCTCTAGTTTTGAAAATGATTAGTAGTAATCATTAGTATATTTATCAGAAATGGATGACATCAAAGTTGTGAGTGGAGGAAGTTTGACAATGGTAAATAAAAAAGTAACAATTTACTCTAGATAAATACTTTGCATATAATAAAGATATATATGAGAGATAGTGACCTGGGCCAACTGATGAGTGCTGTTTCAGCATGAAATGCATCTTGGGGGTCAATTGTCTTTTATTGTATTTTTATTTATATGAATTTAAAAAGAATGGGGCAGTATGGAGATGTTTATTATTTCTATAAAAGTATAAAATGTTTATTTTGATTACATAATATAATAATTGTTTTATTAATTAAAAACTTTGTTGAAAGTTGTTTTTTACATGCATTCATATTCTTAGTTTCCACGCCTACATATCCAATATGATATAATTGCACTATTTCATAAATTTAATAATGAACATGTTCAGATTTGATTATATTATTTTCTTCATCCAAACATTATATAAAATGCCTAATTATTTAATGAAATTCTGAGGAAGTTTATGTGCTTAGTTATTATTTAGATAATGATTTATTATCAATTTTAACAACATGCGATTTAGATAAATATTGTTTATATAATGATTTAAAATAATGTTTATATAATGATTTAAAATAAAAAGGTATCCTATTTCTTTCATTGTCTAACTACTATTCCATTAGAACAATACTCAATTCTATGTCAATACCTTTTATGATGGTAACTGGTAGTTTAAATGGATGGAACTTTAGCAATTTCAACTACTTATTTATTGCAAAACAAAGTAGATATTTTACTCTTGTTGATTCATAATATTTCCTCCTGTATTTATTTGCATTTTATATATTATGGAACTCTGTGGCCTCCCACTGGGCTAAGTTATAGTTGGACAGTATTCTAATAGTCTCTATTGTAACTCAAAGTAGAGTCAGATTAGTAGTTTATTCTATTATCAATAGAATTAGCACCCCAGATATTTATTTATAGGAGATATAGAATTGGTGTTGGGGGAGGGTTCATATATATATATATATATATATATATATATATATATATATATATATATATATATATATATATATATTATAATGGTCTAGTAAGATTTCGACATTTACCATATCTGCCATACAGGAGCACCACCATCATTGGGAGCTGGAATAAAGGTTATAGAGTTGACAAAGATTATGTTGTGGAAATGGGATAGAGCAGATTATAGGTAAATTTAGAGTGAGGAATGTAAAATAAAGTGGCTAACAGATTTATCTGGGCATAATTGCTGAGATATTCTTGACTTTGTTTAAGGAGAAGCCATAATACATCACATCACATTAATATTTATATCGTAGGCATATACATTTTGTTAAGATTTAAATTTTGACCAATAGCTCTTGCCACTAGCTCAAAAATTTAAAATATATTTATTAAAATATATATTTAATAAAGAAAAGATAAAAAATATAAACTAAACCACTGCCAGTACTAATAACACTAAAGATTTTATTTACATATATATAATAACAAATTTGAAAAATAAAT
Source organism: Epiperipatus broadwayi (assembly GCA_028023455.1). NCBI lineage: Eukaryota > Metazoa > Onychophora > Udeonychophora > Euonychophora > Peripatidae > Epiperipatus > Epiperipatus broadwayi. The sequence continues at coordinate 876,325 of JAQFVV010006290.1, forward strand.
TACTAAAAAAAATGCTTTAGGTTTCATTATTTTTTTTAACTTTAAATTTTAATCTTAGAATGTTGAGCATAGATAGGCTACCTAGACTACACACTTAAAAGATTTTCAAAACATTTAAATTCAGGCTAAAAGTTCGAAGCTAAACCAATGCTAGCTTCATGATATATAGATGCAATAAGAAGATGTTAGGATAAAACCATGCTGACAGCAATGAGCATCTGCAGCATGATATTATTTAAAGGACATGATCCTCATCCAGTACATGAATGTGTATCTGTCTGGCAAAGGAATCACATATATAAAATATCAAAGAGAAGGGTCATGTATGGAGGAAGAGTGGAACTTTTGCCAACTTAAGTCCCTATCCATAGACCTAAATGAAGTCAATGTCACAGGAAACATGTCTGTGTACATTGTAATGCAATGACTACACTTTTGGGTCATTCATTTAGTTGTGCAAGTTGTCCTGTATGCTAAACATGTTCACATTCCATTGGTATAAATATCTATATATTCCTCCACCAACATCGACACAATCATGAACAAGTAGTCTAAAATCAAAACCCCCTTAAACTAACATACACTTAAACGAGTCTAAGCAGCCATCTATACCCAACTTAAATTTAAGTCAATTTAATAATTTAGTTTATTCTTTAAAAAAATATTTAGTTTAAGGTATTTAACTAATTTTAAAATCACACATTGTATTTAACTTATTTTAACATCAAATAATATATTTGACCTATTTTTAAAATATAATAATGCACAAATAATATGTATTGATTATATCTTTAAATTTGTTTGTAATCGCAAACTCCTGCCCTATTACCAACAGACCTTATAATAAGCATAAAAAAATATATAATACATATTTTAAAAAGATTACATTTAACTTTTAGAAAAGACTTTTAAAATTGCATAGCTTATAAAAATAAAGTTCAGATTTGATCAGGGGAAAAAGTCTATAGTTCATATTTAAAGGAAAATAAAGTTTGGAGATTTAAAATTAAAGAGAGTTTATAGTTCATTTTTATCATTTATAATTTATACTTTCCTTTCTCTGGGCTCGTTCTTTCATGATGAAGATCTGAGTTTCTACAAGAGACATTTTTTGTGGACAATGATGATTTATGAAGATGGTTCCAGTGGTTCGACCCTGGGATACACAGAAATGAAAGCTGCCTTTGGCTGGCAGATCTGAGGAAAGGGTGATTAAATAGATTACACTTTGATACTGGCAACAATAACTCAAGTTTCTTTTCTTTTTTAACAATGACAAACGAATTCAAAAATTCTAATCTTCTAATTTTTTTTAATTTCTCCTTTTATAGTCCTGAAGCATCTTATCTAGGAATGCTCAGATCCATCTGACATATTTCATATATGCATTTCATTGGTTCATTGGTTCTGTGGTTAAGTAGATTTTTTCCTCTGTGGTCTGTTATATATCTTGGGCAGGAAAAGCAAGTCTTTTGTTTCTATCTCTTGACACTTATCTATTTCGTAGCAATCTTTTTAATGATTATTTTGCCCTCCTGTTTGTGATTTTATTTTTGTTAAAAACCCTCTTCATTATTTTTAAGATTAAAAGATTATTATTATTGTTTTATTTTAAGATTAAAATTTTTGCTTCGATTCTATAAATTCTTTAAGCTTATTTTATTTTCAATATTTAAATGAAACATATTAATAAATTAATAACTCATTATTTGTGCATTTTGAACATCTGTGCTACCAAAGTAATTTACATTAAGTATGTCACAAAAAAAATGTATTTTCTCTCATGCCTAAGGTGTTATAATCCTGAGATTGGGCTGTCATATTAGAGTAAACAATAAATCATTAAAAAATATTCTTGCAGTTTCATTCTAGTCATTTTATTTATTGTAACAGATCATTATATATAATATGATTCATTGTAACTGGCTCCAGTTGGACATCCACATGTAGCAGACCACATAAACACCAGAAAATTTAATCTGTCACCACATCGATAAATATATGTAACATAGCAAATATATATATATTGAAGCAATGGATCTGAAGCCCGATCCATGCTTCACATCTTCCTATAAACTTAATTAGTATTGTAGACCTGAATTAAGTTTATAGTTCAATATCAGCAGGGTTTTGCATTAGAGTTAAAAATAATTATGCTTATCAAATGTGTTTACATTTAAATATTTTGTTTTAAATAAATTTCATTCTATTAATAAAAATTGCTTAACCTATTAGTCAAACAATATATACATCTAGCGATATATATGAGTTAATGCAAAATTCTGCTGAAATAAAATGCTTATTCTACTATAAAAAAATAATAATATATTGTTGTTAAAATTTTGTTAAAATATTTAGTATGATTTGATTTTGAGATAAGCCTGCCAACATTTTCTAAAAGAATGTATAGTTTTAATTAGTGAGCCATTCAAGTGTAATTAAAGATGGCCTTCTCTTTCTTTCTTTTTAATTAAGAGAATTCAAACTTTGAAGTAAGAAAGTTAGAGTAAAAAAGTTAAAGTTATTTTTAGAAAGTGTTGCTTTGAAACAAAGGAGCATGGGGAGGCTTATCAAGATCTCAGATCATACAAACAATAGAAGGTAGCTGACAGAGAGGGTATAAATAGAAGGGAGAACAAAAGATTGATTATTCAGATTTTTCTTTTTGAAGAATTCACATATTCAGATTTTTCCTTTTGAAGGATTCAGTTGATTCTGATTTTCCTGGTGAAGGTGATTCTTTCAGAGTTTGCTATTGCAAGGTGCATTCAGATTTCTCTTAGGAGAACTCTGTCAGATTTTGTTCGTGATTTTATTCCCAAAAGTCTACAACTGTTGTCTACAAATCATGAAGAAGCTTGAACCTGCTCATGCTAAAAATCATATAAGTTTGATAGATTCTAATATGCTCGGCTAGGCAAATAAATAGCTTTGCCTATCGCCGAGGTTCCGGAATACCATTCAAAATGCCTTAATATCCACTCAATAGTCATCTGAACTCTGTGCCGTGTCTGGAGAACTTTTCGTGAAACCATACTACATATTTTCATTGTCCGGACAATTACATCTCGACGGTCGGATCAAGCCACGAACGCCGTGGGGAACATGACCAAGGAAAAAGGATGGTAATTGTATCTCCTCTATTGAACTATTTCTCATGCTACCTTTTGTTCATTTTTTTCTAATTGCTTCAGTGAATTTATATGTATTTGCTATGTAACCAGTTTTATTAGACTAACCTTAAATATATATATTGTGTGATCATCTATCTATATGTAACCTTTTTCCCTTCGCTATTCTTCCTTACTAACCTGTGTAAATATTTAATATTCCATTGCGGTTGAGTTAATAGTTAATTTTTGTTCATTTAAAATCTCTTTCCAGTTTTATTCATGTTTGTTAATTAAATACGATTCAGTTTCTTTTGTATGCCAACTTGATCTCTTTGATAACGCCTCTTTTGTCCGCCATTAGCTTATCACGTATATCTGATTTAGCTATATACGTTTTAAATAATGTTTTTAGCGCAAAGCAATTAGAAATGCTTTGCGAAAGATTCTTTTTTTTATCGTACGTTATCGAGAGGATCGAGTTGACAATTTTATTAAAATTGGGAAGAGATTTAGACCGCAAATCTATTAATCCGTTTTTATTGTCTAATTATTTTGTTTCATTAATTTAGAGGAATAGCGGAGGCCATTAATCATTATTCATATTTTAAAGCCATTAATTAAAGATCTATTATTTAACTAACAAGCTTGACTTTTGGCTAAATTTGTTATAAATGCTTTATTTTACTTTTCAATGATCCAGGCACGCATAACGCAAAACACATATTTCTTAGTACTTTTGCACATTTAACTATTTAGCTCCTTAGGATTTCCCGTCCATGTCTCGTCCGCTGTTGCTAAGCTTTGTGGCCGGTTGAAAAATAATTTATGTGTGGCTCAGATAGTGTTGTTCAGTTCATAATAGCTTCGAGACTAGACGAATAGGGCAGAGGTCATAGTATTCTTGATTTAATATCTCGCGTATGGTTGGCCTTGAGGTACTTTCGCCTAGTATTCGAACTGGGTTAAATCAACATACATCATCTGACTGTCACAATATTTTTAATTGATAGATTTATTAAATTTCTTAACATAATTTCTTTAGCGTTTACCCCATAGATTACATTATAATAAAGGATATGTATATTAATAAGTGGTAATCATAATAGATGTAATTGTATCTTCATCATTGTTCAACAAATCAAACCTCCCTTTTTAAATCTGTTATTACTCATAATGATAGCCTACATGTCCAATCTTCTCATTCTCCATCCTTCTAGCAGCTGTTATTAAGATTAGATTTTATTAACAACAATAAGATAAATAATGATAAAAATAAAATATATTTTATAAACTACCATTTTTCAAATGTCCTTAACTTTCCTTGAAGATAAAAATTTTGATGCTTATATCTATTGCGGTTTTGCAGTGATGCAAGTATTATCCTAATCCTATGATGCTTCTATTTTATGCAAATCCAAAAGATAATGCAATGACCTTTTTTAAAAATAAATTATTTGAGTAGGTGTTTACACAATAATTTATATCCAAAATATAGTGTTGTTCTCCTTTGTGTAAAAGAAAATTAACAGCTTTCCTTAAGTCAATTTAACCGATTTAAAGTTTTAAAAATAAATATTTTATTTCATTAATTTGTGCATTCTTATTTGTCATGAAGTTTCACAGATATTATTTATTTGTGTGGCTAATTCCAGAAGATTCATTTTCCTTTTGGGAAAATACTTTATAAAAGTTTACTAGCCTGCATTTTTAATAAGAAGTATCTAATATGTCTATATTTCTACATATGAATGCATGATTAATGTTTAGGAAACACAAAAAGTAAAAAAGATAAGAAAGAGCAATCTATCTAATGCAATATTATTTACAAAGTTATTTATTAACATTATAAATTATATTATCTTCACTTTGACGACATAAACAAAAGCTTTCACTCTAAGTCATTAAACTCTTTTGTCTATGACATCATCTTTTCCATTGTTTAGATGGTTACACATGTATCCATGTGCACGAATAATGTCTCTGTAAGAAATTGCAGCATTTTTGGAAAAAACATTTTAAAATTTGCAGATAATCATTAATAACGATTTTAAAAATAAAAATATACACATTTCAATAAATATTTAAATTACAAACATTAAAATAAATCATTTTCTTTATTTTTATCTATCCTCATAATAAACAATCTGTTTATTTTACATTAAAATTATAGTTTTACACTAGAATTTTTAAATAGCATTCTTTTAAATTTTAAAACAAATAAAATAATAGAGAGTAACTATACCTGTACTCACATACATGTTGTTCAAGCATTAAAATAAAGTTATATTAACTATTATGGATCATTTTCATATTACAACTAAACTAATATGACCATTGTTTTATTAATTTTATTTTAAATCATTCATTCACATATTTTAAAACGTCGTATATTTTTATAGTGTACTGCCTTTTTATTAATATTAACTTAGTTTGTGTGTTTACATGAAAAATGAATGTCACATTATTTTACCATGATTTCAAAATTTGGTACGAGAATTTACAAGTTATAATAAATAAGTTGATATATTAGAATTATGAGAATTATTCTTATAAAGTGTGTGTCTTTAAATAATAATATTATTTCTACAATAATCCAATGAAAAAATTCAAATTATACTTACCATTATGCTTTATAATGATTATCATACATTACAATATACATCTCTATAAAAGAAATATTTATATTATGATGTCCTTCTCTCTGGATCGGAAATTAATTGTAAAGTTGGTCAGTTAACAAAAACAAATTTCATTGGCTTAAGAAATAACAATTGTAAAAGATAACTCAATTATGGTGTCATTAATATATATATATATATATATATATATATATATATACTATATGATATAGGTATATATATATATATATATATATATATTATAAAAAAAAAAATGTGAAGGTTGTTGTAGAAAAGATAGGAATAATGAGGAAATTAAATAAATCTCTTTTCAATATAAAGAAAAATGAATAATAGTAAGAAATATATGTTGATTGTAAATAGAATAAATGTTTTAAAGAAAGAAGATTTAAAACAGAATGGTAAAAATTAAAACAACTTCTGTTTTATAAAAATCTTCCAAAACAAATGATATCAATTCAACAAAGATCTTTGGGGGAATATTCGACAACGTTGAGATATAAATAGATTTTTATCGGACAGAATCAGTTCACAAATTAATTGAGGAGTCATTCACAAAGTTATTGAGAGAGGAGTTCAGAAATTAATTGAGCAGAAGAAACAAATGAGTGTGAGAATATTTTGGGCCTCCAGATGTATGAAAACAGAGATCGCTGAAATAATGCAGTACATCTGAAATCTCGTGTTCTAATTGTCTCATAGAATAATCGTGAAAATCAGGACTCAGCAAGGAAACTCCAGTAAGATTCATATGAATTTATTGGAAGAAACACAAACAAAAAGAAAACAAAGTAAATCTAGTCAAAATCTAAAAACATTTGTTTTTTTGTATACTGATGCATTGATTCATTATCGTGAATCTCCAAGAGTCTAATTATATGAACTCATATCATAATAAATGAACTATTGTATGTGTGTGATTAAATTTCAAATGTATGTAATACTTAATATTATTATGTGTGTGATGAGTTAATATGTGATGATCTATATCAATATTATTAGTTAAATTAGATAAATACAGTGTTTGTTATGAAAGAAAAAGAATATTTAAACTAGTTTAGAAATGTCAATTTAAAATATGGTGTGTTTATTAGAATTATAAAATGTTTAAATTTAGAAAATAAATGTTAGAATAAATTATCTTTAAAATTAAACTTTATTTGTCGGTCAATTCTTTTATCATTTTTATCAATTTTTACAATCTTTTTATAAATTCTTTTAACAAATTCTTTATTAAGTCTTTTAACCACTAATTAAGTATAATCTATTAGTGATTACAAACAACTGAGTAGTGGATTTAGGTGTTGGGTTAGTTGCACTATTCAAAGTGGTTGTCTATTCTTTTAGAATAAGAGCTGCTGTTTATACACAAACAAAAAAAGGTTGAACTTGGTGTTGAACTCAAAGTAGAAGAGTTATGTCCTGGAAATGTAGTTATTATATATTATAGTATCGTTTGGGCATAATATTGAGTATGTTCTTTCTTAAGAGGTGTTGAATAACATATTCGATTACGGTTCAATATATATATATGCGTGTGTGTGTAATTACTGTTTTATACTCTGCCATTCTAAATATTAATGTACAAAGTATTAATCCAGAGTTTAAATATAAAATGTAGAAAGATTTATTGTACCAAGTATATTTTCAATGCTTTCATATCATATTCATGGTTAGTTTGAGAAGACTAACCATGAATATGATGCAAAAGCATTGAAAGTATACATGGTAAAATAAATCTTTCTAAATTTTATATTTAAACTCTGTTTTAGTACTTTTAACATTAATATATATATATAATTAAGAATAATAAATACGAGTGGATTTTTAATAATAAAACATTAATTAAGAATAAATATCATGTTTAATATAAAAAACATATAGATTAGCTATATAAGGATGTATTTTTCAAATATGACAATATATATAAATAAAAGATATTAATCAAGATATTTACCAAACATCAATTATTTTCAATTGTTAATTCAAATAATTTTAACTTATCTTTAAATATCTAAATTAATTATTTCTAATTCAATATAAATCAAGAATATTTAAAATATTAACTTATAACTATGAATATTTAAGAATATTATATATATATACACATGTGTGTATATTCATATGTATAATTTTCGAACAGAATGATATTTAAAATATAAGAAATACATTATATAAACAAAATTAGTCAAGTAGATCTCATTTCTTGTCTAAGTTTTCACATAAAATCAATCTCTACTTACATTTCCTAACATTTAAAGTAAGATAAGATCTTTCTTTTGCCTCAGAATTCTCTAGCAGAACATTTGGATTTGTAACCTAATTGATAAAGTTCTTGATTTGATTTTTTTAACTTTAAATAAAAAGAATTATCTTGTGATTTGTTTTGTCTTTATATAAATATATAATTTAATAATTTTTTAACAGATGTGATTGTTTAAATATTTTTCAATATATAGAAATTTCTGACTTTTACTATATGTATATATTTATTTGAAATTATAATATGTAGAAATATCTGTTTGAATTTTCATATGATAAAAAACACTATCAGATGTTAACAGGCAATAATTAATGAAAATAGCATATTATAATTTCAAACATTTTCAACTGTTAAAATATTGTAAATTTATATATATATATATATTACATTTACATAATTTAAAATTATTGATTTTAACTTATCATTACATTTTGGTACTAAATTTATACAACTGTTCAATTTTATATTGCAACAATTTGGGAATGCATGATATACTTTACAATCCCTGAAAACACAAAGTTTGTATTTAATCTTAATAAATTTTTACATTACTTCTGCCACTCCTTAATGATGCATTATTTATTAACATCACTTAAATCAATTATATTAAAATAAAAACAATGTAATATATAAAGCAATTTAAAATATAGCTTTAAAAGTCATATGATTGATTTAAAAATATTCATGCTTTCTTCCCAAGCTTCAGATAAGCCTCTATAAAAAAAATTAAAGTAGAGAGAGAAAATAATTCATTCTTTTCTCTAAAATAGATTTGCTTTGTGTTTTAAATTGAGGTGATTTCATTTAATTAATAAATGAATACTTAGGCTAAAAATCTTAATTTATACCATATTATTAATTACCTGGAATGTCTATATTTACATAGTTTATTATTTGAGTCAGTATTGACAAGGTGTAAATTGAAAAATTTCATAAATGTCAATTAAAACAATACAAAGCAATTTGAAATATAGCTTTAATCTAGAAATTTATCTAAGTGATGGACCCACATCTGAGAAATCTATAAATTAAATTGGTGTTTTTCTCCTTCTACTGAGAAATATGGTGCTAACATTTTTTACAGCTTTTAAATTCGTGCATATTTATTTTCTAATATTTTAATTTCAAAAAAATTTAAAAGATGCCATGAAAATTGAATAAGCAGAAATTTCAAAGTAACTGAAACCACACATTGATGCCTATTTGTTGTTTATTTGACAATCTCAGACTTTGTGAGATTACTTTGAGAAAATATTACAATGGTCTACAAACTTGAGTTTTTGAAAAGTTTATAATTATTTTTGTATCATAATTGTGTAATAATTATGAGAAATCAAAATATATATTATTACATATTTATTTTTTACAGAAATGTTTTATTTTTAAATATAAAATAATATATTCTTATGAATATTGTTACCATAAAGATTAGAGTCACAGGAAATACAACTGTCTAGAAAAGAAGACACTCAGCAGACTGTTTTAATATTTAGTGATATCATAAAAAATTATGAAAAAAATTTAAACTTTTAAAGCATAAATTGATTGATTTAGTAGATATTACAAATAATTCATTCAGATTTTAAAACAAATATCAAACAAAGATCTCATTTATTTTGCAAATTGAATTATCTCCAACTGAAATTTGATGACATCAGTGTTTGTTTCAATTAAAATCTAATTTTTAAAATAATTCCTAAAATAAATGTGATTTTTAAAAATTTATTTAATTTCTAAACAAAAATATCTATCAAATGAAGTTAAATTTATTATATTCTGATAACTAATAATGGTTTAATATTAAAATGAATGTTAAAACCTTAAATCTACCAAGAATAATGAAATCTCTCAGAATGTTAGCAGAGTGCAGGAGAGTTAAAAGTAATATGATTGATTCTAAAATCTTCATACTTTCCAAAGTGCTTCAGATAAGCCACTATAAAAGAACATAAAGAGAGAAGACTTGCTGCTCTTTTCCTAAAAACATTTTGTCTTGTGCTTTGAATTGAGAGTATTTTTCTTACTTAATAAACCAGTAATTGAGTATTATATATAATTATAGAATTAAGTATTTATAAATACAGTAATTACATAATTAAAAATTTTATTCACTTAGGAGCATTTTTGATTATCCTAGCATTCTTTGTCAACTGACACTTTGAAAGGCTAACCTTCCCACAATCCTGTGATCTTAATGTTTGCTGTCTGCCTGTTAATTAAGTCATGTTTGTATTTGTATATTAGCATAGCTTCCATTATTTTCCTTTTATTGTTATTTTTTTCAATTTGCAATATTTTTACATTATTAAAATTGAAGTCAAAACTATAAATACATGACTTATTATGGTTGTAAAAACAGATGCTGAAATATTATCTACTTTACAATTTTGTTTCCATTTCTGAACCCATTTTAATAACAGCAAGTACTCTTTAGTTCTATTTTCCAACATACATCTCGATTCATCTATATATCCACTACCACACCTACATATCCATTTATAAATGACACAATTTTTATTTATAAATGAGGTTTTATCTTTAGAGTTATTTATTAATTTGTTTAATGTAGGAGGTGTGTAAAATGCAATATCACATATACCTCTATAAATTTTTCTTATAAAATTTACTTGATCATTAAAAATATATGGTATTGATATCCATATTTTTTTACTAGCAGGAGAATCAATATTATTCTTAAAATTGTTATTCTTATATTTTATATTAAAATCTCTAATAACATTATATATATGATTATAATTGTAGCCAACATTTAACAATTCATTCAAATATATTTCAATATTTTTTTCCTTTATCTGATGAATATTTGCAAAGACTATTATTTCTAAATAAGAAGGACTTCAAACCTGCTATTTTGTGTGACATCATCAGTCTTGATTTATATGGAATATAATCTCATTTTACTATTGGTTTAATGGTTATACAGTAATCCAGCAACTTTTTATGCTGGATTACTGTATGACCATTAATCCAATAGTAAAATGAGGTTATATTCCATATAAATCAAGAGTACTAATGTCACACAGAATGGCGGTTTGATATCCTTCTTATTTAAAAATAATAGTCTTTGCAAATATTCATTGGATAAAGGCACAAAATATTGAAATATATTCCAATGAATTGTTAAATGTTGGTTACAATTATAATCATATATATAATGTTATTAGAGATTTTAATACAAAATATAAAAATAACAATTTTTATAATAATATTGATTCTCCTGCTAATAAAAAAATATGGATATTAATACCATATATTTTGAATGATCAAGTAAATTTTATAAGGAAAATTTATAAAAGTATATGTTATATTGCATTTTACACACCTCCTACATTAAAAAAATTGATAAAGATAAAACCTCATTTATAAATAAAAATTGTGTCATTTATAAATGGATATGTAAGTGTGGTAGTGGATATATAGATGAATCAAAATGTATGTTGGAAAATAGAACTAAAGAGCACTTGCTGTTATTAAAATGGGTTCAGAAATGGAAACAAAATTGTAAAGTAGATAATATTTCAGCATCTGTTTTTACAACCATAATAAGTCATCTATTTATGGTTTTGACTTTAGTTTTAATAATGTAAAAATATTGCAAATTGACAAAAAATAATAATAAAGGAAGCTATGCTAATATACAAATACAAACATGATTTAATTAACAGGCAGGTAGCAAATTAAGATCATTGAATTGTAGGAAGGTTAACCTTTCAAAGTGTTAGTTGACAAAGATTACTAGGATAATCGAAAGTGTGCCTAAGTGGATAAAATTTTTAATTATTTAATTACTGTATTTATAAATATTTAATTAAAGATCAGCCTTTTCAAGCTATTGTGCATGCACTTTTTATGAGTGTTAATAATAAACATAGTGCTATAAAAATAAATGCTTATTTAAATATTTAATTATATAATTATGTATATTGCTTTGAAAAAATACAGATATCGACTACTATTATATATATATATATATATGCCCTTTTCTATAGGTCAGTAATAATTCATAACAGTCAATTACTAAAAAATTTTAAATTTAGAATATGTTTTTTTTAATACATTAATTATATTAAGTCAATTATATCTTTAAAGTACAATTTGAAGCTAAAGAGAATATGTAGTATATAAAATCATTTAAAAATAGTTATATAAAGCTTTAAATATTGTTGTATATGGTTGTAAAAGCTGGCCATATTAAATAACACAGCTATAAATATTAAAAGTATATTTAAAAATTCGATTTTAATAGTTTAAAACTGATAAGTTAATAAATACAGTGTTTAAATTTATAATCATATTTAATAAGCAAAAATTAATATAGTATATTTTAAAATAAACTTTGTGATGGTGAAAATTATATCTAATTCTATATTTTCTAAATTATTCTTCCAAATTTTTTTATAATTATTTTATATAATATAATAAGTGTATCAATTTTATTAGTCTAGACAGAGAAATAGATTGAAAAACGTCTGTCAAAGTTGTAATCACATGGTTTTTTAATGTATACTATCACACACTGCTTGTTTGAAATAATAACAAAGTTTAAAATATTTTAAAAGTTATATTATAGAATTGGATAGAATTATTGCCTATCATAAAAGCAAATAATAATAAATATTAAGTTAACTATCATATGTAATGTTTAAATAGTTTTAATAAAATAATAATTTATTTAAAAGTAATATTTTAAGTAATGTTTTAGGTTCATTACGTCATCATTTTATTTTTCAAATATAATTCTGCTATAAATTAAAAATCTGTAAATTTGTTTTCAAGTGGGGTAAGAATTGACCAATAAAAAATAGGTATTTTTACAGACGATAAATATCGTTGTAACTAAGATAGAGCGGGAGAATAAAAAAGGTATTGAAACCGGAGAGAGGTAAATTATAACTATCAAAAGATAGTATTTTTAAAAATCTTTTATTTTAGTCAATTTTTTTAGTACTTTCTTATAACTTTATCTGCAAAAAACTAACTGATAATTTTAAAAAATATTTTTTGCAAGAGAAAGTATAAACTAAAAAATATTTTTAATAATTTCGTTTAATATGATTTTCTAATTTTTAAAGTACTTACCAGTCATATTTTATCTAAAAGTTTAACCTAAACTACGCAATAAAAAATGGATATACTACAAAATAAAATGGATAGAAATTGTAATGCTGAAGAAATATTTGAATATTTATTGATACAGCTTTATTTATGCATAACCGGAGAACTTTTTTGGTACATAAAAAAACCACAGCTCGGACATTATACGGAATCTAATGAAAAAATTGGAGAAGCATTATTATGCATAAGTTTATTCAAGATTTATTTTAAATGGTAATAAGATAATGATATATTGCCTGAATTATTTTATATAGTATAATATTCAAAGGAATAAAATGTTATATCCTTTCTAAAGGTAACATTTTTTTAAAAAATATTTTCGAGTGCAGAATTGAATAAAGAACCCGGGAAAATATGTTACAGAAGCGTTTTGATATTAAAATATCCGTTCTTCGAATTATTTAAAATATACTGGGAAAAGCTTTGTTCAAAAGTATTTTGAAGTTTTTATTTTAAAAGAGATTTATAAAAAAATACCAAATGAAAGTTTTAATGTATCAGGAAAGAAAACAGAGATAAAAGTGAACACATAGATGAATGAAAAAATGGATCCATGGAAATATAAATGGTACTTAAAAGTTTATCGAATATTTTAAAATTAAATTATGGATTGATTGATGCATCGGATACGCAGAGAATATTGGTAGAGAAGATTAAGAAGCTTCAAGGGATTAATTAATATTATCGTCCTAAAAATGAAAACCAAGGATTATTTTCTAGATTTTAATAAATGGATTAATAATTATTTTTATTTTAAAACTTTAACGCGCTTGGAGAACATTTTTAAAAAAAAAACTCTAGAGAAAATAATAAGTATTTTGGACTTATCAGAACTATCGTCAAGAAAATATGTAACTATAGTTTTGATTTTTTTTTTTATTATTTTGTTAACCTAATTTAAATCTAAAATTTTATATAAGATTAGGAAAAACATAAAAACATTAATTTGTTAATATTAAAATCTTATAATATAACAATCTAATAAGTTAGCTAAAAAATATTTTAATATAAAGTGTATGGGTGTGAATTTTCTATATCTGCAATGCTCAAGTGGACAAAGGAAGCCTACTGAACACGATGACTAGATAAAGGTTATTGGTAATAATAATAACTATTAATAATTTTATAATGTATATTTTTGTTTTCTTTAGATCATCCATAAATTGGAAGAATGAAGTGTAAAAGTTTTTTTTTTTTTTTAAATTATATGTAACGCATTTTTATACAACATTTTAAAAAACATTATGAGATAGGATTGATTTTGGAAATATGCATACGACAATTTTTTGATTTTTTTTTATTAGTAATATAATCCAACATAACAAATAATTATGTGATTCTTTTAAAGTTTTATGATATGGGATATTCAAATATTGTCTAAGTAAATCGTATATGATTAAACATACAGAGCAATGAAGTAAGCAGACTTTTCTTATGGGATAGTAAGATTGTTTAACTATTAATGAATTTTATTTTTGTTTTGTAAATGCAGACAGTTATTTTATCGATGTAAGATGTAGAAAAATCTTGAGAAATAATATTGAGATAGTGGCTTGGAAGTACTATAGTTAGCAGGAAACCAAGATGATGTATTTTTAAAAAAATAGGATGTTATAAGGAATGGGAATAATATTTAGTCTTTATGTGGTTATCAGCATAGTTAACATAGCCCTATGACTGATACACATTTTATTTGGACAGTGTTTATATTACTTTAAATATTTGATGTTCTAATAAAGCTGAAGAAATAGCTTTAACATCGCCCCTGTACTAGAGGATATTAGGCAGATAAATGTCCTACCTCTTCGCACTGTACCATGATTTTGAGATATGTTAAGAATAATACTCTAGCTTTCTTCCTTAATCCTATGCATCTGTTTTCGCTATCTTTATTTCATGTAACTGCATCGTTTAGTAAGATATTTTAAAAGAAATGATAAATAATTTAGAACTAAGGTTGTGCTATCGTTTTTTGTATAAGATTAGTTTAGTTGCTTATAAGGAGCAGAATGTTATAACTTAAAATTGAAGATCCAAAGTATCCTAGGGAAAGAAAAGAATCATAAAATATATTTTGAATTTTATTTCGGAAATGAAATATAAATTTTTTTAAAATAAGGTATCTAAACAAAGATATTTTCTTTAAAGTGATAATAATTTTAAATGCTTTAGTATTATTTTTTTTAAGAGAAAAATAAGTATTGCATTTTATTTTTTTTAAAATACAATAGTACAAAGTAGATTATGTAAACAATATGCATAGTATATTTTTTGTTTATTGATTAACAGACATGTATTAATGATTAAACTTATATCATATTAAAGTAAGGCTTAAAGAAGAATATATTATGATTAGTAAACATTGTGTGATAAATACTAAAATCTAGTATTGAATTTTGGATAATAGTTTGTGTAACATCTTTGACTTTGCAAGATGAATTTTTTTTAATATTTTGAGAAATCCATACTCATTATAAAATTTTGTTTTCTATGGAATGTTTCTAAGTATGAATTTTTAAAATAGGATAGTTTAATAATATTAGAGATAAAATGCTGTTGTTAATAAAGTAGATAAATTTATTTGTAATAAGTTAACCATAAGGAGAAACCAAATAGTAACATTTTTTTTAATTTTGTCCTAAATCTAAATAAAATATAATTGAAATATAAATTATTTTTTTATAACCAGGTAGATCAAACTGTAAAATAAAAAGGGTTAAGGATATCCACTGTAAATAATGTAAATAAATTGTTTAGTTATTTATTGTTAGTAATAAACTTTGTTAAATTTTGTTATTTAAAAAATTTTGTGTCAGAGTTATTTATTTCTCCACATCGCTGCATGAAAACACGATATATGCATAATAATCTGAAACAAATATATAATTTTGCACAAAAGATAAATAAAGAATTATTTTAAGAATTTTAAATATTTTATTGGTATTCATTATAATTAAATAATCATAATCTTACATTATTTATTGGTCATAAATCAGTTATCACAATATTATATTAAATTATATGCTGTTTGTTGCCACACATATTTTGTTTGTCAGATTATTAAAATGCTACCACGTATTTATTATATCATTACATGAAGAATATTATTATTGTTATTTATTATTATTAGTTTAAGTGTAGTAGATTATGACATAAAATCCCTTCTCATATTTTACTACCGTATTTTAAAATTAACTTAGAATAAATTATAAGAACCTGAGATTATTTTATTGAGCTAGATTATTATTAAATAGAAGATTAAAATTTAATTATTAGTTTAATCTTAGTGAGTGGAAGTAATTAAAGTCGTAAGAATACTATGAGTTTGTTATTTGAAATAGTAATAAAAGGGGGATAGTGTTCTTATGCCATTGAGGTAGTATCCTGTAGGATATTGGCTCAATGTAATCTATCTTGTCACCTGTATTTTCACTTCAAGTCTCATGAAACTATTAAATATTTATTTAATATTTTTTATAAATTGAACCTTATTCGAGTTTTAAATTTGAGCTAGTGGAATATTTTAATTTTAATACTGAATATTTAGTTATTAATTATTAACTGAGATAAAACCTGTTTTATTTTAAACTATCTGGAAGTGAAGATGCATTAATAACAAGGTTAGAATATATATTTAATAATTGGGCATAAACAATGTGAAAGTATCATTCCCTTATATTTTGGCACTATCAATTTTCAAATAACTTTTTTTATATTTAAAATAGAATTCTTTGTAGCTTTCAATGTAGTTTGGAGTTTATATTTGAGATAACATTTTATAAATGATATTTATGGAAATAGAACTTCTGACACTATTAATTTTTGCATTAACCACTTTTATCAAATGCAATCTTCTTTCAAGTTCATTCCACTGAAAACTACTATTTCAATATGTTATAAAAACAAGGTTTCAAAAATAAAAAATAACTTATAAAAATAAGGGTAAGTAATTATTCTGTTAATCTAGTGAATTCAAAAAATTTAGCAAACATCATAATTAATTTTAAAAGAATAAAAAATATTTACATATTATCCAGTTAATTTTATTTTTGTAATTAACTTTAGTATTTTTTTATTTGAAATGAATAAAAATATAATTGAATGAAAATTTATTTTAACTAAAGTAAATAATGTTTTTAAATAACATTGCAAAAACTATTAACTTTATTTTAATTCGATAAAAAAGAAAACTTTTTTTTTACAAATAAAGCAAAAACAAGGAATAATTGTACAAATTAATAAAACCTTTTGGAGATTTAATATAATTTATTCGAGTATTTCTGTGTCAAATCAGTTTTTTTCTTCCAAAATGCCCTCTTAATTAATATTTCTAAGTCATATTATGGACAATGAGATTGAATCATATCATTAATTTCCTTATTTCTTGAGAAAAAAAAGATTACTTGCTGTTAGCTTTAGCTACCTCCACACAATTTCATTTTCAATTAGCATTACAATCAGTGTTAACTCATCTACTTTTGTTTTGTAGTGTTTCAATTTTTAATTTTATATTCATATCATTTATTATTATTATTCTACCTTCTGTGTTGAATCATGTTTTTTTTCATGTTATATTTGCATAGTAGCAGCTGTTTTACATAGAAAATCATAAGAAAGAGAATTTAATTCTTTTTTTCAAGAAATATAAATATCATTTTTATAACTCTTTGATGTATCTTAAGATTGTTTCATATATTTAATAACAAGAAGTTATGGTAATTTATTTAAAGTATCATGGATTTATAATCATCCTAATGTTAATTTTGATAAATAA
This sequence comes from Epiperipatus broadwayi, assembly GCA_028023455.1. Lineage (NCBI taxonomy): Eukaryota > Metazoa > Onychophora > Udeonychophora > Euonychophora > Peripatidae > Epiperipatus > Epiperipatus broadwayi. The sequence goes on from JAQFVV010006290.1 coordinate 894,250, forward strand.
TTATAATTTGACTTTCCTATTAAGAATATTTACTTTTATCTTTAATCCAGATTATTTCAATATCAGTAATATATTTTTATAATGTTTGTTTAGACTATTCCTTGAAGATATAATTTATCTGTATTTATAGTATTTTATTTATATACTTGGAAAATATATTTGAACTACTTTTATCATATTTTGTACTAACAGATATACTTGATCTGTATTTACTACATTTTGATTCTATTATTTACATCATCCATCATTTCATCTAAATATCAGAGTAATAGATCTTAGTATAAACTTTACAACTATTATTATTGTGCATGGAACTTTGGTATTCTGAAGATTATAGATTGTAAACCAAATTAGTATTTAAATAGAATATTTGAAATATGATTTATTTTTTTTATTATTAAAACAACATTTTGAATTGTACTATATCTGTTAAAGTGGTAACTTTATTTCATTTACAACACTAATCAATAATGTGTGATATTCTAGAAACAACAATCTCTCTTGAAAACTTCATCAATATATATCTCTCTTTATACAATTTGATAAAATTTCATGGTTACAAAGGGTTCAACAATAACCATCTAAAAAGCAAAAATAATTAGAAATGAAGCATTTGTAAAAATTTAAATACAAATATATGAAAATAGTAATTCAGAAACATATAAAAGGATAAGAAATTCTTAGGAATAAAGTATTTAAAAAAGTATCCAAAGATGAGAAGCAGAAGTTAAGCATCTGGTAAAAATCATTCTTGAAAAGTACCAGCAAAGAATACCTGATAACTTCAAATATAACAAAAAAACTAAGGTATAAAACATTTAAAATTAGTTGCATAAATTTATCAATGCATTCAATGGCTAAATGTCTTAAAAAATATTCTCATCAAAGAATCCTCAAGAATACATTTATTTAAATCCAAACATCTTTTTTGATCAATTTTTTTTTTTTTGCGTATCTAAATCCTACAATTATTTCAATGACTAGACGTTTAATTTACAAGGATTTTTATTATTATAATTTTGTCATTGTCAATATTTATGATAAGTATACTTTGTTTATAATAAATATAGTTGTATCATGGAAACATTGGAATTAATTTATTATGCAAAACCTTATAGCCACTGTGGTCAATAGATATTTATAGACAAAAATCTTTTATTCAAATTTTATTTTCCATTGCAAGGGATTTAGTCTTGAATACAATTTATATAATTTACTAGTTTCTATTTTTTGTCAATATGTTCTTCACTTGGACATATGCAGTGATTAAGTAGCAAACATCTTTCCTTTTTACAGTTACATATAACTTGAACTATTTCCACCAACCTTGGGGGTATATTAGCTTTTATAACAACTTCCTGTTTAATTCTTTATTTAATACAAATAACATATTCTCTATACTAGCATGAGATGGTTAATCTAGGTTCTCTTCATTTTTACATTTACATTTTTTCATCAATGTTCATTTGCCTTTAATATTTCAGCCTGTATACTAATTTTAGTCTTTCACCGTATTAATATTTTTTCCAACTTTTATACATTTTAGTCTATGCATTAATGTTAGGTTTCTCATAATATGCATATTAGTTTTAGATCTGTAAAAATTCCATGAAATGTTGCTTTTTCCTTCTATATCTCCATCAGTTTTTTAGAATCTATTGTTCAACATCATTTTGAAACTTTTATTCATCTTTGTCATAAATTATTTTTTTATTTTTTTATTTTTCTTGTAATAATCATCATTAATTGCTCTAACAAAGTTCAATCTTTCTGCTTATCATGTTCTCTCAATCATTATTTTTTATATTTTTCATAATTAACCAATATGTTTGGACAATGGTTAAAAAGAGTCTAAAGTTTTATTTATTGTGATAAAGACTCTTTTAAGTTTTTTATATCTCAATATTATATTTTCAATTATACCTACAATTACAATAATGCTGAATCACTTTTAGATTACTTGATTATATTATATTTTGATTTAAATTAATAATTAAATCATTATTGATTATTTGATTACATTGAATTATCCACTTCCTGCCCTCACAAATTTTTGCATCGATCTTTAGTCTCAATCATCTTATTGGCTAAATTATTATTTAGAGTTATTTATATCTTTCTCTTCATAATGCTGCTTTATTCTTTATTCTCCCTTTTTTATTTGTTAATAAACTGTTGTTAATGATAAATTTATTATTTTAGCAAAATATGGTTATCCAATTTATGGTGAAAACTAATTTTAATCAGTGGTTTCTCTCCTCAGCATTTGATCACTGCAACACTGCTTTTTCACTAGATTCAACTGCTAGGCCTGAACAGGAATAGAATATAAGTTACTTGTTTCAAGTCTATTTATACTATTTGATGTTGTTCAACATGTTTTTCAAACAACAGATAGATCCCCAGCTGATTATTAAGATTTTATCTTTCTTTCTTAACAGCATGTTTTTGGAAAACATGTTGTAGACTCAAATTTACAGATATTATGTGATGATTTGATACATAAACAAATGAAGAGAAACAAATAGTTTTTTTCTCTCTTTCTTTATTTATATTCATTAACATAGAAAGAAAGAAAAAAGTTCATCACTGCCCTTTAAACATAGCTTGATAATTTACTTATTTTTATTCACCCATACTTTTAAATAATATTTTCAGATCTGCCATTAAATTTACTTTAAGAATTGATAAGTTGTTTAAAGAAAACTTTCATTTGGAAGGCAGAATAAATGGAATTCAAAATGCTTTGAATTTTTATAAACTATGCAATTCAAATCTTTGCCCTCATCAAAACCATTTTTCTATCTTCTTTACAATGCAATTCATCATTGACTTTCTTACATATTACAAAGTAAATACTTAATAATATGACTAAGTGCATAAACTACCCTTTTTTAAAGCAGTTTATTCAAGTAACACACACACACACACACACATATATATATATATATATATATATATATATATATTCATTCATCAACCCATGGCAGTTTAAATATTTATTAATCAATTTCAACAAGTATTTATTAAACTTTTTTTCTCATGCAGTTTTGTAATATAACCATATTTGAGCTACTCTCAGATTTATTATAGTTACAATGTATATTGTAACAGGCTGTGGGTAATAGGGGGTTGTGGATGTAGATTATACCTGGGGATGGCAAAGTCACCATCAAGCCCAGGTCAAAATTATTTCAAATAATGTATGATATTCAAGTATAAAGGATGATATTATAAAATATATAAGCATTTTTATATATTAAGAAGCATGAGATCAAAAAATCCCTGAGAGAAATCAGCCCAAATACTACTCAGAGCAAGTAAAATTAACTATACATTAACCAGCATTATAATAAGTAAAAGTATAAGTACATCAAATACTCATCCATCATCATGAATGATCAACAATGAATTAAATCAACAGTCAATCTTATAACTGGATTTGAAATAGGTCTCATGTTGACCAGGCTAACTATTGAGCTTTTGCCAGTTTGAGCAATTATTTAAACATAACTTAGATACATCAACTAAGTGCTCATCCATCAGAATACATAATAATCAAAAACAATAATGCTGGGATATTAAAACATGCTGATCATAATCAATGTTTTGACCACTTTGTACCATTAATGTACTGGTCATCTATAAACTTTATTTCTAATAGACTAAACTAAAATACAATGTAGTGCATGGGTTTTAAAGAATATTATTTTTGTATCAATCAGAACCCTTTGTCAACTGGATGCCCAAAAGCACTAAAATACATCCCTATTCATATAATCAGCTGTTATGCTTGAATCTAGCTCAGAAAAACACAAGCTTAAGTACTGTTGTGGTGCCCACAAGATGTTGCAATACAATTTTTAACAATTGAATACAAGTTTATTAACAACAAAAAAATTATATTAAGATCTTTAGAATATGGCTCTACAATTAAAAGCTTCTGATTTTGATTAACATACAATAATAAAAAATTATCACATTACATTCTAGATATATGTTATTTACAATATTCAAATTACTATTATGGTGGTTTTCATATAACACACATATATATGTGCACAGCCACACATTTTACTATTACATGAATATATTTCAATTGGTATTCAATAATGACAAAAAAAAAGTTAAATTTTACGTGTCTATTTGACACTCAATGATTATACATATGTGTACATGTAATTTCTGAACATATTTAAATTGTTCCACAATAATACTAAATTAAACTTTTTAACTTATATTTTTAATAATGCAAATGCCTATGCTAGGTTTACTTAAACACATATATAGAATTGCACAGATTATTAACATAACAAATTTAATATTGTCAAAACAATAAATGACATTAATTTTTATACCAGGTAATTAACATATATGTTTATGCATGTAGAAATGAATGTGCACATTGATGTTTATAACCTATATTTTAATTTGTCAAAATAATATATTTTTTCTAATTAATTCCATTTAGAAAACATACATAAATTTCACACATATACATATGTTTAAACAAAATATAGATATAATTTAAAATCAGTTATCAAATTTTATCCTTAGTGACCACAGTTTTTTTTTTTTTTTAAAAAATATCAGTTTATAAGTTCCTTTTTTTTTCTTTAAAAAAAAATATCAGTTTATAAGTTCCTTTTTTTTTGTCTTTAAAAAAAGTATCATCAACTTTTTTTCTTTTAAAAATATAAAGTCAATTTTTAACAGGTACTTGTTGATTTATTATTTATTGATAGGATTTTAAATTTAAAATGTCTTTCTTCCCTTTTTTTTAAGTCTAAAAAATTTTGATATCTGTTTTTTTTTTTTTAAAGCATAAATTTTAGATAATTCTTTCAGTATATAGCTATGATCATCACAGGTCACTCTTAACTATAATTTTTTTTTAGAATTTAAAATATAAATTTCAAAATGTCTTCTTGTTTTCTCAATAAATGATTTAAAATAATTATTATAGATAATATATCTCACTTTTATAATGTCATTTTTAAATGAATTAAAAAAAAACTTGTTTAAAATTTTGTTCATGTTGTATATAATGCTACTCACCACCAGCTGTATATACATTTATCTGTGCTTCTCTGCATATAGACACTACAGCATATGTATAACTACTTCTTCATCCAGCTTTCTCTTGGTGAGCTTGGTTTTTGGTCCATCAGGAAAGTATAGTCCAGGTAAGTTCATCTGTAATGACCTCCCTTCTGTCCAGAATTGTTCCAGGCAAACAGCTCTCTTCACAGAAGACATTTAAGCAGGCTAAACTCATCAGAAGTTGACTTGGACCTCATGTGTATCAACTCCAGCAGTGAACAATGGAGCAGCTTCTTCTTTCTTGACTCCAGCAACATTTTCATGGTAACTGTCTAATTCTTCCAGCCATCTCTCTGGCCATATAATTGCTGCCAACTTTGCAGCTAGTTCTGCAGCTAGCTATTCTGCATCTCAAAAATATTAAAACCAAAGCCAAAGTAAATAATCTTTTTATCAACTCTTTTTATTATAAGAGTGATTGAGGTGACAAAATCACTAATTTAAAAACTGCTTTTATCTTTCTAATCCTTTTGAAAACAACTTTGAAATTTTACTAAAGGTATTTCAGTCATTTGTGAGTGAATGTTGAATTTATAGAAAATTTTAAACTTTATTTAAACTTTCCAAATACAAACAACTTGTTAGTAATAACACACAAATAGAAAATACAGGTTAGTAATTACACAATGTTTCGAGTAATATTATTTCCACTCTTCTTCAGATGTTGCTTGCCTATATGCACAGTGACAATATTTACTTAGAAGTTGAACTCGCTCCATTAGATTCTTGAATATTGAATTTAAGGCAAATGCTCTACCAACTGAGCTATTCTGTCAAAGGCCCCCTCGAAACATTGTGTAATTACTAACCTGTATTGTATATTTGGGTGCTATTACTAACAAGTTGTTTGTATTTGGAAAGTTTAAATAAAGTTTAAAATTTACTAAAGGTGTATTGGAAAAAGGTGATTTAAGTTTAATCCTTTGGAATTGTATAATCTACAAAGATTTTTAACTAAGTACTAGAAATGCATGCAAGCATTAATTAAGAAATAGATATTTTATACAAGTTTTAATTAAATGATTTTTCAAAGAAAATAGATATTAGAAATATTTACAATTATCCGTTCTATTTTAAACATAAAACATATCAGTTTTTTAATTTCAAAATCAGAATAAAGATATTAATTTTTATTAAATGTTTTTAACATCTTTATTTCATAATAGAATTTTATTTTTAAGCCAGAATTATTTAATTCTTTTACTATGATTATTTTATTCACAGTGAATGTAGAAAAATATCTACAAAAATTTATGTCTGTGTTTATTTCTACTTTTTCTTTATTTTATATTATTCCTCTATTGAACAGCAATACATGTTCATAATTTTATTTATTATAAAATTTTAATATGAAAACAACTTATAATTAGTTAAAGAAGTTTAAACAAAAATACTGTGGAATTATTTTATCAAGAAATGATTAAAGTAAAATCTCATTTGAAAGAATTAATTATAAAAGTTTAAGAAAGAGAAGTATAATTTAGAAAGTTTAAAGAGTTTTTTTAAATAAGTGTAGATTACCACAGGGCAAATCAACATATCATGTATTAGTATAAATTTTAATAGTTTAAAATAAATTTTAAAAGAATTTTGAGGGGGGGGGGGGAGTTAATTAAAAAAAGATTTAAAAACTATATTTCTTTTTTTTCATTTACTTAAAAGAAATAAGAATATGTGTGTGTATAAAAACAAAAACAAATGAAAGTTAAATTTAAATAAAATAAGAAAGCAATTAAAAGGGAAAGAAAAAGATATAATTAGGTAAAGTTTCAAATTAAAATATGTTTTACATTAAAATTAAAAATGTTCTTTTCGTTTATTAAAAAGAAATGAAAATATACATGTCAAAATTAATTATGTAAAGAAGTCAGAATATATGTGTGCATAAATGAAAGAGTTGATTTTAAAAATACATTAAAATGTGTATATATGTGTGCATATAAAAAAAGTTGAATTAAAAAAATAAAAAATAAAATTTATAGAATAAAAGTTAAGTCAAACTCAAAGATTTCTCGACTGATAAACCAAGATGAAATGGGAATAATTAATCAGAAATGGCTACAAATAAATAAAAAATGGAAATAATTAACAAGTTATATCTTATCATCAGTTAGATTAATCTAAGAAAGAATGCAAACTAAGAAACAATGGAAATTTAATTAATAAATTTAATTAATTTAAATGTTAATCAAGGTGATTTGGAAGGATAAGAACAATAAAAGAGCAACATATAAATAGGCCTAAAAAAACTCATCATCATCTTTTACTAGTGTTATTTCAGTCTATGCAAATAATACTTATTTTTTGTGATGCCAAGAAAACCATGCTATGTTAATCAGAAGAAGTATACCACTGTCCTCCAACCTCTGACTACTCTAGAATATCTGAAGAACTCTAACTAGCCACAATGAACATCTAACACCCTGAACCATTTGAACATTTGTCTGCCAGACTGAAATGCAGCAAGGAACTACATTTGTCAGCAATCCAAATTTCAACCAGTTGGTACAACATGCATCATACAGGAGAAAAATGCAGCAGTCTATCCAGAGGAATGTGTATCCAAAAACCTATAGGTAATATTAATTATTCTTTATTCCAATTCCTATTATGACATTAATTTATTATTGCAGCCATTGCAATCTTTGAGATATCCAGAGTCAACAGAAATGAACTCTATACTAGCATAAAAAAACTATTTATGTGCAGAATTAATGTGATCAACAAATATTTGTAGAACTATCTGAATCATACAAACAAATAGCTTACGCGAAAGAATGTGTGTGCATTATAGATAATATTTTGCTTTATGTTTATTTGTAATGTGTGTGCCCAGATTATTATGTGTAATCATTATTTTATTCAGGAAAGGGATGAATTAGTATTTTAAAATAAATTATTTTGGAAATTAGTATGTTGATGGTCAATTCTTTTAGAATACCATTAATTATCACTTGGTAAAGAATCTATTAAAGCAGTTTATTATATTATGTTTTGATTGAGCTAGATGGGATTTATCAGGCACTGAACTGGTTGCCATCATTCAGGGCTTGTTAATTATTTTTGTAGTTAACTGGCAAAAGTTTACTTCAAACAAATAAAGTGCATTGAATGACAGGGATTGAATTTAGCAGTCGAGAATATCTGTAGCCTGGAAAATTGATAGCTTCATCCTGGCTACAGGTACCCTCTTAGTATTATTCTTCTCTGCCTGAGAGACTGGTGTGATCCAATACTAAATTGCAGCTGGAGTAGATCGAATTTAGAATAAATAATTTTGTCATATTTTCATATACAAAAGGAAGTCAACAAGGTTTTTACAATTTTGTGTTTTATTAACTCTTTGAATTACAGTACTTCATTTTGAATTTTAAAAGAAAATTACAATTAATATAATTTACATTATATCTTATATTTGAATGCAATAAATATAAAAATATGTACATTATTATAAAGTGCAAATATGAAAGAGTGTAATAAAGTTGATAAAATCATCATTACCTAAAAAAAATTAAGAAAAAAATATTTTTAATATTTTTAAAAATGTTTATTTTTACATTAGTTCACAAATTCTAAATTTTGAAAGTTAAATGTTAAAATGACATTTTCACAAACAGCTTTATCATATTTTTCATAAAATGCTGAAAAAAATTATATATAATATGTGTTACCTGAGGTAATTTTTCTATGGAAAAATTACAAAAAGAATGCGATTGGTAACTTCCATTTTTATTAGCTAATCCAGATCCTGTCCTTCCATACTAGGGTATCTTCTAGAAATGTTTGGTTGTCCTTCCATGCAGGATATCTGTTAAAAATATGTTTGGTTTTTAGTGGGGGGAGGGGAAATAACAAGAACAGCTTATGAGATAGTATGCAAAGAGAACTTTAGTAAATTATAAATGTATTACTATATTATAATATTATTATACATTAAATATTATATTATATTATTGAAAAATGGGGTGTGACCTAAAATATATATTCTTTCCAAGTAAAAAGTGTACTCAAATAAATATCAGACAGTAAGAACAGCTTATGAGATATTACACAAAGATAACTTTACTATAATATATATATATATATATATTAATTATTATATTACTGAAAATGGGGTATGACCTAAAATATGTACTCTTTTCAAGTAAAAAGTGTACTCAAAAAAAAAGTCAAACAAAAATTTCTCTAAGATAAAATGAATAAAAACTGTAACTAAATCAATAAACATCTATTATGAACACTGATTACATATATGTGTGGGAGATGATAAATGATAGTAGATAATTGAGGGTGCATGTTTTTATTGTCATTGAAATTGTCTAAACTTCTACAGCAGATTTCTTGTTTTACTACAATTTCATTATATAAGTAATAAAAAACAAGTAATAAAAAAGACTACTCACTGAATTCCTGGCCAGCATAATCTCAATGTTGATTCCAAATTCAAACTCTGGTCATGAAGAAGATCTAGATGCAATTTTAATGCTTGCCCTGCAAATAAAATGACTTCACTAACATTTTTAAAATTGTCACTAAAATTAGCTTCTACAAAGAATAAGGCTTGGAATACATACGTGGCAATTGGAGCAAGTAATCGAAGCAACCCATGAGAGTCCATACATTTTTATAAATTCTAAATCTAAAAAAAAAAAAGAAGAAAAAAAAATTATTTAAAACTGACTTTTAGCAGCCACAACTATTCACCCTCTATTTTTAAAAAATGGAACTATATTTTTTTCAGACTAAGTGTATCAAACTATACTAAATGTATCTAAGTATAAATTATTTTTTACATGAAAGTTAATAAAAAAAATGTATAAAAACTTACATTTTTATGTGTAGTTTTGAGTTGTAAATTATATCTAACAGTCAGAACTTTATATATAACTATAAATAAATAAAAATTGAACTATATTGTTTTCAGATTAAGTGTATCTACCTATAAATTATTTTTTACATGAAGGTTAATAAAAAAAATTTTTTAAAAACTTACATTTTTCTGCATAGTTTTGAGGTAGGTTATTTGCACTATGTAATTGTAAAGTATATCTAACTATAAATGTATTTTTTACATGAAGGTTAATAAATAAAATTTAAAAAAAAACTTATATTTTTATGTGCAATTCTGAGCTATGTTATGTGGCAAAACTTAACAAATGTCACCAAAGAACTCTCAGCTGTCAAATTATGAACTATTTTTGCCATGTGTAATTTTTGCAGTGTCAAAAATGGTAGAATTTCTATCACTTCTCTGGTTCCTCAAAATGAAATTGTAGATGTCATGGCTGTTCTGGCAGAAATCTGGAATACACATTGCCTGCTGGAACAATTTCAAACTCCGGAATTGACCATGAAATATCTGGCGAGGAGAGGCTTATTAAAAAATAGTATGCCATGTCTGTGATGCAATATTCAGTGTTTGCTTATAAAATATTCGGACAGCTTAGATGGTGTTAGATAGCCATGCAAAATGTGTTGCCAGTGTATATCAATAAGAAGTGGGTCATTTTTTTTCCAGAAGCCGTCTTTGAACACCATTGTTCATATAACATTTTGTTGGGCAAATAATTTTCCAATTGACTTTATTGCTCATGAGACTGAAGTTAGTAAATGAGTGGTCATAGACTGGTGTCATTTTTGCCAGGATGAATGTGCTACATATTTCAATAGAAATCCAGCACTTGTTGGCGGATTTGATGACAACGGCAAACCATGGATAATGGAGATAGATGAAACATAACTTCTTTCATCAAAAATACCACAGAGGGGCAATGAGGGAATGCCATTGGGTGTTTGGTGGGATAGAAAGAGGGTCAAAAAAGTGTTTCTTAACTGAAATTGAAGACAAATCAGCTGCCACTCTGGAACCACGCATACAGCAACATGTTTTACCTGGAACACATGTAATCACTGATGGCTGGCATGCATATAACAATATATAGGTTCCCTTTAGAATGACTATACAGTCTAATTAATCAAAAGCAATTAGGCAAAGGCATTCTTAATTATCCCAATGACAGCTATGTGATCGTTGAGTTTAAAACATGGGCGGATCGAATGAACTTTAAAAATAACTACAGATCTTTAGGAAATTATATACTATGCTCCATAGATATGAACTGTCCAGTTACACTATCCGGCAGAATCCAAAACTGCCTTGCCCACTTTAATAAACAAGAACTACAAGACATCCTTATTAATTATGGTTTGATTAGAAAATTTAAACACCTCTTAAACCCTCACTTTGAAGAACAAATCCTGTCCAATACAGTTATCTTCACACTTCCCTTAAAGAAAAACATTATACCAACTGAAATACTCACTATTATTACTGCAAGAGGCTCTCCTATAATTCTGTCATTCAGGGGAGTACAGCCACAATGTTTCTTCTGCCTTCAAAGAACACACCTCATTAAAGATTGTGCAGCAAGAATATGCACACACTGTGGTATTAAAAAGAATAAAGTCCATAAATGTCCTGGTAGACCTATTAACACATCTACCACAACCATAAATAGCCAAACACCTCATAGGCCTAATTCAATCAGCAACCTCACAAACCCAGACAATTTGTTTCAAATAAATCCTCCAACAAACTCTTACACAACCAAACCTATCTTTCAAAATGAAAATATTAAAGAAAGAACAAACACCACCCTTTATACTAATAGTAGTGAATTAGAGAACCAAGCAATAACATATACCTTTTCTAAACTAATCAACATTCAAACTAATAATATTCAAGATCAAACAGACGACGTGAATACTAATCCAGAAGCAATATTAGTCAAACTCTCACTACAAAAGAAGACAATATGACCAATCCATCTGAAAGAGCAAGGAAGACCAGGTGATGAAGAAAATCTTAAAAATTTCAAAACAATTCATCCAAAACAACTCCCACCCAGCATAAATCATTGATACATCAACATTCAGGCCAGCTAAGTCTAGCAAACATAAACAAAGTGATCCACAAACCATCCTCAAATCTTCAACTCCTGCAAAACTTAACCATCCAGATGAGAAGACTTGTCAAACCCTCAACCTGATAATCAGCATGATTAATGTTTCACAACAGATACAGCAAACAGAAAATGACTCAGGTCTAAATTATAAACCAAAATCTCATAACAATAAAAAAACACTTCTATCAAAAGAACAGGAAAAATAAAACAACAACAACACTAATAAACTTCAAAACTCTCAAAAAATGGACTCAATAAATACCCTAAATACAAATAAGAAAATTAAAAGGAAATCAATTCACACAGATAGATCAAGCTAGGATGATGACAACTCCCACCCAATACACATCTTACCCCCACCCTCTAACTAACAAATTTCAGATACATCCAGCTCAAAGCTTTAGAAATCCATAGAAAAAAAGAGGAAAACCATGGATCTTACAATCATCGATACAATTGATCCATCTGATGAATCTCAGATGGAATACATTACTACATACACCGAAGATTTCATGGATACAATTCCTCAACCAACAAATATTTTGCCAATCCAACCACAAGTTCAAACACAAGACTCTGATTGCCAAACAGCTTCAGATATCATCAATACAGAGATGCCCCACATCAACTTGGCCCACTTTTCTGAGGATGGTTTGAATTAATCTATCATGTTCTGCAAAATTGCTGGCATTAACATCCACGGTGTCAATTCAGTTGATAGAGTTCTAGCTATTAAAAACTAGCACTTACTCTGTTACCCACATATACTTTTTATGGGTGAAACTAAATATCATCATAAGACTGATAATAAAATACTAACTCTTCTTTCATCTCTTGGATTTACTAGATTTTTCATCAGCCATTCTGAAAGAAATGGAGTTGGTATTCTTTGCAATAAGTCAACACCACCAAAACGTTTTAGCATTCTATTCCTAGATGCCAATATAATTATTATAGAAATAGACTATTGGGGTTATCCAATTATCATAGCTTATATATATACAGCCAAAGACACCTCTCAATATCTAAAAATAATCCATATCCTAAATGCAATCAACGCTAACAGAGCCTCCCCTACTATTCTCCTGGGAGACTTTAACACCACATACAATGGTTCAACAAGAGATTTTTACATCTAATAAATTGCAGATTAATATGTGGAGAGGGCTTCTTTCCTCTTGAAGCCTACTCTTTCTATAAGAAAACTAAAAAGTCCCTGATTGATCTGGTTTACTACACTCCAGACCTCCATTTCAACCTCAATGCAGCCTTAGCTCCTGTTGCTTTCTCTGATCATATGGCCCTGATCTTACAACTTATTCCTATTTTAATCCCTATACCTGTTGATGGACCTGGGAAAACCATGTGCATGATCACTCATTCAAACATGACTGAATCAATAGTGTCTGAGGCATACATATATTTCCAGAAAATAAACATCCTTTTTCTTCCTGCTGAGGAGAGCTGGTTTTCCTTTATCAGAATCCTACACTCCATATTAAATCACCACACCAGGAAAATAAAAGGACCAAATGGCCTTCTAAATGACCTAAAAAACATTAATATACAACTGCAAACATTACAGCAAAATTTCACAAATACAGAAAAAATTATCTCCTTTAAAAATCTCTACAAAATCAAGCAAAAGTCCCTTGCAGAATATATATCCATCAGAAGATCCAAATTTTTCTTATCACAACAACACTGCTGGATGAGAGATTACCTCAGATGGGCACTGGGCTACAATAAAAAACAAGTCATTCCCATATCCATTAATACTAATGGCACCAATCTCATTGGCTTTTCAATGATGCAGCACATCAGCCAACAATTCTGCCAATTAATGCAAAAAGATGGAGCTTCTCCAGTAAGCACCTGGTTGGATGCTGGTGACCCAGGCGAACATGGCATCACCGAAATCTAAATAAAAAAGAAGATAACATATCTCCCTGACAATGTTCATCCTGGCCTTCACAGCATCCCAAATTTCCTTCTCAAAAAACTCAGTCAATTCACTGCTCCAATTATTAAAAAAATGATTGATCACCTAACCTCCAGCAACAGAAACATAACAGCTCTTTACCCAGTGGCACTCATACCTTTTATTAAAAAAGCAAAACCACTAAATGACATTAACAGTATCAGGTGAATTTCCATGACCCTATTGCTTATTAAGATAATTGAGTCTGTTATTAAAGATCAAATCCAAACTCAAATTCTTAACCATATCTTTCCAAACCAATATGAAAAAAAGGGATTATCAACCTTGCATAATATAACCAACATAACTGCACTGTTCAATTATATCAGAGCACATCGTAAATCCAAACCTATTGCTGTCCAACTGAATAATGTGGCAGCATTTGATTCGGTCCAGATAAACACCCTCTTGGATATTCTGGTGGAATGTGACATTCTATCCATGATTGGTCAGATGGTCAGCAATCTGCTCAACAAGAGAGAGATTGCCCTATTCTTCTCAGCATACATCAACCCTCTTCTGATGGATATAGAAAAAACCTCCCAGGAATATTCCTTTCCTCTCTCAATAAAAATTTCAATGTATTTGCATATATAGATGACATCATGGTCGTGCTTCCCACCATTAAGTACCTTCCCCATCTCATGTACATCTTAAACAGAAATACAGTGAAACTTGGCCTCCAAATAAATTTTAATAAATCTTCCAGCTGGAAGATAATGTCTGACAAACAAATTAACTCCCTCTTTACTGCAAAACCCCAAAGATATCTACATTTCCCAATCTTCAAACCTCCAATTGCAATAGCAAGAGAGATTCAAGATGCAATCCTCCAATCAACTGAAGCCATCACCACTTCACTCTCTAGAGTATACCTTTCATTATATGGAAAGGTTGGCCTCCTCAACATGATCATATGCCAAAAATCTCATATTATCTTTTCATTCATAAAAATGTCTAAACAGTTTCAAAATAAAATTAACCGATTATGCACCAAACTTCTCTGGAGAGGAAGGACAGTTGCTATTAGCTTCCGAGATATGCAACGACTGTGCAGGTTCAATGGACTGTCATTCCACTTGATACAGGCAATCATTTTACAAAAAACCACAACATTACATAATCTTATCCTCTCCTACAGATACTCCAACATTATAAAAAAATTACACTGACTGATCATTCTCCACCCTTTTCCACATCATGGATAGCATTGCTAGTAGAACACCTACAACTTTATAACCCGATGATGCCCTCTAACCTTAACCAAAAAATCACCTTATGGGAAGCATACAATCTAATCAACTATAATCAACAACCCATTAAAAACAGCCTAAATGTAACAAACCAGAGCCTCATTACACACTTCAAAAAATGGAGTCTGGAACCTAAATTCCTTGACTTCATCATTAAAATTAATCTTAATGTGCTTCCCATGAATTGGTTTCTTTATCACCAAAGAGGTTTTTCTAGCATTGACCCAATATGTGGTCTGTGTTCTCATGAAGATGAAACCATAGATCATATTATACACTGGTGCCCAAGACTTAAAACACTGAAAGATATAATCATCATCAACTCCAACATAAGATCTGACATGATTTTCTCACTTGAAAATGCCATTCATAATGGAACTTTTGCAATAATAAGGCTTTCTACCTTTGTCCTTTATGCCATATGGATAGTGAGATGCAAATATCTCATGGAATTACCCCTGCCACAAATCATACTATTGTTTTATCAAATGCTCAAAAAAATCAAGAAACGTGATCAGCTCCTTGCCTCCAGTAAAATTTTAATGACACCTGGTCTTAAACTGCTCTATCCTTTTTCTGATTATTAACTCCCACCTACCCAGCATTATAAATTAGGCAATTTTAAAAGAAAATATTCATGTTTATATTTAAAATGCTAATACCATTAAACAAGTTTCTAATTTCTCATATTCTACACAAAATTCTTCATTATACCCAACCACATAAGAGTATAACAATTGTGTTCTCATAACATAATCTAGCCAGATGGCAAACTGAAAATTAATATAATCATGTTATTGTACAATTTATTTATTTATTTTTCTTTTATCAGGATGTAATCACTATTTATTGTTAATAAAATTTTTGTTGAAATGAACAATATAAGCAGTCTTGATAATGGTGTATATCTTCCCTCTGTCACTGTCTATCAAGACAACTTTGTTGACCTGGATGATGAACTTATCCACATTAATAATGTGGAAAATATGTGGATGAGAGCAAAGCATAAGTTAAAATACCAATTTAGTACCAACAGAGGTTTGTTTTCAACCTACCTGCATGAATTTACATTTAGAAGTATGCATGAACATGACACTGTTTTTGTGAATTTCCTCATGTGCATAGCTCAAAACTACACATAAAAATGTAAGTTTTTTTTTAAAATTAATCTTTATGTAAAAACATTTATAGTTAGATATAGTTTATTTATTTTATTTATTTATAGTTATATATAAAGTTGTGACTGTTAGATATACTTTACAACTCAAAATTATGCATAAAAATGTGTTGTTTTTTTTGTTAACTTTCATGTAAAAAATAATTTATACTTAGAAAGATTTAGTATAATTAGATACACTTAGTCTGAAAATAATATAGTTCATTTTTTTTAAAAATAGAGGGCAAATAGTTGTGGCCACTAAAAGTCAATTTTACCAAAAATTAAAAATAGCATTTCAAAAAAAAAAATCATAAAAAAATTTAATTTTCATCATAGAAAAAAAAAAATCATACATCTGTTTGAACAAAGACAAGGCTCACGAATGTATACATTGGCCATTGAATAATCTCAGCAAGCAGAAAGAGAGTCCATTTCAACTGTAAAACCATTTTACGAATGTTAAATCTTAAAAAAAAAAAGAGAGAAAAAGAAATATTAAAAATTGCTTTTACAAAAAAAAAAATCATAAAAAGATCTAAATTTCATCGTAGAAAAAAAGTTTAGACATCTGTAAAAATGTAATAAAATGGCAGATTGAATGACGTAAAAAGCATTAGTGTTAGATGTACTGATTCTGCATGAGTCAGTTTAAAATGTAAAACTTCTGGTCATATGTATGGTCATACATATTGCCAGTCAAATTTAAAGAGTAAAAAAAGAAAATTATTCTATATATGGATTTTTATTTGATCATTCTTACACCCGGTTCAATATATATATATATATAAATATATATGCACACACACAACTATGTTGCTGTGAGCCATGTAACCCAATCAATTACAATATATATATATAATTAGAGTAACTTTGGAAATTTTTATACAATCATAATTAAATTACTAATCTTATTTAAGAAATAAAATTCACTACTAATATAGAATTATGTTAATTTAATTTGATGATTAAAATTTTATATAATTTGTCACATAGAATTATATAAGTGTAAAGTTTAGTCTGTAAACAACAAAAAAACATCAATTTAAATAAATAAATAAATCTATTCAGAGAAAAAGAAATCATTTGAGAATAACAGGTATAAGTTTTAAATAAAAACCGATCATAAATAATTTAATTAGATTCAATATGTACTTTGAAAATTATTATATATAATAAAATACGTACATAATTTCTCAGAAAAAAAAACATAAATGCAAGCTTAATTTTTTTAATAAAACATAACTTTGAAATATATTTATATAGAAATTTGTTTTTATAATAGTCATAATATTCTACTCGGCAAACAAATGCTGGAAGTCATATGTAAAATATATCTATTTTAATAAGTATGATATTGCTAATAAAAACATTTAAAACTAAAGATAATATTCAAAAACCATTTTTTTTTTTTTAAAAATCTGTTTAAAATACCTTTAAACAGAAGCTTATTTTTTAAAAAAAAAATATTCGTTTTTTAATATTATCTTTAATTGCATTTAAATTAACATTATCATAATTATTAAAACAGATACGGTATTAACATATGACTTACTACATTTGTTAAGAGAGTAGATTATTATTACTACTGTTTAGTTTTGCCTTTTCATTCAGCTCGTATTGATTTACATTTATAAAAAAGAACATTTATCTAAATATAAAACTTACTGTTTAAATTTTAGCTAGATACTGGACTTTTTGAAACTTAAACAATGTCTAAAATACAAAACACTTTTTAAAATTTTTGTACTTTGGATACATTATTTAGTTCTAGATTTTGAAAAAAATGCTAGTTTTTGGTTTAAATAATAAACAGCAGTTGCACATATATCTCATTTATTTTTAAAAGAAGGCAAAAATATGATGTAGTCTAAAATTAGAAAATATTATATTAAAACTTATATTTATTGAAAATTTAAATTTTTGTTACCTGGGATAGGTTCGATAAATTGAAATAATGTTTTTTTTTTCCTTTTTTACATATTTTCTTTAGTTTTTTGTTTGTTTGTTTATAAATATATATCAACATATGCCTAAAATAAAAACATATTTTGAAATTAACAATTATATAAATAAAATTGTCTAGTATATTAATTCTTTTGAATTTTAGCCAAATATGTTTATGAAGGCAAGATCCTTTGAAAGCGCTCAGCTAGTTTATTATTTTTAGTTAGCTATTTTGTATTAATAGCTTTTGGGAACAGTTGTGTCGCACACGCACTCGTGCTTGAATACATATATTTCCCAAAAGTAAAATTATTTGACTTAATTGTAATAGAGGCTTATAAACTTAAACCACTAAACATCACATGATCACTATTTCTTATGCTTTGCACATAACTGTTATTAACACATGTAAAACTCTCCATATAGTAGTATGACTCAGTGCCAGCCAGATTAATCAATGGATGCCAGAAGGCTTGTGCATAAAATCCCCATCTAGTGCCTACTCATCCTTGGCTCCTCACTGATGAAGGCTACAAGCCAGAAACTAGTCTGGGGTTATTTGGATGAGTGGGGATATTGGATGAGTAGGCACTAGATGGGAATTTTATGCAAGGCTCCTCACTGACAAAGGCTACAAGCCAGAAATTAGTCTGGGGATATTGGATGAGTAGGTGCTCAATGGGGATTTTATGCACAAGCCTTCTGGCATCTGTTGATTATTTTGCTGACACTAAGTGGCACTACTGTATGGAGAGCTTTGCCTGTGTTAATAACAGTTATGTGCAAGCATAAGAAATAGTGATCATGTGATGTTTAGTGGTTTAACTCCAATCCTGGCTAATAGGATAGTGGCTATGATTGTAAAAGAGCCAAATACACCAAAATTCATGGGTACTGAACTGAGTTCAGACCCATATGACTATATAAGCTATTGCACTTTGAAAATATTATTATGTTTTTAATTTTATACTCATGGTTTTATAGTTAAGTAGAGATAAAAGGTGGCTACTGGAGGTTTGCATTAGAATCTAAAATCTAGATGCAGTGCTCTCAGATCCAAGACTCCTCACTGACAAAGGTCACAAACCAGAAACTAGTCTGGGGATATTGGATGAGTAGGCATTAGATGAGGATTTTATGCACAAGCCTTCTGGCATCCATTGATTACTCTGGATGGCACTGAGTGGCACTACTATATGGAGAGTTTTGCCTGTGTTAATGACTTATAAACTTGTAATTTAAAAGGGTGTTATGAATAATAATAGAATAATTAAAGTTGTCAGAGAACAGTTTAATTTAACAATTAGTAGTAGTGAACTGACTGACAAAAGAATGATATTACATAGATAGACAAAAAAAATACATTAGTTATCATCATAGAAGTATTTTATGGTTCATTTTTATCAAACCAATATTGTAACTTCTTATCTGCTGTCAAATTTAGTCATCACATTAATATATAATATTAAACTACTGCATAGTAAAGACACATTTATCTGATACATAGATTGTTTCATCAACAGTACACTATTACTTTCTGTAATTTTATGTCTTCATTTTATATATAATTTTTTTTAGAAATAAGATTTGTTTTATTTATCTGTTGTCTTTTTTTTAATAATTGTTTAGTCAAACAATTTTATTTCAGCCTCTAGTTTTTTCCTTAATGTTAATGATTATTCTTTGTTCTCTCATCTATATGCATTTAACTTTCAATCAATCTTTTCTTGTTCATCTAAAGATAATTTTTCAATATGTTGTTGTGTGATCTGACAATAATTATTAATATGTGGATATTTTATGGGGTTTCATAATAAGTCTTAGGCATAGAGCAAAGACAAGACAATATTGAATTTTTAAAGTCATTTGGAAAGAAAAACATCGAAAAAATAATCTATTTTATCTGTGTTTAAATTTAGTATGACTTTATTAGATCACACACTATTCATGTATGAATGTGTGTGTGAAAGTCAAAATTTTATAAATATGAAATAATTATAATATTTCTTAAACTTTATAATAAGCAAATTGTTTAATTTATGACAATTATGAAATCTTCTTTTGAATATATAATCACTTGAGGTAAATAATAATTTTGTTCAATTTTAATTAAATTTAATAAAAGTGCCTGTTTATCCATTGTTTAAAATTGTTTCTAATTTTAAATTTTTTGTAAAATAGGATTAATTAATAATCCTGAATACAATATTGTAATGCCAAAGTTGTTTTGTTCTCCCAAGATAATAATTTCTGATACAAAAAAGTATACATTATTTCTAATTTATACTTATATATTCTGATTTGGGTAACGTCTAATTAATATAAATATTACAAAAAGTAATGAAGCCATTTATGTTAATTTGCTATAACTGAGTTACATACAAGTCAAAGGTTTAAAATTATTCAATGTAATGTGTTATAAGTAGTAAAAGTTATTTTTCATTAAAATGTTCTTTGAGAGGCAGTTTCATAAAGGATTTGCAAGGAGTCACCATCAATCACTAAATTTGGTAAACCAAATGGTATCTAAAATATTGCCTGCTTTAAACAGAAATCATGATTATGCCATTAAAATCTGTGGAATTACTCTCTTTTTTTTGTCTAAAGTATCCAGTTGTGATCAATGTTATGCCTATCTCCATGTTTTGATAAATTTTATTTGTTCAGTTACAAGTGCATCTATAACATAACATGGTTTAATTTTTAAAAATTAAAAGATCCTACCAATTTGATTTAAACTTTAAACTAGTACTTGACAATAATGATTTAAGATTGTTCATAACAGTTGCTTGCCAACAAATATTAAACTGAAAATTAAAATAGAAGGCATGCAAAAAACTCAACATAAAGACTGTTGACAAAATATAAAAATCAGAATTTGATTTCAAAAACAAATAAATATACTAATACTTCAAAAGTTGCATGAAACTCCATTCGGATTTAAAACCTACAGAATCCGTGATTTTTCAATATAAAGTTTGTCTTAAGAAAGTGTTAAGTAATTCATTTTGGACAAGCATATTCATTATAATAGAGTTCAGGCAAGAGAAAAATAAATAATCATTCAAATATTTAAATTTATTGGTCACTATTATAATTTTTACATATTTACCTCTTTAATAACTTTTACTTTCATTATATATTGAAAATGTTAAACTATTTAAAATAATATTCAATGCTATATTTCTTATTTATCATTTAATGGTCATATTTTAAACATGAACAAATCTAGTAATAGATAAGCAATATAAATCCTATTTTTATTAAAAATGTAGCTTATGCAATAATTTTATTTGTAGTCTTTGACAAATCAAAGTATGGATAATATGAATTGAATATTTTACTGAGTTCTAAGTATACGTTTGATATGTTTTAATATTATTTTATATGAAAAAAATGTGATTTTATGAATTATATTTAGGGATTTTAATGTTTAATTTTAGGTCAAACATACTCCAGTTTTATTTCAAAACATTATCGAAAATAAATTTAAAAAAAAACAACAACATCTTAATAATCAATTTAAAAAAAGTTAAATTCATTAACAAACAAAGTTTATCTTATTTAAATAAAAGATTCGCTTCATTAATAATAAATAAGCTTATAAATATTAAGATAAAAGATTTACATTATAAATCACTTTAAATTAAAATTTTAAATGAAATGGACTTTTTAAGAATTATAAATTCGTGAATCGTGTAGGAATAAGTATGTGTGAGGATATATATATATATATTGTTTGTAAAATATTTCAATAATTAATAATATAGCTTTAGAAATAAATAATATTATTAGAGTGTTATATGTGAAAGAATGTTATGAATGATTAACTTTTGAATGATTTGTAAAAATATTTAGAACCTATAAAAGAAAAGTGTTTGTTATTCCACTTTATTTTCGTGCAGTAGATTCAACAGAAAAGGTAAATCGAAATATTGAAGACTTATTTCATTTATGCTAAGAATAAAATACCAATTTGCACTATTTTGTTATTACTATATGCAAAAGACTTATTCCCATTATTACATACTCATAAATGATATAAAGGTGAATGTGTATTCGTGTTAGAAAACGATATTAATTATAATTTATTGATCATTTGAAGTATATATATATATATATCACTCTACAATTTATTGATCATTTGAAGTATATATATATATATATCACTCTACAAAGTCCACAAAATAATATATTGTGGAACCTGCCTTCTAATATGATCCATAGTGAAATATTTAAGACTTTAGTATATGTAAGTATTGCAGTATATGAAGAAGGGTTAATCAGAATTTTGCCACAGAGCATATGAAGATGCCTCTTTGAGATATTTTATAAATCATTACTATTAAATTTTAAATTGTGCTTTACTCAAAAAAGTGAAGCTTAGTATTATTAGCAAAGAATTATATGGCTGAGTGCTTTTAGAAAACTTAAGTCTCCATATTCAGATTCTTTATATGGAATACAATAATCTGAAACAGTTGTGGATAAATCTCAATACATGCAAAAGAAATTGAAGGAAGCTGTACAAGAAAATAAGCTATTAAAAAATTAAACATTTCAAATATACATTAAAAAATATAATTAATGTATATTTGAAATGTTTAATTTATGAATATGGTGACTTAAGTTCTCTGAAAGTGCTCAGCCTTCTATTCTTTGCTAATAATACTAAGCTTCACTTTTTTGCATAAAGCATAATTTAAAATTTACCACTCAAAAGTGAAATAAAAAACAAGGATTTTATTTCGTAGCTATTAAATAAATTATTGAGAATTTTTTCTTTTTTATTGAATTTTATTTAATGGATATAATGTAATAATGTGATCTTGTTTGCTTCTTAATATTTCTATTATTAATATCATTTATATCCTTGATTACTTTTTACAATGCTTTTTACAACCCACTATTGATGATTTTGATTGCTCCAGCAATCTTCTTCAGAACTATAACAAACACAATACAACTACATGAATACAAATATACATGAACATATAATTTTACATTTTATATAAATTGTACCAGTCAAAACATGTTTATCCATCTAACATGAGCTGGAACTCACAAAATGTACTTCAAACCCAGTCAAGCCCAAGATTTATATCAGGGACCAACCTAAATTCAAACCCACTCCATAAGCCCCAGATCAAACACCTAATAAATAACATATAATGATGGCACATGAAAATTTATTTTAAATCTGGTCCACTAACAGAGCAGAGAAGACAATGAGACTCAATATTAACTAAATTAAAATATGCATGTACGTAGTTGTACATGTGGAAGTGGAGAAACAGGAATTCGAACGACTCAAATAAATTTAGACAATTAAAAGTAGTTTAATATGATAACAAATTATTATATACATTATGAATTAATTGCATACATTAGTATGTGCATGAATGAGCAAGTGGTCTACCAGGTGGTAGATCATTACATATTGCTATTCATGCTATTATTTCTCATAGGCTCTTTTATTAATTAAATGGCATATACTATAAATAAACACACATCTTTGGTGGGTCCAATATTAAGATGCCAATCAATTATTAGACAGAATTTACATAAAATTGCTATTAATGATTTTATATACAGCTCTGAAATGTAGTGTCTAATGATTTTGGGGAGCACTCCGAGATTCATTATATATATAAGAAAATTATTTTTATGCCACTGAGATCGTGAAAATAAACAAAATACATTTGAAAGATTATATTTGAATCTATGACAAAATATTTATTGAAAAATTCTTTTAACATTAGTAAGACGAACACTTTATTTTCCCCAAGGCATATACTCTTAAAAACAAAAATAAATTGCAATGGAGTGATTGTATAAGATTGAAATAACATTATTAATTAATAAAATTAGTAATATATATATATTGTAACAAAACATTTCATTACGCTTTTAAATTTCAAGAGATTGCAACATACGGTGGCCGTTTGAGGGCCCCACCAAGCATTTCTGCTTAGACCGTATTATAAAATTTCTATAATAACGGTTAATTTATTTACAAACGGCAATCACCAAATGAAAACCTTAAAATAATTTCCTTTTAATGGACCAAAAGATTGCAAAATGAAATATAAGAATTAATTATAATAAATAAAAGAAAGAGATCGACAGTTCACTGTTGTTGAAATATTTATTATACCTTTATTCTATTTGTTGTTTATTCCCTTCCCTTGAACTTGTCGAATCAACCCCTCCTGATCCTTTTTCTTTCTAATCAAGAATTAACATGTATTATTCTCGAAGGACCATGCGCTGTCACTCTACCAATATTTTCATCAAAAATATTGGTATATAACTATGAGTGCACTCAAGAGCAACTTACTATAAGAGTGTGTTTGTTAAAAACAAAATCCACTCAAACCTCCTCTTTCTAATGTTAAATCTTATCCTCGTAAATTTTACTTGCCCTTAGATTGAGTATACAATTTTCTTATTCATATCTATACATTATCAGAACAACAATCACAGAAACCAAAGGTAAGTTTACTTAATAAAACATAACACAAAAATATAATGTGGATTAATTTGGGTTAGTAAATATATATACTTAAAGACTACATGTCCCCCTTTCTATTGCTGAAACTTTGGGATATTTGAAGTGAAGGCTTTTTTCCTTTTTTTTTTAATTCTATTATGCAAATGTCTCTTGAAATTATAATAAATGAAAATCTATTTACCCTGATTGATCAGTGTAGATCCTGTGTGTGTGGAATATTTCACTTTATATTCATCATGGTTTGTCCATGATCTTCCAGTCTGCTCTCCCCGACTAGCTCTCTATGTCTGGCATTTACAAGGCAGTTCCAGGTGGTAATAGGAAGAGGTTCCCAAAAGGAAAAGTTCTGTTAGATCTAGCCACTCAACATTTTCTTCTTGCGCTTACTTCTTAATTTTTTTATATAATGTAATTTTACGATTTTTTTTTATATTAGAGAGTCTGAGCTGAATTGGCTTATAGTTTCTGTCTTCTTTGTCAGAAAAAATTCAATTAATTTTAAACAAAAGGAAAGTCCATAATTTATAGTTTTTTTCAAAGTTTCAGTTCACACCTCTAATATTCTCTTCTTTTATCTCATATTTTATTTTAAAATCCCAAAAAAACATTCCAATTGATCAGCATAATAGATAGCATAAAAATACCTTCACTGTCAATCCCCAACAATAGAATTAATTGCTTTCTTTTCCCTTCTATCTTTAAGAATTTTTTTAAAGACTAAACAAAAGACAAACTTTTATCAAAAATGTAAGATCTTGATCTAACTTATCTTAACTTTTTAAAACTACATTTTAAAATTAAGTGTTAATTTATATTTCTTTTCTCAAAAATTATGTATTATAAAATGATATTTATATTTTAACAAAATATATGTGTGTGTATATATATGAGCTGATAGAAAAGTACGTGTTTGTTTATTTCTAATAAAACAAGTTTTATCACAATGTATATATTTTCTTTTTACAAAATATGTGCGTATATATATGTATGAGTATGAGCTGGCAGAAATACCAGCTATATATATATATATATATATATGCTCAGCTATATATATATATATATATATATATATATATATTGAGCAGAGTGCAATTTTAATATTATAACACCAAAACTGGGTCATGAAGCAAAAGAAATAATAATACCAAGAAGTTTGTGGTACTGACATCAGTGGAGAAATAAAAAGAAGGTTTGTGCTTCTGGATGAAAATGAAGTCTAAGACCCCTTCTTGGACAGTGCTTAGAGAAATGTGGATAAGGCATGCCATAGATGTCACTGATGTTCAGAGGCCTTTTATATAAAGAAAGTGATCCAGGAAATGTCAACTATCCACAGGACAAGGTTTGAGAAGAAATCTATGGGTTCAATCTTGTCGCAACCCCCAGATTAGAAGCACATAATATATATATATATATATTCATGAAGATATGCCAAATGTCAGTAACGCAGTACAGAAAGATGTCACTAATAACATTGAATATGATTTACTGCTTTAAAATAAATGATTCTGGTTTGAATGCCACAATATATATATATATATATATATATATATATATATATATATATATTGTACCCTTACTTCTTGATATATAAAATAGTTTAAAAATACAACTAGCTCAGTTACTTTATTATGTTTAATTAAAATTTGCATATCTATCTTTAATATACTTTTATATTATCATATCTTAATTAAATTTATTATCAATCATCAAAATCAATATAGTTCTAGATTATACTAATTAAATAAGTATTTATAAAATTATGAGACTGCGAAGTAAAGTTACAAAGTAATAAGCAGATTTACACTGAGTCAATATCTCCCAAGATACTGTCTCAATGGCATAAGAATACTATCACTACCCTATCACTTTACCACTACATCTATAGCATTCTTATGGCTTTTAAATGAAATAAATTATCTTTAATAATACTAAAATAATTCCTAACTTTTAATTTAAAATATAATTAAATAATCTCAGGTTCTTCTAAGCTGTTTTAAAATAATAATAACTCATGTAAATAAGTATGATGTGGGATTTTATATCAAACTTAAATACACCTAACTTATTTAAATAATAATAATAATACTAATCTTAGAATGTAATTTAATCTCATCTATTTCTATGATATAATTAATCACTAAATAAATAAACAATCATATGTATATCTTTTATTTCATATGGTATCTTAATTTTGGAATAGATCAAAATCTTATACTTCATAATCTGTGGCAATAAACAATATTGTATTCTTATAATGTGTATTATAATCATCTTATGACCATTGTAATATTTTATGTTCATATCAATCAATTCTTATAAAACAATGTTAAGCAAATATGGTATTCCCTTCTAAGTAATAATAACAAATTCAATTTTGTGCAAATATTATGTTTATTTCAAATCATCTGATGTCAAAATGCTGAGGTGAAAATAATGAAACTTGACACACTTTTAAAACAAATTAACAAATTTATTTACAATAACTTCAAATAAAATTTATTTACACTATTTACAATTTAAAATTTATAACAACAAATAAATAAAAATAAGAAATACAAATATAAGAGGCTTACACTGTTATTAACTTATGTACTTAATAAGCAATTACACATTGCTTCAAATGCTATATTAATATTATTACAGTGTGTTTTTCTTAAAACTTAGATTTGAAAAATAAATAGTAGTAATCTTTAATTATTACAAATAATAATACATGTCAAGATTATCTATGTAGTATGTGTAGATAATGTAACTCTACCTATTAAATAACTACATTAATTAAATATCATTTATAATGTATTATCATGTATTCACTTTGTTATTAGCATTGCCTAATAACTTTATATAAAATTAAGATGTCTTTGTAATGTAAACAAATAATTGACTGTACTTATACTTTACTTAATGTAATTCCTGTTATACATTTTATAAAATATGCATTCTATATTTGTATTATTCAAACATTAATATTTAAATCATTTATCAATTTTAAATTCATAAAAACATTACATTAGATAAATTTTATGATTCCTTTCTGTGTAAAATCATTATTTTACCCTATGTGCTTTACTAACCTTTCTAATAAATTTCTATCTATAAAACATATTCTAAACTTATTTAAAACATTTTCCGGAAAACAAATATCAACTTCAAATAAAATATTCATTATCCAAATTACTCATACTATATTGTCTATACTTAGTAAACTTTTCAATCTAAATATAGGCTTCTACTCATAACGTAACTTAGCTTATTCAATAAACAAAATACACAAAAATATAGACTTTTAAAATCCTTTTCTAAATTGCAAAAATAAAATAATTACTTAGATAAATAATAAACATCATTTTAATACTAAGCATAAATAAAAATATCAAAATTATTTACGAAAGAATCATATAATTATTTCTCAAACTTTTTACGTAATGTTATGTCATGTTTATATTATAAATTAAAAATTATGCATATTTTAATAAAGTTTGATGTCAATATAATGTATGTGTTTTCATAATATATTTATCCATTCATTCTACAACAACATAATATTCAGTTGATCTAAAGAAAAACATATTAAATTCATTAAAAATCATTATACAATATTTTTTTACCATAATAATAATATTGTCCATTCTGCTATCCAGTATTCTTCGGAATTTGCAGCTTCATAAAATAAAAAATCATTCACATTTTCACTCATAAACATTCATTAGAATATTCGTGTTATATTAATTATAAAAATAAGTTTATGTAATTAATTATATATTATTTTAAAGTTACTATTTAATAAATGTACCTAACCTACTTTTTAAGAGTTTAATAATATTTAAATTTTATGTTAAATAAATAAAATAAATTTATATTACATATTCCATCGTTGATTTTTCCTACCATAAAAGTTCTAACAAATATCCTCCGTATAAAGTCAATAAAACACTATTTCCTGTTCCGTTGTATCACGTGTTTTCTTGAAAGTTTATAATAAAAATGATAACGTTTATTTTTTTAAAAAAAATAATAAGTTCCACAAGAAAACAAATAAAATTCAAAAATAGTTTATAAATTCTGGATCCAGTTCTTCATAGATTATTATTCAAAAGTTATTATTTCAAAACTAAGTTATAATTTATAAAATTATCCTTCAATTATTGTAAACTAACTTAGTTTGGCTTGGCTTAGTTTAACTTGATTTGAATATCCATGGATTACTTGCGCATTTGTAAATACCATATTCCGGTAAGAATTAATTTTTCCATCTCTAACGTCCAGCGTTTAGATTACTTCGATATAGCAATTTTATTATATTGTGATTTTAAATAATCATATTTATAGTCTATTTGCCTTTTTAAAACGTCAATATTTAGTCTTTTAGCATAAAGACTTAACAAGGCAAGTATTTATTTAAAATTACTACTGCTTCTTATATCTTTCCTCAAGATATATATTTTACTTCTATAATTTGTCAAAATATTTTCTTTTACAGAAATATTTATATTTCTTTAAAATATCTATTAGTAATAGACAATAGTAATTTAACTTTTGAAAACTATTTATAGTCCAAAATACTACTTTTCTCCATCTTGTAGTTTTATGTTCTAATCTAGCGTCTGTTACTTTTCCAGCATAAAGTTTCTGATAAATTTCTCCGATACGTGATGTTTCCATTGATTATTTGTACGTAAATTGAGTTTCGATATTGAGAAGATGATAAGGAATTATTAAGTTACTCCTGCATATTCATTACTTTAAAAGATTATAAATTATTCAATAACACTCTTATGATTTTACAACTGATTTTTAAGAGCGTTTCTAAATTTACTCAGCTATTTTTTAATAGCACAAACGACTTAGAAGTTTATTGTAGAGAGCCCCCCTCAACAATTGAATCCAGCTTTTATACTGCCAGAAACTCCTTATCTGATTGGTAGGTTTAAACAATCAAAATTTTTGCTTATTTACATATTTATCAATTCACTATTAAAAATAAAATAATGACTTATTTAATATTTGATATTTTATCAAATTCTTTCAAAACAATATTTATCGTTTATTTAAATCTATTAAACATTCTTTTGAAATATTATTTCTCACTTGATTTAAATCTTAACTTTTATAAGATCATTTAAAATAAATTAAATCTTTTTAAATACGTTACATTTTTAAGACAATATTTTTAAAATCAAATTTAATATTTTACATTAATATCTTTATTTTTATCTCGTGATAACTCACGTATTATTTATAAATTTTATAACATGATTTTGTAAAATAATAATTGCAACTTTATTAGACAACTTCCACGCGTGTGTATAACATCTGTTCTTTATAATACAAGAACGCTTGTCTAAAAATAAACTAACAATTGATTTTTTAAAATAAATATTTATTTTTAAAAATAAATAAGATATTATAATAGATTTTAAAATAATTATTTGATATGATTAAAATCAAATATTAATCCCAATTTAAGCACTTATAATTTAAAATATTTTTTATTCACTTTTAGCATATATTTAAAACTAAATAAATATTTTTTCTAATTTTAACTTGTCTTTTAAATACTTTAGCTTCAAACATTTGTTATTAAACATATTAATGCAGTATTACATCATAATCATCATCATTTTAATATCTTCTCAAGATCAACACAATTCACATATCAAATACTCATAGATTGCTTTAATTAAACTTATGGTAACATTACCACAAGCAAAGTCAACATCACATCTTTAAAATACTTCTTAAATTTAAAATTTTCCACTAGATTAGCACAAAACTTAAATGGTGACCCATATAAAAGGGCACAATATATATAGTTAATATGCTATGCCACTAGTATATATATATATAGAGAGAGAGATTTAGATTTCATTTAATAAAATACACGTTAAGATTTGACTCCCCTACTTTTCTGCTATATTAAAAATAATTCAATAGCATCATCATGGATTTTATAAAAACTGGAAAATTTAAGTATTTGAAATTTTAAGAGGATGGAAAAATAAAAGAAAACTAGCATCTATATATAAAAAACAATTAATAAGTCACCCTTTCAGAATTGAATAAATAATATTTTTAATGATTTCAGAGCATTAATTAGCTTGAATTCTGGATTCACCCCAGGTAGAATCCAGAGTTAAACAAATGACAAATTTTTATACTAAAACATAAACAAAATGTTGACTCATAAAAAAAAATCTGATGAGCATATTAATTAATAATGCATTATGCTTTAAGGGGATGTTAGTAACCTTAATTCATGGAGGATTACTTAAAAAGAAAAGATTTTAGAAATTCAATTCATCAGATTGCTTGAGATTGTCATATTAATAATAAGTAAAATAGACATATAAAATTAAGTAATAAATACATATAAATAAATGACCACACCAAAGTTAAAGAAAGTTAGAGCATATGAGATAGAATAAAATTCATAAAATTCTTTGAGAGCAATTTACATTTATGTTTTAGTAATATAAAAAGTTAATAAATAATACATTAGGAGAAATTTTAATAGAGCTTGAGATTAGTTAGGCAAGCTAGATTTTTTTTCAACAGTGGTGGTTTGAAATAATTTACCTTGCACAATTCTTAAGAGTTCATTTTAAAGATCCCTGTGAGTTTTTAGGTAGCAAGCAAGTTCAGCATTCTAAAGTTCTCTGTTGGGCTTTTACTTCATTCTATGGGAGCACAGGGTCAGAAAGATGAGGAGCTTTCTGTTCAATCATTTTTAAATTTTAAACCAGCATGGCTTATCTTGACAACACAGTTCTGTCAATAGTAGCTCCTCAGCTGGTGGTCAAAATTAGCCCATTTTATATTCCTGTTCAGGTATTTGAAGAATGCTTTCAATTTTTTATCTCTAGCTTAAACGTAATCTTTAATCCAACAGAAATTTTAAGTTTTTGTTGTCCATTGTTTTGAAAGGTGCAATCATAAGATAACTGTCCAAAGTAAATTCAAATCTATTTTCAGATTGGAAATAGATTTGACAAAAATGTTTATCACAAAAGTAAAATCTATTAATCTTAATCCCCATTTCATTTTAAATAAAATGTAATTAAAAATTCCTTCCCAAGATTAAATCAATATATTATATTTCCTACCCTTTTAATTATTTTTGGACAATTAATGATTGCATCTTCTATCTTGGATTTTGACAAAATATAGAATTTAATAAAAAAAACAATTTAGAAGAAAAAGTTTTTAAAAAGAACATAATATATCTAATGTTTTATCTATTGTTTTAAAGTCTTCTTCAATACATGTTTCAAACCCTGCACAAAGCAATTCACAGTTAATAAACTTGCCTATCACTAATCAAGATAACTATGAAAAGCAGCTGAATACTGATAATTATAACTAAGAAAATTTATCTTCTACTATGCAAGAAAATACAAAGTTAAATTCAAACTCAAAAGTTAACATTAAAAAGTATCATGCTGTAACTTCTAGTGATTATCAATATCGATTCCATACTTCAGTTACTACTTCTCCAAATAAAGTTACTCCTATTCTCAATGAAACTGAAAAAACACAGTTTGATCATCTTAATTTACATTCATTACTTTTTTAGAAGTACATCTGCTCAGAATGAATTTTCTTCTGACACTGATTTTATTAGTTATAATGCTATATTAAATTTACAAAATGCTTCTGTTGTAGGGCGTAAAAATTCAAAATCTGTTTTTAAAGGTGATAATTTAGATTTAGCTTTTTTTTGATATGTCAAAATCTTCTCATGGAAAATCAACATCTGGGAAAATTACTCGAAATATAGAGTTAAATAAACAGAGATCTAGAAAAGTTTCCATATCCTTAAATGATTTAAATGTTGCAGAAATTTTCCTAGATCTATGTACAATACTTCATAAAGTGAATTAAAACATAATAGTGATTTTCTTACTTTGCAGAGTAATTTGGCAAAAAAAGAAAAATTTAAAAATTTTTTTTAAAAAATTAAATTTTTCTTTACAGGGATTTTTTCCTCTCCTTTTTTTATATTTTTTACCCCTTTTTAAAAAATATTATTTATTTTGTTGGTTTTTTTAATTTTTCTCGGTTATTATCAAAAAAAAGATATTTTTCACTTTCATTCTCAAAATTATCATGACCATATACATTTTTATTTTAAAAATACACAGAAAAATATCTTAGATAGTGAAAGAGTTTTTGAAAATCATACTTCACTAAACCCAAATAATAATATTGTACAAAATAATTCCTTGAAAACAGTTAAATATTTCACATTTGACTCTAATGATGTCCTTTTATTGACAATTTGCCAGAAGGAGTGCATAACATTCAGTTTTCTGATTTATGTTCACAATTACAAACTCAGTCTCCTAACTCCCAACTTAAAATATTGCAGTTGCAATCTGATAGGAATTTTAAAAAAAGTTATGCTGCTGCTCTTAGGATCGATAGCTCACAAAATTCATACATTTCAAGTCACTCTCATTTTGATCATTTTAATTTTTTGGCTTTTCAGGAAAATGAACATTCTTCTAATGCTTCTCAATTAGATGTTTCAATGCCGTCACTAGATAATTTACAGAATTTGAATGATCAAAAAATTAGTTTACAGTTTAACTCCAGAATTCTCGTAGTTTTATTCAATTCTTTTAAAAATTATCATAATGCTAATACACTGATACTAACTACTACAGATAATAACTGTCAGTTATTTAATTTTCCTGTTGATGATTTTTTTTCAAATGTTAAAAAATTTAAATCTTGGGGATGCTATTAAGAGATTATATCATCATCCAAATAAACGTTATATTATAGTTTAGTTTCATAATATATTGTGAAAAAAATTTTAAGAGACACCAATTGCTCCTAAATAATAGATTTTTAATTGTTATTGATATGAATAAATCTTCGTTTGCCTTTGGTTATGCCAGAAATTGCTAAATAAATATTAGTATTACTGATAAAAAAATACTTTTATCTGACCTTGTGGAAGTTACATATTTTAAGTACACATCAGAAAAACGGTCAAGCTTGGAGCTTCTGAGTAACACTGCTTCTTTTACTCTTAATATGGCCAAATGTCGTTCTTTACTTGATATTCCATCGACTTTAGAAGCTAATAAATGTTCCATATTTATTTCCATAAAAGGTTCTTCTCCTCAATGTTTTATGTGTGGGAAAAGAACACATCTTGTCAAAAATTGTCCTAAAAAAATTTGTGATGTTTGTAAACTTAAAAAAACTCACAATCACATATGTAGGGCTGTGGATATTGTACATTTACAGATTGTTCTTTCCAATGAGATGGTCAGTACACAAAGATTAGAGAGCTTATCCTCTGACAACATTTGTGTTACAAATACATCTTTAAAACACTCAGAAATGCCTTCAACTAATCTAGACACTCTTTCTTCACTTTCTGATTCAGTATTGGCTTCTTCTTCCAAAAATATTGATGATGTTAAGAAGCCTTTACATACATCATCTTCTAATTGTGTTTTGCATGATATTATGGCTCATGTCGGTGTTTTGCAAGGTCATCTAATACATTCTGAAGTTGCTTCCACTAAACATAAAAGGAAAATTTGGGATTCTTTGGAATCACAGTTGGATGAAAGTGTTGCTTCTAATGTTGATTCTGATAACTCAGTTTTAAAAAATAAGTCGATTAAGAAGTCTAGACAAGAAAAAAAGAATAATAAAAAGGCAAAACAGATTGAAAGTCAATCCCAAATTGTGTCAGATCGTTTGATTTCTTCTCTTTCTTTAGCTGTCTCTACTACATCTCATTACACTGATACACCTTCATAAATATTTTTTTCTTTTATTTGATTAGTCAAATTGTTGCTATAAATGAGTTTCCTGATCTATGGGGTTTTTTTCTTTCATTTTTATTGATCTTATTTTGGCTTTTACGATATTTAACATTTTTGCTGTAAATGTTAGAGATCTTAATTCAATTTCAAGAGCTTATGCCATTACTCAATGCTTTCAAAGGTCAAACTTTCACATTGCATGTTTTGGTGAGATAAACCTTCACAATAACTCTATACATCACATTCCTATTCTCACGCAAAACATTGGTTTTTCCCAATATATTGTTAATATGGCTACCTCATCTGGTGTGGCTTTTCTCATTAATAAACATCTTAATTTTTCAAATCATAGAACATTGCATTTGGATCAAGAATTTTTACGTTTTTCTCTTAATATTGCTTACATTTTTGCTAAAAATGAATTTCACTTTGTGCATTCATTGTTTAATAAGATTATTCTTCAAACTCCTCTCCTATCATTCTTCTAGGAGATTTCAATATGTGTTACTCTACTTTTAATAATAAATTTCATCTTTTCAACAAACCTCTTTTATCTGGTGAAGGATGCTTTCCTCTTAATTCTTTCTCCTTTTATACTCACAGCACTACATCTTTAATTGATCTCCTTTTTTACTCTCCTGAGATTCATTTTGACATTCAAGCAAAATTACAGCTGGTTCTGTTTACTGATCTTCTTGCAATGCTTGTTTGTTTGAACATGGATACTTCTCTTCATGTTCAGTTGAATCATTCTTTGACCATTAGGCTTCTCAACAAATCAGATGCTCCTGCTTCAATTTTTTCTGAGGCCTACATTCGTTTTAACAAAATTAATATTCTTTCATTGCCTGCTGCATCATAATTTTCTTTCTTTGTTGGCATACTTAGTTCTATAATAAACTCTTACTCTAGAATTTCCAGAGGACCAAAATTTTTGCTAAAACAGCTTGAAGATATTTCTATAAAAATGGCCAAGCTTTCATCTTCTGACTCAATGTTAAATCAAATTATGAGCTTAAGGTGCAGTATATTGATACTCAAAAAAATCTTGCACAATACATTGCTACAAAGCATTCAAAAATATTCTTGCAACAGCATCACAACTCACAACTGGACAAAAAGTTATATAAGGTGGGCTTTGGGTGTGAATTTCTTGTTCTACTCCACTTATACTCATTTCAAATAATAAGCAGTTTCTGGGCCTGAAATGCTAATAGAAATTTGCAATTACTTTAAAAATAAACTTCAAGTGAAGCCTTTCAAAATTGGAGATTTTTGGAATGAGTCTGACACTGCTTTGCAAGATGCCATTTCTGATGACATGATTATTCAAAAAATTAAATCTTTGCCTGAAAGTACTCATCCTGGGATTTATTGAATTCCCAGATTTGTTCTGCTACATCTTTCATATTTCACTGTACCGATACTGCAAAAGATTCTTGATCTTCTACTTGGTGATTTTATAAATCTTTCAGATCTTTATCCTGTAGAAATGGTACCTTTTCTCAAGAAACAATTAAATCCATCTCCATTAACTAATATTCAGCCTATTTCAATGACTCCTCTTCTAATTAAAATTCTGGAATCTTTAGTTAAAAACAAAATTTAACAGTGTATTTATTCTCACGTTTCAGATTTTCAATTTGCCAAAAAAGGACAGTCAACTATGGAAGCAGTTCAGTACTTTCTTCTACTTGTTGAGCATGTTCGGAATTATAACAAAGCTAAATATGTTGTTATTCAGCTTGACTTTTCATCAGCTTTTGACTGTGTATTTCCTTCTGTTTTATTTAGAACATTGCAAGATTACCAAGTTCCTTATCCCTGCATCAGAATCATTGCAAATTTTCTTCTTAATAAGTCAATTTTCATGTTGCTTAATGGAAAGCTCTCTGAAGATTTTCACCTCATATGTTAGTTCCTCATGGATGTCCTCTTGTTACACTATATTACATGTATTAATCCTTTACTCATGCAGATTCAGACTCATCGACCTGGAGTTTATGTTCCTGGTTTTAAACAAACTATTCATCACATCTCATATGTTGATGATGTTTCAGTTTTTCTTCCAAATAAAAGTTTTCTTCCAGTTCTATTACATATCTTGGATTCATTTAGTAAGGCACATAATCTTTTAATTAATGCTACTAAGTCTGTGATGTGGACTCTCAAATCAGGCTTATCTATCACTTCAACCTTTGCAGCAAAACATCAGTCTTTTCTTGGCTTTCCAATTGTTCTTTCACACTCATGCATAACAAGACAGGTTCAAAATATTATTTTGGAGAAAACTAAGAAAATAGTCACATCTTTGATCAATATTAATATATCTTTTCCAGGAAAAGTTTCACTACTTAACCCTCTTATTTATTCAAGACTTAGATATTATCTTCCTATAATCAAGCCAACTAAATGCTCTGATAGGAACATGAACTCATTGTGTTCTAGACTCTTATGGAAATGTAAAATAGTTGCCATTAGTATTGCAAAAGCACAAATGCCAAAGACACTTAATGGTCTTGGATTACATTCTGTATTGACCTTATACCTTCAGAAAACAATTTCCCTTTTTCATTACACCTCTCAAAAAATTCCTCAAATGTCTCTTCCTATAATCTTTGATTCCACTGATACCCCTCCTCCAATGGAAAGTTATTGGATGCAGGAGTTGTACAAGCTTCTATATAAAATGGTACCTGGTACTCAAATTACAATTGATGTTAGATTAACCTTCTGGGGTGTTTACAAATTAAAGTTCCCGAATATCAACTAGCTTTCAATTTCTTTGGGTGTTTCAAATTTAAAAAAGCTAAACTTTTTTTTTATTGAACCTAAGCATATTGACTTTATTATCAAGCTTAACTTATCTTCTCTTCCTACATCTTTTTTCCTTGTTACATCAAGAGGCTTTTGCAATATTTCATCATGTTGTCAACTGTATGGGTTATATGATGAGACAATTTCACATATACTCTACATTTTTCCCACATTAAAATCTATTATAGATTTTATTGTATCTAATGTCTATTTAGACTTCAGGGATGCTTTATCAATCTTGAATGCACTAAAACTTGGTTCTTTTACTGCGATTATATTGTCTATTTTTCTTTCATTCTCCACTTGGCTAATAAGATGTAAATTAATTTTTGGACATCCACATAATTCGGCTTTATCAGTTTTCATTGATTTTCTTCATCAGAGATTCAAAGCTTTCTCCACCTTCTATTCATATGGACACATGGGTTAAAGCTGCCTTCCTATTTTAACAATTTTTCTGTTTCAAAATTTAATGTTTAACACTTTTGAATTTTTTCATAAATATTATCAAAGACTTTTTTCAGTTATTTTCTAACATGGACTATAATCGGCAATACAAGCAGATATTACGATTTAGCTTATCGGTTTGCACTTTTCAACAACGGATAAATTTCCTGCAAAGATGTGAGAAGTTTAAAATTATTCTAAATTGTTGCAGAGTTAATATAAATAACTCCATACATAACCGAAGCAATATTAATGCGCAAATACAAATATATTTACTTGGACTAGTCATTAAAGGATGTAACAAGGCACTCAAGAAAAAAAAAGCGGTTGCAGAGAATTTTAGGAAATTTGGCGATTCCTCTGCAGGTGAGAAAGAAGTACAACAATTTAGCGAGTGCATTGAGTCATAAATTCGAATGGAAGTTTGCGTTTCTAGCAAAAAAACAAGGTGTGAATATTAATATGCCCAAAAGAGAGGATTTTGTCAATTTGACTAATATAATATTGCCTGCAGTAGTTAAAGAGGTATTGGAACTGGGTCCCAAATATGTTGGTGGCAAGTGAAGACAGCTGAGGATGGAAGTGATGGCTGATGTTGAAGCAGGACTAATTAACGATGGGCATAGGGATAACTACGTTTTCCAAATCACTAGAGCGATTAGACGCAAACCGCTTTACACAGGAGCAGAAAAATTAGTGACATCAAAAAAATTTTTGTTGATGATTCAATTACATGCATGAGGGAAGACAAGTGGAATAGATTTGTCATAATGAATAAAGACAAATATGTTAATAAGATGAAAATACAAATTGATAAATTGAAATTCGTATACACAGTAAACTTTAATAATAAAATTAACAAGAAGTTTATAACATCGATTCTTCATATACATTGCAATAAAGCTTTTTCTAAAGCTGAGTATTATCTAATGTATCCATCTTCTTCCACACCCCCTCGAATGTTTGCTAATGCTAAATTTCACAAGCCTGACATGCCTCTAAGGTGAATGCTGGACTTTGGAGGCATGAATTATTTTGAGACTGCTAAGAAGATAAATCATTGGCTAATAGATGACTTAGGATTAGGAGAGTTTACTATTAAATCTTCTTTCGAGTTTGTAGAGTGAATCAAGAATGTGCTAATAAGACCCGAGTTTAAAATTACAGCGTTAGATATTTTAGAGTTATATATAGGTCTGTTAATAGAAAGAAATCTATCGATATTATACAACAAGAACTTGTAAATAAAAATGTAGCTCAGGCTCACATTAGTTTTATAACAGAATTTCTGAGATGGTTAGATGTAAATATTATGGCAACATTTGAAGGCAAATGGTACCACATAAAAGATGGGTGGCCTATGGGATTGCCTATGAATGGCATCAATTCTAGCATCTATCTGAATTTTTACAAAAAACAAGTATTATCTAAATACAACATAATAGATAATATAATATATACGAGATATGTGGATGACTTATTTGTTGCTGCTCCAGTAAATATTGTTGAGCACATCAAAGATCGGATATTACATGGGAAAATATGGAGCAAGAAGTAAAATATTTAGATATCAAGGTACACAGAGAAGGAAGTATGCTTAATTATGCAATGATTATGAAGCCACCAGAAGTTCGTGGACAGATTCACCCTGAATCATACACACCTATGACTCACAAGTTAGCTGGATTGACCTCATTTCTCTTCAGAAATTACTATTTGTGCAAGTTTGAGGCAGACAGAAGGTCTAACTTAATTAATTATACTAACAACTTAATCAAATCAGGATACAGGCACAATATAGTATATAGCAAAATTAGACATTTTGTAAATAATATTGGAAAACAGAGATGAAGACAACAGGCCTTGGATATTGTTGCCCTACATGCACTCTTTACATAAAACATTTTATAAGACATTTTCTAAGGAATTTTGTTTGAGTTTTCATACACCTAACTCAAGTAATAGGCTTATTAACAACACTAAGGACACTATAGCTTCTGATAAGATCCCACAGGCTGTGTACAGAGTGGCATGCCCTCATAATGGATGTAAGGCTTCATACTATGGTGAAATCAGAGCCACCATAGCTACTAGGATATCACAACACAAGTATAGATGCAATAAGGCACATATGGACCCAGAATGCATTTCAGTTTTTGCTCAGCATCAACAATTATCGGGACATGTGTTTGAACCTACATCTGCAAAACTGGTTTGTACTGAGCAACATGATGTTAGGCGAAAAGTAAAAGAAGCATACTTTTTTAGCAGAGGATTCTTTCACCATTAATCATAAGCTTGCATGTTTTTCAATATCTAAAAGATAATCTTAGTGACTCATTTGCATATAATTTGCATATCAGATTTATTTATATAATGATTTCAAAGAAGGGATCATAACTGGCTATGAATATGAGAAGTACATCTTCTTGAGAGCGCTCAGTCATTTAATTTAATTTTTAATTTGTTGTTATAGCTTTATGTTAGAAGTGTGAAAGCACGAGTTAATAGTATTATTTACTTATTGTATATATGATTTATCCTATTTGTAATCTTTTGATTAATAAATTTATTTTAAAAAAATGACGTATAATAAAATATTTTTAAAAAATCAATATTTTGTTAGTATTTTTGCTCCTATATATATATATGAACTGCACCCATTTACTTTAATAAAAAATGTTATTTAAGAACCTTTAAGCTGATTAACTCATTTAAAAATGAGGAAATTTGACGTCACTCTAAATCAGCTATTTTTTGCATTACGTCTATAAATTATACGTCATTGAAAAGAAAAAAAAAGTTCTGTAAGATGGTGCCCTCTTTTGAATTATTTTACAAGTAAAAAATCAATAAAAATGACCAAATATGTCAAACAATACCAAAGCACCATCTTCTCTTGAATTTTATTGGCTGTCAAAATTTTGACAACAAAGAAAATAGCTGTCAAAAAGTAAAGAGTTACGCTCGTTTTTTGTCTTATTTCGAAAATGATAAACTAATGTTTTAGACAATTTAACAGTATTTTTTTGATGAATAATAATAATTTTGAGAAAATAGAGCTAAGAACACAATTATTTTAAAAAAATAGTTAAGATTTTAGCAAGAATTATTCATTTATTGCAAAGTGTAAACAAATCATGATGTAGTGAATGTTTTTGGTTGGTGATTATTGTTCTTTTAATTTCAACCACTATCGGATATTTTCCAAATTTTAAATCAAAATTTATTTTTGAAAAAACTTTCGTTAACTTTCATAATCTGATGAATTATTAATATACTTTTTACAAACGAAACTAAAGTAAATATAATATTAAAATGTAAATATATTTTAACAATTGACTTCGTCTTCAGTTTGTGAACTGGCCAATTAAAAGTTTTGATTTTTAACTTGCTCAACCAATAATATAATTAGTGGTTAAAAGGTTAAAAGTTAAAGTTTTATAATTTTTAGGTGCACATCTCAAATATATACATAAAATATATATACACGACTAAAGGAGTGGGATGGGATATAGGGTTTTAAACACAGTTTAGTAGATAGAACCATGAAGCTCAATCTTAAGCTAGCATTGACTGCTTCAATATATACATATAGTCTATATTATAATCATTATTTATATACTCATACATATCTTTATATACCTCTATATAATTATTAAATTATCCATTTTAACCTTTGTTACATTCTATATTTATCGATCGATACTTCCTATAATCATATATTCCAACTCTGACATACATAAACTCAGACATACAATATAAGCAATATATTTCTAAGGAGGTTTAGGATTATGAATTATTAAATTAATTGAACATAAAGAAAATTTATGAAGTATTAATAACAAAATTTATTTCCAAAACAATTGATCTAAACTTAAAAGATGTATGCATAAAAAGTCATTATGACATATCCATGATAAATTATTAGTGTTTCATTATAATAAAAAGAATAAGCATTACCATAATGAAAAATTAACCAAGTATGCATTGAGTTATACTCAGTCTAATACTATAAAAAATCATGCATATTTAGTAGAATAAAAAGCACAACAACATAGAATTATTGCAACATGAAGATAAGTAATTAAAATATATATGTGTAAAAAAATAGCAATAGCATTCAAATTCAATTTTACATTAACTGATGTAAAAATAAAATTGGTACATTTTATGAAATCAGTAAATCTTTTGTTTGTATAAATTGATACACAAAATATACTGAAGCATCAATAGGCTATATAATTGTAAATATTTATATAATAAATTAATTGTTATATTTCTATTCAATTAACCTTTTCTGTTATATAGAAACTATTTCATTTAATTGATATATTAGTCTTATAATAAAACTTATATTGAAAATATAAATTACCATGAGAAAGAAATAAAAGAGTAAAGCTATGAAGAAAAAGCAAGAAGCACAGCATACTAATCATTTATTTTTATTTTCATATTACGTATCATTAGTGTTATGATATACTAGAAGATTGAGTTATATTTCAGAAAGCATTGGGTTTAAACTCAGTTTTAATCATCTCTTAGAACTTAGTGGATTCAGAAAATAAATAAATAAATAAAATTGGAGGTTGAGAACCAGTTTCTGTTAATCAGAATTCTATATATATATACAATACAAATAAAATTTTTGTTAAATAAAAACTATTGCGATAAGAATAAAAATTATAAATATAATGGAACTAACTATCATATACAGTCTTTCAATAAAAAGAACTTTGGGTTAATTCCTTAATCCTCCTTATCTGCTGTTAAATTAAATGACAGTTGAGGAGAGTTAAGAAGTTTGCTAAAAGTACTTCTGGAGATTTGAAAGACTGCATATAATAGTTACATTATATTTATTATTTTTATTATTATTTATATATATATATATTGAACCGGATTGATATCCGATTCAATGGCTATTACCTAAAATTAAAAAAACTTTTAATTTTCATTAAATTTCTGTTAAAATTTTTTTTAATTATTTAAAAAGAGTATGTGTATTAAAACACATACTCATTTATATTTAAAATAGGTCATTTTAATTTTTTTATATACAATTAATTTTAAAATAGTTTCTGTCACTTTTATTTTAATCATTTCTAAGTTCATTCTAAAAGTGGAGATTTAATTTTATGTTGTTCTTTTGTTTAAAATAATCCCTGGTTAGAATTCCTCATTAGATTGAGTGAGAGAATAAGATTTTCCCTGCCCTGGGGCATAAAATTTGATAAGAGGAAAAGTTTTCATGGGAAATGTAGCGTGGTA
The DNA here is from genome assembly GCA_028023455.1 of Epiperipatus broadwayi. Classification (NCBI taxonomy): domain Eukaryota; kingdom Metazoa; phylum Onychophora; class Udeonychophora; order Euonychophora; family Peripatidae; genus Epiperipatus; species Epiperipatus broadwayi. The sequence continues at coordinate 937,495 of JAQFVV010006290.1, forward strand.
TAAATAACCCCGCAAATTTAGGGAACAATAGTTTTTTATTCTTGGCTAACACACTGCTTCAAAGTGAGATTCAGTATTCTTTTACACCCTTTGATTATAGCCTGCTGAGATTCATAGCATTTTGGTAGCAGTTCAGACAATTCCCTTTTAAAAACTTGAAATTGTTAAAAGATTTTGTTGCTTTACAGGATATCAAAATATACCACTCTATGTTTTGTCTTTATCAATATGCCATGGTAATTTAACCAAAGGATGAATCCCTGACTTCCAATTCTCCTTCAGTCATGCTATAAATTTCTATAATGAACGGGATCCTTATATACCTCTACACTTGCTTCTGTCAAAACACCTGTAATATGAACTTAAATAAAAGTGTGCACTCTTTGAAAATATGCAAACTTTGCTTTACCATAAGGTAAATATTTTTTTTTTATTCATGCCATGGTAAATTCTTTTAGTTAAATTTCCACTCAATCTAAAATAATTCTGTAGCCTTAATAATTATTTAACCTCTTGTTTACTAACTGTACTTGTTTTTCATTGTATTTTGTAGTGTGTCTTGGAATCTTAGTTTCAGATTCCAAGTTTGTTTTTAATTTTATTTATTGGAGAGTGTCTAGTGAGTTTGTATTTTTATATGCTTAATATATTTCTAATTATATGCCTAATTTTATATAAATGCTTTAGCAGCCTTGTGTAATTTTAAATTAGCTCACCTGTATTTATTTTATTATCCACTTATTGATTTAAATTACTGTGTTTGCGCTTTTTGCAAACTGCAAAATTTTTTGGCTGGGAGTTTATCATGTTTATTGTTCTAGTTTTTGGTAGTTAGAAATTTTTTTCTTAAGTTCTAGATTATGTAATCATATTTTTTGTTTGTCTTGCACATAAATCAACCCAGAATTTCTTTAAAGGTAGTATAATGGAGGGCTATTCTACATAAATATGACATTCTTGTCTCAATACATTATTCCAGGCAAGAAATGCTCACTAGTGCCATTTCCTCGATTTCCTGCAAGATGGTATATTTTCATATATCTCTGAATGAGGAAACTAGGATTGCTGTTTTTTTATAAGTGACCAGCAGGAAGATAATATTAATTCCTCTTTATAAATTATAGTGAAAGAAATCTTTCTGCTAAAGCATTTAATGTTTTAATATTTTTTGCTCATATGCACTCTTTGATAAACTAACTTATAAAAAAATCTAAGTAAGTGTTTATATTTGCTTGCTAGATTTATTTTGTTCTTATGTGTGACTTTAAATTTTATCAGAGAGTGTATTCAGAATTTGGTTTATAAGTTTATTTGTAATTCACTTTCTTGAAATGCTTGGGCAGACATAACTGGTTTCCTAATTATTTACTTGTCTCCTATTGAGACCTTTGATTATTATTAGTTTTGGTCACTCGTTTGGTTGGGGATTTGTCAGTTTTAAATGTCAGTTTTCCTTTCATCCTAGGTTTAACATTTTATTAATTTGAAATCATTTACATCAGAGAATTTTCTAAGATTGTTATTTCATTAAATTGGAGATGTGAATTTCCTCCTGTTTGTATAATTTATACTCTGATGTATTCATCAAATTTTTCTTTTGTTCTTGGGGTAAATCAATCATCTTTGCTTTAAACATAGTATAAGATACAGCTTCTACTGGCAACATGATGTTCCTGGTCCCAACACATTTTCTGGGCCAAAAAGTGCTTATTGGCACTGGTTTCATTGATTTATTTCAAGAATGTATTGTTTTTGTACCTGGAAATGGGAAAACCAGTGTTGTTTGGGAATTCCCAGATGAAAGAAATTTGTTTTCTACCTTTATAATTCACTATTAGAAAATTAGTCTGTCTTCCAGAGCATTGAATTTTATTCTTTCCAGTACATACCTGAGATAATCCTATTTGTTGTGTTATAAACTTTTATTTTATAATTTACATCTTTCTTAAATAAAATTTTAAAATGGGTTTAAACTTAATTTGGCTGACATTTGTCTTAGTGCTTTTATTTCTCAAATGTCTAAACAATATTTAAGATCTCTTGTTTCTTCCTGAATCTAGTTAATGCAGACCATCATACTCATCCATTTTGATCACAGTAAATAAATTTCCCAGATATGTAGTTATCTGGTGGTGCCCTCTGTGATTGGGATGGATTGAGTGTCCTTTACTATATATATATATATTGTATTGGGATATATATATGCATTACATTCAAATTTTAATAGTAACTTTTTTTATCTAATACAGAATTAAAAACAAACTGTCAAAATGCACAAATAATGAATTATTAATTTATTAATATGTTAGATTGATTTAAATACTAAATTAAGCTTTAAAAAAATAAAAAAATTATAGAATCGAAACAAAGATTCTAATCTTTAAATAAACTATAAAATAAAAAACTTTTTAATAATAGAGAAGATTTTTTTAATTATAAAAAAAAATTACAAACAGATCCTTAAGGCAAAATCACAATTAAAGAAATGATTACGAAATAGATAAGAGTTCCCACCCAGAGATAGAGACACAGACCTCAGTTGGAAACCCAAAATCTTACCTTGGACACAAACTAAATAAACCAATGGAATACAGACATGAAATATGTTTGATGAATCCTGCATTCCAGTGATAAGATACCTGAGGACTATAAAAAGAAATCCAAAACAATAATTAGTTAGTTGGAGAGAATCAGAAAATTAAAATTTTAAATTCAATTGTTTTTGTTGATAGCAATTTTTTTTAAAAAAGCTATTGTCACCGTCACTAAGAATGTAGTCAGTGTCAATGGGCTTCCTTCGGTGTGGTCAGCCGAAGGTAGCTTTCCTATTCATAGATTCCAGGATCAACCCACTGGAACCATCTTCACAAAGATTCAAAAATCATCATCATCTGCAAGAAAAGGGCCCTTGTGTAAATTAGATCTTCATCATGAAGGAATAAGCACAGGACAAAAAAGAGGTATAAATTTATAAATGATCAACTTAAATATAAACTCTCTTAAGCTTAAAATCTTTCGGATTTTATTTGTGTCTAAAAAAATGAACTATAAACTTTCTTTCCTGAATAAACCTGAACTTTCTGTATCTTTTATAAACTTTGCAATTTTAAAACTCTGATCTAAAGTTAAAACATAATGTCTTCAAAATGTATTGTATTTTATTTTTGTTTATTCATGCTAAAAATATCTGTTTGTAATAGGGTAGGGGTAATAGGGTAGGGGTTTGCGATTGCAAACTTAAATTTAAAAATAGAAACACATCGTTATTTGTGCATTATTAAATTTAAAAAGAAAAGCAGGTTATATAAATTTGCAGTAAAACAAAAATAAGTTAAAATATAAATGTTATCTTAAAAATGATTTTAAAACCTTAATTAAACTAAAGATTTTTGTTTTGAATTAAATTAATAAAATGATTTAAATGTTAGTTGAGTGTAGATAACTGCTAGACTAGTTTAAATATGTTCCTTTTAAAGAGGGTTTTGATTTCAGACTATTTGTTTCATAGTTGTGTCAATGCTGGTGGAGAGATATATGGACGTTTATATCAATGTAATGTGAAGTGTGTTAGCACCTAGGGCTACAAGTCCAACTGAATGCATGACCCCAAAGAGAGGTAGTCATATCATTGAAATGGATGCAGAGGTATTTCCTGCACCATTGACCCATTCCAGTTCTATGGATTGAGAAGATAAGTCAGCAAGATAAGACCGCTCTCTCATCCATACGCAGCGTTTTTCTCTTATTATTACATACATGATTCCTTCGCCAGATAGAAGCACATTCCTATACTAGTTGAAGCTCATGTTTTCTCCAATAATATCATGTTGTTCAGATGCACATTCCTGTCGTGTGATTCTATGCTAACATGTTCATATTGCATTAGTTGCTGATATATATCTGGAAGCGAGCATTGGTATGGCTGTGGACTTTTAGCCCAGAATCAATTGTTTGAAAGTCTTTTAGGTGCATGGTCTGGGTAGCTCATCTATACTCAACATTCTAAGATTAAAAATGAAGTTAAATCAAATAAAAATAATAGTAAATAATAATGAAACAAACATTTTTTATATAATTATTTTTCAAGTTTTGTGTGTCATCACATGTATATATATATACGTAAATAAAATTTTTGTGTTATTAATACTCAGTGATTGCTTTTTTTTATTCTTTATTATTAAAAAGATATTTTAATAAATATATTAAGTTTCTGCATCTACTTGAGTTAGTGACGTGTGCTGGCGGTCGCAGTCTTAACAGCATGTATCTGTCGACTCTATAAATTTTCTAGGTTCAAAATAGTCTAGTGGTGCTCTGTTGGAAGATGCGGTAAGACTGGTTATTTCATCATCATCCCTGACTGTTATAAATGGCTGCCCAGTGTGTGGCATGATATTCATTGACCACGAATGCCCTGATCAAATACAATAGTTTAGGAGATAGTGCGAATAGCACCCTGAACATCAGAATGGTTATAGTAAGAATAAGTTAGGATAAGATGACACTGTCAGGTATAAAAATGATCATTAAGTAACTATAATATTTAAAAAAGAAAAAGAATGATTTAGTAACTTAAAAAATATGAATACCTTGAAAATTAAGCCAGTAATATTTTTTCTGAAATGAGTAAATATTTTTTTTGTATTAATGTAAAGTTATAGTCCGATGTTTAATAAATTCACGAATGCCTTGAAAATTAAGCCAGTAATATTTTTTCTGAAATAAGTATACATTTTTTTTGTATTAACACAAAGTTATAGTTTGAATATTGTGCAAAAAAAAAAATGCGTCCACGAAAAAAAAAGAACTTTAAACATTACTATTATTAATTAGTACAAACTCTAATTAAAGTCTTTTTTTTTTAATCATTTTTTTTTTATAAGTTCAGTGATATGTAACGGGATATAAATATATATATATATATATGTGTGTTACATTCAAATTTTAATAGTAACTTTTTTTATCTAATACAGAATTAAAAACAAACTGTCAAAATGCACAAATAACAAATTATTAATTTATTAATATGTTAGATTGATTTAAATACTAAATTAAGCTTTAAAAAAATAAAAAAATTATAGAATCGAAACAAAGATTCTAATCTTTAAATAAAGTATAAAATAAAAACCTTTTTAATAATAGAGAAGATTTTTTTAATTATAAAAAAAAATTACAAACAGATCCTTAAGGCAAAATCACAATTAAAGAAATGATTACGAAATAGATAAGAGTTCCCGCCCAGAGATAGAGACACAGACCTCAGTGGAAAACCCAAAATCTTACCTTGGACACAAACTAAATAAACCAATGGAATGCAGACATGAAATATGTTTGATGAATCCCGCATTCCAGAGATAAGATACCTGAGAACCCTAAAAAGAAATCCAAAACAATAATTAGTTAGTTGGAGAGAATCAGAAAATTAAAATTTTAAATTCAATTGTTTTTGTTGAAAGCAAAATTTTTTTAAAAAGCTATTGTCATAATCAATTGTTTGAAAGTCTTTTAGGTGTGTGGTCTGGGTAGCTCAACTATACTCAATGTTTCTAAAATTTAAAATTAAAAGTTAAAAACCAATAAAATAATAATGAAACAGAATAAAACAAATTTCTTCCTGTGTTATAAAAATTATTTTTTTAAAAGTTTGTGCGTTATTAATTATATACATAAATAAAATCTTTTTTTTTTAGTATTAATACTCAGTGATTGTTTTTATTATTATTTATTATTAAAAATATATTTTACTAATTATGTAAATTTCTGTGTCTACTTGAGCTAGTGACTAGGGCTGATGGCCATGAACTTAACAGCACATATCTGTTGACTTTATAAATTTTCTAGGTTCAAAGTAGCCTAGTGGCGCTCTGTTGGCAGATGCGGTAAGACTGGATAATTTTATCATCATCCCCAACCGTTATAATATATATATATTGTAATGGGCACATACGTACATTACATTGTTTTTTATTATTAATCATGAAAGAAAAATAAAAAGTTTGCATTTAAAAATTTTCTTTAAGAATTAAAAATTGAAATTAAATATCATCTTAAACTTGTATATATAAATCGCACAGATAAAAATTATTAAAATAAAACTTTATTAAAAATAGAAAGGTATTTTAAAAACAAAAACCTAAAAAGATTTAGAGATAAAAATATATCTTTAATCTTGGAAAAGTTTGAAAATTATTAGATGATTGATTATTTACGATGTGACAGATATGTGTTAGTGTGGAAGTGAAGGAGAAGGGATTGAAAGAAAGAGAAATGAACTATCGTTTTCTACATTGAGGACCAACTAAACTTAAAAACCTCCGAATGAATAAATAAAACAATGGCTAAATGGATACCAACCTTTTGAGGACGGCGTGGGAATGCATTTATTTTGTAAAATTATTTCCATTTATTTATTTTTTGTTCTTTAAGTTTTATTATGATTTCGGATGAATTGATACTGACAATTGCAGAGGGAAATTTATAAGTAACCCAATAGTATTCACCATAAGATACTTGCATTGTCACCAATAACTTAAAAGACATCCGAATAAATACTCACCGTAAGGTATCACTATTTATCGAATGTCTATATATTTTGATCAAATATGAAAACCCCAAACATACTTAACTGATAACCAATCCATGCAAGCTTCTATAAACAACTTAAATTTAATGCATTTTTATTTAGTGTCGAGTATGAATAGACTACATAGATTTGCATTTGAAAATAAAACATTCTATCCCTATTTAACCTTAGGCTAAAATTCGTAGTCAAACTGGCATCAATTTATCCGATATATTGATGTATTCAATGTAATAAAATACGGCAGCACAAAAAGTTAAGAGAAGAAATTGCCTCTCTTCAGATAGGAATATTAAATCTATCTGCGAAGAAGAGCAATAAAACAAAAAACTCCATAGAAAGGAACGGCAGTATCCAACTTATAATTCCTTCCATAGGCAAATGGAAGTGTGCAGCATAAGAAGCGATTCTGCCCGTAGCGAATCAATATTACATCTACTAATCACACCAATATATCCAATCCATTGACCCAATTTAACCACGCAACAAATATCCCAAGATTACCCTCCCCTAATATAACTTTACAAATCTATACAGCCATTCATGCCCGACTTAAGTTTAACATTTATACCATTTTACTTAACGGAAATCACAATAAAACTTAAAGAACAAAAAATAAATAAATGGAAATGATTTTACAAAATAAATACATTAAATAAAATTATAACTAATTAATAAATAACGTTGGTCAGATATGATAATATTGCAATCATTTAAATATGGAAAGTTTTAATTTAATGTTCATTATTTATAAAGTTCTTACGGTTTACAACAGTTCATCTTTATCCGTTGCTTGCCATTGTTTTATTTATTCATTTGGAGGTTTTTTAGTTTAGTTGGTCCTCAATGTAGAAAACGATAGTTCATTTCCCTTTCTTTGGCAAAACTGAAGGGATTGAAGAGTGCGTCTTTTTCAATCCCTTCTCCTTCACTTCTGCACTAACACATATCTGTCACATTGTAAATAATCAATTATCTAATAACTTTCAAACTTGTCCTTTATATTAATTTGAAGGATTGAATTTACATTACGTCATCGATGCGATGGTCCTTTCGCTGAGGTCCGATTCCATAGGGATTTCTTTTTATTTGCTAAAAGTTTCTATTGTTTTCCTATCTGACCGATGTTTTTACATTTAAATGCCCAAGGCTGGTTTACATTTAACTAATTAAAACAATCATTTCCATTTCTGATTAATTGATGTGTTTTCCAAGATTAAAGATATATTTTTATCTCTAAATCTTTTTAGGTTTTGTTTTTAAAATACCTTTCTATTTTTAATAAAGTTTTATTTTAATAATTTTTTTTTATCTGTGCGATTTATATATATGAGTTTAAGATGATATTTAATTTCAATTTTTAATTCTTAAAGAAAATTTTTAAATGCGAACTTTTTATTTTTCTTTCATGATTAATAATAAAAAACAATGTAACGTATGTATGTGCCCGTTACAATATATATGTAATTAAAATTACCCCAAATCCAAAACTCAACCAGACTAGCCAAAAAAAGTCAAAAAACACAACCAATGGTTTCACTGCTACAGGCAGACTTTTCACATGTAAAGAACTACAAAACAACACCATATTTATATTAAACATTACCCACAAATCCATTTACTTCCCATCCACCCTTAATATTAAAAGAACTTTTAAATAAGTTAATTGCTTCAGAATCATAAATTTTTAATAATAAAGATTCTTTAATTCTTCTTTTTATTTCATTTCTCTCAAAGAAGACAACCTTAGCTTCATCAAAATTAATAATGTGGCATGTATCTTTTTCATGGACATACAAAGCAGAACTAAGATATTTATTTCTAACCCTACTTTTATGAACCTTTATTCTTTCATTTAAACTCAAACTACTCTGACCTATATAAAACTTCTTACAAAAACAAGGGATAATATACACTACACCAGGAATAGTCTTCCTATCAAAAATTTCCTTTGTATTATTTAATAAATTATTCAAAGTAATACCCCTTTTCCAAGCAATTTTCTTATTTCCAAACAAATTACTATTCTTACATACAATTTTATAAGAAGACAATTTAAATGGCAAAGAAATAAAATCATATTTTTCTTTATCCTTTACATCCTTACAAATATTACTATTAAATAAAATACTTTTAACAAATTTATCAGAGTAGCCAACACTCAAATAATCTTTATAAAATTGATCTTTCTGAAACAATGCTACCCCACTAGAATTATTTAATTTCTTATTTCTATAACAATAATTTCTTAAAGCACCTACTTTATGAGATACAGACTGATAGCTATCAGGTTTAATTATAGACCTTAATTCTTTACTTTTAACAAAATGACTACATACTAAACAATTAGTCTTTACATTTCTAATCACCAAAAGATCTAAAAATTTTAACTTAACAAAATCTAACCCCCCCTCCTTCTACCACATATCTTATAGAAGGATCAAAACAATTAAACTCATTTACCAATTCCTTCAATTTATCATTCTCAACTACAAACAAACAATCATCCACATATCTAACAAATAACTTTAAATATAAACAATTCTTTTTAATAATAATTTCCTCTTCCAAATAATTAATATAAACTGAACAAACTAAAGGAGAAATAATATAACCTATTATCCACCCTTCCTTAATTTTATAAAAATTACCATTATAAGTAAAATACATAGAATCCTCTAATAATAAAAGCAAATCTTTAATTACTTTAATTTTATTTTTTGACAAAGATCCTTGCTTAACCAACACAGACATAAGAACATCAATACTGCTTAATCTATTAACAGACTGATACATATTCTCAATATCTAAACTTCCAAATACCCAATTACTTTCCATTTTAAAATTATTAATCTTATCAAAAGCCTCAAAAGAAAAAGAAACTGTGTAATGACCAAAATCAACAAATTGTTTTAAAAAATTATTCAAGAATCTAGAAATACCCTCTACAACACTACCTGTAAAATCAAAAATAAATCTTAAAGGAAAACCATCTTTATGAGTCTTAATATTCACAAACATCTTAGCTGATATGAAATCATTTGGATAACATTTTAAATAATCTACTCTATTAAAAAATTTTAAATTTACCATTTTCTTCATAATATCTATCAACTTTCTTTTAATCACATTACCTGGATCTTTATCTAAAAACATATATTTACCATTATTTAATTCTCTATCCATTTTCTCCCTGAACTCATCTCCTTTCATAATGACAAACTGACCAGCTTTGTCTTCGAAAGAAATGATCACATCATTAGCAATTAACCTATCCTTAAGATGTCTAACCTCAGCAGGATTAACAATAAATTTTTCTTTTCTTTTTAAGCTTTTATTTAAAACCAATTGAATGCCAACTTTCTGCTCATCACTCAAATTACTAGATTCAATAGATGAAATTATATCAAAAACTATATTTTTTGAATGAAAAAGAACAAAATTAGGGCCTTTACCAAGAATTTCTAATTCTCTATCATTTAATTTAATATCAGAAAGATTAACAATTTTATTAATAGAAACATTATCATCATACCCCCCTATCACTACAATAAATTTTATTTATTTTTCCAACAACCATTTTAATTTTCTTTTATACTTCCTACAATAGAAATTTGTCCTATTTTGTCAAACTGCCTTATGAAAAAACTTAAAGTCAAATAATTAAAATTTTGCCTCCTGTCTAAACAATACCTATTTCTTTTATATTCATAAATAAATTTGTAAAATTTAATAAAATTTTCTTTCAAAAAACTATTCAAAATATATGTTTGTAAATTAAGAACCAAATTTTTATTTTTAAGCAACTTTTTATTCTTCTTAAAATTAATAATACAACTCCTAGGAAAAACATTAAATTCCCTACATTTTTTAAAAAAACAACTCAGCCATCTTAATGATTTTATCCTATCACTCAATCTAGATAACTTTTTAATCCTCCTAATATCATTCAATAAAAAATTATTAAAAACTAAACCCCACAAACCCATACTAAAGATCAACTACAAATAACAAATACACATCTAATTAAAATATTAAAAAGCACATATATATATATATATATATATATATATATATATATATATATATATATATTGTACCGGTCAGATTTGTATGTTCACATAACAAGCTCTAGCATCTAGGCAAAATTACCTTGAATCAAATCATGCACAAGATACATAAGTCAGGAACACTCATGAATTCTGCCCTATTTGCCTATTTCCCAGATCTACCAACTGATGAGCAACAATCCTGATGATATCAATCTAATTTCATTTCTAACTGCCGGCATTGCTCATCAGATACACAAAAAAGACTTTAAGCTAACTTTAATAATAGACTAACTTAAATGAACTATACTTTAGGAGCAATGAAGGCTTAGGACCTTGCATATTAAATATGTATTTTAGCAGAGATCGTCTAGTCATCATGAGCATAACTTATAAATTAATAATAACTTAAATAAAAGAAAGCAATGATTCGAAAGTTGATATATATATTTTAAGATTTATTATATTAATAACAGAAATAAATGTGTCTCATAAATATTATATAATAAATATTATATAATAATAATGGATTTCATTAATAAGATTTCTTTTGATTTACCCATAAGAATTCAGGTCTTATAATAACATTACTTATATTTGCGGCAATGCCAATAATAAATACCTTACAGAAGTAGCACTATGAGAAAATATTATTAAGATACTATTCCACCCCCAGAGAAATGAAATTAGCATTTAACCGACTTGAAAGAGAATATTTATATTAATAATAAGTTTGTCACAATGATGCGAATATTAAATAATGAGCATAGATGTCTGTTTTAGCAAAGTCACACTACTAAGGCTTATTGATGTTCATGGGTTTACTAGAAATATAATGAAAGGTGGTCCAATTATGAATCCTGGAGTATGCTTCATGAAGTTTATTGAATGAGAATTACCAACTTTCTCTGCTAACATTGGCAGGATTGGTTTAGAAATGAAGAGTGGTCGGCAATGAATTTATTGGGCTGATTTTCCCAGATCGCTCCCCATATAAAGCTCACACATACAACCAAATATGAAACAAAATGGCCTATATGCACACAATGCTCGAGAATAATGAAGCATAAATAGCTTTATAGACTATCTTATTTAATATTTATAAATTATGGAATACCCTGTGTAATGGTGTGAATTAATTACTAAACAGGCATGGATGATAGATTTAATTAAATGTATAATTTTAGATATAAAGAGTCCCTTCCCTTTTTATTTTAAGTTATTCATAACTCCCCACACATTTCATAAATATCAATCTCGGTTAATAAATGCTTTTATGAAGGTAAATAAAATTGATACATAAATAACTGGGATGGCAGTAATAGTTGGGATAAAATATAGATTTATATATATATATATATATATATATATATATATATATATATATATATATATATATATATATGTAATAAATAAAGTTTGATATCTGTAAATAGATTGCTTAATAATTCTAAAATTCAAAATTCAAAGTTTAATCAAAATTCTATTATATATAGATTGATATGTGGATGCGTGACGTACAATACATTGGTGAATCTAAGTGTACATTTGAGAAGAGAATAAAAGAACATATGCTTTTATATAATAGAATTCAAAAAGAGAATCAATATGGAACAGATGTAAATAAACCTTCATCATCTGTTGTATTTGATCATAATAAATCTTATCAATATGGATTTAAATTTGATTATAAAAATATGAAAATTATTCAAATTGAACGTTGTCATAATAAACGTAAAATAAAAGAGGCTATGTTGATTTCAAGAAATCGTCAAATGTTAATGAATCGCCAGTCATCAAATGTTAAGATAACAGAATTGTGGGAAATCTGAATTGAACTATGGGTATTGTTAAGGGTTGTCTCGTTTTGATTATTCAATGTTATATAGTTGATAAAGACTACAAAGTGTATAGTTGAAAGTACTTCTAAAAGAATATAATTTATATAAATTGTACTGTATTTTGATATATATATTGATTTGTATATTATATATATATATATATATATATATATATATATATAAGATACATTAAAGTTAAAATAGTGCATTATTATTTAGAAAGAAAAAATAAACGTTTTTAGGAAAACAGATGTTTTCTATAGCAAATTTTATAATATAATGACTTTATTTTCCAAAATCGCACAAATGAATAAGACTTGTTTTTAATTCATTTATGTTTTTAATTACCCCGTAAGTAAAGGGTAGGAAAAATAGAAATAAAATATATGTTAGCAATTTTGGAAATTATTATTGGCATTTTAAAGAAAACATAAATACATAAATATATTAAATTAGAATTATTTGCTGCATGGAAATAAAGAAAGAAACATATTGAAAGAGGCTTAATGAGGATAAGTTATATAGAGTGATATAATAGAAAGTTACATAATATGAAAACATTTATCTATAGTATCAGAACAGAGTGTCAGGATTATAAAGAAGGCTGAATTTGATAATCAAGTGCGGCTAAAGTTCTTTTACCTTGATATCTAGAGTAGTAGTCCGTGATATGAATAATGTTTATCATCATTAGTTCATTAGATCTAAGGTTTAAATACGACATGATTGGTAGCATTTATTTTATTGGTAGACATTTAGAGTTCATTAGTATGGGACCCGAAGCTTCATCATGGGAAAAGCATATTGGAATGGAGGGAAAGGTGAAATTTCCCCTACTCATGGCACATTGGGTGAAAATTAAAATTGACATGGATTTGGTTTGGCATCATCATAATTTGGTTGTCTCTCTTGGATTCAAATCCAGCCGTATTTATACTTCTATTTTGGTGATATAGCATAGCAACAACTACTGGACCTGAGGCATTTTAAGCACTTAATGTACAGCTAAAATCGGCTGACTGGATCCTTTCTTATCTTGTAAGACTTTTGAAACAATGGAATTCTGTTATCAGTTTCTCGAATGATTGTTTTAAAATAAGTCTTACAATTTTAAAACAAGCTGGCATGGACAAAATTTCCACTAATGGGTTTATTTACTATTACAAAAATTGTAATCTTTTTACTTTTAACTAATGGCTTTTCCGGGTAATTGTTTTTGAGAGACTTTTTAGAAGAGTTGCATCATTTCTGACTGCTAAATTAAATATAGAAAATAATGAGTTTCATATATGATTTTAAATACAATTTATATATAACATAATTTTAATGATTTATTAGCAATCACCTACACTGAAATACATATATAGATTTATCATTTACGCATGTATACACATGAAAATAATATTAAATATTTATTTATTAAGTGTTTTTATATTACGATATATAAATATTCAAGTTATTTATGTAAAATACTAAAGCAAAAAGAAATATACGTATTAATATATATATATATGTGCGTAAGGACGGGTTTGAACATAGTTAGGTGGTAGGAGATTGGATGTGGGCTGTAAAGCAGGATCTGAGCATCAGATCATCTGCTTCAATATGTATATATATATTGTAACCCTGTACTTTGTACATTGGTTCTTGTACAAGCTAATTTAAAGGTAGTAGTCAATATTGGCTAATGTTAAAAAAAAAAAATAGTAAGTAATAAATAATATTTAGCTATTTAGTGCCTTCAACCAAAATTGCAGTCTATAAAGCCATTTGCTTAAATTAATATTTTAAAGTCAGAAGAAAAGCTTGTTAAATTAGATTAGGTTATAATAGGATGCATTATAATAAAAATTTAATTAGTAATTTTAAAATGTGTTGGCTATTAAAGATATGTATTTTAAATAAGTAAAGTTGTAAAGACAGTTTAGCTTAAATAAGTTCAATTCTTATAGTTACATAATAATTTTAAATGCAGTTGTTTAAATTAGCCTCAATTTAATGTTAAATTAGTTTAAAAATAAAGAACTAGTTAACTTCCTTGTCTAAATGTGTGTGGTTGAATGTTTGTGCTTGTATGTGTTTAATAATTACTTGGTCTCAATTGCTAAATAATATAATTCTAAAACTTAAAATTTCAATGTTAAAACATTATCAAGAAAGTATACAAAATAGAGGGTTAATTTAATTAATTTATTGGATTTATTTTGTTATTAAAGAATAATGAAAGAAGGGATTATTTTATTTGAAAATAGAATAATTATTTAAAACATTTTTTTTGTTTAAGTTTCATTAATTAATAAGTTATAGAGTCTCTCTTTCATTCAGACAGTTATAGCATGTGATTTTTTTTTTTGATTGAGTAGATCAGAGTGATGTAATAGTTATTAATTAACAAAAGGTCAATTAAACCTTTTAAAACCCAGGTGTCCCTCCTAAAAAGGAGTGGCTAAATTTGATTGACCAAGGTTATTTTTTCTATAAAAACAACTGATCATCATGATAAGGTGTGACAATTTACAACTTGGTCAACAGCTGCTTAATTCCTGTACTCATTTCCAGAACTGTGTAATTTTTTTATTATTATTATTTTTTTCTTGAGCAAAAGTTTTAAGATTTATTTACATTTCAAAACCATTAATAATGTGCTGAGAAAAATATAAGGTAATACTGTCTTTTGTATTCTCTTTCAACATTTGGATTTTCTTATCTATTACTTAAAATGATTCGAAACACTAAACCAACTCTTCAATGTAATTTTCTTCGTTTTTGTTTAAATTTAAACTGCATAATATTTTGGGTAACATGTTTCAAAAGATTTATTCATAATTTCATGTCGAACTTTATACTAATCCACTTTTGTTGCACTTATTATTATTATTATTGTAAAAGGAAGAACAAATCAAAGTTTAGAGAAGAGCTTATTTTAATCATAACTTAAGAAAATTATACGTATCATTTTACTGACGTTTCTAATCGGATAGACTATTTGAATAGAAAAATTGTTTCCTGTTAAATATTTGATATTATGTTTATCAACTGGAAGAAGAAAGGAAAAGGAAAGAATTAATTATGCAATTATATGAAAATAAACTATTGTTTTAGACTAGAGATATTGCCAAGATATATTTGTTTTCTGTCTTGAATTGATACTATTAAAAACTTATTATCTGTAGAAAACCTGAAAATGACTTTTATATATTGTTGTTGCTATATTATAAAGATATGAAAATAATTGTCTATGCTTCATTGTTACCTATAATGTTAAAGGTATAATATTTTATCAAGATACGAATGGAGGAAACTTTAAGAAAGGAAATGTGTTTAATTAAACGTTACTAAAAAAAAAAATGCTTTAAAAGAAATTTATTAACTTTAATTACCTAGAATTGACTTTTATCATTGCTTCCTAAAAACTTATATATACACGTGTGCTTATTAAAAATTATGTAAAAATTACAAATATATTATTTTGCTTTTATTTAAAACTATGAATCCGGAAAGGAAAAGGAAAATTCTATAAAATAGATAGCGCTATATTTTGACTTCGTTAAATAAATATATTCCAAAAATATTATATTGGCCAACTTCTATGAACTGCCACTAATTTATAATGTATTATTAGAATTAAGAACTTTAATATTTATTTTCTATTGTTATTATTGTGCTTACCAGAATTCCATTTGCCATTTTTTAAAAATGTTCATTTTCATTGACACGCAGTACGTTTCCCCACATGGACAAGCCGTCAGAGAAGGACTTTACACCCCCAGTAAATCACAACGGAAAGTTCCCGTTAAATGGACTCATGTGTTTATTTTTTTATTATTATTCAAATATGTATTTGACTTTCTTTTGGGTTCTAAATATTATTATGATATTATTATAATTTCACATGTCAAAGTAATTATATTGATATTATTTTATTTAGGGGTTTATGCTAGAATGTGTTGGGATGTCCACACATTCCCAGGTAATTTTATATATCTATTACGTGCTGGGTTTTTTTAATTCCATTCGCAAAGTATTTTATCAGTAAGAGATATTCATCTCTTTCATTTATTTGCTATTTTAAGATTTTGAGTATTTCAGTCACTCAGTAGCTAAACCGTGCTTAACTATTTACTGGAAGTCTAGTATTTTTAATAATTATTATAACGAATAGTTTACAGTTATATATATATATATCAGTTAATTGCCAATCTAATTATTTTAGAATGCCATACTTTATTTTGCATTATGTCCACTTATTCATTTAATTTATATGCTACATTTTATATATGTGTGTACTTCTGTTATTCATTGCCCAAATTTATGTGCTTTTAGTCTTAAATAGTTTAATAGTCGGTTGACAAACTGCTATTGCTGGTTTCAGAGGTTGCTCATTGTTTAATAATTTTATGCGTATATTAAATTAGTTATATTTAGTGTAAGTTGTGATCTTGCCATTGTTTGTTTATATGAGGTGTCTGCCTTAGCAATTAGGCTTATATATTATAATCTTTTATTGTACCTGCGTGAGATTGAGAGATTCTCCCCATGGCTTATAGTTATTCCATGAGTTTGATAGTGTTATATATTTCTTGTGATATTGATCATTTTATTGTTATTGAAGGTACCTATATCCCTGAAGAGGATCATTTATATTTGGTGTGTTTTCCCGTATTTTCCTGGTGCACTGTGACAGAGTCCAGGCATCTTCTCTTTTCTGCCTCAAAGATAGGCGTTTGGAAGCCACCATTCTTTTTTGATATTTACTTGCTCTGTGAAGCTTTGTTGTGCCTATCACTCATGATGAAATTTATATATTCCACCATAGTAGGTGAGGTAGTATTTGTATTTGAATTGACATGGCAATGATTAGTAAATTTTGAAGAGTTAGTTCTTCAGGTTGCATTATGTACAATACTTAGTGGTGAATAGTAATGTCTGTATTGTGTTGCTGAGTCAATTGGCCAACCACAAGTAAACTAGCAATAGATTATATTTGTATGCATTTAATATCTAGCACTTGGCATTTGGATAATAGATACACAATATGTTTGCTGTAAACCCATTTGGATCAACTCACCGATGGAATTGTAAGTTCGTTGGTATTTAAAATATTATATTATTAT
Source organism: Epiperipatus broadwayi (assembly GCA_028023455.1). Classification (NCBI taxonomy): domain Eukaryota; kingdom Metazoa; phylum Onychophora; class Udeonychophora; order Euonychophora; family Peripatidae; genus Epiperipatus; species Epiperipatus broadwayi. Next base: position 955,079 of record JAQFVV010006290.1, read on the forward strand.
TATTATTAGTATGTGGACCGTAATTTAGTATGATTTATGTGTGACTTCTGGTAAATGGCCCATTTCTATTTAAAAGCAATGTAGAAACTTAGATTCATATCAGACCATCTTTGTTAAGTTGATTGCATTCTTCAATTATTAATATTTTCACCAGCTTGTTAGTTCAAATTTAGTTAATGCATAGTGCCAGATTTATATAATTGCCTATATCTAATGTTCATTGATACTGTATTAGTTTAATTTCTATAAAATTAGTCAATTACAATTTAGCTAAATAGTGTGTTAAATTGCCTTTCAAGGTTGTAAATTACTTGACAAATATAAATGTTTGAGTTATATGATAGTTTAGCTTAGTCCAGCTAAAACTTTTGGTATCATTTCTTTAAAAAGTTCAATATGTTTAAAAAGTACATCAAGCTAGTTTGGGATGACTTGATTTCATTTATAAGTTAATTTTTGTGGGAATGTTTGTGTCAAACCCACTTATTGGTCCTGTAGTTAATATTTATGATAACTAATAATAAAGGTTTGGATGTGCTTATGTGTCAACTGATAAAAAAATGTATAATGACATTTGTAACAGCGCTTGTAGTAGCAAGGAGTTCTGAGTATTATCTGTAAAATAAATTTAAAAAAAGAAAACTTGTATATAATATTTATGTTTGACACTTAATGTTTAATAAATTAAATTATTTTATTATTAAAATATACAGTTTCTGTTTTCCTTTTCTATATGTCAATTGTCTTGGGTTCACACACAAATCTCCATATATCTATTAGAATTAATGAGTTTATCATTTGCAAAGTTTATAATGTCCTAGTTCTGATTTCTGTCAGATAAATTTGGGTAACAGATAATCTAAATGTGCAGTTCCAAAAACTGGCTATATTTAATAAAAATCTTTTGTGAAGCTTTCAATTTTAAAGAATGAAAATTTATAGGAGAATAATTGGAATCGAATATTGTAAATATTCACTCAAAATTGATATAATTTAGGTTTAGATTATTCTAATTATTCATACTGCATGGATTTTATAGACCATTCCATTATAATGTGGATTTGCCAATCATGTACTTGTTAATTTAATTTGAATTGTCTATGGATAGTGGAAGGACATAAAATGTACCCTTTTCCTTCTATTATTTTTGAATGATGACCTGGATAAATGGCTATAGCTATTCTGAATTTAGAATATTTACTTTTGCCATTATTTAGCAAATGAGATGCTTTCTTTCTGTAATTGTTTTTCTTTTAAGTATATGTTGGGAAGCATCCTCTTGTAAGAAAAGTTTATGCCTCCTAGAGCCTCCCAGGATATCATTCATACATTGGCAACCAGTGATTATAGAAGAAGTCTCCAAAGTACTTAAAACCCTGAGATCATTATCAGTATTTGTATTCCTTTCTTTATTGTAACCGCCACTGAGCAAAAGCCCAATCTGTAGGAGTCTCTTTATTATTATTATCCATCTTCATCATTTTCCTCACCATCACATCCCCCCTCTGTGTTCCTCTCCCCATCCACCATTCCCATTTTTTCAATCTTCATCATCATAATTTTTCCACCATCCATCATCATTCTACATCCATCTTCACCCTTCCTTCATCCACCATCACATGCCCCTCTCTGTGTTCCTCTCACTATCCACCATTCCTATTTTCCCGATCTCCATCATCATCATCATTTTTCCCTCCATCCATCATCATTCTATATCCATCTTCACCTTTCCTTCGTCCACCATCACATCACCCCTCTCTGTGTTCCTCTCCCTATCCACCATTCCTATTTTCCTGATCTCCATCATCATCATCATTTTTCCCCATCCATCATCATTCAACATCCCTTCACCCTTCCTTCATCCATTCCCGTTAGGTTACAATTGGCTCCCAACGTTTGGGGCCTGATAGATACATTTGACACATCAGTAGATATCATCATCATCATTTTCTCCATCCATCATCATTCAACATCCCTCACCCTTCCTTCGTCTATTCCCGTTAGGTTACAATATATATATATATTGTACATATATGTATGTTTTCATGTCCCACACATATATATTATTTAATTGAGAAAAAAATGTTCTTTTATATATATAGATTTATGTGTACGTATATTATATGTGTAATATATAGTTGATAAATTAATAAGTGGTGAATGAATATAATGTTGTAAGAAATGATATTTTAATATGTTATTTTTCTTATTAAATAATTAATATATTCAGTTATTTAGTTTTATTTCTGTAAAATAAAACATTCAGAAAGTGTAAAATAAGGCGATCAGATTAGTAGATTAGGAGATTAAAAAAATGTACACGTGCAAAAAAGTGTGAAAGAATGAAAATGTCTGTATAAAAACAAAAATGCTTTTACACCTATTGCTAGTGACTATAGATTGCCAGCTTTATTGTATTGTTTTTATCTGTATCTAAGATTTTTTTTTAAAAGAGAGAGGTGCTTTGAGGAAATAAAAGGTGATTATTAATTTTCTTGTAAAATTGCGATAGAACATCAACTTGTCAAACTCTGATTTTTTTTTTCTTTTATCTCAAGATAAGATATGCAGGTGGTCAGTTTCTTTGACCAAAGATTGGCAATATAAATGAATGAAATAATATTGAGAGATCACTCAGTCAGTATTATTAATCAGAGATGTAATGACTCAGTTTTTACCTTATTATTAAACAGAAATGTTTAAAGATCACTCAGTCATTATTATTAAAAAGAGATGTAACGATCAGTTTTTTTTTTAATGTTGGAAAAAGAAAGTGAGCAATTTGATTTTTTTTTTCACTCTTTAAAAATTGAAAAAAAGGAAGGAAATGACTCTTGTTTTAAAGCCAGTATAGACGAAGATGTGCATCTATATAAGTAATTTCCAGCAATATTAAGATAAAGAAGAAAGAATGGAACAAAATTGAATTACTTGGAAGAAATTATTAACAATTATATAAAAATGATATTAATATATCTTGCTGTGCATAATACCATGAATTTGCATTGCTAAAACCATTTTTTCTGCTTCCTGGATTAATACAGAATGGGTTAAAATCACTAATCTACTGTGGACTCATATACCAATCAAATAATAACCAACAAAATGATAGAGTTTGAAGCCAACCACACAAGCTATATGAAATGCTTCTTTTCTGGCTCCTGGTCTATTCTAGGCTCATTACCTTTGGATGGATGGAGAAGGGGAAGGAAGAGGAAAAGAAAATGTATAAAAGCCATATATAGCCAAATTTGAAGCTATGAATCAAATTTTTGTTAAAGTTTTCCTCAGTCATCTAAAGTGTCTAAAATGATTTTTTTTAAATGGGAGAGACAAGAAAATCCACCAGTTCATACCTATCTAAAAGTATTTATAATAACTCTTTTTGAAATGGTAGAATGAAGCCAATCAACGAATTCAGCATTATCAAAAGTATCAACAATAAATAATTTTAAAATTGAAGAAATAAGCAGGTCAATTAATTCATGTTTATCTTAAAGTATCTGCAAGAACTTTCTTTTTTAAATGGAGCAAAGACAAGCAGTCTGAAAATTCAAACTCAGGACATTTATAAGAAGTGAAAGTGATCGGGTAACTATGAACTTTCGTTAACAGATCTTTTATTATTGCTTATTAAAAGTAAACCTTAATTTATTGTTCAAAGCATTATTTTTTTCTTTTGATACAGAAACATTAAGGGCTTGTTTATCTATAGTTATTCTCAATATCACATAACATAACACAAATACAGTTTAAATCTTTAAACTTAAATGTTCATTATTTTTTTTTATTATATTGTAATATTGAAATGTTTTTTTTTAATTGTTCTTCAGTTGTTATGATAATGAGCAACCTATAAATATATGCATTTATAATGTTTTTTTTTTATTTTATCTTGTTGCATATTAAAATTGATATAATGTATTTTATTTTCTTTTGCTAAAAGGTTGCACGAATATTTTTTATATATATGTAATTTATGTATTAATCTCTAATATAGGGGTATACATTTTAAACATATATGTTAACATTACCGAATGTGTGTGCATGTGTAATTGCTTATACAAACACGTCAAAAGAATAGGTTATACCTAGTTAGTTTAAATATAGTAAATTATAAAGCAGGAATCACATTTGAATGGAAGTGAAATAAAACACACAAGTTACATATGAAATTTATTTTTATAATATAATAAGTTAGGAAAGTTTTAAGTAAGCATTCCATGAAATATATTTTTTTTAAATGTCATTTTAAGCCAGCTTATTTTAAAATATCCAAAATGACAAACTTATATATTAAGTTTATTTGGTTGTGCTTATATAAATTTTTTGTATTAGTTTTGTATTGAATTAATGTAATAATAAGCCATTTATCTAATTATTAATTTGATTTTAAAGAAAGGAAAGAAGAATAGTATTAATAAAATATAATTATATATCTTAATTGATTTCCGAGTTCTTATTAAAAATATTATGTTTTCTTGTCTTAATTCTATGGTTTTAAATGATCATCATCATCATCGCTCACAGATATTAAGAATCATCATTCGTAAATATTGAGCAATCACTTGCTAATATTAAGCGCTCGCAAAATGTTAAGTAAACTAGAATGTTGATTTACATTTAGGTATTTAAGGGTTAAGCTTGATAATAACCAAGTTTTAATAATTATAGGTGTATAAAGAAAGCTAAAATTATGTTGTGTCCATGAATTATGATCATCCTCATCAAAGATGGATATCGTATTATTGATTAAAATGTTTCAAATAATACTATACAAGAGTTATGATTGCCATCATCATCATTAATAAATTATAATCATTAAATCTAATGTTTAGCATAATTAATATATGTAGTAAATAAAGATTTATAGAAAGATGAATATCATGCATAGAGATTCATGATGATCATTCATCATCACTAGTATTATTAAATCCTGGTTTTAACTATAAAAGTATTTTAGTAAATAACTATAAACTTATATAAATGCTAGTAAATGTAATATTTAAATCTCAGTTTGAAATAGGATAATTTTTAATAAATGCATATGAGTTTATAAAGATTAATTTATTGTTGTGAGTTTATTAATAAGCTATGGCTAGTATCATCATCACTATTATTATCATTATTATTATGATATCACTATTATTATCATTCATCATTATTATCATCATCATTATCACCTTTATATTGTGATAAATAATCTAGTTAAATGGCCATCAATATTAATAATGGTTTTCACGATGCTTGTTTAGAAGCCATTAATAAGATGATACTTGTCTGTTCATCAATATACATAAAATGAGCTAGCAATGTCTATAAGAGTCTTTGATCTATAATATAAATTTTGGTAATATTGGGATCTTGTAATTTTATCGATATAGATAAAATGTAAGAATGTCATTTTTTCATTAGTCATCCAAGTCATGTGTGATAAAAATGTACCGAATGAGTTTGAACTCAGTACACTCTAAACAGATATTTATCTAGATTTAAAACAATCTAGTGGCGCTCGTGGGAAAACACATATACTTAGCTAAACTGAATAAAGAGTGATATAATCCCTTTCCAACTTCATAATATTAACTTTATATAATATATATTTTATAAGTTGTCATGAATAGCACCAGTGTGTGCATGTGACCATGAATGGTCTTATATGGTTGGAAAGAAGAATAGGAAGGATTCTTTGTTAAAAGAACCTAGTATGGGAGATAAGCATAATGCACTCCAGGAATCTCAAAGTGGGTAATTTTATTCAGTTGCTATATTTAATATTCTTTTATTTGATGACATATGGCCAGTATGTTTTATTGTTCAAATGACATCCCCAATATTTAGATATTATTAAATCTTTAATGATGATAGTTTTAATTGTCATTGTTGTTATTTTATATGGAGAAATGAGATAACTTATTTATTTCATTACTAATGTGACAGAATTAATGTTTAGGATAGTTGCAATCGGGCTATAATGTTATATTTAATTAATTAGAAATAGACACCCAGATAGAGCATGATATGCATATATTCTTATTTATATGTTAGCATCATCCTTATTTAATCATAAATTGTATTTTGGCTAACACAGTGAATTCATTTCTCATTTAGTTTACTTGGTTACAAATGATGAACCGCTGCAGCATATCATTATCCTGTTTAGTGTTTAGTTATTGAATTATGGCAACTATCATTTCATCACTCATCTATTTATCTATACTGTAACAATGTTTACTTACTGTTACAAATAACAGATTAGATAAACATATATGTTAATAATGGATCATTTTGTATCAATTTATTATTATTTCTGTTACAAATGTCTTCTTTCCGTTACAATATATATAACTAAATAAACATGAACATATACTCTTTCAACAACATTCATGCAACAAAATTAATATATATAAATAAATGCAAATATATAAAAATATAAAAATTAAATATAATCCTTTACACTATATCAGCAAAACTACACTTAAATGCAAATAATCTCATCAAAATGTAAATATTACAAACATAAAGCTAAACTAGTCAATAAATAATTAAAAATTACCCCAAATCCAAAACTCAACCAGACTAGCCAAGAAAAAATAAAATCAATAAACACAATCAATAATTTCACTGCTACAAGCAGACTTCTCACGTAAAGAACTACAAAATAACACCATATTTATATATATTGTAACAATATATATAGGGTAAAAGAAATACCCTTTAGGTTCAGATGTCAAATTTTCCATAATATGAATTTATATATTGAGATTATTTTTTATTCTATTTAAATTTTATCGAATGAAATTACTAACTATAAGATCTGTGAAATTCTTCATAAATATTAATCGGATCTACAATAACATATATTTAAAGTTAAAGATAATTTTAATAATTTTGAATGTATTTAAAATGAAAAATGATAAATGATTAATGATCTTATGGTTTAAAACAATAAAAATAATGTGACTGTAAATTGATGAGATATGAATGAATAAATAAAATAATTAATACAAATTGATTAAGTGAAATATTATCCAATTTTATTTACATCGCTAATAAATAATATTAATAAACAAACAGCATTAATAGTTTAAATGGCTCTGATCAACTTATAACATTCAATCATGAAGCTGTTACAAATTGTTTTATAAATAAATGTTGTTACAAGAAAGCTTTATGAATTCAAATAAATATTTGGGCAAAGTGCCATAGCCAAAAAAATATTATAATTTCAAACATTCAAGTTGCCTACAATGATGAGATACTTTAGTATTCTCACCAATTGAAACATAAACAATATACTGTATGCTAACTATTTTATGTTCATACATTCACATATGGTACTATATGTGCACATCAATCAATAAATAAATAAAATAATATTATTAAAAAAGTTTTACCAGGCCAGTAAACCTATTATCTCCAAAAGTTTTAAAACAAAAAAAATATGCATGCATATTATATATTATATATATATATATATAATATGCATGCATATTTTTTTTATTTTATATATTGTGCCAGGTTTGAACTGTGATGGATCCAACATGCTCTACTTGCTGGCTTTAGCTGGGTTTAAGCCTTATTTATAATAAATTTATAATCTTATATTATAAATATTATGTGAACGAACTGGCCCATTCGAACAGAGTGGAGAATATTATTGATAGCAGAACTGTCAATAATACCAACAATCAGACCGAGCTATGCACTGCATAACATGATCACATTTCCAGAGCGTGGCCCACCTCGACTGCTAGATTCAAACCCCTACTATTCAAACACTATTTGTTTTGGAGTAAACCCTAGATGCCAGCTAGTTTCTAAAACTAACATGTTCGGACAGTAAGCCCATAATCCAGTGCTCGAAAAATCCCTTAACTAGCTCAGTCTATTTTTAATTCAATAACAACTTGATTCCTTAAGTAGTGGCAAAAGAATTGACCCACAAAATTAAACTTTAATTTCAAAAGACAATTTATTTTAATTAACATTTATTATACTAATTTTAAATACTTTTATAAATCTTATTTAACTAACATAACACTGGTATAATGATCATGCATATTTTATTCACATACTAGAATATCATATAACAAAGCATTAAATAATATTTGAAATTTAAAAACACAAGCATCAATAGTTAATCTATGTATGATAGAGTTCATATTATTTGACTCTTGGAGACTTCAACTAATGTAATGGCTACTTTAGAAATGAGAATAAAAAAATGTTATTACCTAGGATTTTGAACGTGGATTTAGAACTTTGTTTTCTCCCTGGTTGCTGCTTCAAGTAAGAATATTTTCAACTGGCTGAAATGTTTTCTTGAGAAGTTTTATTATTATTCATTTGCACTATTCTTGGAGACAGAGTTGTTGTGCAAGCATTATCCTTTTCTGGGCAAGTAGGATGTTCACTGGACTCAGGTTAGAGAAAGTCATATAATTCTGATGCCAATTAGCACTGCATTTTGATTATGGATACACTGATTTATTGACTGATTTAATCTCAACTGCTCAATCTCAATTCTAATCTCAACTGCATGATCTAAACTACAATCTCAATTTAAATTGTAATCTCAACTGATTGTCCGATGAAAAACTGGACTATTTATACTTAAGGCCTGTTGTCATTTTGATATCTGCTGGCAATATCTGTTGTTGAAATTCCTTCCTTGTTTTTAATTGCATTCCTTGAGATAAGCCTTTAATCCTGTTGTTGGGGATGTTAATTAGCAGCCATCGCAAACGTAGTGTTGCTTTTTGTTTAACTTAATAGCCATCACTGTGTTTTTTAATGATAATTTTCTATATCATTTTTTTAAATATTTACTATGCATACATTTATTATATTTACAATCGCACATATATATATATATATATATATTTACTAACAAACTCATATTAATTCGTCATTTATGCACATGTATATTTTAATCTAAACTCAACACTAGTTTTAAGATTACTCTTTTTTCTTTAACTTAAATAAAAAGAGATTTATATTTTTTAATTATTTGAAAATCAACTTCTTTTTATTTTCCCCGTAACTATTAATTAATTGTTTTTAGCAAATTATTTTTTTAAAAAAAAACAAAAAAAAAACTCTTTAAACTTAAAACTTTTAGTTTGACATTTCTAAAGCAACCACCCTCTCCCCTTTTAATTAATTAATTGTAACTTTTATTTCAAAAACTCTTTAACTTTTAATTTTACATTTTCAAAAACAAACTGCAATAAAAAAAACTCTTAAACTTTTACATACTATTCTCTTTTAATGAATAATTTTATTTTAATAATTTTTAGACAAATTATTATATGTACCAACCATGATATTGGTACAATATATAGGTGAAATTTTATTATTTCTGAGAAGTTCTTGTATAAAAGTTTTTTATGCTAGATTCCATAATCAGTGAAGCTTAATATGCCTAATGGATGAATATTCTTCAGTAGGTGATTTCTTCATATTAAATCAGTTGTCTCTGTAACATGTAGGATGATGCAATTTTCCAGGAAAGTTTTGTCTGGCTCCTCTACATCAGCTGTCAGCAACTTTTTAAATATTGTGGACTATGTACATAATTTTTAAAGGTACAAATTTATACAAGCATTGAATATGATATACATATACACCTGGGTCTCTTTTTATGAGGTAGATAGGTTCCACAGAATATCTGCATTAAAAAAATCACACAAAAATAGACTTAACTTATCTTGAAAAATGTGGGACACATTCTGTAATTTTCAAAAATTCACATAAAACCAAAGCAACAAGGTAAAATTACTTTAAAAGTCACATAAAAAAAATAAGAAAAAGTATGACTAATAAAAAATTTCAAATATTTGAAAAAAATTGATACAAGACAAACTTTTTTTATTAATTATTTAATTTTATTCAAAACAATATGTTTTTATGTGCAATTTATTTTACATTTTTTCATACATATTTTTAATCATTATCACTATTTGACAATATGTGGTTCATTTAAGAACTGGTAAGACATCATATTTGTCACAAAAGGAAATACAATTAGCTCCAACTTCAGTCTCATGCTGTGTTAATGGTTTTCTCTTGACAATGTAATCAGTAATTAAACTTTGAGATGATGATTTTACTAATTGTTTATGAAGCTCATGATATCCAGACTGCTATGTCTAGCTGTTAGAGAATGCATTTACATAAGTGCAACTATATATATAAGCTTCCATGAGGGTGTTAATAATGACTAACGGTTAAATTTTCTTTAATACACATATATACATGGATAAACTTTTAGACAGAAAAAAATTACAAGTAAAAATATTTAAAAACTTTTAAAGATATATTCTTTTTAAGTAGAAATTAAAACTTCTTAAATATTTTTACTTGTAACTTTTTTGTGTGTAAAAGTTTCTACATGTATATATCTGTATAAAAAATATAAACATATATTGCACAGACATACAACTATTTAGCTCTCATTGGAATTTAGCTCATAATTTGTATCATTCACAAGAAAATGATTTTCCTATTGATTAGAAAGTTGAAGACTTTTTCAAATCATTTTTGCTGTGAAATGAACAAGTTCAACTTCTGTTTCATTATCTTTTCTAAATCTTCTACAGTATCTAAATTTGTTGCCAAACCTTTTTCCAACAGGCATTTAAAGTATGTAAAATTTAATGCATGTATATAAAATAGGGAAATACCAATATTAAGAGAAATATATACTTCTTTATTACATAAAAGAAAACTGCATAAAAAGATATTAAAAAAAACATGAATCGCATAACTTCAAAATCGCATTTTAAAAATCTGCACAAAAAGAGACCCAGGTGTATATTTATTTACATATTAATATTTATATGTTTTATAATGTGTTAAAGAATTATGTTTTATTTTGTTTTTTGTTAATATAATGTTCATTTTATTTTTTAAAAATAAATGAATCTATAAATATATATTTATTACATTTTATAAGTGTAATTTTTCTAATTCGTATCTACAAAAATTATTTAAGATTTATAACGAATAGTATTCTATTCTTTGATAATTTTTATCGATGTGTTTTTCTTCAAAATTCTTAAAACATATTTTGAGTTTTAGTTCACCCAATTACCAAGGGTGGGCCATAGTCAAATTTGATGCCTTTATTAATTATATAGAATTCAGTATTCTTATTTTATTTTTTCTATGTCACTGACTGAGTCAAAGTTAATTAAATGCCATTGAGGTAGATGTTTTGCAAGTCACAGTACTATTTTGTAACAAATCAATTAGCAATATAATATTTTTGTTCTATTTTACATATAATAACATAGCATAAATAAAATTTATTTTTTATTTAAAAATTTTATTAAATGAACTTAGAAAATTTAAATAATATCCAAATTTCTTTGTAGACCACTAAAATTACATCATGGACCACTAGTGGTCTGTGGACAACCAGTTGTTGAGCTCTGTACTAAGTGGTAAGCAACTTCTCTCAAGGAATTCTAGTATAGTTGTAATAACATGGCTTATTTTATAATGAAATAAATTTCTTATTTTATTGCTTCTTAAAAATAAATTTCATAAATGATAACTTTTTACTGAAATCTTGCAATAACATTTATAAAAAGGATTCATCAAAAAAATGATGAGGAAGCTTTTCTAAATGCATGTAAAACAATAATCATCAAATATATAATCAGGAATTGGAAGAATAACAAGTTATTTTACCAATTTCTACTCGAATTCTAGCAAGGCATTCTGATATTCAAACATCAACTTTATATTTCTACAGAAAATACATATGATGTTATCAGCAGTGCAAGTAAGTACATTTTTACCTATATAATTCTTTTTTTGCTATCCTTTCTTGTCTCATAATTTTACATAAAATTGTTATAAAGATACTAGAATAAATTATCTAATAAAATCTTTATATATATTGTGACCTTCCTATGTGGTTCTTCTTATCACCTCTTCCTTACTTACTCTTTTACTCTCTAACATACTATCTCAATGTGAAATAATGCAATATCACAACAATAAAGTATAAGACTCTTTAGGGGACTTGAAATGTGCTATACATAAAATTTATAGGATAGACTATGGATAGTTACAATGAAAAGATTTTAATATTGGGAAGTATAGACCACATTCACAATAGCATTGTGAAAATTCTTTTGCTATTATCCTATTATAATTATTGGGAAAACTCCAACAACAACCAATGACTAACATAATATTCTATATTTAATAAGAATTTAAACTACCCTTTTATAATTTAAGATTCTTAAATTAATAACATTAACATAATTATCTTAATCTAAACTAATAAATGCTACCCTATAGCTATCTCAGGGATTGTAAGTATTCTATTTGACAATATATTATGATTAATTTGATTAATAATGAAATAGTTAAATTGCAAAAGGGATTTTACTGGGATCCAACCATTTCAAAAGTATTTACTGTTACAAACTACGATTAATTTCGTATAAAAAAATTAATCTAACTTTAATAATAATGAGGCATGGAAATCAACAATGGCTATCTACTCATTAATCTCATTTCTATAACTTAATCTACTTTCCTATAATTGGTTCTCATACTTATACCAATAACAATTACTCTAGAATACTCATTTTGTTATAATCAAAGCTTTATTACACCATTATTATCTACAAAGTATAGTTCACTGAAATACCTCTCATAATTAATCAGAATTCATTTGCTGTGATCAAATCCTTCTGAACCACAGACCTTAAAACATATTGGTCAGTAACTTGCACTATGAAATAAGATATTACTTTAAATTTATGATATATTTTTAAATAAGATTATAAATTCAGGATGTGAATTGTAACATATTACTAATTTGTATTATATGCTCTCCATTTGGTAATACTGAATATTATTTTTCACAGGGCTATTCAAAATTCTTTTATATCCCATAACAATCTGAAGTACCATACTCACTTTTGGTATAGTTATTATTTACAAGCAGTCAAGAGTTAATGTATTACTTATAAACTATTAAACAGAACTTCTCAAATAAGGCTTGTAATCAAAATATGATCTGTATAATTCTATGTAAATAATGTGCTTTATTGATGTGACCTTGTGATGGAAATGACTCTCAAACACGATGAAAACAACACTACAAAGTTAAATCAATAGGGGTTTTTTACAACAATACTAATAAACAACAAAAACCTATGCACATTACAGTAAATACTTCATTAACAATAATAACAAAAAGTCAAGTGTTAGTGGTTGAAAGGTCAGCGCAGCTGTCTTACAAGCAGTTGTCCCAGGTTAGTGGGTTTGCTTCCCGGCCGATGCTATGACACATGAAAAAAAACAATAATAACAAAAATAGTAAGTATGAAACTCTTTATACATTGATAATAACTTATTTACATTCGTTACAAATAAATTTAAAAATTATGACATCCACTTAATTCTTCCCATAGTTTATATCTAGTTCTTTTAAAATTATCAGTTTATTATTTTATCATTATGTATTGAGCTGGTATTTTTCTGCCAGTTCATATTCATACATATATACGCGCGCGCACACACATATATATATATTTCTAAAATCGCTTATAGATTATTTTATAATAAAACATTTTTAATACTAAAAATAAATAATAAAACATATTTTGAAATGGAAATTTAAAAGTTTTGAAAGCAATTAAATCAAAAAAAAAAAAAAAAGGAAAACAAAACATAAGATCTTAGCAAGTTTTTTTTATATATATAAAAGTTTGTCTTTTGTTTTATTTCTAATTCTTAGAAATTCTTAAAGATAAAAGAGGAAAGAAAGTACAGTATAGAATTTTTCTGCAATTAGCTCTATTGTTGAAACTTTGATAGTGTAGGTATTTTGTACTATCTATTATGCTGATCAGTTGCAATGTTTTCTCAGGATTATAATTAACATTGAAAAAAAACTATAAATTATGGGATTGTCTTTTGTTTAAAATTAATTGAATTTTTGCTGAAGTTAGTGACTAGTCTATTGGTTTTGTTTTTGGCTCGGACTCATCAACAATTTAAAACCTGTAAAGTAAAATAAAATAAAAAGTGGAGAGAGTATGTTCAGTGGCTAGAGGCTTCAGAATGTTCCCCTTTGGGAAATATCTCTTTCCGTTACCATCTAGAACTGCCATTGGAAATGCTAACCTTGCATAGGATATGTAGAGCTAGCCAAGGTAATTGGATCAACCTGGAAATCTAGGACAAACCACAACAAGCATAAAGATGAAATACTTTTCACACAGGACCTTCACTGATCGATCAGGATAGGTATAAACTGTTACTGAGTGAACTTCGATTTCATTTTTGCGTAATAGAAATACATATATATTATTAAGTGTCTTAAATGTTTCAACATGAGAGTGTGGGCTTATTGCTGGGAATTTTATTATATTATATTAAATTAGTTAAAATAAAAAGGGAGAGGGGGTTAAACTCATATATTCTTTAAATATGTTTTTTATATAAATTCATAATTACATATAGTCTACTAACTTAAATTGACCAGCATTATATATATATGTTTTTTAATTAATTAACCTTACTTTGCTATCCTATCATTATTATACTGGTAGGATGTATTTACATAAGATTGTATACTCGATCTAGGGGAATAGATATAGGGTTTAACATTTGCAAAAGAGGATTTGAATGCTGCTAACAAGCATGTTCTTATAGTAAGTCGCCTTTGAATATACCATAATTATTGATAATTTTCTTTACATTTGAATAAAGTATGGCACATGTTCCTTCAAGAATGATTTGTTAAAACTGAATTAGTAAGAAATAGATCGATATGGTTTGATTAAATAAATGTGAGGTGAGAGAATGAGAAGAAACAAAGAATGATAGTGTAATAAATATTTCAAGATTGATCAAGTGTCTGTTTATTTTATTTAACTAGTTAAGTATGACATTCATCCTGTGATTGTGGCAATAATCTGGTTCCAAGCTAGGTATGCTTGGTGGCACCCTTGAATGGTCACCATATTTGTGTCATCTTTGAAAATTTATGGTCTAAATTAAAATGTCATGGCACAGTATACTTTCACACTAATCTTATATATTTGCATCATACATAAGTTATCTGAGATCTTCACAATCATTTTCCATGTTACATGATATTTTATAACCTAATACATTAATAATCTTGTAATAGTAAATTATATTTAATATTTAAAAATGGATTTAAAATCTTACACTCCAATCTTATTAACAAAGTTATTATTGATGTAATAATTTAAAAAAATAGAAAATATTTGTGATTATTTAAAATGAATAATAAAGTAAGGATTCTTTATCATATGATAAAATTCATTTAATTCATTCATTCTGTCTCTCACATACTTGTGTTTTCTATTGATCTTAGATCTTAGTTATTCTTATTTATGTTGTCATTTATTCAAGTTTTATACAACTATATAGGACCTTTGCTCCATACATAATTCTACTATCTATAGACAACTCTATTCAAGCTTAAGAAGAAAACTCATACAATTCTTTAAAATATTGTATCTACCTTCAATGCACACTATATTAGTATTTACTATAACTTTACAGAGATGAGTCATTGATTTTATTAATTATTATCATAATGAAGGGATGGAGGTTTCCTTTATTTATGATGTGTCATATTTTGGTAGGTAATCATTTTCTTAATAAACTTACCCCATTTCTATCCTGGCTTCTTTAATATGCACTTACAGTATGTACCACAATCATTTCTTTGTTGAAAATCATCCTATCTTTTCCTATTAGCAAATATTAATCACACTTAAACCTTCATCAGTTATTCAGGACATTGTTTTATATATCCCATCTCAGAATTTTAACTCACCTTTTCCTGCAGTGTTTTCAGTATCTAATATTATACCAAATCTATACCAATAGTATAATCTTCTAATGAAATATTCTTCTACCTATATTTGCCATCATGTCACAAAACAAATAATCCATTTCTATTATTATTATTAATCAGATGTTACATTTTTTTTCTAATAAATGAGATCATGATATGGTCTTATATCAATATTGACTTTTTCTTGCTCCCATAAGTATTACATTTTATAATATATTTATTATATTTTTCCAAGAATCCTATCAGATTTTATTTATGATTAGTAGTTCATTTCTCTTTATTAAATACATTTAACAATAATAACTTTGAGATACCTTTTAATGTATGTTATACTTAATTTTCTAAAAAATTATACTGGCTCAGACTATACAAGTTAAACATCATATCCCCCCCACACACACTCTCATTATAACTCATGTATACTCTCTATATTTAAGCATGCGTTTAACATTATATACTAGATTGCAAAAATACATTCTTTACATTCCTAATATGAAAATATTTTGCATTTTTATTTCATATCAAACAAGAAAATTATTACTAATAAATTTAAAATTGAAATCCTTTTCACCTCATTTTTTTTCTATAAAACTCATTTTAATTTTTTTTTAGTTTACTTTTACCATGGTTACCCTGTAGACTTTTACCATTCCTTGCACATTTGGGTGTACCTCCTCTCTTTGTATTGCTAAAATACATGAATAATAAACAAAACATTAGACACACAAACAAAATAATATGACAAAAGTTCTGAATTGGATACATTCTTTTTTCCTGGCTAGTTTGTAGTTCTGTGTGCATAATTCTTCCCTTAAAGAAAAATACACTATGAAAATGTTTCATAAATCTTCTTAACAGATCTCCACATTATTTTTTTTTCAATGCACATTTTCGAACAAGTTTAACTAAGATTTCATTAATTTTACTTCAACATTTCTATCCTTCTCATGTTATTTATTAGACTTGAAAAGTTTTTAAATGAGTATCTAATAAATTTGATTATTTCTCTGGCTTAAAGTATATCATTTTATGACTATCATCTCATATTGCAAGTTACATAGACTTTTAACTTATACTTCCCAGTTTAATCTTTCATTCTTAAAGTCCTATAATAAAAATTTATCTTTTCTTTCATTTTTAAGTAGAAGCTTAATATTTTCCTATACATTTTGTAAACTATTTCTTAAATATCAATTGTTCAATTCAAACACAGATTAGTTTTCTTAAACTTATCACTCTCAACTAATTAATTATTTTTAACATTTAATAAAGTATCTTTATAGGCTTTAAAATTTACTTTCTACGAAGTTTTGGATTGGTTTCTCCTTTTAAATCTATAATTAATAAAAACATAACTTAACATAGACAATTCAGTTATCCTAAACAAAATTAAAACAACAACTTTGATTTTTCAACTTCTTGGTTATTATTTTTGCTGTAAGTGGATGATCAGGATTGGCAATTAGGACACAATGAAAATTAATTTTACTTACTACCTGATGTTTATAATTACTTTATAATATATTATGTCCTTAGATAGCTTTTTAAATACAATCTTTACTGCTTAAGACTTTAAATATTTTAATTTTTATAACTTTTTTACAGAAAAAATAAATTGAGACTGCTATCTACTTTATAATTTTTCTTGAATCTCCATCTTTGATGGTCTGCTGCTATATTTTTTTCCTCAAAACCCCAGGATAAAGTGACATCAGAAAACTACTTACTAAACTCTCATTGGTCAATATCCCAAATCAACTTATATAACTTTTAAATTGAAGATTTTTCTGTTTCTATTTAAAGTAATTAAAATCAATAAATATTTTACAAATGAAATTAATTTAAATCATTTCTTTAAGACTAAAATTTTTATTCTCATTATATTTTTAATATATGATATTAGTTGAATTGGAATATAAATTTTATTGATATTTATACTTAAAATATATTATGATTATGATAATTTTAAAATAAATTATTATTTTGTAATCAATAATTGTTCCTTCTTTTCTTGATTGCAATTTTATGTTTTTAGCTTTTGAAGAAACATCGCAATAAAATAAATTAAAATTAAATTTATATGTAATGATGTTTATTTAGATTTATAACTAGTGTATTAAAATTATATAATGGATTATACTACAAATGATTATAACATCTCTACAGACTTCTCTCTTTAATTATTATTATTATTATTAGTAGTAGTAGTAGTAGTAGTAGTAATAGCAGTAGTGGTAGCAGTAGCGGTAGTAGTAGTATGTTTCAAAGGATAAGCTTTATTAGTATTCTAAAAGGTTATACAAGTTACATTTGACAACATAGTTCTTATATATAAATTGGTTCACAAAACTACATATGTACAATGATTTGATCAGTGATTGTATGCGATATCAAACTAGAAGTATTTTAAAAAAAAACAGTTGAACAAAGTCAAAGATGATCACTCAATCATACGATTATATACAATTAGATATACTTCAATTAAATTAAAGCAGGAATGAATCTAATTTGTGTCAGTTGACTTCAGGATATAGTTTTTTTTGTTGGTGCTTTTATATAAGTTCTTGTATATTCCAGGTGTTAATGTACTTAGATTGATCTGTAATCTTTATGTCTCTTTCACGTATGGTTTGCAGCTTATTTCTGAATGTGTTTGGATGTCATCTGGGGTTATAATTGTATATGAAATTACACTTTGTACACCATAAGGCATAGAATAAAAATGTGCAGATTCTTATTTCAGCAAAGATACCCCTTTTAAAAGAGTCAAAAAAGTTTTCATATTGATTTTTTTATCCTTGAGTGAAGTGTTAATAATTTCACGAATGTTTTCTAGACTTGGACATGAGAAAAAAAGGTGGTTTTGTGTCTCTGAGTTCCTATGGCAAAGATTACATATATCATCTATATCTTTATAGTTTCTTTGATATTTCAAAAAGTGTTGCATAGGTAGCGAGTCCAGATTTATCTTTAAGAGAAAGTCAAAATATTTTGATTCAAGTGACCATAGTTTGAATTTGCGGCATAATTGTTTATTATAATTATGAAGTGGAGTTTGTACATCATCTTGACTTAGATGTAGAAGTTGATAAACTTCCCAATATTTATATTTGGCTTGTGGTGGTTTAAAGTTAAGAGTATGGATTATTAATAATGGTGTGAGTAGTGTGTTCAGATATCCCTGGAGAGGAGGTGGTCTATCTGTAGGGGTAATCTTGGCAGAAATTTCTAAATATGGGAATTTTTGTGCACATGTAGATATTATGTTCAATGTTTTTTTGTATCCTGAAGACATGTATTGAATGAAGGCCAAGGCCATTTTGTGAAAGGGGTTTTCTTAGATGTTTTACTGATATTGAGATAATCATTTTTTCCCAGAATAATTTCCTGCATAAGAAGTCTATCTTATTTGTAAATGCCTTGGTATAAATGATTGTTGGAGGAAAATAAGAGATTTTTGTAATCACTAGCATGTTAAGCAAAGCCATTTTTGTATATAGAGAGAGGTAGCTTCGGAGAGTGAATTGACAGTCTTTTCCACTTTCTCTATTAAATTTTTCTGTATGAGCGATCTCATAGGTGAATGACATAAATAAAAGTTGAACCCAAAAAATGCGCTTGGTTTACCTTTAAAAACTTTAGTAATGCTATTACCGATGAAGACTGCCATGCACATGATTTCTCCATATTAAATGTTAGCTTATATTCTTTTGTAAAATTGTTAAGTAATTTAAGAAGTTTGGGGATTTGCTTTTGGGATGATAAAAATACTTGCTATATCATCCATATATGCGATGCATGAGATGTTGTTATTGATGGTAGGCATGTAGATTCCTGAAAATTCATTTTCTATTATTTTTATAAGAGGGTTGATATAGGCAGTGAACAATAGGCACTGAGAGGTGAACCCTGAGAAATGGACTGATGTGGCACTATTGGCGGTAAAGTTTTTCCATTAAGGGAAATATAAATCTCACAGTTTAAAAGTAAGTTAGCAAGCAAGTTTAGATAGGCATTGGGGACTGAGTATTTTTGCAGAGTTTTAAGGAGAGTACTGATGGAAATCATGTCAAAAGTGGCTTCAATATCTAGTTGAATAACAATTGGACTGTATTTTTATTATCTCTAACAGTTTTTATAGTTGACTTGAATAGAAAGGCTGCCTGCCCTGTTGAGGATTCTTTTTTGGCAAATTGCATTTTTGATAGGTTTGGCAAAATTAATGGCTCTATTTTATCTTTTATCACTGATTCTATTATCTTTACGCCAAGGGAGCACATTGAAATTGGATATAGGTTAGTGGTGTTTGAGATTAATTGTTTCTTTTTCATGAATGGCACAAGCATAATTTGATTTAAGCCCTGTATTTTATAGATGTCTTTAGTGAGGTAGGAGACTAGGTTAAGCATATATTGTGCTGCGATTTTATCAATATGTTTGTATACAAACTTGGGAATTCCATCTATGCCAGGATGACATGAATCTGGCATCGCTTCTATTTTTTGAATGAAATCTTTTAAAGAAATATTAAATTCATTTTCTGATCTATCTTGTGAAAAGGCCATTAGACTTGGTGAGGAGACCCTCTGGAATTTTTCTCTATACAATATGTAAAGCCGCTCCAACATAAAATCTCCATAGACAATTTTAGTTTGAACTTTAATAGCTGTTGGGACTTGCACCTGGGAGGGGTGGCCTAGCACCCATCTAATGAAGTTTCTGGTATACATGTGTGGCTTATATAACCTTTTCTTTTTAATGGAGATATATTCTTTAAGCTGGTTTGTTAACTCTTGATATGTTTTCTTTAAAGCTATCAGACAGGGACAATCGAGATTTGATTGGGAAGTGCCAATAATTTATTTATAGGAATCATCCGTAAGCTTTAGTAGTTTTGTTGGGGGTGTTGTTGTCCTGGTAAGATGATCAATGTTAAATGAAAGCAGATTAGTAAAAGCACACCATGCTTGGACTGGATCCATTGTAATATTCTTCAACTTGTGAAGATATATGTAGACTTCTGGAAAAAGATAATATGGTGAGCATGATGGTAGTAGAACTCTGATGGTTCTTCCTGTATTAATTGTTGTTCTATTATCAAAATTAATGCATGATCAGAGAGGGGGGAATTTAATGCATATAATGTTATGTAATGATGGCAAATAGAAAACCACATCTATAAGTGATGAATGTCTACCATTGTTAAATGACATGGCCTTCTCCAGCAGAAAGTCTCTTCCACTCATCATCAGAAAAGACAGCTGATGTAACCATTTTCCAGTGAAGGTCTGATATGTCATGTTGAAGTCTCCCAAAATAATTTTCGGATACATAGCATTTGTAAACCTGGAGTTAAGTGTTTGTATAGTTCTGTTTATAATAGTGGGACCTGGGGGATATAAACAATTGCTATGTTTAAGGTGATGGCTTTATGAATAAATGTAATTATTAGCAAGTGCGCATTAATATGTAGAATTTTGAAAGAACTAAATGGGCAGGCTTTATCAATGATAATGCCTGTACCCACTGATGGAGTGTCACATGTGTTTGAGAAGGCTGTATAGCCCTTGGAATTTAGCTTATCTGTAGGGTTGATTAGTGAGCCATTGTAAATTTTTGTTTCAATAATGCCCATGATCTGCGGTTTAACAATGTCATACCATTTAGCAAGGAGGTCAATTTTTTGTGGGGAGTTTAACCCTCTAACATTAAAAACTCCTATTTTAATATCCACTATTTTATGTGTGTGCACATATATATCAGAATCTACGCCTAGAATAGGAAAGATTTATTATAAGATAAAGTCAAATATTTTAATAAAGGAAGCTGTAGTATTTTTAATGGATCAATAAATATGCATTGTTCAATTATTGTCTGTAGATTTGAGAGAAATATCACTGGATCATGTTTTCCTGTCTGTGAAGGGGTTTTCAAGGGAACTTTATTTATGTTTGTAATACTATCAGTTCCCTCTTCCATTGGACTATTTTCTGATGAGTAAGTGGTAATTAGAGAGGCATTATAACTTTGTGTGATGTTAGCTTTTTTTCTAGAAACTGGAGGAGGGTAATCATTATCACTACTTTCACATTCTAGAGCTTTGAGTTTCTTTGGATTATTATTAGATTTTTTTTAATCGGCTGACCCAGTTTTCTAGTGATTTATAAAATTTCTGAAACTGGTAGGGATGGAAAAACTGCGAGCAATTCCATTATTTCAAGGGATGTTTTATTAAGAGGGGCTGAGATTTCTGGATTAGGAGAGGAGGAAACATCAATGCTATTGAGCTCTGTAGTATATAGAATCACCTTTCCACTATTGCTAATGTCAATATCATTTTTTCCCTCAATATTATGGTCTGTCGAAGGCACATCTTCATCTGCAGTCACTTCTTGATTACTATGGAAATCTTCTTTTAGGCATTGATGTAAGGGGGATGCGCTCATATTACAATTATTACAATATAAAGCCAGACAGCTGCTAATAAGATGATGACGTTCTTTACAATGAAAGCATTGCGGTTTTAGACCGTTTATAACAAGAAATAATGTTGCTTCTTCATCTGCAACTTGTGTTGGAATATTTTCGGAATTAAGGTTCTCTCCCAATTTTACTTTAAATTTATAATTGTTACTAAATATTGGAATGAGTATATTTTTAATCTGTAAAGGCTGAAAATCTATCACCCTCCCGAACGGTTTCATAAGTTTAATGAAATCTGTTTCTGAGTAACCTAGGTAAGTTTTTTTAATTAAGCCAGTAATAAAGTTTTCTCTGTTGGGATTGACTACAACTAATGTGTATTGCCCCAGAGTTTTCATTTCTTGTCAGAACAATTCTTTGTTTTCCTCGTTTACAAATTCAATAGTCAAATAATGCAGATTCGGATGATCTCCCACACGAATTATCAAATTCCATAGTTTTTTATTATTTATGCCTTCGAATAGAAGCTCCTTAGGGAATCTATAAAGTGAACAGTTTCTATCTGTAATTGCTATGACAATGGAGCGTTCAGTGAAAAAACATTTAAATGAATTGAAGAAATCCCTAGGGATGGTTTGATTAAAAACTTCAGAGATTTTTTTTTAGGCTATCATTACACCAAGGCTCTTTTATTGTGTTAACGTAAGTTTCAGTAGTTTTTGAAATAAGATCTAGTTTCATCAGATCTCCTACTGTAGAATGGTAAAATCTAGGTGCTACCTGCATTTTCCTTGAGAGAAACAATCGCGGATTATTTTCACTTTTTTTTATAACTGTTGATGGTGATTTTGCAATTTATGCATAGGAACTTTTAAACATGTCTGAGCTGGTGGACATTATGGCTGGATGTTGGACATCTAAGTCCATTATGCAATCAATCTGAGTTGGCTTTTTGTATTTCTCTTTTTTTTTTTAATTAATCTAATTAGTTTTCTATTTTATAGTTATTAGAGATATAAAACTCTTATCTGTAATCAGTATATTTTATGATATTCTAATAAATTGAGGAGCATGATCTAAATGAGTGGTAAGCTAGAGGCAACCTCTCCATTATTATTATTATTATTATTATTATTATTATTATTATTATTATGTTTTCTACAATAAAATTTTATTATTATTATTACTATTAAGCATATATTTTACTACATATATTCAATAGAATTTATTTTAAAACAACATTAAGAAATTTAGTAAAGCAATCGAATGCAAAAGTTATTAAAAAAATAATTGTTAGAATCATAGTAAAAAAATGGTAAAACTTTTTTTAATTAACATGAATTAAATTCTTTTTGTCTTGATATATATAAAATAACAATTAAAAAAATTACTCATAAGTATGTATACCATTTCAATATATACATGTATCAGTTATATTTTTATATGATATATGTGGCGATATAATAAATAAATTAATATTTATAGTTTGTTTTATGTTTTGTTATTTAGTTTTACTTTAACATAAAATTAAAAATGAGGGGGGGGGGTGCGAATTCAATTAATCCATTATTTTAAAAAATGTAAAACTAAAAATGTAAAACTAAAAGTTATTTTATTTTGTCAAAGAATAAATTTAATCAAAGCAAGTGATTAATTTTTTAAAAAAATTAAAAATTAATTGAGAAATGTTATTTATTTTTTAAATAATTAATATGATGTGAAAAAATGAATTGAGATTTTGAATTATAAAATTTGAAATAAAAAAAAATTATAACTAGAGTATATAAAAAGATAATCACACAGCTATAATATTTAAATAGAAGTGTTTAAACAAAAAAAAAAAAAAAACGATAAGTTTTTTATAATAAAAACAAAAATTTGAAAAGAAAGTATTATTAATTAAAAAACCAAAAAATGCTGCTTAACACTTTAATGAAACTCTTTCTCCAGAGTTATTATATTTTTTCACACAATTTTTAAACAGAGGCAAAACTCTCCATATAGTAGCACCACTCATTGCAAACCAGATTAATCAATTGATGCAAGAAGGTTTATGCACAAACCTTCTTGCATCCATTGATTACTCTGAGTTGCTGTGAGTGGTACTACTGTATGGAAAGTTTCACCTCTGTTTAAACAGCATGGGTAAGCATAAAAAATGGTGATCATGTGGTATAATTTTTAACACAACTATTTCAATTTACCTTATGATCTCTAGTGTTTATATAGCATAATTGAACAATTAAAACAAATCTCATAAACACACACTAGTTTTAAGCTCACATACAAAAATAAAACTATTATATTAAGATATATTTCATGTTAAAAATGTAAAAAAATCAAATTAATTAAAATGATGATTTTTGAAATTAAATTAATAATTGTTATTTTTACATTTTTATTTTTTAGACATTATTATTATTTATTGTATTTACCTAAAGACTGTTTTCATTTGTATTAAAACATTGAATTGTTTTGTTTGATGTTAATTATTACCTACTATATACTCTTTACTTACATTAGAAAGATTTCCTGTAAAATATATGTGATTTAAGATGCATTTTCAAAAAAATATTTTACTGAAGTTGTCAAATGTTGTGCTTTTAATATTCATTAAAATAAATTTATCATTAAAAAATAAAAAAATAATTTAAACAAGGTTAGCTTAAAACTTTAAATATAATTTCAAATGCTAAATCTCAAATATTAATAAGATTACCTTATTTTTTCAGTTTTAAAAAAAAACATTACTGAAATCTAATCTAAACTCTTATGTTACAAAGCAAATAAAACAATTTTTAAATACCAAAATAGGGAAAATTAAAATTTCAAATGGAATGTAATTTAAAAAAAAAAAAAAGATTTATTTTGCATCAAAATGACTTTATTGCAATAAAATTAAATTAATTTAATTAAGAATAAAAAATTATGAGATGTAAGAAATCACCTTCTAGAAGTATTTAAACTAAAATTTCAAGTTTCAATGGACAGGCATTTAGAACATTAACAATAAGATATTATAGTAAGTTTCATAGTTGAAGAATATTTTCCAATTAAGAATTTAGTTGTAACTATTAATGCTTAAATTTTAGCAATAATTAATATATCTAGGCAGGAAAGATTAATTTCTTTTTTTTAAAAATTGCAATTTTCTACATGTACAAAAACTTTTATCAATGCTTACTGAAGTCACTATATAATTTAATTATTCATAATTTTCTCTCTTTTTTATAAAATTATAAAATGTTTGTTTTTTAATAATTACATGAATTTGATATATAGTTTTAGTTTGAAAAAAAAAATTTTTAGGAGAAAATTATCTACTGAAAATATATTGAAGTTGTTTTTATCAATAATTTATTATTCTTTAATGGGTTTTAATTGAAATGTTGATCTTTAATATTAGTATACTTATTTTTATTTTTAATACTTGTGATTTTTGATCACATATATCTAATACAAAACTATTTAATGAAGATAAATTTATTTTTGCATTCTATATATTTTTTAGATTGAAGGCTATAACAAAATTATTGGTGTTTATATATTTTTTATATTTGTAAAGTTGATATTTTATTTTTAAGATTAATTTTGTTATTTGAACTCATGCTTTTAGCAAACTTTAACTAAAACATAAAGGATTAATGATAGTTTTATTTTTAAAAAAAGAAACTAACTAAAGGAAAAATATATAAAAAAATTAAAAAAAAACCATGAATGTATTTCAAAATAATACATTTTGCAAAAAAACTATCTAAATTATCATAAAAATCTTTTAAAAATATGATAGTGATTTAATTGTTTTGATTTTAATATATTTATAAAAAAAAAAAAGTAAAAAAAACATATGTAAATATAACTGTTTAATTAAAAAACATTATAAGAAGTTTAAAATCATTTCATTAGCAGCACAGATAGACAAACAAAACACATTTTAAAAATATAAAAATGAAATCACAACTTCATAATCACAATATAATCAAAGATATTCTAAATCATAAAAATTGTATCAAAATAATTTGAATTAATTTTTTTTTAAAAATAAAGTTCACTTTGAAAAATATCTTACATTCTGTATTGTCTTTTATTTTCATAAATATAATTTTTTTGAAAAAAATTAACTATTTTCTTCAGAAATTGTCTTTTATATATATTGATGAAGCTTTAAATGTAATCTCACAATCCTGCAATTTACCAAATCATATTATTGCTTTGATGAAACATTGTCTCTTGAACAGATTTTGTATACAATGGACAGAATTGCAGACAAGTTTTTTGATTCTTCTATGGGCTCACCTATCTCAGGAGTAATAGGTGATTTATTCATGGAAAATATATAAACTCATTCTTTAGAATCATCATCTTTAAAACCTCTCATTTGGCACAGATACATAGATAACACTTTTGTCACATGGCGACATGGAAAAATAAATTAGATGATTTTTTCTTACATTTAAATAATATGCATCCTCATATTAAATTTACAATGGAGACAGTGTCTGATGGAAAACTCCCTTTTCTTGATGTTCTAATCACCAGAACACCAAATAGTTTATCTTTTTCGATTTACAGAAAGAATACACACGTGAGCAGATATTTACATTCTCATCATCACCCAACTCAGATGGTTTCTGTAGCCAAAACTCTTTTAAATAGAACAATTAATTTTTCAGATAAGTCACTTCTGAAAGAAGAAATAAATCATATTAATAATGTTTTATTAGCAAGTAGTTATAATTATAAATTTATTAACAAGCCTTATTTCAAGCCCAAAATGGACAAAATAAGAAACAAAAAGATGATAAATCATCTGCTAGGTTTTGTGTTCCATATGTAAAAGGAACTACAGACAGTATTGGATGTATATTAAAATGCTATAATATAAATACAGCATTTTCTATTCATCAAAAGATCAGCAATATAATAACCAAGCCTAAGGATTCAATCCCTCTTGAATCTCATGATGTTTATCAAATCTCATGTGAAAATTGTAAAGCTTCTTACATAGATATGAGTAATCATCATGTCAGTTTTAGGAGAGATGAACATGCTAATGCAGTTGAACATCACTCATCACCATCAGCATTCTCACTCCATACTATAGATTCAGGTCATAAAATTGATTTTTCTAGTACCAGGATCATATTCAGATGTGATAATCTCTATCTGTGCAATATAAGAGAAGCCATTTTGATACTTAAAAGGCCAGATTGTATCAATAAGTGAGATGATACATTCAAACTTCCTCCTATTTGGAAAGATTTTTTTAAAAAACATTCTTAATTTAACATTTTTGCTATTAGTGGAACTTTAACATTTTTTTCAAATCAGTGATTGTTGTGCATCTACAACCATCTTTCTACCTTTTATCACCCAGTAGATGACTTGTGTGATCAAGTCAAAATGTTCTTTTATAAATATTTAAATTTTTAACACAGTTGAACCTGCAAAATATGTCTTTCATATGTATATTGGACCATATATAAAGGTGGGATTCCATCTTTATTGTTAAAAGCTTTTCTTGGCACCAATTTGAAATTGTTGATTGATATTTATATTGGGATTGTCTAAGTGTTGACTGGTTTTTAATCGTTATTTATAAACTCATTTAGCCTTGAGCATTATTACATTTATTATTTAAATAAAAATTATAATTGCAATTTCTAATGATATAATTGACTATTTATTAATCTGCATTCAGAACAGGTTATATTTACATGATTAAGGAAGTTTATTTAAATTTCTTTGTATCAATAATTTCAATCTCTGTATTCAAGTTGCAATCTTTAGTATCTATATAAATGCATTAGACCAGCGTTTCCCAACCTTTTTTGGCTCGCATACCACTTCATAGTACATCACACTAAATTGTACCACTTCGTAAAAATGATTGTATTTCGTGAAATTTGTTATTGCATGTGTGTTATTTTATTTGCATTATAAATATTATAGGGTGACCATGTATGTATTCACATCACATAATGAGACAAATTACATTGAAACATGCCTAAACGTCACGCCGGATTATAAACTCACTGAAATTATAAACTCACTGTAACATATATAAATATATGTATGTGTTTGTTCAAAGTTTCATATTTATCTACTATTTTGTCACATTTCATTTACTAATAAATGGTTTTAATAAAAACACAAACGAATTAATACATTGTACAGGCTTAAACCTGTATTAATATATGTAATATATGCGGGATTCGAACTCAGACTTTCACACGACCCACTACTCTCAGTGTGTCATGTGAAAAAACCAATTAATATATTTTCTTATTATAATCAAATATTTTTATAAAATAAATTTAATGAGATCCTTGTGCTTGTTTCGAATAACATAATTTTTTGAAATTTGGTTCAAAAGATGTGAGGTATATACCCTTAAGTCTACAGCTACGTTCAATCTGTTTCGATACTTATTTTTTTTAAAAATATATGAAGAAAAAGCTCTTTCTACTAATTCCAAACTAGTAAACAGTAATAATAATTTAAGAGCTTTCTCAGAAAGTTGTTCATATTCTTTAATGTTTACCCAAAAATTAATTAGATTGTGTCGTTTGAATTCTACTTGTAAAGTTCTGTCACATGATAATTCTATTAAATTTTCTTTATTCTTTCTTGATAATGATGTAGCTTTTTCTAAATTTTCTTCATAGAAAGGGTTTGAAATCCAATTATCATTTGTGTTTTCGGGTCTTGGAAAATATTCCATGAAAGGCAATTTTAATCCTATTAAATGTGCTATTATATTTTCTCATATATCTTGAGACAGACTAACCTTAACAAAAAAATATGTAGAGTTTCGAATACTTCCGGTTGATTGTTTTTGATACACTGTTTCCAAAAATCTAATTTCTTAATCATACTTTCAATTTTATCATTAACATTAAAGGTCGTTATCGACTATACATATTAACAACTTTACTGTATAATATTATTAATTAAAATAATTTTTATGAATTATAAGAAAAAAACATTTCTATGATATTTTTACGATTTAATTTTTTTTATTTTTATGCCCGCCATTATTGTTTATTTTTCGTGTACCACCAACCAGCAACTCGAGTACCACCAGTGGTATGCATACCACAGGTTGGGAAACACTGCATTAGACCATAAATAAAGATGGGATTCCATGTTTATTGTTAAAAAAAGATTGCCTTGACAACAATTTGAAATTGTTGATTGTTATCTATATTAGAATTGACTATGTGATGACTGTTTTCTAATGATTACATTGTCATCATCTGCAGGCATCCTTCACAAACAAGTAGGGTCATTCCAACTTAGAAGAAAAATATAAGAAATATTAGAAATATGTTTTATGTCTATAAACCATATATGTCCCTATATTCATTTTTCTGTTTATTTGATATTCTAAGTTATTTTCTACAATTCTGGAGGATATTTTTTTTTTATAAATACTTCAACTACAAGTCAAATCGTAGCTCCCTTGTGTATTCTATTATCATTTTATATATCTTCTCAACAAAATCAATCAACAATGTATTTCTTTATTACATCCTTAAGATAATTATTATAGCATAATAGGGGCCTGTTTTTTCCATAAAAACCATGCTCACGTTTATCACAACATACCTTTTCTATATGTCTTGTATTATTCCTTCACTTCGTATGTCTTTCTCAATAAAAATGTGATTTAATAACATTGAAGTCAATAATATCACCTTCAACAAAGTGTAAAGTATATTGATTGGTCTTATAAATTCTTCACTGTATTTTTAAAATTTTACAATAAAAAAATTTCTAATATTTTTATATTATATAAATGGGAATCTATGTTTCGATACTAACAATAAATTAGATAAAATAACAGCTTTATATACAGCTAATTAGTTATTTAACTGTAGCAAAATATTCTATCTTTTAATTTTTTAAAAGCAACAACAATGCATTGAAGTCCATCTTTCTGTTTAAAAAGCTGTCAAAAAGCTGATATTAGCTTAAATTCTCAAAATAACTATTAACCGTGCTAAAAGTTGCACAACCTTTTTTTCCATCCCTAGCTAAGAAAGGACCTAAATTTCAAGTTTAGGATACATATTGTTGTGATTTTTAATTATTTTATATAAACCATTTATTTTAAAAAAAGTAAAGATGTATAATATTTTAATCTGCAATTGGTGTAGTATAAAATTTTACCAGGTCACATGAAGTTTTACCTAAAAAACAATGATTAAAATATAATTAATTGTTATTTTATTTCAATATAAAATTTGTATTTTTATCATTAGAATTACTTAGTGAAGGCTTTTTGCAAAGTAAAACTGATATATATAATAAAAATAATAAATTTAATGATACTAAACTATTAAAAACAGTCTTTAAATCTGCAGAAGTACTTTTTGTTAATTTCTTAAACCTTCCTCAAATTAAAAAAAAAAAGCAGAAGCAAATGTCATCAATTCAAATCCCATGAATCCTGTATTTTAATGTTAACAGCCTTTCTATTTATTAAATGCATTTTATTGCTATTTATAAAAATTGCCTCCTTAATTTTTCTTTTATTATGGTTTCTCTCTTCATGATGAATTTTCACACTTTCAAAATCAAATTTAAATTTATATTTACATGTTTTTTCATGATCAAAGAAAACTGAAGCAGTCATTAAATCACCATTATTCTTACCTTTTACACACTTATATAAAAATTTATGCTCCTTTAATCTCTTCTCAATATTGCACCTTGATACACTATATATGATAACATACAATCACAAAAAAATTGATATATGATATTACTTTTCTGCTTGACAGGCATGTTGTTTAGAACATAGAATGATACATTAAACATGTTCTTATATATATATCCTTAAAAAATTTCACTTGTGGATTTGAAATAAATGGAATAAATATCCATTGTTTACTATCAATCTTCATTTCCTTTAAACCATTATAACACTTTTTAAATTGACATAAAATATTGTTTATTTGTTCCATTTTATAGCCAAAATCAAGCAATTCCTTGGCAAATATCTTGATATTTTTCAGCTTATCATTTTGGTAACAACATAATTTTTGATTATGAAACAAAAAAGATCTAAAACTTGCATTTTATGCATAATTGGTATTCTATTTACAATTTATATATCCCCTTTTTTGCAACATCTTGATTATTAACTTGTAAATTAATATACTGTTATCTCTCATAATAATTAAATCCAAATATTTAATATTTTTGTCCTGTTCTTTTTAATAGTTCATTTCAAGCCATTAAAACTATTTAATTCCTATACAAAAGTATTATAGTATTGGTATTTCCACAAACAAAAACATTATACACATATCTTTTCTAAATTTCAATATCTTTAAAAGAGCACATATTTAAAATACAATTCTCATAAGTAGACAATACAAAATTGCAAACTTGTGCAACTACAGGCAGACCCATAGGCCAACCTTTAGCCATTTTATAATGTTGACCTTCAAAAGATGCAACAATGCTATCATTAAAAAAATTTAAAGAAGCAACAATAAACTTTATCATATATTTACAAATACCTTTACTTTTTAATGTATTTTCAATTATTTTTATGAAATTCATTCTATCAATATAACCATACATTTCTGTTACTACCAATGAAGCAATAACATTTTCATTAATCACAAAATTTTTAATACTATTTGCAAAGTCAAAAGATGAAGCAGTATTATTTTCCCCAAATCCTAAAAACTCTTATAAAAGCTTACCAATTTATTTAGAAGTTAGATACATGAATGAATCACCAAAATCTATCATAATTCACAAAGAATCTTTATGTAACTTTATATTTGCAAAAATATGAGGACATACAGCACAGGAAGAATCTATCATATAGTATGCAAATATAAAGTTACATAAAAAAGGTAATCCTTTGCAAATTATGTGACTTACATTTCTTCTTTTTAAATTCAACTTAATATTTATCAAACTTTATGGATTTAAGAGAGAAATGTAGTGAAATATGTTGATCTTATAATTTGTAGTAAAAAAAGTTCATAAAGATTTATTTATATTTTAATTTTATTCTTAGATAATTATTAAGATATATTATACAGACAAAGAAATATGGTAGACTTTTAATTTGTAAAAACATTTTATAAATAAACACATATTTTAATTTTATATTTAATATATAAATATTAAAATGAAATATATATATTTGGGTAAACATGTAATGCATAAATTAGACATATATATCTTAACTTTAAATTCAAAAGAAGATAATTGTTAAAATGAAAAATATAAATATGGTAATTATGGCAATGGGTTTCATTAATTAAAACAGAATTGTCAAGCATTGCTGATTGAGAGGTCCACACAGCTGCCTTACAAGCAGTTGTGACAGGTTAGCAGGTTTGCTTTCCAACTGATGCTATGACACATGAAAAAAAATTAAATAGAATCAGAAGAGACATCACATATATAAAAACATTTATGAATACAAGTTTCTGAATATTTTTTCCCTTTCTTTACCTGTATAGCATATGTTAAGCATGTAATTGATCAATATTGGTCACATTCATGTGAGGGATAGAAGTAGGCTCCCTATAGCACATTTTACATAATACTAGATCACTTGATACACCAACAATCAAACTTTTTTTTTCATTATATGAATTTCAATTAATCTCCTTAGAAAAACAACATATGAAAGAAAATGAAGCTGTAATTATATTTGGGAAAAATTTATGTAGATATTTGTAAACAAAAAAATCTATAAAGAAGAATAAAAAAATACAATAATAAAAATTTTAAAACATTTCTAGAAATTTGATTCTTTGTAAATTTTTATTTTAACCATAGATCTATAATGTTTGAATTCAATACAGAAAAATTATACTCTACTCTTTGGTTTTTTTCACACACATTAGTGTGTTTGCATATGCTGATAGATACGTTGCTGGATATATTATTTTGTGGTTGATTAGAGTTATCTTTTTACAATTTAGACTTTATTTATTGAAAATAAAAATATTCAAAATCATAAGATCATATTTCACAGTAAAATGTTTCCTCATTTTTTTTTTGTCAGTTTGTTTCATTAGCAGAGATTCATTCATCAATACATTATATATTTACAAATACATAATAACGTTATTAATATAATTACTTTTAAATTAATACTATCTCATCACATTCTTTATTTTTTTCATAATTTATTTAAACTTACAAAGTTTGTTGTTCTTTTGTTTACTTTTTTTTATTGTCCTTGGGTAGTATTTTAACAATATATATTTAAATTTTTATTTTTTAAAAAAGTTTTCAATTCACCAATATGATAATTTCCACAGTACATATATTAATGGGAAGTTTTGAATTGTTAAAATATTAGATTAAAATCTGAATGTTATATAAATAAACGCAATACACATACACTGTTAACTCTATTTGTCATATAAAAACAAAAATCCTTACATTCTATGTTTAATATTTATTCTATTAATTTAAACTATAATTTTTTAAACAGCATTAAACTGTTGCACATGCGCTTTAGATTTTTAAATATAAAATGAATGAATACTATCACTTCAACAACCACTGTTTAAAAAATTATAGTTTATAAAATAAACATCACGCTATATAAAATAATTGATCTATTAATTTAAATAAAAAATAAAGTAATTTTCAAATGACAAATAGACATTAAAACAGAAAAATCACAAGATATACAAATTTTACATCCAACTAGAGAGTCAAAAAATAACAGAATTACAAGTCTACATAAAAATTTTATTTTTGTAATAACACATCAAACATAAAACTCAGTGGTAACTTGTAATGTCAAATCACCATTCCTTTGAATGACATCATAAAATAAAATTATTTGGTCATTTTTTATCTATTTTTTATAAAAAAATTAAACTAATTTTTAAATTATAAAACTTTCCAAAATTTCTGCAAAATTCAGAAACAACAAAATTTTACTTCTAAAACTAAAATTTATTTGAAAATTAAAAGAATAATCATATGGTTAGACTAATATTTATAACATATAATTTAAGGATGTTAAATTTATTATTTAGCT
Organism: Epiperipatus broadwayi; assembly: GCA_028023455.1. Classification (NCBI taxonomy): domain Eukaryota; kingdom Metazoa; phylum Onychophora; class Udeonychophora; order Euonychophora; family Peripatidae; genus Epiperipatus; species Epiperipatus broadwayi. The sequence goes on from JAQFVV010006290.1 coordinate 989,410, forward strand.
GTAAGGAAATTAATAACCTTCTATACAATATTTTCTTCCAAAAATAATAATAATAATAATAACTTATTTTAACACTAGAAGTATGTTTCAATAATAAATGAAACAATTAAATTTTATATAATATTTTTTTTATATCAGACTGATAAATTATTACATCAGTTAATATTAAAAAACATAGAAGATTACTGTTCCTAATAAATTTTTATACAGAATTTAATGTTACACATAATGTGTATGAAAGTCTCATTTCCTATATAGTAGTTTTTAAAAGCATAAAAATATCATTTTCTATGTTTAAAAGTAATTTTTCAAAAAAACTGACAAAATGCAATTATAATTGTAATGCCTGAAAATTCCCTTAATGTAATAAGGCATATTCAAGAATTTCAGGCCAGCTTTTTTATATTAAATTTTAATTTATCCATAAGCATATGAATATGAATTTATTAACAAATATAATAGCTAAAATTAAAACATTTGCAAATGTGATTAAAAGTTTCTTAAAAAAAAATGCTAACAGATTTCTCTTTATGCAAAATAACATAGCTAAGTCACTGCAAAAATATAGTCTCAAAATGAATTTCCTTTTTATAAAAAAAAGTTTCACTATTGAAAAATAATATCTGTTTATTCATTATTTATTCTCTACTTCATAAGACGTATAAAACTAAAGTGTTTGAAATATTGCACTAACATTATCTTCAAAATATAAACAGAAAAACAATTCTCTTGATGTAATTGGTCAGTTTTATAATACATCAGTTTTTGGAAAAGCTACTAAAAAATTTAGTCACCTATAGTAATACAATTTTTTTTAGTAAATACAAGAAAGTAATGGATTTGATTGTATTTTTTACTTAATTATTTTTTTTAATCAATACAAGTAATTACTAATATAGATAAATTAAGTTTTTAATCATTTCTTTTATGCTGTGTAGAAATAATACAATATTTATTGCAGTATAATAATCACATTTTTTTTTCCATTTACCAATATAAAACTTTTAATCAAAGAAATATAAGCAATGAATGTAAATTTATTTATTTCATTTCTGTTAAATTATTTTTAAGATTTATTATCCTAGTTATAATTAGTCTAATAGATTGCATCTCATTTTTTAAGTATGTTAATGCTTTCATTTTATTTTTAAACACTTTCCATTTTACTGACATTTCTATTTGAATGTTTTGTACCTTTCTGTAAATTTTCTGAATTTGAATTAAAATTGAATATAAATTTTCACATTAATAATACTACCTTTTAAATATATGTCTATAAAAAAAATTAATGAAACTTCATGTAAAAAGTTTTCTACAAATTTTAATAATTTTTGTTCTTTCTTAAAAAATTTGTTTCAAAGTATAGAAGCAGTTTTTTTTATTTCTATAAAATATTCTATGAAGGCAACACATTTACAATTCATGCTGAACTGTTATCTCTTCAGAATTCCTATGTTGTTTAATAACAAACAGTTGGACCAAGTAATTTTTTATTATTCTATTATAATTTGTAGATTAAGTAAATTTCATTATTTTATCAAAATTGCAACTAATATATATATATATATATATATATATATATATATATTAGTTGCAATTTTGATATATATACTTGATATATATATATATATATATATATATAATCAAGTAGTATAAATTAATAGTAATAAATGAAGTTTAGATCATTTTCACAAGTTGAGAAATTAAAAACCATTTCTATGCTAACTCTTTTTCATAGCATCCCTTCTCCCTTTATATATACCCCATCTTTCCAAAATAAATCATATTTTTAACTGTTTAAAATAAATATATTATTTTTTACACATATATGCACCAAAGAAGTACACCTACAAATAGTTTTCCATTTATTCCAAAACAATATACAGAATAAAAAAGATTTAATTATAGAAATTAAAACAGTGTTTTTATAAATAATAATATTTTATTACTATTATTATTTTTTAGAAATTATTATTATCATTATTATCATCATCGTTATAATTATTTTATTACTATTATTCCTTTTTAGAAAACAAAATTAACGTATATATAACTATAATATATATATATAATACTAGCAAGTAGCCTATAAAATAATAAAACGCAGTTTACTTTGTGAGTATTTTTTTAAATGTAATTAAAATAAAGATTATTTCATTTGTTCCAAGATTGTTGTATTTTTTTAATGTTTAACTGTGATTTACAATTATGGCTTTTCTAGGTTTGAGGGCATATTAACATCTTTATCTATAATGTCATTTGACTGTAAAAAAAAAAAAAAGGATTTAAAATTTTTGTCTAACCTTTTCATGGTTTTATTGATTCTTTTTTTTTTTTTTAGAGCTACATCAAATATTGAATCTAAAATTTCATTTACTATAATAAACCGTATAAAACATTGTAATTCATTTTTTCGACTATTAAAAATTCTGTTTATATCAATTAGCTTATAATCGCAGCAAATATTGCAATACATTTTAACACATTTATTTTTATAAAATTATTTTTAGATTATTAATTATTTATTTTATCTTTATTCTTACTCTAATTAAATATAATTTTAAATTAAATTTATGAAAAGAAAGTGCTTTAATATTAAATTAGATATATGTAATTGTAAAGTAATTGTAAAACGATAAAAATAAGGTAAATAATATATAGAAGAAAAATTAACATATATATATATTCAAGCTAATATAATTCAAAGTCATGGGTTAGTTAAAAATTAAAAAGTTTCTCTTCCCTGAGATATATATATACTAAATTTCTACAAATAATTTGTCAATTGCAACCTTATAGTAAGATTAAGTCCAGATTTAAGAAAGGTCTATAAGAATTGGTTTATATAAGAATAAGCTCTAATTGTGATTCACTTATGCTTTTAAAATGCTTATTGATGGATGAGTGCCTGTAAATTTTAATATCAATCTAATAATGCATGTCTAAAGATTAATTTCATTATATATATATATAGTAAAAGTTGGAAAGACCCACCCTTTTTATCAAACAGTCATTGTTGTCAGAAAAAAAAGAAAATCTTTGTTTTGACTTTGATACAGCAATTTATATATGTTTTTTTTTTTTTTTTGGTTGTTATTGTTGTTTGTTGTTGTTATCATTATTTACATTTTTCAATTTTTTTTTTGGGTATATGCATTTATTTATCATTTTGGGGTTTAAAAATGTCAGTGGTGATATATGCATATGTCTATAGATTTTACAAACATATTAGTTTGTACTTAAAACATTTGCATTTAGTAATATCACTGATTAAAATATTGGCATATGAAATTATTAAATGTGTTCTCATTGTATATTTGTTTTGAAATTGTTTGTGATGTAATTTTGTTATTTATATTTATGTATTTGTATTTTTTAGTACTTGTGTATTATTCCTGCAATACAGATAACATATTGCACCTTTTCACATTCATATAAATGCACCAATAACTTTGTAATGTTGTTATTTTGGGAACCATTTACAAAGTTATCTGCAGTTTCAATACAAATGTAAAAAAAGCACAGCAATATATGGTCCATATTGCCCAAGATATATATTTTTAAAAGGAAAAAAAAATATTATATGAAATATACATGTACTTATATGAAATATACATATATGCAGATAAAGCTTTGACACAATTCAATTTATTTCAAAAAAAATTTGTAGAAATAGTTTTTAAAAATACAGACCAAAATATTACATACACACAAATAATACTTACTGGCTCTTAATAGAACATCTCATGAAATTGCAATAAGAAACTTTGAATTGTCTTTTTGCAGAAATAAAATGGAGTTTTTTTTTATTGGAAATCCCCCCTCTGAAATGCTTATGGAGCATGTGATTGTGCAGGACATGATGTAAATGGAAGTTTGCCACACAATATAAGTTTTGAAATAAACAAGTGGCAATGTGCTTTTTTCTTAAAGGGAAAGAACAACAATAGTAATGCAAAAAAAAAAAAAGAAAACAAAAGTAAAAATAAAATCAAAGTAGTAATTCAATAACCAAATAAAAAAAAAGTGTAAATTACAGCACTTTCGTGAGATATTTTTTAGACTGGAGGAAAAATGTTCTTGATGTCATTTAGTATGGAAAAGAAAATGTCATCATGTCTGTGTAATCTATGCCACATAAATTTTGCCAGGTAAGAGTTGAGATGTTGCTTTGATGTGTCTCACTGCTATTTATTTCACCATTTGGAAGATCCCCATAGGCATTCAATGTTTTGAGTGTGAACCCCAGTTCACAAAGTTATATGTATGGTTGATGCAAAAATGCTTGTAACTAGCAGCTGTTAGTTTCTCCATTTTATAAATCTTACAGCAGTTGGAGTAGATTGTGAAAACTTCTTTTACATTGTCTTTTATGGCTTCCATCAGAATTACCACACTACTTTTGTTTATCCTGATGATAAAACATTGCTTCAACACTCGACATAAACCACCAAACATCCATTGTTTAGGAATAATTCTGTCTTGTTGTGATTTCCATTTGGAAAACAGACTTTCATCAATTTTGATGATTTTTCATGGGCCTCCAATTTCTTGAAACATGTCAATGCTTCAAACTTCCCTCATATAGTTGTTCTAATCTATGATTGTTTTGTTGGATAAGCCAAGTTCATTTTTTACCAATTCAATAGAAATTAATTTTCAGGCCCAACTATAAATGAAGTGGATGGCTAGGAATAGCATCTTTGAACCTTCCATCCTTGTTTCCTTACAAATGACTATTTTAGTGTTGCAACACTACTGCTTGTCAGACTTGTATATGTAAATAGTCATACTGTGACCATTAGGACACATTTTGACTGCTGGAAAGATGCCTTGCTGTTTGAAATAAAGAATCGCCTTCTTTTCAGTAGTTGGCAACTTCCAAATTGTCACCATTTTAAAAAAGAAATAAAGACTAATAACAATGCAGAAAAAAACAATAACAAGTAAACTTGAAATTCAAGATGATGAAACAGTGTAGAACAAACTTTGAAGATCAATAAGTCCAAAAAAATGCAGAAGTCAAGAAAAAAGTTGAAATTAAAAATGCAAAAAATGCAGAAGTAAAGAACTAACTTGAAATTAAAGATTAGAAAAAAATGCGCAATAAAAAATGAAGAATTAAGTAACAACGACTAATTTCAAATTTAAATAACAAACTTTTTAATGACAAAAAATATTTTTATACACCCACCAATGCAGAATTAAAGATGCAATAATTTCCAAAAAGCAGCAATATAATAGCTTTTGTTGGACACATTTCAAACACATTTTTGTGCATAAAAACACATTTTCTATGAAAAATAACACTCAAATTGCAAGGTTTATTTGATGTTCACAAGGTTACTACTTTATCAGGTATGTGAAAAGGCCTTTTATCTTTTCTTTGTTACAGAAATAGTACACAAGTATCATTTATTTGTATTTTTTCCAACATTGTAAAACATATGTTTGTAATATTTTTCTATTAAACTTTAATATTTGAAAGTCAAAAATGGTTATAATAATAGGACAACATCAGTAGCACATAAAAAACTGAGCTAAGCACTATATTATTATTTGCCATTAAGAAAAAAAGCCAGACTTTGCTGCTGTTTAATATACAATTTTCTTTGCATAATCACAATATTCTATTGGGTTTGATGTCATTGGAAATGGCAGAGTGAACAATAAACTATGGTCTAGAGGATTTAGTTCTCTCCATCTTATTCTACCCAATAATTAAAATTCATTGTAATAGAAGCAAATTATTAATAAGCATGCATTTGATTGGAAATCAATCTAAAAAATCAATAGCTATTTATTTACACCAAGTCAATATAAGTATTACCCAAGTATTCAAAGTCAGTCTGTCACTTTCAATTGATCCATTATGACCTAACCTGGATACAAGACACTTCAAGAAATCATCTACAAATGGCTTATGAATTCACATGTTTGTCATTTAAAATTATCCTATATATTAATTTAATCTATCCCAAGATGAATAAAGATGCATCAAATAATTGTCAAAATTTAAAACAAAAGAAAACAAAGAAGATTAAATGGTAATTACTTTGATCATTTTTTTAATTTTTTTATACGATTGATTTTAAATTTTAACAATTTACATATGTAAACTAACTTTAAATGTTAATCGATCAGTATAAATAACAACATGCTAGATTTCATTTAGTATTAATTTTTTTTGTTTTATCTTAATTCATATACAATATATATGTACAATATTTGAAAAATTGATTTTAAATTTTAACTCATCAATGTTAATAGCAAAATGCTAGATGTCATTTATTATTTTAAAAAATCTGTTCTTTTCTAATTCATATGCCTTATATATGTACATTATATAAGTAAATTTGTTTTAAATTTCAATTCGACATAAATAGTAATACACTAGATATAATTTGTCATTAAAACACTCTTGTTGTTTTAATTTATATGTATTGTAAACATACACTATATATGTAGTACACAATACATGCTAGAAATGAAATTTGTCATTTGTTTTCATAAAAATAATTTATAAATATACACATAATGTATCATATTAGTGTTTAATATTTAATATTAGTATGTAATATTTTCCTTCAGAAATTAATTCATAACTTTATCATAAGATATATTTTAAAAGGTCAATCAGAATGTACACATTTTATATTTGTGTTATATGTGTATATTTCTTCATATATGAGATTAGGAGTTGTTCTTATATTTTTATTCATAGAAGTTTTGTGTATTAATAGTTATGCAATCTAGTGATAAATGTTTATCGAATACTCAGAATTATTGATGATATAATAGAAGATATTAAATTTTGGGGCCATAAGAGAAGCCTTATTGTAGATAATAAATTTAAGAAGTTAATATTTGTAGTTTTAAAAAAAAGTATATTTCTAATAGAAAATGAGATATATAAATATTCTGTACAGTATGAAGAGAATACTGATAATTTTGTGTAAAGTTAAGTAATCTGACCTTAAAGAACATATCTATGATTCTGAGTTGTTATTTTAAGAAACTATTATAATTTTCATTATTTTTCTATTATTGCATCTTTCTGTATGTTAAATAGTAGATGGTTCTTATTCAGATACAAACATCAATCCATGCCTATTGTTAGAAAAATTGTGAATTTGAATAATATTGAATTAAAATGAAAATTTAGAAAACAAACATTGTATGTTGTTTGAATATAACTAGTGCCATTTGAAAAAAAAAAAAACACAATTAAAATAAAGATTGTACCATTTGTTTTACATAAAATGACTTTATGATTTATTTGAAATTTATTTATGTATTTATTTATTTTTCTTTTTTTAGTACAAAAGTCATTATGCAATGCGTGAAACTGAGAATTACTTATAAGATAATTTTTACGTTTTGCTCAATATTCAATTTTTCATTACTTACATAATCCACAACTAATTCTTATATTGTTTTGCATATAATCCTCCATCTGAAAATATAGATTGGATTCAATAAAATTCCCTTTGCTTTCAATTTACATTTTGGTGAGTAATTAAATCTCACTGCTCATATTAAACCCTGAAAGTAAATCAATTAATGTCTCTTGTTACTGCTCTTTGGTAATTATGCATAGTTTATGTACAGCTAGTCAGATAGATAATATTAGAATTGTCAATCAATGATTGGACCATATTCTACTCATGCTTAAAATTTATCTTTTCATGCATAGATGCAGATCATTATAATTGCTTCCAAAATCTATGGCATCATTAAATAAGAGCTTAAGATCATAATCCAATCCATTGCAATTGACATCAAACAGTATATAATATAATGATGAATCTTAATTAAATAAATAGTTCAGTCATTATTAAATTCTGCAAATAATCATTCATCATCATCAACCAGTATCAATCCACTGCAGGATGAAGGTCTCTCCAAGTTCAATCCATCTCCACTGATATTTAGCTTCTCATCTCCACATCACCCCTGCACACTTTCTTATTTCATCCATCCATCTTACATGTGGTCTCTTTCTTGGTCTTTTACAATCTCTTGGAATCCAGTTTAAGATTTCAGTTGTCCATCTATTATCATCTCTTCTAGCAATATGTCCAGCCCAACTCCACTTCAGTCTTTTAATTTTTTCAATGAGGTCAGTAACACCTGTTTGTTCTCTTACCCATATATTGTGTTTTCGATCTCTTCTTGTTACTCCCAACATGCATCTCTCCATACTTCTTTGAGTGGTCTGAAGTCTCTGTATTGCTCTTCTATTAAGTGTCCAAGTCTCAGATCCATAAGTAAGAACTGGTAAAACACATTTATTAAAAACTTTCCTTTTCAAACACATAGGCATATTTCCTTTTAGTATCAAGTTATTTCTACCAAAAGCACTCCAACTAAGTTTAATTCTATGATTAATTTCATCCATTATGTTTCTATCTGTATAACTAATCTGACCAAGGTATTTCTAACTGTTAACTTCTTCTAACTCATCATAATCAATCTTAATTTCATACTTTGAAAAAATCCATTAAATATTACTTTAGTCCTTTTAACAATTATCTTTAGTCCTACTTTCATCTGATAACTCCTGCAACATTTCCTGCAGCTCTAAAGCATTATTTGCAAAAACAACTACATCATCTGCAAAATCTAAATGACTTAAATAATCTCCATTTACTTTCACTCCTTTAGCTTCCCATTTTAATCCACAAAATACTTCTTGCAGCACTGCTGTAAAAAGTTTTGGAGATATAGAGTCACACTGTCTTACACCTTTTTCAATGTTGACTTTCCTAGTAGCATTATGTAATCTAATTGTTGCTGTTGCATTTTTATAAATATTTTTTAAAATATGACAATATCCTGGATCTATACCTTGATGATCCAATGCTTTAATCACTGAAGAAATGTTTATAGAATCAAATGCCTTTTCATAATCTACAAATCCAAAACATAATGGCAACTCATATTCATTTGTCCTTTCTATAACTTCTCTCAATACCTGGATATGATCTACTGTACTAAAACCACTTTTAAATCCAGCTTGTTCTCTTGGTTGGTGGAAATCCAATGTTCTCTGTAGACGAGTTGTAATTATCTTGGTAAAAATTTTGTATAAAACTGATAAAAGGCTGATGGGTCTGTAATTTCTAATATCTTCTTTATCACCTTTTTTAAATATTAATATTATTACTGCATTCTTCCAATCATCTGGTACATCTTTATCATTTAGACATTTGGTATATAACTTTGCTAAAAAAAATTTATTTCTTCACCTGCTTCTTTTAATATATCAATTATAATTCCATCATTACCTGGAGCCTTTCCTTTCTTCATACATTTAATTGCATGTCTCACTTCTTCATTTAAAATTCTGGGCAATTCAGAAGATGTAATAGATATAGGAGGTACTTGTTCTTTATTACTATATAATTCTTGATAAAAGTCTTCTACCCATTTCATGATGTCATCTCTTTTTAGTAATAATTCCATCTTTTTTTCTTATTGCAGATATAAATTTCCTACCAATACCAAAATGTTGTTTTACACTCTTGAGACTTTTATTCTCTTCTACAGCTTTCCTTGCTAGTTCACAGTTATACTTTCTTATATCATTTTCAACTCTTTTCCACACCATTTTACAAAATTCGAGATATTCAATCCTTTTTAATGCATCATTTTTATATATCTTCATATTCCTTCTTTTCTTCATAAATTCTCTAGTCTCAGTAGAAATTTTATTGGTCAATTGCTGCTTTTTTCTACCAGCTATCTTTGTTGCAGTTTTTAAAAGTGTATCAGTTATTTTCATATTAATTTCATTTAAATCTGAATCATGTTCAAAATCTACTAATGCTTGAAACCGATTTGTAAGTTCTAATTTAAATTCATTAGAATGTTTCTGAAGATTAGGAATATCAACTGTAAATATTGTTTTTCTTAATAATTTTTGTCTCTCTAGTTTTGCATTAACACGTATCTTACATCTTACTAATCGATGATCACTTCCTGTGTTAAATTTATTAAGAACATTACAATCTTGAAATATGTATTTTCTGTTAGTCAAAATATAATCCAATTCTGCTGTACCTTCATTTGGATGCTTCCATGTCCATTTCTTTTTAAAATTTTTTTCAAAAAAAAAGAATTCATAATATAAAGTTTTTCTTTTTCTGCAAACTCCACAAGTCTATGTCCTCTCTCATTTCTATTACCATAACCAAAATTACCTACAGTACTTTCATCTCTCATTTGTTTACCAATTCTAGCATTACAGTCTCCCATAACAATTTTAAAATGTTTACTCTGATCAAAAGCCTTTTGTATATTGGTATAAAAATCTTCTACTACTTCATCACTATGCGAACTTGTTGGAGCATAAAGCTGAATTACTCTGCATTTGGTATCTGCTATTAAGTTATATAACTAATCTTGCCACTCTGTCCAATACACCATCAATCTCAACAATGTTGTTCTTCCACTTTTTAATTATAATAAATCCTACTCCACTTGTATTTCCAATATTTGTGCCTTTATAATAGATTATTAATTTCATTTAAATCTGAATCATGTTAAAATCTACTAATGCTTGAAACCGATTTGTAAGTTCTAATTTAAATTCATTAGAATGTTTCTGAAGATTAGGAATATCAACTGTAAATATTATTTTTCATAATAATTTTTGTCTCTCCAGTTTTGCATTAACACATATCTTACATCTTACTAATCGATGATCACTTCCTGTGTTAAATTTATTAAGAACATTACAATCTTGAAATATATATTTCCTGTTAGTCAAAATATAATCCAATTCTGCTGTACCTTCATTTGGATGCTTCCATCAAATAAGAATTCATAATATAAAGTTTTTCTTTTTCTGCAAACTCCACAAGTCTATGTCCTCTCTCATTTCTATTACCATAACCAAAATTACCTACAATACTTTCATCTCTCATTTGTTTACCAATTCTAGCATTACAGTCTCCCATAACAATTTTAAAATGTTTACTCTGATCAAAAGCCTTTTGTATATTGGTATAAAAATCTTCTACTACTTCATCACTATGCGAACTTGTTGGAGCATAAAGCTGAATTACTCTGCATTTGGTATCTGCTATTAAGTTATATAACTAATCTTGCCACTCTGTCCAATACACCATCAATCTCAACAATGTTGTTCTTCCACTTTTTAATTATAATAAATCCTACTCCACTTGTATTTCCAATATTTGTGCCTTTATAATAGATTATATGTCCACTTTTTAAATCAATTGTCTCTTCACTTTTTCTTTTAACTTCACAAAGTCCAATAATATTCCATTTAATATAAAACAGTTCTTCTTCTAATTCTTGCAACCTTCCTTCACTTGAAAGTTCTGCATAAAAGGAAGATAGTCATCTGAAGTATAAGTTTCTTGGATTAATTCAAGTTCTGGAACTTCCATGCTTGAATTTATTTATGAATTCTCAAGCAATAAAACCATTCGATTATTAATACTTTGAAAAATAAAAGAAAGTTATTTTTCAGGTTTCAAATTCGCATTTGTTTAGTTTCATGACTTTGTAATGTTATTGTCAACTGCCAATTTAATATCCATCAATAACATTAATATTTATAGATATACCATACTTCCCCATTCTTTTTAAATTCATATAAATAAAGATATAATAAAAGACAAATGACCCCCAAGATGCATTTCATGCTGAACCAGCACTCATCAGTTGGCCCAGGTCACTATCTCTCATATATATCTTTATTATATGGAAAGTTTTTATCTAGAGTAAGTTGTTACATTTTCATTTACCATTGTCAAGCTTACACCACTCACAACTTTGACGCCATCCATTTTAAATAAATACACTAATGATTATTACTAATCATTTTTGAAACTAGAGATTATCTCTAGCACAGATATAAACTTTAAACCTCAGTTAAAGATTAATATATCTGATTAATTAAATTTACACACACGGAGTTATTCACTTTTCTCTGTCCCGTATGTAATATCTTTATAGATATAATAAACACCTCCATACTTTTCCATTCTTTTTAAATTCATATAAATAAAGATATAATAAAAGACAAATGACCCCCAAGATGCATTTCGTGCTGAACCAGAACTCATCAGTTGGCCCAGGTCACATTAATATTTACTTCATTGCTAAAGATGTTTTAAAATACATTTTAATAATAAATTTATTAAACCATTATAATTCATAATGCCACATTCAACCTTTTTGGGTAAAAATAATCATTTCATTTTCAGATTAAAAATCACTTTATAACAAACGGCAATCAATACACACATACATACACACACACACACACACATATATATATATATATATTAAACAATCATTTCTAAATGCTGCTATAATAAATAGTCCAAACCCCCACCTTAGCTAATGACAATCCTATAATAATAAAATAAATTCAAATAAACAACCAAATAATGCATAAGAAAATAATAATAAATAAATAGGTAGAATAGCCAATGTTAGAACTGTAAATGAACCTGATTTAATGGCTTAATAATGCATAATAAATGTTATTTAAACATTATACATGTATAATGAATGCTATTGAAGTTCTCAATGAATCTACAATTTAAAATAATTCTTTCCATCTTTCATGGTTGATTGTAGCATTGTGGATTATATTTTATTGAACAGCATTTCAAATGTTGTGTTGCCATTGAATCATTTTCATGTTCTGCACTAAATTTATAGAAATATTAGTGATGTACATAAGATTTGGTAATTATTACAGCATTGAAAGACAACCAGCTAATATTTAATTGAACTCATTGTTTACTATGAATATTTGAATTTTCTGAAAAGGCTTTTCATTATTTCCAAAGCTAACCGAACATTAAAATAATATATATTTATAATATTTAACATTGACTTTTTAACTGTTAATAATACAATATAACTTTAAAAATATTAACAGTAGGTGAATTGTAGAAGTATATTTTCAATTTCTTTTTCAATTGCATACAGTCTTAAAATAAATAAATAAATTTTCATAATGCATTATTTCATGCTCTCCCCTCTTTCCACCATGCTTTATGAATTTTCACATTAGCTCCTTATCAATTAAGCAAACTATTTCCTCTAATAATAAAAAAGTATTTTTATATTTTTTTTAAAAAACTAATAGTAATACTTGTATAATATCCAAACTAACTTCAAACTCTCTATTCCATTTCAGTTCATAATCATTAGACACAAAAGATATTTGTGCATTATTTATTTGTTCTATATATCTTAACTTTCTGGTAATAATTGATGCTTTTAAAAACTTTTTGTTACATGAACATTTTTGATTCTCTAAGAACTGATGTCTCACAAAGGCAACTAGTTTAATATATTTTATTAGTTCTTTGTTTATTATTAACCCTATTTTTCATATTATTAAATGGTCTATTTATACTGGATGTTATGTTATCTGCAACATTATAATACTCAGAACAAATATCTTTTATTTCTTATGATTGTCCTTTACATTATATAGCACTGTTATTCATTATTTACTCTTATTATTGACATTGCTTGAATTTTTTTTAAATGTTCTATTACATTCTATAAATACCATTTTTAATATTTTAATTTTTATAATTTACAAAAAAGTATTAAGCTACTCATTTTATGCAAAAACAAAAAAACTTTAGAATCAATATACATATATCCTATTATCTCAATAGATTTTATATATAATTTGTAATGTATTGCTTTGCAGTCTAATTAATTTTGTCTAAAAATGTTTAACTAAATATATTCAATAGAACATGTTTAACTTTTTTGATTTGATATAACTTAATGATGTAAAACCTTACTATGGTGACTTCCCCCCAAAAAAAAATTATTTGTGATTAATAATAATACCTTACCTTCAAGCTAATTTGCAGGAAAAAAAATTGTTATATTACATGGATGGAGAATTATTTTTGAAAAGCTATGTTGCTAACACATTACAAAATAAGAAAGATGTCATCCTTTTTATAAATGACTCTGATTTCTATATCTATATAAGATTTTTAGAGGATAATTAATGTTTTACCTTTTTATGATAATTGGTTCTCTATATATAAAACACACATAAAAAACTAGATGTAAACTTTATAGATCAAAAAAACACATTTAATATTTTTAAATTGTTTTTCTATGATAAAATGATTGTTTACAGTCAAAATCAAGAATCGAAACTGAACTATTTGTTTTTGTAATAAAAATTTAAAATCAGTTTAAATACAGCAAATAAATAACAAATATTCACTTTGCCAAAGCATGGCATTTGTATTAAAATTTATGTATGTGGTACCTTTTTAATGTCATGAATAGTATAGAATATTTTACAAAATTATGTAATATTTAGGATTATCCTAAGAAATATTTTGAAATGAAAATACTTTCTAATAAATTTAATAGTTCTAAAACTATTATTGAGTCATCTTGAATATTATTACTCAAATCTAATCAGGTATATGGTGAAATTCAATTGCCAAAAAGATATTAAAGCATAATTTAGGGATTGATAGATACTGGATAAAATGCTGTAAACTTGTCTTTTTCTCTTTATTTTTTTTTTTTTGGCTAAAATATGAGTACTTTAAAAAGTTACTGATTCTTATAGAAGAAACAGAGAAATTGTTTTTAAATCAACTAATATTGTTTCATTAATTTAAAGGCTCATCAGAATAGTTTGGATGTCATTTGTGGAAAAAGAAACTACTTAGCACTGATGATTATAGCTTTAGACAATTCATCTAATGCTAAAATTAATTTTCTGATTCTAGAGATTAAATCATTTTGCTGTAATAATTTAAATAACAGAATGTTGTTGGGCCAGATTATAAAATTTGAAATAAGATAATGAAGCCATAGTTTTTGAATATTTGTAAGATTAATGCTATAAAATGTTCTTTTTTAGTTTGATAGTGTAGGTGGTTGTAAATTAAAGTCAAATAAAATGGAAAACTTGACCATTTCTAAAAATGATGCTTGATTGAATATTCAATTAAAATTAAGTAAAATAATTGTCTTTTTTTTAATATAATCCATAAAACTTTTTTTTGCTTTCCTGTTTTTTTATCTCTTTCCCCATATCCTTTTATAGAAGACAAATTCTTTATTCAACAAAAAGTTTAATAAAGATTTGATTTTGTAACTTTTAACTAAATGTGAAATAAACAACTGCCCAAGTTGAAGAATTTTAAAAATATATATTTTCAATAGGTTGTGCTTTAAAGTTTGAATAATTTTGGTGTAACTAAATATTTATGGCCCTCCAGAGCTCATACTGTGTATTTAAATAAACAACTTATTAAACAAGTTTAATTTTTTTTTCATGAATAATATAATATAATGCAGCCTTTAGTATAATTTATGCACAATAGATTAAATGGGTTTGGGTGTGAAAAAAGTGAACCCTTAAAAATGGTCTTTAAAAAGGCCATGTAAATACTGTCCAATTAAGCAAAGATCCAGTCAGGGTTGTGATATTAATCATAATTCAACATAGTTCAAATAAAAACAGCCCATTAAAAATTAAAATAATAAGTATATTTTTTAAAAATAATAGATTCTATATTTTTGTTATAAATAAATGTAATAATTTTATAATAAAAATAAACGTATTTTTAAACTTAAAAAGATGCTTATTAACATTGTAGCTTATCAATTAATGACTAATAGTAAAAAATATAGATCTCTCAAAATTTATCTCTTATTAAAACGCCCATGATCTTTCAAAATTTTGTAGAACAGTTTATAATCATGACTGAATTTGAACCAGGCTCAAATAAGACTTAGGGTTGTTTTTCAGGCATCTGGATGATATCCATTTTATCTATCTAATGATCTGTAAATATGCAATTAGCTATTTTTAATTAGGGGATGAAAAGGAAATGGAATTCCATTTAGATCCTGACCAGTTGGTTATTGGCATGCCTGGGAAATATTGCTTTCTGTGATCACTATTTTACTATGAAATGAAGTTGGAGTGGTGTCAACCATGAATTGGGTGATTTAAACACTTTTTTACATTTTTATCTTTTTATGAGGAAGTTTATTTTTACTATACAACTTCTACATAATAATAATATTATATATATAAGTTTGTTATTACTAGTGAAAAATCTAAGCTTTGCAATGAAAACTGATGTTAATCAGAAATATGTACGATTTTAATTTTTTTATTTTTATAAAAATAATTTTTAAAACACTTTATATGCGACTTCATAAATTAGTCATCAAGAAGTGTCTTAATTTGACTGGATTGAAAATAAAAAGGAAATATTTCATTTTCTTGTTTCTTAGAAATCTCATTATTGCTGACTAAATAGAAATTTTTTCATTCATATGAAAAATTTATTTTCAAAAGTAAATTTATTGCCTTTGAATACAAAAAGTTAATAAAACGTTTGTCAAAAACTTGTTAATTCCCGACCTCATCTTTTTAAAATCTTATTCTTTCTAAAAGATAGAATTTATTGAAATAATTAATAACTAAATTATGTAACAGTTGATCTCAATCTGTTTTGTGTTACCAGACTTTCTGGTTATGTCAAGAGCTAATGAGGCATTCACGCTATAGTAATAGGCCACCACATGCACAGAATAATTCAAAACGAAAAAACACACGCATATAATCATGTTCTGTGCCAATTTAATATGTCGAAATTATTATAAACTGAAGCAAATATTTTTTTATGTTTGTGCTTATAACTTTTTATTTTGATAAATTACTTAATCTTATTTCCAATTATTTGATGTGAAAATTATTGGTTTATTAATGGTAAAGTTTATATTAATATACTTTATAAAATTATACTCAACCCTAAAAAAATATTTTTAAGAATATAAATCATTACATCAAGTTCTCATTTAAAAGAGCCAACTTTAAGTTTTAACTTTTTAAGTTGAACCAACAAAATAAAGTCAGGAATTCTTTAATTTTTATTTTTAATATGAAAATGCCTACATGGATTTTTTTTCTATTTTCGCTGTAAACAAATACTTGCAATCAGTAAATATCTTTACAAATGTTCTAATTGTCAATAAGTTTTACATATGTTGATTTTCTTCTGGACAATTATAATAAATTAAGTTAAAAATCACTAAATTTATTTGCATTTATTTCTTTTGATGTATTCATTTTACAATTAAATATTTGTATAAATAGAATATATCTTTAATAATCTACACTTTATTCTCATGTTTAATGCAAATATACCATAAAATCAAATCAACAATGATCATAAATATAAAAATGGTTTTAAAGAAAATACTTTTTATAAGTTCTGTATATAGTTTGCATCATTTTCTAATTTTAGCTTTAAACTTCAATAAAGACTTACCAAAATTTTACTACTGATTTTATTTAAATTTTGATGTATATACAGGTAATAGTTTTATATATATACATAAATTCTGAGTTTTCACAATTTTGCTTTCGTTATTATTTTTAGGCATCTCAATATCAAAGTATATTTAGAATTCGTGAATTAGCGGAGGAATTGTTTTCTAAATTTTATATCGATGTAGATAAATAAAATAGCCTTGGAACTCATTATTGACTGGGTTTCCCAATTTCAGAGTTGAGTAGCATGTCATCTTTATTTTACATTTTACTTATTATTAATTAATATCCATTTTCGAACTAATATTAAATAGTTGTTTGTAAGATTACAACATAAAAAAATATCTTAAGTTGGATTACAACTTAACTTTTAAAGTTGATTCATAGCATAAATGGTTCTCCATTTAATCCAGATTCTTGGATTCCTTACCTATATTCTCTTTGTCACATCAACATACTTTTTTATTTGATCAATATATCTCATATGTGGTCTTATTTTAAGTTTTTTACAATTTTTTGGAATCCAGTTTAAGACTCAAGTATTCACTTATTATCATTTCTTATAGCAATATCTCCAATTGAACTTTATTTTGATCTTCTAATTATTTCAATGATGTCAATAATGTTAATTTGTTCTCTCACTCCTATATTTCATTTTAATCCATTCTTATTATTCCTGAAATCTATCTTTTCATACTTTGTTGAAGAATGAAGTTTCCACATTATTCTTTTGTTAAGTGTTTGTCCAGATTCAAAAATAAATGCTGGTAAAATGCAGTTATTACAAACTTTTTTTTTCCAAACACATAGTCATATTTTTTTATAACTATCTTTTTTTATCGCATTGCCAAATTCATATAATATTAATATCATCTATGTTCTTTATTACTTTTACAATGCTTTTTTACAACTCAAAAAAGCATTGTAAAAATAATAAAAAACATAAATGATATTAATATTAACATTTTTTTAATAATAAATTATTTTTACCAAAAGCACTTCTTCCAAGTTTAATTCTATGACTAATTTTATCCGTTATGTTTCAATCTATATTAATGATCTGACTAAAGTATTTATAAATATCTTCAAATTCATTATTATTGATCTTTATTTATTTCTTCTTATAAAATCTGTTGAACATTGGTCTGTTTAGTATTTATCTTTAGTCCTACATTTTTAATTTCATATTATAATTCTTGCAATATTTTCTCAAACTTTGAAGCATTTTTGCAAAAAAAAAAAAAGGATGTCATCTATATATCTAGGTGAACTTAAATAATCATCATTTGCTTGCTTTTTCTTAGCTTTCCATTTTATTTTACAAAGTTTTTCTTGTAAAACTTTCATAAATTTTTTTTAGAGATATGGAATAGATCTGTCATGCATCTTGTTCAATGTTAATCTTTTTAGTATCGAAATGTAATCAAATTGTTGCTACTACATTTTGATAAATATTTTTCAGAATATGAGTGTATATTTTAATAATACAAAGCTTTAATCACCATAAAAATAGTTATAGAATTTTATAATCTACAAATCCAAAACCTATAATCAAATTTGCAAAAATATTCATATCTAAAATTTCATCAATCTATAACAAATTAATATGGAAGAGAATGACAGTGGCGATCTCTTTAAAAAATCTGAGCAGACTGCCACATAGCAATGGATTTGGACTTCATACAATCAATGTTTTTTATACACAGAAATCAGTAAATCTAATAACAGCAACCATAAAAAGATTTCCAGACCTGGAGTGAGTGATCAATATAATACTCACAGACAGACCACCCCCTTCATATGGATATCTATCCACACTGATTGAAGAACTCAAGCCAATATACAAAAAAATATCACTCAATAATGACAAGTATACATACTGGGATATTTATAATATACTATACCCAAACCAGACACCTAATCTACATCCATCAGTTTTTGGGATAGACAACAGGCAACTACTGCAATAATTCAGAAAATGGTCACTAGAACCAAAATTATTTGATTTTCTACTTAAGCTTAATCATAATGCTCTACCCACAACACATTTCCTTAGATTTTGTAGATTCTATACAAATATAGACCCCATGTGTGGACTATGTCATAGAGAAGAAGAGGCACAAGATCATTTTCTTTGTTCTTGCACTGCACTAGAAACAATATGTCATACAATGTTTACCACCTACATAAAGGCTAACATTTCAATTGATAAAATAATAAATACATTTAAAAAATCCAACATCCCTGCTATTCATGCAGCAACATACAGACTTTAATGCCTACTGGTGTACCAGATGCACTTTTTCACTTGCTAATAACCCTCAATGCCACCCAGCAACATATTCAATAAAACTAGAACTGTTCAGAAAAAGAGATGACATCCTAGCTCAACCAGATGTGTTCATAGCCACATGGTCACACTTGAAACCAAGATCCAGTCTATGAAATATAAGTCCAATATGATAGATGATGACATTTTTAATATCAGCATTTTTTTCAACTTTAAAGAGATGCAAGCATAAACTGAATGAAATAGAAGACCAAATTTAAAAACAAGCAAAAAGTATGCAGAAATGATAAAGACTTATATACTGAAAGTTGTAATTTGTTTTGCATTTGTAATAAATCAATATATTACTAGATGTGACTCTGTAACTTTTTAGACTCAATAAAGTTTTGCTTTGAAACATCATCATCATCATCAAAATGCCTAGCAAGTTTGAATCATCATTAAAATGCCTAGCAAGTTCTAATTTAAATTTATTAAAATATTTATGAATGTTAGGAATATCAATTGTCAGTACAGTTTTTACTTTTTCTCACTCTAGTGTTGCACTAAGAGTATCTTTTATCTCGCTAGTCAATGATCACTTTCAGGGTAGAATCTATTAAAAATAATACAATTTGAAGTAAATATTTTTTAAAACTTAAAATATAATCCAATTCTGCTGAAATTGAAAATATCACAAGGTTTTATCCTTTTCATTTTAGTCCCCATAATTAAATTATTCATAGTACTTTCACCTTTTAATCATTTTCCAATTCTAGTATTCATCTTTTCCATGGCAATTTTTAAAGTGAAATTTGTAATGAAAAGCATTTTGCACAATTGTATAAAAATTCTCTATATACTTATCACAATAAAAACATCTTAGAAAACTGAATTATTTGTATTTGAAGTTCAATTACTATTCTTGTCACTTTTTCCATTAACCATCAATCACAAGATTGTTTTTCCATTCATTGTTTATAGTTATATATTTATAGTAAAGTAGATGTTCCACTTTCAAATCAATAATCTCTTCACTTTTGTTTAAGTTTTCAAAGTCCAACAATATTCCATTTAATATTTTATTGTTCTTGCTAATTTCTGTATTTTTTCATGGGAAAGTGATCTACAGTTGAATGTACCTGAATAAAAGATAATTATCAAATGTAAGCTTGAGTCACCAAACAGGAGATTCTTAGTACTTTTTGACTTTGGCTACCAACTTTTGTGGTAAACAAATAAGGTCATAATTTAATATTTTTTGCCATGATTATAAATTTTTTTTAAAAAAAGTCATTCACATATACATTCTTTCTTCCTTCCAAAAACCTGACTTATAGTTAGGAATTACCAGGAAATTTGTGCAGAAAGACCATTGTGTTTTTTTTATCTTAAACTTGGAAATATGAAATCAGTAAATTTATTACATTGGCAAATGATGTACATTGGATAACAGTCCATCTATGTTCTTTTACCATATGAATAATCAATGATGACAATATACACTATAAACATTAGGAATGTGACCTTGTCAAAAGAAATCAGAGGATCTTTCTTTCTCTGATGGTTGTACTTTCGGTAATATTAACAATAAATCTAGTCTTTATTCCAATGTGCTTGAATTTGGTACAAATTTATCAATATTCCAAAGTCAGCAAAGTGTCCAACTGGTACTATATTGTAAACATATTAATTTGTTTTGAATCTTTGCTAAGAAAAAAGTATATTATACCTGATACTTCTTTGTCCACTCACTAAATATTAATTCTATTCTTTAATTTCTGTTGCTTTGCCCAAAATAATACATATTATAAATATTGAATATCATGAATATATAAAATTTCATTTACACTTGAACACATGATCAAGTAAGACCAAAAGTCAAAAGCAAAACTCTTGACATTTTAGCCAAGTAATATTCTTTCTTTAAATTTATAATAAAAAGTAGAAGTTAATGTTCTAAACCAAATAAAATTGTGATTGCTTGCACAAAGAATACCTCATAAATAGTTACTAAAGTCTCAGGTCATCTCCACAATTCTAAGTTTTGAATTCAGCTTAATCAGATATAATATTATAGCTAAAAATTTCTAAACAAAATTAACAAGATATATAGCCATCAAAATATGCATCTGTTATGGAATAAAGAATCACCATTTATCTTAGAGAGAATAACTGGAAAGCAAATAAAATTTTTAAGCAACTAGTACTTGATATGTCAGTAAGTAATGTCTTTTCTCTCACTATTCCTTTCTGTAGAGATGTATTTGCTCTGAAGTAAATTATTTAATGCTGACTTACTTCTATCATCTTAACAGCATTTAATATAAGATAAAATGAGAATTAAAGATCCGGACATAGAATTATTTGCAGGAACATCATTAAAAATGCATTCCAAGTAAATATTAAATTATCTTTAGCAGATATAACATATATAATTACTATCTAAGCTGTCTTAATAATTTTCATGTAGCATTTTTTAAGAAAAATATAAAACATGCTATTTGAATTGACTTCCAGACACTTTTTAATTTGAATTAACTAGTCATGTCTGTATTATATATTGAATAATAGTAACCAGAATTATGTTGTGAACTTACTCTAGCTCATTTAAGCTTACCCCCAAATAATGGGCTTGTCCTTACTAGAATATTAATATGATAGAATTCAATTTATAATAAAATTAACTTATGAAGTAATGGCTTAATCAGGTTCATTGAAAATTTAGATAAGAACAGAGATCTTGCTATATATTGAGGTCTATTTGAGAGGGAAATCAAATAACATCAGTCAGGTGTAGGATGGCAGTACTACATTTTCCAATATAGGAGAATACAATGAGTAATGATCAATCCTGGAGCAAGAAGATACTAGCTATAGTCATCACTATACCTGTAGATAAGGCAAGCCATCAATAAACTGGAAATGTCAGTGTTCAAATGGAACATCACAACATTTTCCAGCAAATAAAGATGAACCAAACATTTGCACCTATTTTGTAGTATAAATATAAATATCATTATATTTATTTATAGAGATGTGTGTTATTCTTAAGTGACCAAGAATAGTAATTCCAGCCAGACTATAGCATAAATATAACAGAATTGGCATAATCATAACAAAATGTATCCTTATGGTTTATTTAGATTTTTGTCAGTTTTTTGCACAAAAAATTGACAGCTAACATTATTACTGCATTAATAAAACAAAAAAGTAACTCAGTGCTAATGGGTTTCCTATAGACTTTGAATCTGGTAATTCTGAAAATTGGCCACCAAATATGATTCAAGTTATCTTCTTTCTTAAGGCAAACCAATTTATAATTAAAATTAGAAATTTTTATAAGTATTTGTGATTTTTCAATGTATAAAATCATACATTTTCAGTCAGCCCTTACAAATCCTTCTAAAGTAAACTTCAATACAACAATATTTCTCCTGATAGCTTATTTCTATTCAAAACTTCCTGTTTAAGAGGAGGAAAAAAATATGTTAGAGTATGCTAGAGATTTTGCCATAAAACTCAGAATACTAAGACTTAATTGTGACTTTAAGGATTTCTTAAATAAAGCACTGAAAGACTGTTTCATTTGTGTCATGTAAGATTATTGTATTATCAAGCTATTAATTGATCCAAATGCTACTTTTAATTCTGCAGTCTCCTAAGTTATTCCATCTGAATTTATAGTGAGTTAGGCAGCTCCAATAAAGAACATTATGCCAATATTAAAGTTATTGGCAGAAAACTGGGTAGGATATGTATCCAACTTCCAAAATAAAAGTAGAAGATTTTCAGCTAAAAATATTAAAAACTGCCAGAATAAATTGGCAAAGACAAATGTAAAAGTTTACTATAGATGTGACAAGCCAAAATATGCATATATCAAATGTACATCAGTATTAGTATAAATGAATCTTAATCATATCAGTCATATAAAAACTGCTTTAAAAAAAGCAAATCAATCATAAAAGAATAGAAAAGACCATTCAAAAACACTCAAAGGGTAAATAAAATCAAACAAAATCAATTATTGTATAAATAAAATCTGATTCATTCAATCCATAAAAACTGGATTATAATTAATGATACATCAATAATAATAGAACTGGATCCAAATCTGCAATGACCATAGTATCAAAAAATGCTTGGGATTATTAACAAAAATAGTCATCAATTGCATCCTAGCATAGTAACCAAGTATCATTCTTAGTTGGAACAATAATTAAAATTAGTATTCTGAACAAAATTATTCATATGCATCTTGTTGTGTCAGCTGATAAGCATAACAGTCTACTGTGCCAAGACTGTCTCAATTACTTAAGGTGTACAGTGATTAAAATAAACCAACTCACAAAGATAATAAAATTTAAAAGGGATTAGCCAGATGTATTTGATAATAAACTGGGTCTGTACCTCAAGACAAACCTGCCCATTTTTAAGCCTAATTCATATAGTCATAAAAACGAAAATTGCAGAAATACAGATAAATACTTGAGTCAATGCTATATATTCAAAGATAACAGAAAGTGGGTGTCAAAAACAATCATTGTTGTAAAAGATTTGTATATAGTGCTTGTCCTGACTGCCAAACTATGAAATACTATACAACATTGAAGAGTTTTTCAGATCATGTGAAGAACCCTGATCTCATGATGAATCCACACTAGACGAAGAAATCAGATTCACTGATAAAACCAATTCCAAGAATGATGAAACCAGAATAAAAAATGACACAAGAAGATAATCTAGATGTCTTTCAAGATGTATTAAGGGCTATGTACTGCAAATCTAATTTTACCAGGGGGTATTAAACTCACCTTTTCTTTAATTATTTTCAAAAATATTTTACAGTCACAACTTTATAATAAAATTGTCTATTGAACTGGTAATAAAAAGAAATATATAGCCAGTAGCATAAATTAGGTCTATGGAAAGTTAAATCAATAAATATGATTGTTTTCAGTAAGGACAGCAATCTTTTTATATATGGAGATTCATTTGAAAGACCAATGAGCCAGCATGAAATAATGAGAGTACATATATTATCCACTATGTAGTAGAATTCAGTGAACATGCTAAAGTCAGGAGATGAAATCCTCTAGTAACAGTCATCACTACACTTGCACAAAGCTATCCATAGGCTGGATGTGTCAGAGTCCAAGAAAGTCATAGCATTTCTTTTCAAACTCTAGCTGTATAATTAACCTTACACTTTCATAGTTCACCATCTGTAATGGAGAACTATTGTATCTAATTTCTTGTATAAATTTTGTTTAGTAAATATATATAATAAATATTTTTATATTACAGAGTAATGTGTTATTCTTAAGTGACCAGTCAGATTATAATATAAACACAATATTTTTTAACAATTTGAATACTACTTCTTGAAAAAAAACAATAATATATTTTTCTTACAACTCTTCTTTCTGTGAGTAACCTTGCATTTTATAATATGCATTGAACTTTTCTTTAAAACAATTAGAAGAATGCAAACTCTATATCCACCTTGACTTTAATACATGGTAGCATATGCAGATGAGAATAATAATTGTCCTAAAATTTAACAAATTTAGAAGAGGTCAAAAATACATTAAGTGATTTTCAGGATGTTATTAGGTTTCCTATCCAATTACATAAATGAGGTTTTGTTGATTATTATCAACTGGGTAAAAGATATCATTGAAATTTTCACCCTTCACCTTAGCATAGAAAATAAAAATTAAATGTGTCCAACTCTTATGATTGAATCATATTATATCAAAGCTAAGATTTTTTGATGTATTATTATAAAATTTTAGCTACTATGCTTACTGGATCTTGCAAATGATAGTTAATATAATTATCTCTTATCCAAGTGATTCCATTAAGTTTTGTCATAGTCTACATTTTGTTCATTTCTAAACTATAAATGTGAATAATATCAAAATCTGCACATAATATATAAAAAGAAAAAAAAATTTCTTCTTTTGGAACATTAGTGAAAATTTATAAATTTGATATACTTATTTTATAAATGTCCACCAAGGTATTACCTTATAATAATCTTATAGTAATTTGTGGAATTATATAAACTTGAGTATATCGGCAAATATAATGAATAAATGTATAAAAATTAAATTTCACTAAGCATCTTTTGGGGTCTAAGCCACTCTTTTTATGGTACAAAAATGAAATTAAAGACAATCAAATGCTTTACTGTTCCTGAGGTTTATATAATGTTTTACTATCAGAAATGATAGAATTGAACTGCAATATATGGATCTTAATTGGTGAAGATCTGCCCTTCTACAACTGCAATAAACCATGTAGGAATTGATACCATAATCATTTTTATTATCAAACATAGTGGATCATCATGCAAGTTACATGATTCTAAGTGTGTGGTAATCATGCATGTATTAGAGTGATGAAAGTATTTTACATATTTTAAGAAATTTTATGAAGCTAATTTTATGTATATAAAACACAAACAAGCATATAGATAAAAAATATGAGCAGGTTTAAAAATATTTAACATTTTTTGGGATAAATGTTGCATACGTCATGTGGTTCAAGCTTTATCTCGAATCAGCTAATGAAAAACATGTTGGATGGAATTATACCTTGTAATAGACTAAACAAACATTTTAACCATGAATGAAAAACAAAGATTTTGGAATTTAGTTAAAATTTTAGTAGCTGCTCATAATATCCATAAATATCTGAAAGAATAAATTGTTTTCTTTATTATGTGAGATGCCAATAAAAGATTTGATTTTGTAATAGTCTAATATGATCTATTCTCTAAAGCATGTTCTGTAAAAAAGATCATAAATCGTATGAAAATGAAATTTCATGCTTGGGTGGAGAGAAGGTATTGTGCATTGAATTGTCTAGAGTTGCAATATACATTTTGACTCTAATATAGATTTCAAAAGGTTTAGGATGTATCAAATTTAGGTCTTCTTTGCAGATGGAAAAGCATGTGGTTTTGATTAATACAAGATGTGAAGATGAGTGCAAGATTAATTCTATTATTACAGACATAAACCTATTAAAAAATAAATAGCCACATCCATAAATTATAGTAAGCAGGTATTCTACTAAAAATAGCATTTACAAAATGAACTTTCACTGTGGGAGACATAATTTTTGGATAGAATTTTTACACTTTTATACTAAATGTGTTCATGATGAAATGGTTCTAGTGATAATTTAATTACAATGCAAAGAAAAGATGAAGAGTTACCTGTGAAAAATAGTGGTAAATTATGACCTACAGATAGCTGCCACATATATAATTACAAATTTGTATTGTGAATTTAGACAATTTTGAAAGTGATTTAGAAGATGCAGAAGAAGATGAATGTTTGAAGGTGTCTGCTTAGATTGTAACTCCAAGATGAAGAAGGAAAAGATTTTATTGCAATCTTTGATTTCTTTAATCAGGAGGTATATATATATATATATATCATATATATATATATATATATATATATATATATATATAGCAATGATGTAAACCATAAGCCATATGGAATACTGTGACAAAATTTGAAAAGTGTGGATGCATACATGTAGTTCTTTTATTTAATTAATATATTGGTACAAGATAGATCATGATAATAGTTATAGATATTTATATTCAGATAGAAATTTATGTAGTACACTGTAAATATATTTTCAGCCGACTAGATCAAAAACAGTCTTAAAGTCAGTTTGATATTCAACATGATATTTAAGTTTGTTACCATTTTCAAAGAAGATTGATACTAATACTAAAAGAGTAGTTTGAAAAACACAGTGATCATTTATTGCATAATGCAATGAATGGAATTTTAGAATGATAAGTTCATTCATTTTATTAGAATAATTTTGTAAATTATTTACATAAGAGTATAATGCATTTGATTTCTTTCTAAAACAAATTTTTATGTTGATGGAAAGATTGGAGATCTTAAAGTTTTCTAAAATATTACTGATTGTGGCACTTATGAAGGATAGCAATGATGATGAAATCAAGCTGCTATTAGACATTGGCCAGAATATGTTCTTCTGCTAAAGAGCTATGAATTCCAAGGTGCACAATTTTCTTTAATATTTGTTGTTTTGTAATATAATTTTCATGAGTATGTGGGGTACCATAGGGAATGATGAGCTTATATTGAATGAATTCTTTAGATTAGATTCTTTGATGGTCATCAAGCTATACTATTGATTATTATTAATAATAATGGTTTGCTATTACCTTTCACATCATTAATATAATATTTTAGAGAAGCATTAGAAACTTTTATAAAAACCACAATAATAAAATATGAACAGAAATATAGTAAATTAAAATTTGAAAACATCGATTTAAAGTATTAAGTGAGAATGAATTTTAATTCACTAAGCATATGGTAGATTGGACAGAGAGGAGAGAATTGACTTAGATATTTATTGAGCTTGGAATATTTATGTTTTACTTTAGCATTGTTTCATCAACTTCAAACTCTAATTATGCACTTTAAAACATCAACTCTAAATATGCACTCTGAAATAAATATAAAGATGTTTAAAAGGAAGAATTTCATGTTTTGACTTTTAACAGTAGTGATAATTTCCTAATTTCCAAGATATAGAAGTGGATTGTGCAAGATATAGATCATGTAGGTAAATAGAAGCAGATTGTAATTCAAAACTTTATTTAAAAAATAAACTGCTGATGAAAAATGCAGAAAATAAGAATACTGTTCTTTATGCTTATGTTATTTATCATCAAATTTTCATTCTTTATTATTTCAAATTAAATGTAAACTTTTCTTTTTATAAAAGAATAAATAATTACCTTTTTTGATGTTGTGTAGGAGATATCAAATACAAATAATTCAGTTTTATGCCCCAACAAGTTCTTATTATGATGATGAAATAGAGGATTTTTATATGGATATACAAAAGGCTTTTCATCAGACAAATGGGAGATATTAATGCTAGAATTGGTAAATAATTGAAAAATGAAAGTGCTGTACATAAATTTCATTATGGTGATAGAAATAAGAGGTCATAAACTTGTGGAGTTTGCAGAAAAATAAAAACTTTATATTATGAATTTTTTTTTTTTTTGAGAAAAATGTTAAAAGGAAATGAACATGAAAGCATACAGTTATAATAAGGTACAGCAAAATTGGATTATGTTTGACTAACAAAAAATATGTATTTCAAGATTGTAATATTTTTAATAAATTCAATACAGGAAGTGATCATTGATTAGTAAGATGTAAGATACATGTTAATGCAAAACTAGAAAAACAAAAATTATTAAGAAAAACAATATTCCCAGTTGATATTCCTAATCTTCAGAAACATTCTAAGGAATTTAAATTAGAACTTGCAAATTATTTTCAAATATTATATTTTGAATATGATTTATATTTGAACAAAATCAATAGGAAGATATCTGGATATAGTTTTAAAGACTGGAACAAAGATGCCTGGTATAAAAAGCAGCAATTGATCGGTAAAATTTCTGCTGAGAAGACAATTTATGAAAAAAAAAAATGAAAATATATAAAAATGATGCATTAAGAAGGATTAAATATCTTCAATTTTGTAAAATGATGTGAAAATGAGTTGATAATTATATAAGAAAATATAATTGTGAACTAGCAAGGAAAACTATGGAAGAGAACAAGTCTCAAAAATGTAAAACAACATTTTAGTAGGAAATTTATTTCTGCAATAAGAAAAAAAAGATGAAACTATTATTAAAAGAAAGATGACATCATATCATAAAATGTATAGAAAAGTTCTATCAAAAATTATATAGCAATAGAGAATAAAAAAAAAGTATCTCCTTCAACTACTATATCTTCTGAATTATCAAGGATTTTAAATAAAAAAGTGAGATATGCAATTAAATTTATGAAGAAGGGAAAAGCTTCAGATAATGATGAAATTATAATCAATATTTTAAAAGAAGCAGATGAAGAAATAAAAAAATTTAGCAAAGTTATATATCAAATGTTCAAATGGTAAAGATGTGTCAGATGGTTGAAGGAATGCAATATTAATATTAATATTTTAAAAAGGTGATAAAGAAGATATTACAAATTACTTAATCTATCAATCTGTTATCAGTTTACCAAAATAATTACAACCTGTCTACAGTAAACTTTGGATTTTAACTAGTTAAAAGAACAAGCTGGAATCAAAAGTGCTTTTATTTATGTGGATTACATCCAAGTATTGAGAGAAGTTATAGAAAGGACCAATAAATATGAATTGCCATTATGCTTTAAATTTGTAGATTATAAAAAGGCATTTAATTCTATAAGTATTTTTTTAAAGTATTGATCCAAGTTATTGCCACATTCTGAAGAATAGTTATAAGAATGCATCAGTAACAATTAGATTATATAATAATACTAAAAAAAATTAACCTTCAGAAGGATGCATGACAGCTTGATTACGTATCACCAAAACTTTTCCCAGCAGTTATGCAATAAATATTTTATTGATTAAAATGGGAAGCTAAGGAAATAAAAGTAAATGAAGAGTATTTAAGGCATCTAAATTTTACAGATGATGTAATTGTTTTTGCAAATAATGTTTTAGAGTTTCAGAAAATGTTGCAAGAGTTATCAGAAAAAAGTAAGAAAAAAGACTTAAGTAATGTTCAATGGATAGACTCAAAATAAAAAATATTAATATTAATAATGATGAGCTAGAAGAAATTAACAATTACACATATCTTGGTCAGATTTTTACTGCAGATGGAAATATAATGGATGAAATTAATCATAAAATTAAACTTGGTTGGCCTGCAAAATGAATGTTTTTAATAAATGTGTATTACCAGTTCTTATTTATGGATTTGAGATTTGGACATTTAAAGAAAGAGCAATGCAGAGACTTCAGACGACTTTATTAAGTATGAGGAGATGTATGTTAAGAATTACAAGAAGAGATCAAAAATGAAATGTATGGGTGGATAACAAACAGAAGTCAATGATAGAATGAAAGAATTAAAAGACTGATGTGGAGTTGGGCTGGATATATTTCTAGAAAAGATGATAATAGATGGACAGTTGAAATCTTAAATTGGTTTCCAAGAGATTGTAAAAGATCTAAAAACCGATCACATGTGAGATGGAAAGATGAGTGTTGGCGTGATGTGAAGAAGAGAGGCTAAAAATTAGAGAATCTACATTGAATTTGGAAAGATCTTCATCTTGCTGTCGATCAATAATGGTTGAAAATGATAATGATGAAGGAAATTTGGTTATTTTTCAACCTATAACAATTAAAAATACTCCTTAGGGGCCCATTAGTATTTATCTCTTTTTTAAAAAATTCATTAATATTGACAGCCTCAAAATCCAACACAAACATTTGGAATATCATATTGTAGTTTGATTTTTTATTTCTTAGTTTAGAGCTTTAAAACATGTACATAGTTCTACTTACATTAAGTACATTGTGAGTAGAAATCAGTCCGTTTCTTTCCTTGACTATTAAAGAGAAATTAAATCTCGAATGGAATTAGAAATGATTAATGTAAAAGAAAATTGACCGCTTAGTTTATGCAACTAACAATTCTTTTGATAAGTGAGTACATGAATATTCTGAAAGGTGGATAAAACTTTTTATCCAAACAAAAGATAACTCTTAATATTAAATTGTAATAAATTAATAGTTGTTTTCTTAATAGTTTTCAACTTTTCTAAAATGGTTCTTTACACATTTTTTTTTTTTGACTGCAGTAGATTTTTTAAGTGTGTGCCTTCTTGTTCAATATTCATTACTTGGAGTAAAAAAAGATGGAAGAAGCTGAAGTACATTCAAATACTAACTTAATTTTACTTTTTATATAATTTAAAAAGATTATCTTTTTTTCATTTTAAATGTTTCACATATATAAAAGAAGGCATGTTTTAAGAAAAAGAAAAATAAGAATTTCCATTATTAAATCACATTCCTTAAACCGAGGTAGATCACCGTTTTAAAAGTCAATACTGTATTTTCTTTTGAGTTAAAAACTAATTCCAGCTTAGAAAATTGAAAGTAATTCTTGCTAATGGCAAAACAATTTACATCTCATTAATGAAATAAGATTAAGAAACATTGGAAAAAAATTATTAAAAAAAAAAATATTCGCAATATATCTATAAAAAATGTTAGCATAAAAGATTTTTGAAACTTATTTGAAAAAATAGAATTAAAGATATATAAATAGAAAGAATTCATTCATTCATATTAACTTGAACATCATTTTAAATTTTAAAATGATATATATATATTAGCATATTCTTTACAAATAAAAGAAAAAAAGTAAAGAAAATAAAGTTGAAGGTCAATTTTATTTTTATAATTATGTAAGTGAAACTAATTATTTTATTTTATTCAAAATAAAAATAAAATATAATAATCTTTATTTTATATGGTATCTTTATAATAAAAAAAAATCAAATACTTATTTTATAACTAGGTAGTCTATAATAGAAATATATATATATTAAATGGTTTGTTTTTTTTTCTCTTCTAAATAGTCTTTTATTATTTCAAGCTAAGACTATTTCTTAATTATCTCTTTATTATCAGAGCTTCATATCTTCTGATAATAGAATATCACTTTTTTTTCTGTTCTGAGAATTACATTATTGCATTTGGTCTAGTATTTAATCCAAAATGACCATACACTTAAAGAATACCTTCTTCAATTTTCTCTAGTTATTTTATTTAAAATACACTGAGATATGAAGATTTATAAACTGTCTCTTGTTCTCTTGTCTCTAATAACTGTATACCAAGTTAAATAGATATAACTACATGGCCAATAAGTAAGACGGATGATTCCTGAATGCGAATTTTTCAAATAATTTGTTTGAAAATGTGGCTCAAATAGACAGCTAATTAATTCTGTTATATTTCATTTATAATCATTTACATTAGAAATCGTTAGTGTTGAATACTTTTCTTAATAACTTATGGAATGCTAAAACAATCATTTTATAATTAAGCATCATGATTCATATGTTAGTTTAAAAGATTTACTCTGATTTTTCAGATAATTGTTGCTAATATAAAAATAAATCTATAATTTTAGTATTAGTGTTTAATTTTTTTCTAGACATTTGCAAATTGTATCGGTGTTATTAGATAGAGTGGAGAGTGATGGGTCATCTGAAAGTCTGTGCTCATATACCCTATATTACATATATAGACACAGGTATATAATAAGCCTGTGTTTCAGTTATTACTATGATATCTGTTTTTTTTAATTATGATATATAATAAGTTTCCAGCAAAATGAATGCTTCATTAAACTATTATGGGTTATCTATAGTATTTTTAACTAAATTAACATTGATATTAAATAATTGAGTAGATTATCTTAAAACTTGAACATTTTATAGATGGTCTTTTATATTTATTGTCTTCTCATTAATATCTAATATATTAAGTTTTCTTTCTGTAGTTTTGCAGTAACTGCACTTTTATAAAATTGATTATATATGTTATCAAATGATGAATTAATAGTATATAAATGGTGTATAAGATAGTGTTGTGTATCTTTGATAATCTTCAATAGTTTTTTTTTTTTCACTATAATATATTAGTAATTTGGTCAGTAATAAGAGTTGACTAAAATCTTATCTCTGTATCTTGTTGATTCTATATATCTCTTAGTGAAATGGTGATCATACTAATTTTTCATCAAAAGTGACTAGTACTGTACAGGGTTACAGTATTTAGTGGAATGAAATATGTTTTATTGCTTAGTATTTTTTGGTTCCTAATTATATTCCATCATCATATATAATGCGATATGAGAACTTCACTTTATTGGCAATATCCATTTTTTTAAAATTCTGTTTATTTTTGATCTGATACTAATCTACAAAAGATGTTCTTTAGTTTAGTAGATTTCTGTTCTCAGTCTTATGAGAATTACAGAATAATACTGAAAGGTGAGTCTATTTAAAATGTTAAAATGTATAATTTTTATATTATTATCAATTAATCTTCAATATATTGGTATTATATAAGTGAGTTAAAGCATAATTTTTCTGATGGAAGTATTTGATTAAAATCTTATTATATGTCTAATTGTATAAAAAGTTTGTGGTTGAGAAATATACTTGAGACTTTATTTGTTATATTTTGAGAATCTTTTTAAATATAACTATAACTATTAAATATCTAAATTTTTATGCAACCAAAGCATTGAATAAAAAAATAAATCTGCTCAGTTCTAATGGCCCTGCATTATCAGTTTTGATTTTTTTCTACTGTTTGTTTCATAGATAGATTCAAATGAATTTATCATGTGATGATTTAATAACAATATTTATCTGTATCAAAGTGAATAGATGATATGATTATCAAAAATACATGGAACTTCAAGTTATTTAGTAATGAAACATTCACTCATTCCATGTCATCCACGTTGTATCTTAGTGATTTAAATTAGTGTTTCATTGGTGGAAAATATTTTTAATAAGAAATTTGAGATTTTTGCAATTTGTTTTAAACATATGATTATGGAATACTCTTCAAGAAATTAGTGAATCATCATTGACAATTAATAGGTTGACGAGTTCATAAATTTTAAAAACTTTTCTATGAAACTTAAATTATGAGTATCTTATTGTTGGAATATATTTTTTGATAAAAAATTTGGGATTTTTTGCAATTTGTTTTAAATACATGATTATGGATCACTCTTATAAAAATGGGTGGAGCATCATTTGTAGTTTATATAGGGAATATGAGCACAGACTTTCACAGCACCCACAGCTCTCCACTCTGTAGGTCAAGTGAATGTCTGTGCTCATATACCCTATATATTACATATGTTGATATGGGTATATAATAAGCCTGTATTTCAGTCATTAATAGTAAGAGTATATGTCTGCCCATCTCTCATATATGTATTTAAATGGATTATGTCTGTACATGGAGGTCAGACTTATGGTTACATGGGTATGATGAGAATGTTGGCCTCAGAGTGGTCTTTGAGCATTCCATTATCAGATTTTCAATTGGATGGACAGTTGTAGAGTTGGGAGGTGGAGTGGAATGAAGCCTGACCATTTTAGTATGAAGATTATCTATCTTAATATATATCTGAGCACTTATTGCATATATAAGTGGAGATGATAATCTGGAGCAAGTGACGAGTGCTGGTTTAGCATGAAATCCGGATATTGGTAATTATTTATCTTTTTGACATATGTGTGTTCAAGTGTATCAGTGGTGCGACAGTTGTGGTTCAAGTGAAAGTCTGTGCTCATGTACCCTATATATTACATATGTTGATACAGGTATATAATAAGCCTGTATTTCAGTCATTAATAGACTGGTTATTGTAAAGACTTTTCTGTGAAACTTAAATTTATTTTTGTTTTAACCTTATATTAATTTTAAAAAACATCAACTTTGTTTATATTTAATAAACTTCAATGATTACTTTTTTAAGTTTTTTGAAATTATATTTTCTTTCATATTTGTTTATATATATATATATAACTTTATGCTTATTGCGATACAAATTGAAGCTAACATTTAAAGATTCAATTTATTAAATAATACATATATTTGCAGCAGTAAACTCATTTTTATTTTTATAAAATCAAAATCAAATTGCTATTCCTTGGATATTTATAGAAAATGCAAGCATTAGAAGTAAGACAGCTTGATTAGTTTCAATAGTTTTATTTTTTTGATACATGCTTTCATACTCTCTGATTAAATATTACAAGAATTCAGTTAATAAACTTTTGTATCAGACAGGATTTGTTATCTAAAATATTCTTCTTTCATCCTAATAAAAACTGAAACATATAAAAGAAAGTTTAAATTCAAAACATTTCATTAATAATTTCCTGCAATGAGCACGTCTATTTATTGTTCATCAGTTAGTGCCTTTCATTATAAGTATAAATGTATTTTGTAAAAAAAAAAAATATGTACACTTAATATTTTTTTCAAAAGTATTATTTCAACGAGATATTTTGGCATTGGCAATAACTTTTATTACAAGTAATATATTGCATTTTGAATTGCGTATTATTTTTTTTAATTTAACATGACGGCTTATCTTGTACAAGTATGTTAAAAAATTTCTAATTAAACTTCAATTAAAAAGGTTGTTCATCTAATTTTTAGATGATAGTAACAAAATTGTTATTTTAATTACTCCTACCTCCTGCACTTGTATTTACAAGAATGATAAATTGCTACTAATGTATTGTTAATCTTCAAAGAAAAACGAAATGGGTTCTGTATAAAATACATTAATAATTTATTTACTTAAAACAAAATTTTTTGAATACTTATGTTACCTGGTTGATTCATTTTCCCTTCATTTAAATTTTTTTCTTTTATAATTTTTTTTTATCTATTGTTGCCTTTGCTTTAAATTCTGTTTCTTAACTTAAAATTTCTGTTTATTTAAGATAAATTTTATAATTGATTTTAGACCCGTAATTGATACAACCAGTATGTGCTACTACTATAAAGTTGAATGCCTTAGTTTCATATATTTTTGCAAAACTGAGCAGGTGTCCTTCTCGGTAGCTCCCTAAATATGTGTTTATTTTGCAAAAATAAAAATAGTCTGAATTTAGATCACAGTTTAAATATTATGTATCCCTTTTCTGATTTAATGGTATACCACTTGTGCTACATTTTCTTTATATAGTATAAATTATCACTATTTTTTTACTTTTTTAAAACAAATATTATAATACTTATTTATTGCCTAAAGAGAAACTATAGCAATTCTACCTCTCTTTTATATATAGCAAAGGTGATTATATTTGTTAAAAAAATAGTAATCAAGTTATCTCAGATAACAGGAGTAAAACTAAAGTAATTTTACCTCTCTTTTATATGCATCAATGATGATTTCATTTGTTATTATTTTAAAAAAATGATAATCAGTAAAGTTATCTCAGATAAAATGGATAGAAACTAAAATAAATTTTATCTCTAAAATACTTCAATGTTGTTGTTTTTTTTTACTTTTTCATACTCTGTCTCGAAAATGGTCTATGTAACATCTGCATATGAATTTACATAAAATTTGCATTAACATTACAGGTCTTAACCAAATACAAGTTGCCATGGGACTATAAACTGTTCCAAAAGCACTTGGCAGTAACTTTTGATAATTTTACATACATTGAATAGCTTCATTATTTGTGTGCAGAGCACATGTATATATTAATTGGTTATAATACATATTGTAAATAATGTTTATAATAAAAAATATAATTTGAAAAGATAAAAATAATAGCATTTTGGAGTTATATGACATACTGGATGTAGTTTTAATGTTACAAAATTGGTTGTAACTATTAATAGAAATTCTATAAAATGAATTTCCTTCAAATTTTGTACACATATTAGAAATCAATGACAATGCAATCTGACAATGAAGTATATCAAAGTTATCTCCTTGTTTATTTAGTGTAACAACAGTGTTGATTTTATTTTTAAATGTTTTCAGTGATACCAAGACAGAGTAATATAATTTTTAAAAATAAAAATCTAACAATAAAAAGTGTTTACAGTAAATTCAAATTAAAATAAAATTTCTCTTGATTGTAAAAGTTGTTTTTATATATATATATATAAAATTTTAATTTCACTTGATTGTAAAAATTTCTTTTTAAAAAAAAAAAGCTTCTTTCATGAACAAAATAATATTAAAATTGATTTTTAATGCACAAGAATTCCCTTTTAAATATTAAATAGATTATGACATTGTTTTTATTTTTAATTAAAATTGAAATAATTACAAAAAACATCTCAATATTACAAAATTAAAAAATATTTTATAATAAATGCCACTACTTTACACTATAAGTCAAAAAATAATTATTTTCTTCAATTACAATGGGGGTTTTTATATTTAGCTTTAAAGAAAAGCAAGGAATATCCAGAAATCAATTAATTCAATCAGTAATATTTACAACTAGTAAATGGATTAATTAATCTCTGGATAGTTAATGCCATTATTTGGAAGAGAATAAATATTTTTAGCTTTTTCATACACAGTAAGTGATGACTTTTATTATAAAATATTATATATATTATTTTAAATTATGATTATTTTTGTATATATAAAAATCAATAATGTTTTTCATATTTTAACTTAGTAATTATGTTTTACTTATTTATTTTTATTTACATTAATTTTATTAATTTGCATGTTTTTATAGTTATTCTAACAAAAATTAAACTGAAGATTTTTGTATAAACTGAAAATTTGTATCATGCCTGAAACCAATCCAGACATTGGTGGTGAACTTATTGAAGGATTTTATCAATTTCTAAGCATACTGTTGGTAATGTTTGACAAGCAACAGTAATAATTCCTGCTCATCATCATTCATTCATATAGATATTTCTCTATCATAAATATATTCATTTAACTACATAGAAAAAAAATAGATCTAAAACAAATATAGTTTTAAAAAATAAATATATATTTTATTGCTGATTCTGTAATTGATCAATCAAAAGTTTTGAACTTTAATTCAATCTAAAATAATGAGTTTGTCTTAAAAAAAATTAAAGCAAAATAAACTTATATTAAACATAATAATCCACATTCAAATAAATAAACATTAATTTATAAGCATTAAGATTTTATCACATGTGGCATGTGTATCAAAACCTTATATTTTAAGATCTGTGAGCCATTAACTGTAAAAAAATTATTGGTTCTTTTTCTTATCAAATGAACTATATTAATTTATATTATCATTCTTACTGTGGTTAATAATATAATCAAAAGTGAAATTCACATGGCTCTTCCAATACTATAATAAATTTATAGTTGTAATTATAAATTTTATTAAACACACATTATTATATTAAGTAATATTTACTAAGGCTGTAACCTTTAGGAATAAGCATCTAAAAAATTTGAAGGTAGAGACCTCTACAGGTCTTAGCCACAAGCTTATGTTTCCCTCTTTTCTTCCTAGCATAAGCTTGTGGTTAAGACCTGTAGAGGTCCCTACCTTCAAATTTTTCAGACACTATAATAAATTTAGTAAAATTGTCTAAAATATCTCCACATACAAAATTTTATCAATTATAGCATACTAAAAAAAACATATGCATTTCAACATTTCCCTTTTTAAAAGTTCCTTTCACAAGGAATTCCTTCAATTATTTTGTCAAGCAGAATCATCAAGAAAATTATGATGCCATATAGTAATTTTTTTGTCATTTGTCTTTCTAATTTGTTGATTTTTATGGTGGCTGAAAACTTAGAACAATGTACAATTCTGTTTTCTTTTAAAGAAAGCTGCAGTGGAAATGATTATAGTTCTTGAAATATCTTACAAGAAAGCTACTCTGGGGAAAAAAACAAACTCATGAATAGTTTAATGAAAGTCACCATGTTCCCAAAAAGGATGGCAAGTGGAGTCCATTGTCAAAATGATATTATTTATTTCTTTAATGCAAATGACATTGTTCACTCAGAATTCATTTATAACAATCAGATAAAGTTATTGAATGTTTGAGTGCTGCTGTAAAACAAAAACAACACAATTTGTGGTAAAGTGGAAAGTGTAAGTTTTATCACATCAATGCATCAGTATGCAAAAACCTTGAGTGTGAAACAATTTTTAATTAAGAACAATATTTTTCAGCTTATCCATATGCCATATTCACCTGATCTTGTTCCATGTGATTTTTTTTTTATTTTACTGAATGAAAAAATGCTTCTAAATAAAAAGTTTGTGGACTTGGAAGTAATAAAAAAGGCAAAGGCATTACTTTGCAAGAGTTTCAGATCTTCTTTAAAAAATTCAAAACACATTTAACCCTATTGCATTGCTTCAAAATTGCAGCTCTTTGAAGTGAGATTCAGTTTATAACATCTAAAAATAAATACCCAATTTTTTACTACAAAATGTCAGGTTTTTTTTTTTTGGGGGGGAGGGGGGTACCTTCTTGTGTAGCTTTTTTTTTTTACAAATTTAAATTGACTTTGAAGCAAACTGTGTTGAATATTAATAACTTGGTGGTATTTTTGTTTACTTTTAATTTCAATTATCGTGATTTGTTTCTTTTACAATCAGCAAATTTCATTAAGTTTTATTTTTTATTTAATATAATTAGAAGATATTATTCTTATTATACATATATGTTAAATGACATAAAATATTTAAAAGAGGGTGTATTGACAATTTCTATCACTATCACTAGAATTCAATCTGATGTCACCCTATGTAATCCTATATTATTATTTTTTTCAAACTGTAGCTTGTTATGAAAGAATACAATACATACAACTTCATGCAAGAAGTCAAAATAAATGTAAAAGGTTATCAGCTGTAATAATGTTTCTGCATCATATATATGTTATTTCATTTCCTACTTATAAATGCGTGATTACTGTTTGTAACTCTGGAATAAGCATTGTTTGTCTGTGTTGGCAAGATAATAAATGTTTAGATATATATGCATGATAATACAGAATCTGTGCAAAAGTAGATTATAAGTTCTTGTATTGTAATTGGTTTGTTTATGGAATGAATGAAAAAGTGTATGCTCCCATCATACAAAACGTTTTTCAGTAGAAAATCCTTCATCTCTCATTCTAGTTATGACACTTAGTGTAAGCTTAAATAATCAATAGATATTAGATAGTAGTGCTCAAACATTGCCTATAGAGTGTTGTTTTATTTTTTATTCTCAGAATACTTTCTAGCTCATGGCATTAATCAGTGAATTGTTTAAGCTCTTGGACTAATGTAACTAGATTTTTTTAATTAATGCAACTTTTCTCCAGAAGCCATTTCCTATCTTCCTTTTGTATTATCAATCTATCAGTTCAAAGCTTAAAAACCTATTAATGTTTTAAATATAAGCTAACCTGTTTACATAATTATATACATCTGAAATCAACTTAGTACTTAATATCTATAGGCACCTTCTATATTTTGGCCAGGATTAGCATGAAATAAACAAAAATCATGACTTCAGTATGTAAAATGCTTTTCAGTAGCAAATCCTCTTTTTCCAATCGATTTATATATTTTGCATAAACATCATTTCTTGTTATTACTCAGTATAGTTGGCAGAGATAATAATATTGAATCGAGTTATTACTTTCTTTTTCTCATGATATGACTTCTACAGTTGTGATTTAGACTTAGAACCTCTAAATTTGATAGCATTTGGTTGTTTAGATGTTGCCAGCTGTTGAAATAATTATTAGTATATATGGAAGTGGCTTAAATCCTATTTGTAAAATCAAATTTTCTCCTGGCTTTTATACAAAGAATCCACTAATGTTCCTACTACTACATAGAAAGTAAACATTGGTAGCCTATATTGATTTTTTTTGCTTTGTTTCACTTATTTATATTATAAGTGGTATAGTCTACATTGACCAATTGTGGGCTTGGTAGTTTTTGGATGGATTCACTATGATATTTAAGGTATTTTATCAAATAATTCTGGATATAAGTCTCATTCCATTAGATTACCACATATTTGATGGAAATGTGAGTCAGATAAAAGATTGATTGATTTTTTGCAATTTTTACTATTGTTAATTATTATGATTATCTTGGTTACATTTAATGATTTTACTACTTTGGTGCACTTTATAGATTTTTTTCTATTAATTGTAGTTTGATATATTTTAAATGTGATAAAAATTGCACCCTTAGACTTTAGTTTTATTATAATTGGTATCTCATTTATTATGACTTGTACTTTGAAGGCTAGTTTGAACCCTTAAACCCTTTGGTATGATTTAAATAAAACCTTTTATTATATGTATTGACAATAAGTTTAGGCTACTTGTTTTAACCATATCAAGACTTTTTTTCATAAAGCAAGTTGTTTCTATGTAAAAATGCAATGGCTGTGAACTGTTTGCCATTTATACATTTTTTATGAATAACATAACAATTGTAATACTCAAAGAAATATGGAGTCATACATTGGTAATGATCACCAGTACATGAACATCAACTGCCTTAAATTGATTAGCCACTTGTAACTCTAGAGAAATTTGGGGTTTAACCATAAGGGATCTGAGAAATTGTATGTTTATCCTCAATTTGAAAAAATATATATCTCAAAAGGGGTGAGCATAATAGATGACTCTGGGAGATCACCATAATATTTCACAAGCACTCCCCAAAAGTAATAATCATTCATCATCATGAA
This sequence comes from Epiperipatus broadwayi, assembly GCA_028023455.1. NCBI lineage: Eukaryota > Metazoa > Onychophora > Udeonychophora > Euonychophora > Peripatidae > Epiperipatus > Epiperipatus broadwayi. The sequence goes on from JAQFVV010006290.1 coordinate 1,031,193, forward strand.
TGATCTATCAAAATGATTTTCAATAGTCAATCCTGCAATTGGATTTGAAATGGGTCCCCTATAGATCAGGCTAACTGTTGAGCCTTTTCCCACTTGGACAATTATTTAAACCATAGTTTTGATTCATAAACATAAGTGCTAATCCATAAGAATACAACCAAAAAAATAATGCTGGAATATTAAAACATGCTGATCATCATCAATATTCTGGACACTGTCAACTATAAATTTAATATCTAATAGACACTAAACTATATAAAATGTAGTACATAGATTTTGAAGAATATCCTTTTCACACCAACCTAGGAATCATCATCATCATCTGGATGTCCATACACTAAATATAAACTCCCTATCACATATAGCTGTTTTGCACAAATCTAGCTCAGTAAGCAATTTATTACTGTAAGCAAGAAGAAAATAAATAAATAAATTAGCTTATTATAAATAATCTTAAGCAATTTATGAACATTGGGATCATAAAAAAAAACTAAATCTTAAAATACACTTCATGAAACAGGAATTGGATAGAATAAAGAAGACTAAAAAGAATATTTTTTAAAAACAATTGTTTAATATCTAATTAACAAAAAGGTGACATGTTAGTAGATAATTTCAAACATCTATTTCATCATAAAAAATAAATAAATGTACAGTGTGATAAAATTATATTAATCTATCAATTAATTTTTATTCATTGATTAATTTTCAATTCGATAAGTTATTTCTTTAAAAATAACTAAAAGGTTGTTAAACATTTCCAAAAATCAAAGATAGCAATCTTTGATTCTATGCAGAGGGCAAAGAGAGAATAAAAATTTATTACATTTATGAAATGAAAAATGGATTTTTTATTAATAAAAAATAATGTGCACATATAAAAAATAATACTTCTGGCCATGGATTTAGTGTTGGAGTTCTTGTCAGTTCTAGTTTTCTATTCAATTAAGTTTCTCCTTGAAGAGTTATTAGACATGGCATGGTTAATGTGTCATTCTCTTGGTCTGTATCAATAACAGGTAATTGAAAAATTGCAAAATTTGTCCATTTGGTTCTCCTCTTTAATTTCCAGGTGAGACAGATGTAGACAAAAACTCATTGATCTTGGTTGAGGGCCATGTTGCAGATTTTTTAGAGTCCTTCCTTTTATTTTCTTCCAGTGATGGTAAGTTACATGAAGGAAGATGATAGCTAGGTTTTATATGAATCTAGCACATGGTTTTCATGATACAAATCATTTTAGTGTTAAACTCATAATATGCTAAAAAGCTGGATCAAAAACTTCTATTATTATATTCAATAGCTTGGTTAAGATTTCTGCTGTATTATGCTACAGGTTGGTAAATACTTCTGCTTCTTTCTTTGCAGCAGCTGGATTAAAACTTCACTGCTTTCTCTTCAAAAACTAAGTTAGGAATACCTTCTTTTACTATCTTGCATCAGAATTAAGACTTGACTGCTCTCTTCAACAGTTAAATTAGCAAATTTCTATATTTATTTCAACCCCAGGATTAAGATTTGACTGCTCTCTTCAACAGTTAAGTTAGCAATAACCTCTCCTGACACATCAGTATAGTCACTAATTCACACACACATATATATTTTAGAGCACTCCTGCACACAAGTCAATTATAATCTGTCTCTTACATGATAGTTTTCATGATTAACAGCAAACATGCACATACAAACTCTTCAAGTTTTCTTTTGGTAAGGTTGGTGGTCTGGGTAAAATTGATTTACAGTCACATCAGGACAAGAATAACGCAGGTATTGTTGGATTTTCCCTTCTGTATAGGACTCGAAAAGCTTCAGGTCAACAATCTGTCATGTCCAGATTTGTATCTATGAATTTCAACTCAAAGAAGTGGTTCATTTTTCTCCATATAAATTCAAATTCCACCATTGAACTGTAAGAAGCTGCTTCCTCCTGCCTTGACTTCAGATACATCTTCATGGGAGCTCTGCCTATTGTTTTTATCTTCCATATATTAATTTGTATTGGAGACAGTTTCAGTTTCATGATCTAGTTATTTATCACTAAATAGTATTTCTTTAGCAATAAAATCTAATCAAATATTGACTTCATAAGAACTGCATAAGAAATTATCATATTGAATGTAATACCAGAATATATCAACCTTTTGTTTTGAAAAACATGATATTTCATGTCTTAGATGAAAGCAATTTTTCAAAGCATCTTTAAGGAAGTCACTAACTTTCTGAGCTCAATGGCATATTTCCCTCCTTATTATTCCCTTACATGTAAATTGAAAGTGGAACAAATATATTTTAAGAAAATAGTATCCTTTTCAAATACTAATATTAACATTGTAAGACTTAACTGTAGGCCTACATGAACTTATAATGACTTTAATTTTAAGATTTTTTATTTTATTTTTGGTTTTGAAAAATTCATTTTGATAGTCAATAGAGAAGTATATTTCTCAGAAATTTGGATCAAATACTTCCAGTAATTTTCTGACTTTTCATTTCTGACTGAAATTCCACTTGAGCATTATTTTCTGGGAGATGCTGTGCTTTTTTGGTTAATGGCAACTACACCTTTTATTTTTACAAATTGTGAGTTTTAATTCTGTTGTGGCTAGTAAAAGGCTGCATTTTTAATTATACTTTATTAATAAATTTGTGAAGACCATGAATCTAACATTCCACTTTATTAGTTATAGTTTATGATTTGGTATAAATGTTTTTTACAACTGAGCTGGACCTGAAATAAAAATCTGTAGTAAAAATCACAACTCAATAGTATATTTAGTCTTTTGTTGGCAATAGTATATTTAGTGTTTTGTTGGCAATAGACAACTATACTCTTTCTTTCAATTTCTCTGTATATAATTGCTTGAATACTTGTTATATCCCTGAAATAATTTTTGATTAAGTGTGGTAAGATAATAGATTTTTATATATACTCCTCTCTTTAAAAGAATTACAACCAGTTGGATATTGCTAACTGAAATTCAAATACAAAAATATTACTATCATTTAACACTGTGTTATTTCAGCAATGCTGTCTTTGGAACAAACATTAAATTGTAATAAAGTAGCATGGGTACTGTTAGATATAACTCATAAAGTTGCTAAATATATTGAAATTCACACAATGTAAACAAAAAGCATGAAATTAAATCAGCCATAATCTTAACAATCAATCAACAAACATAATTTCTATTATGTAACAAAGCAAAATTAATACAATAATTATTTTAAAATTAGAAAACTTCTAAACATAACTATTGTTAACAGGCAAAACTATATATATATATATTGCCACAGTTATACACAAGCATAAGAGAAGGTGGTCCTGTGATGTTTATTGGCTTAAAACATAACTATATAAGTATCAGCAACATTTGCATATTGTTAGCTGAAATTCAAATATAAATATATTATTATCATCTACTATTACATCATTTTAATATTGCTATTTATGAAGGAAATATTAAGTCTGAATAACATAGTGTAAGCAAAAAATCAATCTTTTACCTATAAGTTGCAAAGTTGAATTAAATATACTGAAATTCAGATTATTGTAAACAAGAAGCACAAAACTAAATTATCCAAGATCTTAACAGTTTCTTGCTTCTTGTTTGTATAGTCTGTATTTTAATATATTTACAACTTTGTAGTTTAATTTAGACACTAAGGATTTTTCATCCTAATACATAGACTGTACTGTTTTTATATATCAATAATGTCTTCTTAAGTATTGAGGAAACTATCAAACTAAAACACAAGATAGAGACGTACTGTCTAAATTACATACCATCTTTGTACTAGCAAATAAAATTAAATATTACATAATTTCTAATATTCTCAAGCACTAACATATAATAAATCTAAAGATTTTGCCAGAGTTAATATGCAGGAAAAAAATAATGGAAGTAAAGTGAACAAAGAAACATCTTCACCCTCTTAAACTTAGATGCTTTAGATTAGCCTATATCACTAGAAAGTAGGTTTAAAGATGAGATGATCACTCTTATTTTTTTAAATTCTCTGTCTTGTGACTTAGTTTGAGAATTTCTTCAATACTCAACAAGATATGCATATGTTAGGATGAATTTTTTTTACTATCTAAATTACATCTGCATTATAATAATACATAACTTTATAGTTCATAGATATGGTATTGACCTTATATTTATACCACTTTATTCTGATTTAATATATGTTTCATTGGTAGTACTGCTGAAATAATGTAACAATAAGTGATAGTAATATATATATATATTGAAACAGACAGATCGAAGAACCGATCTTCGTTTCATGTGTTTTAGGTACGGTAATTCGAACCACTATCTGCCCGCAGTGAGATTTGTCTATTTTCAGTCATAATAAAAAAATTAGTTATATATTTTATGTTTTGTAAATCAATAGGTAAGATTCCGTATATAAATGTCACAAACCATGAGATAATATTCGTGTGTGCGTGGTTTGTGGATTTATATCAATTTAATTTAAAGTTTATTGCGGGCGTATTTGTTTGAATTTTAGTTTTTTTTTAAAATTGTACAAAGTCGTTTAAAAATACTGATCAAAAGTCACATTCCTTTGATCAGTGTTTTTAATTAAAATCTAAATTACACAAATGTACAGAGTAATTAAATTGTATTCGAAATTAGATAAGAAATGTAGATTTGTAATTACCGTGTCAATTTAAAAATTGCGTATTAAAGTAAAAGGACAATGGGGGATAATTAATGTTGTATGGTCAAGCTGGATGGCTGGAAGCTAGAGAAAGTAGGAGGAGCTGAAACACAAAAACCAGGCGGAAAGGTCAATCGTGGCCATCTTAGAGAGAAAACTTATTCTAACTTTTGACGTGGTTGAGAGAGGTAGTCTTAAGACAAGACTGCAGCTGCTAGAGTAATTCCTAGAACTTTGTTAAGAAGCTCACCTGTAAACCGCAATGTTGATGGGCTAAGTGCCAGGAGCTGATCTCTGCCCTGCCAAATTGAATCTTCGTGCCGCTGACTGATCATGTTGTTTGTGCTTCATAGTTTCCAGCTTCCAATCTCCAAATTGACAATGCCTTGCAAATAACTTTCAATATGCGCGCCTACGTTCGTCGGAAATATCAATCGGGAAAAGCCAAGCCGGATGAAGAAAGAAGAGTAACTGTGTTACACGAACTTTTAACTTTCTCCCGAGCTTAATGTTATCAATCAAATAAAGTACATGTAAGTTTTTATGTTGTTTATAATGCTATTGTTTAACCTGTCAGTAAATTTTCTTTTCTTTTAATCCTCCGCTCTAGTCTTTAGAAATAATTTATAAAAATTGTAATTAAGAGTAATAATAATTTAAATGAATGCATTTATATTTTTTTTGTGTTGCGTATTCCATAAACAAACGATGCCAATAGTAATATTTCCCAACTCTGTGTAAAACTAGTGTACAATAATGATCAAGTTATTTTAAAAGTAAATTTCGTTTTCTGAATTAAATATTCTTTTATATTTCGAGTTGGTAAATGTTGAATCCCTTTATTATTCTATTTTAAGTGGTCATATAATTGCAATCTAAGGTTCAATGTTAAATATATATATTGGTTTTAAAGTGTTATATTAATGTCATGTATGATATGAGAAATAACTCACTGTATAATTTAATACTATCGCTACCGCCTGTCAACCTGGAGGGTTAAGGGTTTCAGAGTAAATTTAATTAATTATTGTTCTCGCGGTCAGTTTAATTCCGCTATATTTTATTGGGATAAGGATCTCAGCCTGTGGCGTAGAAACAGACGAATAGATTCCAGGTTTTGTATAATTTCTTTTAAAAATCCACTTCAAGTACTCGTCCTTGATGTCTGTGGCAATGCCTTCCCTTCGCTGAAGTTAGCGTCTCGCCATTCTACCATTGGGGATTGAAAGCAGTTTCTTTCCCAGGTTATCTCTTGGATCACCGGGTTCGAAATGATCCCGGCTGGTTGTCGTGTCCCGGAGCTACTTGGGGGCACTAAGCCTTGTCAAAGTACAAGCCGCCCGGTATTCCGTTAATGCACCGCAAGTGATTACTGTAGGGCTTTTGAATATAGGCAACCACCAGTACATCTATCTTCCATGCCGTATTTATATAAAACCACCTCCAACTGTCCATCTACGTAACGGCTCGAGTCTATTCGAATAAAATAAGTTAATAAAACCCTTTTGATAACTATCTTTTCAATGCTCAAATACTCTGATTCTCTTAGCCACCCGTCAATCATTTAACTACACAGCTATTGGCATGAGTTTGTTCACGAGATAAAATGATTGTTAAAGACTAGTAGCTAAATACAAGAGGATTCATGGAAGTCTTACCGTACTGTTGAACGCTATATTTATATGTTTTCTAATTGTTCTTATTAAACACTTTATTTAATCTACTTTTTGTGTCCTCCACCTTATTACTCTCTAAGTCTAGGTAGCCACTTACTGTCTGTATTGGCAACTTAAATATATACGTTACATGAATGACCGTTCCAATATCTAGAGTATAATAAATATATATATCATTAACTGTAAGAATTTGTCTATGTTCTGAGCTGAGCTAGAAAAGGGATAACCCCGTGCTGTTATAAAGTCATCATCGGTTGGTCATACCGGGGTTTGGGTTTGAATTCAGTTGGCGTTTTGGAATTTATTCTTAAACGCGGATTGGGTTTGAACTCGGGTACTGTGTATGATTAAGCGTGGTGGATTTATACCGGTACAATATATATATATATGGCAAACACAGTCCTTGAATTGAATTCATCTTTCTACGTTATTGGTAGCATTGTTTTTAATTGCTAATCAAGTTGGTTATACATTCCGTCCTTCAATTCATATCCCCAATATACACACACACATGTGGATTCTATGATTGGTAAGAAATCAAAAATTTTGAATCTAATTACTACAATATCACAGCTAACTCACTACATTTTTATATGTTCTATATATTTATTTAAGTATTTCTTTACTCCAACATTAGAATGAAAGGTTATTAGGCCAAAAATAAATAATCTGGGTTTGATATTATTACTAGGTTGAAATCACAATTTTTAAAACTACATGATACATCATAAATTTTCATAATATTATTTCTATCTATTTATAAGAATGAATTCCACCACTTATACTTACAATATTTACATCTTTATTAGTAAAATACATATCTATTTATTAAATAAATTCTCTCTCTAATTTTATAAATTGTCATTTTTAATCATTCTTCCAATTTGTGAAATATTTATTTATTTTCAAATGATCTCTATAGTTTAGGTACTCAAATAAAAGACCATCAAATGGCTGTCTAGGTTAGTAACCCATATATTTTTTCTGTTTTACTTTTAACAATTTTTGTTTTCAATGATGACTTTACAGGTTTTAAAAATTGAAGACTATTTTTTATTTTTATTGGCTTTGTCATACATAAAATTAGCATTATAAAAATTCCAGGGCTCAAAACACATGTACACGTGCATACATCATACACTTGTAATGCACAATTGTCTCAGAAACTGTTCATGTTTTTATAAAACAATAAACTACATTTAATGATCAAACAAATAAACCTAACTAAACTCCTTAAAAAGACTAATAATGATTGCAATGCTAAAAATGTATAAAGTAAGCATTAGAAATTTTCCAGAAAATGTCTTAAAAAATTGTTTTGTTTTGGGTTTTTTTTTTCAAATTAATAACAACATTGTATTTAAAGTCTGTTATGATTACCGTTAGATAAAATTATTCCTGATCAGCCTACCTATAATATAGGTAAATGTGTTTTGCCACTTTTTTTTTATCAAATTAATATAAGGAGTTAGCCTTTAAATGTTTTTATTTGTGTTCTTTTTTTTTTCAAATTAGTAGAATTACATCAAATTATTAAATAAATAAATAATAATAATAACAAAAAAAAAAGATAATCTGAAATGAATCTATACAAATTTTGGGCTTTCCAAAAGAATTAGACTTTTTTTTATTTCAGCTAGTGCTTAAATAAAAAAAATTGAATAATCTTAAGTAAATAACATATTTTATAATCCTACTAAAAATTAGAACTAATTGTTAGCATTAAAGGGAAACATATAATGTCCCTATAAGCATATAAAAGTAGTAAGTTTTGATTACAGTGTACTTGTTATGATTTCGGCCTCTAATAGAATTTTAATATATTTTTTTAATAAAAATCATGCTGTAATTTTGTTAAATAAGTCTATTTTAATTGTAATAGATAAAAATCTAAAACAGCTCTTAAATAATTCTCATTTTTCTAACAATTTGGTAGAAAAACAATAAAGAACAAGCATTATTCATCTTCAAAACGGGTTGTGAGGATTTGAATGTTTCTTATTTTTATTTAATATAAATATTTGAAAACCAGGCACTCTTCACAAACCTGGAACTTAATTGTAAGTATAGGGATTTGAACTCATATTTTCAAGCACCCTTCAACTATCCACTCTATCTCATACAACTGATACACATGACCACACATATGTAGAAAAGATAAAAAATCAATATCCGTATTTTGTGCTAAACCAGTCCTCATCAGTTGGTCCAGATTATCATCTCCCACAAATACATATATAATCAGTGCTCAGTTTATATTAAGATAGCAAATCTCCATACTCCAATGGACATATATTGGTGATTATTTATTTTCTCTACATGTGTGTGGTCATGTGTATCAGTTGATGAGATAGTGTGGATAATTGAAGGGTGCTTGAAAATCTGAGTTCAAATTCCTTATACTTACAATTAAGGTCCAGGTTTGTGAAGAGTGCCTGGTTTTCAAATATTTACACATCAAGCTTGTATCCTGCCCATCCCTCTTCTATGTATTTAAATGGATAAGGTCTTATACATGAGGGGTCAGAGTGACTTGAGGTCAACATGGGCATGGCAATAATATTGGCATCAACATGGGATTTGAGTTTTCATGATCAGATTTTCAGTGATATGGACGGCTGAAAAGTTGAAGGTTAAAGTAGATGGAAGCCTATACAGTGGAGTATGAAGATTTGCTATCTTAATATAAACTGAGCACTGATTATATATGTGTGTGGGGGAGATGATAATCTGGACCAACTGATGAGTGCTGGTTCAGCACGAAATACGAATATTGGTGACTATTTATCTTTTCTACATGTGTGTGATTATGTGTATCAGTTGTATGAGATGGTGTGAATAGTTGAAGGGTGCTTGAAAACCTGAGTTCAAATCCCCTATTCTTATTTAATATCTAACTGTAAATAATTGCATGCCCATTTACTGACCATTATGATATAGTTATCTTGATACATTAAAGATTAGCTAGCTAATAAAAATCTTAAGTTTCATGATCAATCATATAAGAATTTATTTCTGATTACTATTCCATAATCAGCTTAGTTAGCTCTTCAATTTCGGAAATAAATCTAGCTTTTATATATATTTTAAATAAATCTAATTATTCTTATGTAGTAAATCAAACAAGAAATAAAAACTTCGTAAAGCTACAGTTGATTAGCCCTGGATTTACTGTTACTCCTACTGTTTTTATATAAGTGAATGCCGCAGAGGTCTTTGCAGTTCAGTGGGCTATTCTTTTTTTTCTTCTACATTATTTTTTCGAAAACAAAATCTTAATGAAAGCATTTTTTTTTAGTACACAAATAAAAAAATTTCTTGTTAATAAAAATTAATGACTAAGTTGTCATATTGTAGTCAAATATATATATATATGCTAAAAACTAATACTTAAACTAATAATTTAATTACTTGTCAAAATGAAGTGTAAACAAGTTACATGTGGTTTTATTGCTGAAAGTTTTATAAATTTTCAAAGCAGTTGTTTTGTCTTTATTTAAATTTGTGTGTGTTAAGAGGTGGAGTTGCTTTTATTCTTAAGTTATTTACAATTCAAAGCAATTGTTGGAGTTGACGTTCTGATAATTATTCATTTACATAAAACGCATTTTAATAAAATTAAAATAACTTCTTTTTTATGACAGCCACACAACTTGAAATAACAATTGTTCATTTAAATATCGAATTAACATTTGAATATGAATTAGGGCTATTAAACAAGTTTAAAATTTTGTATATAGACTATATTTTATTTTTTTATTTAATTAATATAAATAGCCTTCATCTATATGGAGGAAGAGACCTAAGCAATTATAAATGGAATGTAGATTTTTTTCAATCTGTGCTAAATCTTTAATATAATTTCTAATATAAAATTGTATTTGTGCTTTTAGCCTGTAGGTTAAGAAAATTTGATCATCATTGCCAGTCATTATTATAAGTGTATGACTATTCCAATTTCAAAAGAAAAGATATATATATATCTTTAGAGATAAAAAATAAAGGACAAAACTTGAATATGACTATTGCGATAACTATACGAATTAATTATAAATCACAACTACGTCTATATATATTATATTCTTATCCTTTTGTTTATTGACTTGACATCTAGTATGTTATCTATTTTTAAATTACTTCACTATCTTCTTCTAAATATCATTCTTCAAAATTTTGTATTTTTATCGATATTCTACCAATAATAGAAATTAATATTGAAATTTTTATAGTGTCTTTGAAATGTTTTTTATGACATAAAAAGTGTGTTTTAGCCATGAAACCATATTCAAATTCATCAAAAAAAACATGTAGGAAACATTCAAACTTCAGTTACATTACATGCCCAATCCATTAAAAATGTTCTTTGTCATTTTGTCAGTTTAATGTTTTAATATAGTCCTCTTTATATAGATTCAATTTTCATTTTTATACAATAATTTCCAAGAATATCAGTCTTGTATGCACATATTTTAGTTGAAATAGTAATATCATTAGATAAAATATCTATCTCTAGTTTTGAAATATAGCAATACATTAAATCTATTTTACCACCATAGCTACCAAGGCATTTAATCTGATTTAAATTTTTATGCCAATTTCCATTCTAATCAAAAGTAATGAAAGACTTTTTTAAAATAACCAGTTGATAAAGCATTTAAATTTCTTAAGATTTATGTTAAAAATGAAGTTTTAATAGACTACATTAAAATTTTTACAAATATCCCTTAATTTTGATTGAAAATCCTTTGGTTATTTGAAATAGAAAATGGTGTTTAACAATAGTATTTATATTTTCCATTTTAAGGAAACTTCATGAAACAGTTATCAAGATGTAACATAACTTTTGATATAGAAATTTCAACCAATTAAAAAAAAAGCCCAAAACCAAGAACTTAATTTTTTTTTTTTACTTTCTAGGTTTACAGTATATTGCTACTTGTGCAATTCCTTACAATTCTAAAAATAATTTAATAACATTTTATTCAAATTAATTTAATAACAAAATGCATATTTTTTCAATAATATTTTTTATTTAAACTTATTCTAAGCATTTTAACTTAGCAAACTTCTTCAAAGAAAAAAGTTAACAAGGTTATTGCAACTTTTGAATAAGATATAACATATATATTATGATAGTGATTCACATCATGTATATGATACTTAGTAATGGGAGTGACAATTATAAATTTATGAAGCATTTAAAAAAAGAATGTCTGCACTTGTAGTTATGATTCAGAAATTTCTATCTCATAGCTTCTAGTCTCTCTATATGAAAACTCTTTGCATAATATTAAATTTGGTTTATTGAGTAAATTAATGATTTTTTGATTTCTATTCCTATCAAATATTTTTAACATAATTATTTGAAAAGCAGTTCTTCTAATAATGGTTTAACTGACTCATATTTCTAAAACTCTATATAAAGAAGTCGGTATTGTAGTTGCTTTTGTCTTAATTTCACCCTTGCAATTATTTGTAAAATTAACTTTCCATTATTATATTCATTTGTTAGCAGAAATTGGAACTAAAATATGTATTGATTTATTAGCTTAAAAAACTCTGATGACATCAGTATTGTACAGAAAGCATAATGTAAACAAGCTGACAATGCTTCTGACTGATAGATTTGTTGTTATCAGGTTTTAGACTTCTTGTAAGAATTCTTGCAAGCACTATTCTTTTGCATATTTGTTTTTGTTTTTTATATATTTATGGTTGCTTTTGTAAAATACTTGTAAAATAATCATTTTTAAAAAAAATAGTTTATTTGATAATGTTTGTTTTTATAAAATTGTGTCAAAAGGAACATAAAAATAATAAAAGAAGTTATAATTAATGAAAAAGTAACACTTTCATAGCAAATATAAAACTTTTTTTAAAATTTTGAATTAAGTATAATTTTAAATTTTAAAACAGCATTTCATTGCTTTATGTTGTCATAACAAGATTTTGTTGGAGTTTTAGAAATAGAGTTAAAATAAATTTTCTTTCTTTCATTAAAATATTTTTATCATTGCATGAAAAAGGATGAAAACCTGTTGTTATAATTACATATTTTAGTTTATTACTTTTTTCTTACATTTACAAAATAAAAATATTACTTTTAAAATTTTATATTTTTATAAATAAAGTAAAAAATAAGATAAAAAATTACAGAATAAAAATTTAATTGTTAAAAGGTTGCAAATAAAATCCAAATAGCTATAGGGATTGTCAAAACATATGTAATGTAAAACATATTATAAGAAAACATCAACTTGATTTCTTTTTCATATTAACTATCTAATAATGCAACATAATGGGAGTAACATTTATCAAAGGATTTAAATAAAAAGATGTTAAAATCAGTGTCAAATTCATTCAATTATCATGCTATAATATAATAATTCTATACTATTACAACTGCTAATCAAGTAAACCTATAGAGACAAAATTATAAAATAAACTAAGTGATTATACAATAAAATGTTATCAGATTAAAATATAAAATATAAAGTTGTTAATAATAAGACATAATTTAAGATTAATTATTTTTTCAAAAATTGAAAATTATACATCTATTATTAACTGAATAATGTTATATCAAAAGAAAATTATGTTATTAAATAAAAGTTAATTGATTTTTAAAAATGTTATAATTAAAATTAAAAAAAAATGAAGTCTCAAATATGATATACAAATTAGGAACCAGTTTGAATCCCATTAACAAAACAACTAATTATAATATATAACAAATATTACATTGACAATATTTATTATATTGAAATAAATGCAAATTTGTCAATTTCACACTTTTCAAATCTATGATTTACTAACATGTGTGTATTCATATATCATACTTGTATCTGTGTATGTATAACATTAATAATAAAATATGAAAACAGTGAGATATGTAACTCTTAAGTATTGTTACATTATAAGTACATGCCAAATATTAGTGTGATAACAAATTATGGAAGAAAAATGCTTTTAAACAATATGCAGAATTTCAAATAATTAACTGTCATGATAACTAAGAACATACAAAATAATTTTTCTTACAGTAGTTCAAAAATTCAATATTCCAAATATCAAAAATCCAAGTTCTCCCAAACAACAAACTATCATTTAAATTCAATCCTACTAAAAAGTGAATAGTAGGATAACAAACTCTGGCCTACCATGTAATAATAATAATAAATATGCTAAATATTAAAAAAGTATATAGATCTTTAAAACAAAGATAGCCCTTTTATTTTAAATATAGTAACATTCTCATTCCAGTAAGTATTTTTATAATGTTAAATCATACCATGTTTTAATTAATTCAATACATAATAAATAATAATAAAATGTCAATAAATCTTAAGAATTCATAATTTATTCAAATATTCTAAAATATTTCAGTTTTTATATATTTTTGAGTTCAAAAAAATTCTTCTTACTATTAATATTAATTATAATGTTTTATAACATTTTATTTTAATTAAGAAATCTAAGAATATTTTATACAAAAATTGTATTCCCACATTTGCATGCACTTCAGATTTTTTTCTTCATCGATTAGATTTGATTTTCAAATGAAAATTGAATAATCAAAATAAACTTTATACCACTGATTTTATAATTAAATAATGATGACAAATAAGAAAAAAATACATAACATTCAATCTTCTTTTAATGTGAAACTTATTAACATCTTTCATTTTTCTTTCCCTTTAATCTCTTGTATAATTGTTACACACCCACACACACACATATATATATATGTGGGTGTGTGTTAATATTTAAATCACATTGAGCTTCTTTCTTTATGTCCTTTACATAGGTAAATGATAAACCATTCTTCAGCTGCAAATAGTTTGAATATATTTTAATACAGTTCTAAATAGTTATTGACTATCATAACTAATTCTTGAACATTTATGCAGTTCAATATAAAAAAAAATATTTTTTTCAGATTAAAATGTGATTTATACAGGTTAAGCAATTTAACACCCTTAACAATAATTTAGCAATAATGGAGGATTAATCTCTTATTTTCACTAATGATGATAATACTTTTTTCTAATGAAGCCAGAAAAGGCTATTTCAACTAACGATCTTATTTCTAGTGTTATGAATGAATTATTTATAGGATTATATGGTAATCTTTTCCAATCAAAATATAGAAGGATAAATGTAAATTACATAATTAAATACTTCCATGCTAAATATTTACAATAAATTTAGTCAAGAATAAGAATTATAGAGTTTTTGTTCTTTCCTTCCAAATTAATCTCAATTTTTATCAAACTTTATGTAATTAAGTAGTGATATATAATGCAATTTGGCAAATAAAATTTTGAGTAAAAAAAAAAGTTTATAAATGAACATATTTACTTTAAATTAAATTTAAAAAGTAGGTATATTATTGAAATGAAATATAAAAAATGCAGCAAAAATGGACTTATAATTTATATTAAAAAGGATTTATAAATAAACATACACTTTAACCTAAATTATTAAAATAAAACAAGGAGAATGTAGCAATTTTGGCAAATGTTAACATTAATTGAGTAATAATAAAATGCTCAAAAGTTTTCCTATAAAAATTATTGCTACATTTTTTAATTGACCTTGGAATGTTATTATTCATAAATATTTTTTTTTTTTTTTTCAGTTTTTAAAAAACTGCTTTTGTTGCTGTCATACTTATAAATAACATTAATAGAATTTTTTGGGATACAACATTATTTGAAAACATACATTCTATACAAATAAATTTCTAGTTTAATATGGATTCAAATTACTAACTCCTTAATACCAGTTTATTCTTGTATTTATTAGACAGAAGTAAAAAGAGTTTTTAAAAAAACCAATAAATATAATAAATAATTAAATGAACAATTTCCAAGTATCACTAGATAAATTTTCCTTTTTTCCTCTCAAAAGTGCTAAGATTAGCAGTATTAATAGGTCTGCACATGGGTATGAGACATCTTTGTACAAGATAAATTTCAGCACCCCTAATCTCATGAACAGATCCAGCCTGAGGACATTCTGATGGCACATAGCCTAACATTTATCAAAGTCATGGATATACTTAATCTATGGTTTTGTGAAAATTAAAATATTTTATCATATGCTAAATAAAATTACATTCCCTTTTTTGCCCTTTAATTTATAAGTCCTACAATGAATATTATATGCAAATTAATACAATTGTAGATGTGCTAATATGCAGTAATGCATATTTTTCAATTACATTGTTACCTAAATGTTTCAGAATGTTCTGGTCATGTTAATGTAAAATCAGCTCTAACTTAGCATTTTTATATATTGAATCAAAACATGTAAATAATAATAAAATTATGAAAAACTTATTAATGGATTTGCAATAAAACATTGAAGAAAATATATTATATATATATATATATTAAACCAACCTCCTCAGGACAACAAATTAAAAAAAAAATATTAACTACTACTACTAAAAAACTACTTTCAAATCTCTTAACGATATAAAAACTACAATTTAAAATTTACTACTTAAACTTACGGGAAACAACAAACACCAAGCATCGATAAATAAAATATTAACTAATATTTTATAATATTTTGTCCTAAATTTCCCTTTCAGAAAATGGTTGGTTTTCAGGTAAAGTGTCAACTATCATCAATAGCGAACTATCAATAACATTCAACACTCGACTACCAAATATACACTAATCAAATAAACACTTTATTTTTATTTTTAAAGAAGAATGAAAAATCCCTTAGGTGCCAGCTAATTACATTAGAATTAGTATGTCTATCTGATCAGCATAATTCGGCATCTGAAAAATCCCTGCTAGCTCAACCGGTTCTAACCACCCACTAAATATACAAAACAAAAGGTATATCTTAAACACTGCCTCTTCTAAGCTACTACTATATTTTTTTAAAACTAAAATAATTTTCCCGAACCATTTAAAATAATACTTCAATCCTTTAAAACTAATAATAACAACATTATACTGAATACTAAACATTTATAGATTTAACTTAGCGAATCTTTTCTGAAATACTATTATTAATGATTAGATTTTTTCTCTCCTACTCTTATTAAGAAAATAAATGTTTATACTTACCCGCACGTATCAGAAATAAACATAAATGTTTTAAGAAAAATAATTTAAATGTTTTTAATATTATTTTAAAATAAATTAATCGTTTTATCTTATAATGAGACACACACAATTCTTTTTGTTAAAGATTAAAATAAGCATTTTAATATATTACTTTAGCAAATAAATTATACACGTTACATCATATTTTATTTTATCTTTTTTTTTTAAAGTTAAAAAAATCAAATCACACATACATGCATGCCATTGTTTCGAAAATATTATTTAATAGAAGCTACTTTTACTTATTTTATTATTGTAAATATTAATTTTTTGAAGTTTAAAGTTTATTCTTTTTTTTAAATTTTAATTCAAAAAGTTCAAAGTTCTTTTAATAAAGTCTATCTTTATTTTAAGAAGAAATCGGGAATGTTTAGATATCAAAGTCAAATAATTACCTAGGTTTTAAAATACGACAAAAACAGCATAATGGAATTATTTCTTAACTCATCGATGACTGGTAAACTGATTCTTCCATAGATCCTGTGACTTGGTATGATTTTTATGGCTGGTTTGGTGTTCCCACACTCCACTGTCAGTTTAGTCTATTTCAATATGATTACTTTCTGAACTAATCACAGATCTTAGATGCATAGAGAGCGGCTTTCGGGCAACTGCAAATACGTTGGTTTTAACAATGCAACATTTTTTGGAAATATTACTTCAAGAAATATTTTATTAAAATGAGAAAGTCAGACCAAGAATGATAAAATGTTGAGCTATTTATACTGTTTTAAACAATGGAAAACTTTATTTAGCAACAGCGTTCATCTCATGAAATAAAATCAGCTTCTGCGTCTACTTTTTATTAAAATTACATACACACATGCACATATATTTATTTATTTTATTATAAGATAAAACAAAATCTCTATTATTTTATTAAAAATTCATTTAAAGAATATTAAATCATTTATTTATTACAAGATTTTTTTCTTCTTTTAAACAAAAAAAAATCTTATTTTAAACAACTTATTATTTTAAACAGCGTTTACAGTTTATTTTATTTGATACAAATTCCCCCACCCTCCCTGCTCTTTAATTTTTACATTTTATTCTCTTAATATTAAATTTTTTATATTTTTAAAACATGGGACTCATACAATTACTTTAATATCAATATACTTTGGTACAATATATATATATATATTTGCATTATATGCATTCTATTTTGTTTTCTTAAATATAGATTCAATAAAATTGCACAAAATCATATTTATAATAAATAAGCACTTATTTATATATTATAATGAAGTATTAATTTAAGCAATTTTAATATATCTATATTTGCAATTAGAATAATTTATTTATTTTAAATATCTATATGCATTTTTCATATGAAAAAGACTCCCTCCCCTGCTCCCATGAAATAAAATTAGTTAATTAAAACAATGAATTCTATATAATTTTCTTTAACAAAATACACAATAGAATATTAAAAAATTATAAATATTTATACTTTTATCTTTTTACTTACATGACTTTCATGGATTCAATGTGATAAATAGCAATCACATTTAATTAAATTGATTCTAACCATCTTGTTTTTTTTTTACTTTATGTCATTTGGAATCTCAGTAATAGAATTTTTTTGTATGCTTGTTATTTCAATTTTAAAACTTAGTCAAGCATATAATCAAGTATCTAGTATATTTAAGGATTTATCTTACATTTATTTAAGGGAATAAATTTTCACACTTAACATTGTTTATTTGATAAATTTTTAGAAGGTATATTGTATCATGCCTTGCACTTTCTTTAGTTTAATTATAAATTACAATAAGAAAAAAAAATCAAACAATTAGTTTCTTTCATGAGAATAGATAAAGAATTTCATAGACATTTTCCTAGTTAAACAGTTTTTTTTATATGTCAAAGCATTGGTCATGAAGCGAACTCAGGCCAGCTGCTTGGAAGGCAGCTATGATAACCACAAGGCCACCAACACTTGACTCAGTTACAAGTGAAATTGTACAGGTATTACAATAATGCCATGTTAATAAAATGCACCCAATAATATATTTTTAAAACATTGTTTTTAACTAATTCCATTAGCAACAACTTGAAAAAAATACATGCTTTATAAATCCAACCTCTCATAAATAACTTGTTTACATTTTCTATTAACAAAAATAACCTCTTGTTTTTATTCAATAATAAAATATTTATATAACCCTATTATTTAATTTGGTTAATGTTTATTAATAACTAAGTCATAATATATATATATTATACTTAATTATATAGTTCAACAATTAAGGAATTACCCAGGACTTACTTAAGGAAATGATTTAAAATTGTTTATTCAATAAATTTTTAGAAGTCATTAAAACCCCTTGCATTTTATTTTGTTTATTCATAAGTTAAGTTAGGATAACTAAAAAAATCAAATACTTGGTTTGTTCCATTAGACATATTTTTAGACTTTTTAAATAGTGCATTCATGTAGGGGTTTAATTATATCATAAAATTTGTTAAGAATTAAATATTTTAGCATATAATAATATCTTTTTAAAAATTATGTTTTTTACTCATACCATTTCCTTAATATTTGCTTTGTAGTGTGGATTATGGATCAACTATGAGTTTTTAATTAGAGAATAAGTAAAAAGCTAATACTTTTTTTAAAAAAAGATAATAGCATTATTAAAAATAGAAAAAGCTATTAAATAAAATGTGGAAAAATTAATATGACATTAAAAAGAAGAATGATAATAGTGCTATTAAAAGTACTTTACACAAGTCAGCAGCAGAAATGATCCTAGGATCTCATATTCAGGAGTCAGACACTCTTCTCACTATTATAAACTGAATAAGATACATGACCTATGTAAAATATCATTGATAACCTTAATTTGATCAATGAAGAATTACTGTAGTTATGAGACAACATTTTTAAAATAAGTTTTATTTTTAAATAAATTATTTAATAGTAATGTGTTATTTTTATATAAATTAGGATATTTAAATACAAGTCATTGGGAATCTAAACATTTTTATTTACAAATAAATTTTCCTAATTATAATGACAAAAGGGTGTCATCCTGTTCACTATTTTTATTTTTTATTTTGATAGAACTTTGACAGGTAAATTGCTTAAATATTATACAATTGTGCATTAATAAATTTAACAATTATGTTCAATTACCACTCAGAAAATTGGTCATATCTTGATTTTTGATTATTTCCTTTATAGAAGTTGTTTTTTAGTGACCTAGTGATGTAGATGCCTTGTCATGGGCTGCAGCTGCAACTTCTAATGTTTCTTTTTTAATTCCACTTGGACCAGCTGCTGAATCATCAGCTGTTTCCTCTTGTCTCAAGGTGGAATTTAATATCACTAGTAACTTTATAGTTTCTGGGATCAACTCTTCAAAACCATATATCCTTTTTAATATCATTTATAGATATCCTTTTTGGGACAAGAATTAGCATTTTTTCACTATTGTGTAATGGTACAATATATATGTAGTATATATAAAGCTCAAGCAATTGTCCCAACATGTCTAAGTACAGAAGTATTAAAAACAATAAAGAAGTATTCCATTTATATTTAAATAAAAAGAATGTGTTTTTAACAATAAAGTGATTTGGAAATCTAAACATTTACATAAAAGTTTTATTAATTATCGCAAAAAAAAGGGCATCTGCCTATTCAATTTAGTACAATGTTAAGAGTAAATATGAAGTATATTTTGAAGTTAAGCCTGGAAATTTTGGGCTGGAACTACTGTCACAATAAGTTAAAGTAGAAAAGAATTTCACTCATAATTAAATAAAAAATATTTAAATTCAGAATGTATTTCTAACGATGAAGTGATTCTAAAATGAAAACATTTTTATTTACATATAAATTTTATTAATTATCTTTGTAGCCTGGTGCCCCTGTGATGGAATACCTTTGTGTCCTGCACAATCTGCACACCACATGCAGCAGCTTTGAGTGTTAAATGTTTTTGAGTTTTAATATTTAGGTGTTTTTTTTTAATGTAGTATTTAAATTATGTAGTTATTTATATGTTCTTTATTTTTAAAGTCCAGATACTAGGTTATACGTAATACAATGAATGACTGATCATAAACGGCCTCCTTTTGGTTAGTAGTAACTTGAACAGGTTTGGTATTGTTGTTTTTTTTTTCAGTCAGCGGAACTGGGCTTATTAGTTGCTGCATATCAATACATCTTGGCTGTAGATTTAACTTCATTTATATAATAGAGATCCCATTTATTAATTAATTTACATTTATTTTTAATACATATATTATGACCTTATAAATATTTTCATTACCTGTAATCCTTTGCATAATGCATATTAAGCCCCCCATTGATATGCATATTGCATTTTATTTTCAATTTTTTATTGATTGTATTGTTGAAACAAAGTACATTTTATTTTCTACTTTCACTCTTTAATTTTTACATTTTTTGTTTTAAAAATCAAATTCAATAAACGAAAATAGTCTAAAAAATAAAATATTGACTTTGCAATTAAACAAAAATGACTTATAAACAGAAAAAAGTCAGAAATAAAATATCAATAACAAGTTTTTATTTTATCTTATAGCCTTTGAAGACCTATAGGAATTAATAAATAATGATTCTTGCATAATTTAATATTTTATACATATCTTTCTAAAGCATAACTTTACATAATCAAAATTATCTTTAACAAATAAAAATTGAATTTATAATTATAAACAAATCAACAAATAATGATTTTGACAATATTTTATAAAAGAGATGTTTAACTTCTTAAATCTTTGATGACAAATTCACTAAAATCAAAATATAAATGACATCCATATATTTATAAATGATAATTTAATAACCTTATAAATAAAAAATTACTAGATTATATATTAACTTATTATTTCATTTTTACATTACAAATGCTAGCAATGTAAAACGAATATGTTAAAATTCCTTTATCTTTTCTCTATGCGAGTTGCTTGAAAATACTTTTTTTTCTTTGAATTTTTTTCCCAGGAGCTACTGACATCTACTGATTATAGTTAGAATTAATAATTCACACAAATCCTTATTTTAGGTAAAACCACTAGAAGTTGAAAATGTATTTTATCTATAGACATTGCACCTGGAAATGTGTGTGCAAAGTTTCCAGGACTACCAGCCAAAAAGTTTAAATCTATAAACTAATTTTTAAAAAAGGTAAAATATATTAAATAACACTTTATGTAAAAGCTTATGTTTATTTTCAGAATTAATATGTGTGAAAAACATTAAAACTCAATATTTTGATTATTTATTTATTTATAATCTTTATTAAAGGTAATAACAGTGATTGAAAAAGTTATAAGTATTATAAGAAAATGATTATGTCTCATATTGGGCAGACAATTGCAATGATTCAAAAATAATAAGTAAAATCACACATATACATAATAATATGCAGGAATGTGTAAAATGAGCACACACATATAAGTGCTATTTGAGGATTACAAGAGAAGTTACTTTGTCTATTGACTATGATGTATGATCAAGCTTTGCTTCAAATTGGCATAGCATTTATAATTCATAATTATATATATTTTCAGATTTTGTTCTTATCTCAGTCCAATTTTCACTTTGGCTTAATCATATTAAGAATTTATGTTAGTGATAGTGATTATGCTCAAAGTGATCATTAATATTATAATGGGTGAACTTTTTTAAAAAAGTGGCTTTTGGCAGTACCAATGAGTAATTATTATTATATTGATAATGATAATTGAGTGCCATCCACATTATTTTAAATCTATATAAAATTCACACCCAAGCAAATACCATTGCCATTCCCAGATGTGCAGCAAAAAGAAAATAAGATAAATAAATAATAGCAGAGAATGTATAGTAAGGTGATTATGATTACCTCACTTTGAGGCATTGCAAATTATATGCAAGAATCAGGTAGACTTCAATAATTATGATCCTAACATAATGCATGATATAGTTAGCACTGGCCCAAGAGATCATCAGACAGCATACCAAGAGTTCCCTTAGGTACCAACAAAATCTCTTAGTTTAAATTTTAAATTTAATGATTCAGATATGAATGCTTTATTTTGTTAATTTCTACCTAATTTATGATCTTGAGTTGTAATATAAATTTAACTTTCATCTTAAAAAGTACCTTTTTATACCCTATTATACAATTTAATTTTCAAAGTACTAATATTGTGCAATATGATTATCAGCAAGCAATAATAATAAACCTTACATATTTCCTCTGCTAACATATTTGGTTTATGTTCATCAATTCCTGTCACTCTAATACTCCAAATATGGAATAATTTTAAATAAATCTAAAACTAATCAGTTAACAAATAAAGAAAAATTTTATTTGTAACTATAAACAATAACAAAAGGAAAAGTTGTACAATGATTAAATTTAAATTTCAGGCAATAGTACAGTTAATTTTTAGGTCCTCCAGTTTCATTTTAACATCCAATAGGTTAAAAAGAGTAGTTAGTATTAAGGTTAAATTATTTTTCTTAATTTTTTTATTCTATAGATTTGATAACTTTGATAATTTGGATGAAGTACATAATAACTATAAACAAGGTAAAACTCTCCATACAGTAATGCCACCCTGTACCAACCAGAGTAATCAATGGATGCCAGAAGGCTTGGTCATAAAATTCCTATCTAATTCCTACTCAGATCCAAAGCTCCTCACTGATGGCCACAAGCCAGAAACTAGTCTGGGGATATTGGATGAGTAGGCATTAGATAGTGATTTTATGACCAAGCCTTCTGGCATCCATTGATTACTCTGGTTAGCACAGCGTGGCCCTACTTATAGAGAGTTTTGCCTTGTTTATAAACAATTATGTGCTAGTATAAGAGGTGGTGATTATGTGATACATAATAACTAGCAAAATATAATAAATTAAAATTAATCTAATAAAATGTTATTTGTATAAGTGGTTCAATCAAATCCACACAAATCTTACTCATATCTATAAAACAAGACTGTTGCAAATCAAGTAGTATATTTATATAGTTAATTAAGGGTGTATTTATTTAAATTAACAATTTGATAACATAGTAAAATGAAATACAATAAGTGTAAATCACAGAATGTGATATAATAAATATTAAAATAGGATATATGCAAATCATGAAAAAAAGATTAATAACACTAATTAATTTCTTAAAAGAATTAAATGTCATTATCTAAAATGTTAATCAATTTAATATGTACTATTTATCACATATTAGCTATAGTCATCATCACAAATGTAGTCATCACCCTTATGAGAATGTAAATTCATGCTCATGTACATTATATAATAATCTTAACAGTCTTTACTTTTATCTAATATAACATCAAAAGAGAGTGATACGATTGATTTAGTCTTTATTTTCACAATTAGATATAGAATGATGTAGTTAAAGTCCAGCACAATTCTTAAAT
The DNA here is from genome assembly GCA_028023455.1 of Epiperipatus broadwayi. Taxonomy (NCBI): domain Eukaryota; kingdom Metazoa; phylum Onychophora; class Udeonychophora; order Euonychophora; family Peripatidae; genus Epiperipatus; species Epiperipatus broadwayi. The sequence continues at coordinate 1,055,083 of JAQFVV010006290.1, forward strand.
CATATAACTTAAGCAAAATACATTTGAAGAGTTTTTCTGACCTCTTATTATCTCTTTAATGATACTGAACCATAAACATAGCTCTGAGCAACATTACTCAATTTTTTTTCTTACAGTAATAAATTGGAAGCCAACTTTGAGCTCTTTAAATATACTGAGCTTAACACAAGGTGTTTTTTCTGGATCTTTCCCATTACTTAAATATATGTTTGCTACTTCCAAGCTCCACGAATGTATATTTAGACCATAAAACTTATTATGAGAATTCCTTTTTGATCTTTTTCTATTACTTCAATACTTAATATTAACATGGAGTCTCTTAAAATAATTTTCTTGGAAGCTATGTGTCCTTCAGGAAACTATATTTATTCAAAATTACCAATCAAGTAATCTATATTAATTATAAGCTACAACAGTTATCTTCCAAATGAGCGTCTTATTATAATAAATGCAATGTTAATTATTTTTAATGGTATCATCATACATGGCAATCTATGATTAAAAGTCACATCATTATTCATTTACAATTGAAAAAGTAATTAACCTTTATAATATTTTCAACTAAAATGAAAAATATTCTAATCTTGATAAACTATTTTCAACAGCAACAACAACAAAAAAAAAATATATGCAAACAAGTTTTCATTCAGAATAAACCCTTTAATATAAAAAACACCACAGCATATATATATATATATGTTATAAATATTTTATCGTTTAATTTCCTAAAACTGTATCCATTTCTATCTATTTATTTTACTTCAAATGTTTTAAAATATTTATTTATTCTATATGGTTATCATTAATAATTGATTTTTGCCAAACGCTAGTTTATAGAATTAGTGGGTGAACATTTCCCTCTCCTTTTCTTCTGTTTATCAAATAGTAAAAATAATGTAAATAATTTTTCTTTCAAGATAAAGTTTTTAATAATATCACACCAATTCTTATAAATGTTTATACAAATTAATGTTTAACAGGCTACTCGTTGATTCTTCTGTTTATTTTTCTTTAAATATTTGGAAACACTCATTCTGTTGGATTTTAAATTAATAAATTATTCTTTACTAAAAGCTAATTGATTATATTAATGGGTTTGCGTTTCTAGCAATAAAAAAAAAAATCTTTTAATCTGGTTTAAAACACATCAGAACAGGGGGATAACCTAGAATAAGTTTTACTTTTGGACATATATTTTATTAACAAATATTTAAAATATTATCTCGAGCAAGTAAGTATCTTATAATAACAATAATAAAACATTATTATTTGCATACTAAAAAGAAAGTAATGCTTTAAGTATTGCTGTTATACAACATTCACTCAAAATAATATCACTTTTTTTTTTTTTAAGATGATAATAAGTATGGGTAACATCAATAAAAAAAAAATCTCACTCAAAATAATATATATAATTATTGACTTTTTAAAAAAATGAATAAAATCATAGAGCAGATTGTTGAATTTTTTATTACGTAAGTATAAATCTACAGTCACGGATTCTCTGGTTCTTAGAATACTTAAATTTATTCTGAAAATGTTTCCTTAAAGTTGTTTTATTTTTCTCGCGGCGCCGACTTTAGTAATTCTAGCTGCATTACTCGATGGCAATTATCGGACGCGATTTTCTTTATAATGGAAACTTGATTTGAAGTAGTCAACAGGGAGGGGGGATTAACATTATCATATGAAGCGTCAATTTGAATTTGAGCACTCATGTTGATTTCCTGATTATTGGATACATCGTCGAGTATTCATTGGTTATTGTTTTCACTTTTATTTTGACAAGGCAATAATGACATTCTTTTGCTAATTTAGGGACTCGCGAAGATTCATAACAGACTGAGAAGCAGCAATGATTGTTGGCTTGATCTTTTAAAAATTTAACCCTACAATTTATATATTTTATAAAAATAACTATATTTTAAAACATATATGTCTATCAAAAAATATTAATTTGCTTGATTACAATTTTCCTTTCTTCACTGTTTTTTTTTTTTTGTGTGTGTGCCTTTTTCTTTCTTCCTTTTTTATCTTTATTTTCTCTCCGATTTACAACTACTACTTATATAGTATTCACTACTTATTCCTCTCTTGTCCATATTAATAGACGGCTATCTCTGAAATTTTAAATTTTGTCAAAAAAGGATAAATTAAAACAGTTTCATTCTCTAAATTATTAAGAATTCCAACTCAATTTATTTTAAACATTACATTTCTTCTACGTCATTCATTAATTTAACAGTTAATGATTTATTACTTTTTACCTTGTTTAAATAGGCAGATCAAATATATATCCCTAAGTATTGTTTTATTCTCTATAGAATTTTAATTAAAGTACAAGAACAAAAAAACATAGAAATATAGCCCTACAATTTCACATTTACATACACACGATGTTCTCATTTTCTGTAATCTGTTTTATGTATAAATGAAGGTTGTTAATCGATAAAATGAAGAAAATAACCAGTTACATTTAATTTGCTAAGTAATTCAGCTTGAATTGAAAACATTTTTGTGTTTTCATTCTGGACTCAAAGTTATATAGTTAGTTAATAAGGTAAAAGATGGCTGCTGGAAGATTGCATTAGATCCAGAAACTAGTCTGGGGATATAGAATGAATAGGCACTAGATGGGGATTTTATGCACAAACCTTCTTGCATCCATTGATTACTCTGACTTGCACTTAGTGGTGCTACTGTATAGAAAGTTAAGCCTCTGTGTAAACAGCTTGTGTAAGCATAAAGAATGGTGATCATGTGATGTTTAGTGGTTTAAATTTAATACTAATTAAAATCCTTTTTTTAAATTTCCAATATATATTAATTTGAAGTTAATTTATAATCACTAAATAAAAAAAGTAAATATTTTTAAATATTAAAATAACAATTACTATACCAATAACATGAGTTTAAACTTAGAAAAAAAAAAAAACTCTCTTGCATTATGATATGTGAATAGTTTACTGTTAACTTAAAATTATATATATATCAATAAATGCAATATGTTTTTAAATGAAGATCAATAAAAATATATAATAATGATGACAAATATAAATAAGTGACCTGAATGAATTCCTTTGAATACTGTATTTCCAGTAAGGCATCACAGTTCCAATGTCTATATTTCAAACTACAAAACCAATAATATGCCTTTATTCCAGAGAAGATAAAATGTATTTGCAAGAACTTTTAAATTCAAAAAACAATTTTCTTGATTTCAATATTTGATACATAAATTCAAATTATTCATTTAAATAATAATTAATTGGTTCATATGATGTTGCACACATAAGCATTATTTTATACTTATGATGACATGAAGAGATATGATTTCAGGAGCAAGTATTATTTAAAAATAATATGAATGAATGGATGCTGGCTTTTACCTAGAGTGATATGATGGGAAATCAAACTGATTCATGTCTCAAAAAAATTTGACTAATTAATTTAATAAAATCACACAGGCAAGTAAATATGACTCTTGTACACCTTTGCAGTTTGTACTCTGTCTTTAAATATATATATATATATAACATTCGTTTTAAAGACAGTCTTTAAATATATATATATATATAACATTCGTTTTAAAGGATAAAATATTCTGATGGGTTACGTAATAAAGCAATTTTAATGATTTTTCTTTTTATAATAAATTTGTCATTTTCCCATAAAATTTTATCAATAAGCTGCCCTATTCTATGGACAGACAATTTTAATTCTTACTTTTCAATTTTGTTAAGTCAATTATATACTTTTAAAGTAAATTTTAAATAGTCATATAAAAAAAGTTATACATACTTCCATTTAAAACAAAAACAAGAGAGAGAATAATGAGTTCAAACTTATCAGTCCTATTTACACAACAACAAATAAAACAAGATACACTATATTTTCAATATATTACACTTGAAATATATTTTTAGACATTATCTCATAGTATAATATTATATAAATAAAAAGGACAAATATATTTGAAGTATTAAACATTTATTTGTATTGTTTATAATTTATTATCACAAATACAGTTACAAAAATGAAACATATAGCAAAAAAAATAAAAATTGCATCCAAACCATATACTTTATTATTCACATATTTATTTTTCTTTTAAAAACGAATAAAGTCAATTTATAATCTTACGAAACAATTACTAATAAACAACTTTATAGTAATATTATTGTTGTCATAGCAACAGAGTTAATATTTCATAAGTTAACATTCATTATTAAAAATTCAAACAAAAAAGAAAGACAAAAAAATTATGACTGACATCTTACCACATACTCAAATACATCTCAAATTTCAGTAGGTACAATATATATATGTTGTAACCATATATTTAAGTCTCTAAGGGTTAAATATAACTAATTTTTTTTCTTAAATAAAACTAAGCTTGTTTTCAGCTAAAGTTAATCTAATTACGTTATATAGATATTAGGTAGATGTCCCAATTGTCAATAAAACTATTTATTAAATATGCTTGTTATTAATCATTAAAAAATATTATTTAGTTTGTTGGTGGGTGCATATAATTTCAATTTAACAGTCTAAACAAATAAATATTAGCCTAGGGTCTATTGTTTTAGAGTAACTATACTAAATAAATATAGGTAGATACTTGCCACTTATAGTTTATTAAATGTGTTATAATTTATTTGACAGTAAATTCCTTTAAAAATAAGATTTTAAAATAATGTTTAAATAAAGTGTTAGCTATCTGGATAACATTTGAATAAAATTAAAAGTTTCATGTTTAATGAATTGCACTAAGTAATTGAATTATTATTATTTAAAGGTAGATTATTATTTCCTGAAATATATGTGTATGTATAATGTTTAAGTGCATGTGAGTAAAGTAAGGCAGGGAATTAACAAAAGTATTAAATATTTTAAAAAATAAAAATATTTTATAGTAGTATTGAATAATAATTACTATAGTAAGTAATTCTCAAGTAAAATAAAGTTGATAAATATTTTAGATAAAAAGGTATTTAATTAATGAAGAATGTTTAAAATAAATATATGACTTTATTAAGTTAAATAATTTTTTTAAAGATAATTATGTAATAAGACTAGCCATCATGTGTTTTTACTCTTTCTTATTGCATTGCTAAATGTATACCATATAATACTAAATCATCCATGCACTTTACTACTGTTACACAATGCTTTATTTTAAGCCAATAAACATCACAATCACCATTTTTTATGCTTGCTTATAACTGTTATTAAAACAGGCAAAACTCACTATATGTATTGGATGAGTAGACACTAGATGGGGATGTTATGCATAAGCCTTCTGGCATCTATTGATTACTCTAGCTTGCAGGATGGCAATATGTATAGTACATTTTTGCCTTTTTAACAAAGCTTTATTTATCACCCTCTTTTACAGTTTTGATTGCCCCAGCAATCTTCTTCACTGCTTTTATATCTCCTAACTTCAACTGGGCAATCAAAATTGTAAACTGTAAAAGAGGGTGGTAAATAAAACATTGCATAACAGTAGTAAAGTGCATGAATGATTTAGTATTATATGGCCATCATGTGTTTTAAAAGTTTATTTATTAGAAGGGTTGAGGTTAAATTAATTAAAAGATCAGCTTAATGCTAGTGTTGAATGTTCCACCTCTAATACTATTAATTTGATTGGACCATGGCATGACGTGTGAAAATAATGTAGCAAAAATGCATGCATGCACTAGTGTATAAAAAGAAAAGTTTTTAAATAAAAAAAAGATGTGCCTGAAATTATAGAAAAGGTGATAAAAATTTTAAAAAAGAAAGAAAATTAACTAGTTTTCACTTTTATTTTTTTTATTTTTCAAATTAATAGGTCTAAATGAAGGGGTGAAAAGGTACCAATAATCCTTGTGTTACTCTTCCTACAGTATATGTTAAATCATGTATTTAATTATAGACATGAAAGAATGTTAATTTCATATTATTTAAAAGAAATGATAAGAATGTTGGAACTGAAAAATTACTGGAAGCTCTTAAAACCTCAAGAGATGAGTATGCATTTTGCCTTATTATAAAATTATTCTAATCTGAACTTTTCAGAAGGAAAAATATAGTTACTATTTTCACTTTGGACAAAACTTTTAATGAAAAAATTATAAGCTTCTATGTTTAAGCTTTAAAAAAGGTTACGGATATTTACAAATAAACTAGTAACTTGAAAGTGTGGAACATTCAAAAATTAATTAATTCAACCACTAGATACGAATTAATTAATTTTTGGATGCCATAAATTATAATATCTATCATATATATTTTGAAACTGAGATTAGTTTTAACAAGTAATTAATTTTTTTGATTATAACTTCACTAAATCTAACTTTTAACACCAATCAGTTATATGGAGTATTCTTAGTTAAAAAACTATTGTAGTTTCTTTGCTAGAAACAAAAGCTGAAGCTATATATTCTTTTTATTTTATTTTTAAAAAAAAAAAAAAAGATAAATTATCTTCAAGTATTAACCGACTTTAAAAATGGAACAAAATCTGATTAACAAGGATAAAGTTATTAAAATTGACACTTTTAAAATATTTAAAAAGTCTTTATTGATATTTTTTATCATTCAGCTGATATCAATAAAAAGATATCATCATTATTAATCAAATATCCAGAAATAATCTACTTGTTGATTGTTGGTTTATTTTTTCTATTCAACTAAAGAAAAAGTAATTCAAATTCATTTTATGCTTAAAGATTAATTAAGTAATAAAAAACTTATGGTGGAATTATTTTTCTATTTATTAATCTGCTCTAAGCAATGCTGCACATTGTTATATTGAATTGAATTGTAGCTGCAGAAAATATTTAAAAAATTTCCTAACTTAAACTCTTACATGTGTGTTTTTTTAATCCCTATAATAAAAAATTTGTGTGATATCTTCCAGCCGAGAAAAAACAAAAGAGACTTCTTGCTAAAGGAATTAATTCTTACTATGGGAAGAATTTTAATCCTTTCAGTTAATTTAATGGATAAAAGACTCTAGCATATATAAATATGTTTTATAAATTTAAATTTGTTTTTGGTATTAGGTAAATGTAATTTTATATTATATGATTATTTCTTTAATATTTTATATGATATTATGGAAATATTTATGATAGTATTTTCTGCACAAGGATTTGGTAAGAAATAATATATGTAAAAGATTTTTAAATATATATATATATATATATATATATATATATATATATATATATATATATATATATATATATATATATATATATATATATATATATATATATATAAATGGCTGCAGAAAGGAGTTTGCTATTAACTGAAAGGAGACCCTTTGATCCTCTTGGAGGCCTTAAAGGAACCGAGCAGGGCAAATTCCTAATGTCCACTCCATACGTTCTTGTCGTTGCAGCTGTTATTACTATGTGATTATTCATATAGTATACAAACATGGATGGGCTGCTCACCAACATGCATTAGCCAGCGTGGTGAGTTTATTGGCTTTTTACCTCTGAGTTTACGATCAAGAAACACCATGGTCTTTCTTCTCAGTGCCTGATAAGGCAGAATGAATGTTTGTGTAAATGATAAATATTTTCCCAATACATATATACAATTATGACAGACAAAAATAAAGCATGGCCCTTATTCCCAGGAGGCTGTAAAGTCACCAACCAAGGCAGCGGTTGGTGGCCGAAGGCGGAGGGTGCTAAGAATCCCTTGATTGTGGACCCAGGCTGCCATTTGATGATGACTTTTTATTTAGGTACTTACAACTGCAGATCACTTTCAAGTGAAGGAAGATTGCAAGAATTAGAAGAAGAACTGTCTTATATTAAATGGGACATTATTGGACTTTTTGAAGTTAGAAGAAAAGGAGAAGAAACAATTGATTTAAAAAGTGGACATATACTCTATTATAAAGGCACACATATTGGAAATACAAGTGGAGTAGGATTCATTATAAATAAAAAGTGGAAGAACAATATTGTGGAGATTGATGGTGTATCGGACAGAGTGGCAAGATTAGTTATACAACTTAATAGCAGATACCAAATGCAGATAATTCAGGTTTATCCCCCAACAAGTTCTCATTGTTATGAAGGAGGAGAAGATTTTTATTTGGATATACAAAAGGTTTTTATCAAAAAAAAAAAAATTTTTAAATTTTTTTTTGGGAGATTTAAATTTAAAATTGGAAAAAAAAGAAAGAGGAAAAATTGGTATGGGGAAGGGGGGGTTGGGGAATAGAAATGAGAGAGGACATAGACTTGTGGGTTTTTCAGAAAAAGAAAAACTTTATATTATGAATTTTTTTTTTGAGAAAAATGTTAAAAGGAAATGGACATGGAAGCATCAAATGAAGGTACAGCAGAATTGGATTATATTTTGACTAACAGAAAATACATATTTCAAGATTGTAATGTTCTTAATAAATTTAACACAGGGAAGTGATCATCGATTAGTAAGGTGTAAGTTACGTGTTAATGTAAAACTAGAAAGACAAAAATTATTAAGAAAAACAATATTTACAGTTGATATTCCTAATCTTCAGAAACATTCTAATGAATTTAAATTAGAACTTACAAATAGGTTTCAAGTGTTAGGAGATTTTGAACATGATACAGATTTGAATGAAATTAATATGAAAATAACTGATACATTTTAAAAACTGCAACAAACATAGCTGGTAGAAAAAAGCAGCAATTGACTAATAAAATTTCTACTGAGACTAGAAATTTATGAAAAAAGAAGGAATATGAAGATATATAAAAATGATGTATTAAAAATAATTGAATATCTCGAATTTTGTAAAATGGTACGGAAAAGAGTTGAAAATGATATAAGAAAGTATAACTGTGAAATAGCAAGGAAAGCTGTAGAAGAAAATAAAAGTCTCAAAAATGTTAAACATCATTTTGGTATTGGTAGGAAATTTATATCTGCAATAAGAAAAAAAGATGGAATTATTACTAAAAAAAGAGATGACATCATGAAATTGGTAGAAGATTTTTATCAAGAATTATATAGTAATAAAGAACAAGTACCTCCTATATCTATTACATCTTCCGAATTGCCCAGAATTTTAAATGAAGAAGTGAGACATGCAATTAAGTGTATGAAGAAAGGAAAGGCTCCAGGAAATGATGGAATTATAATTGATATATTAAAAGAAGCAGGTGAAGAAATAGAAACAATTTTAGCAAAGTTATATACCAAATGTCTAAATGATAAAGATGTACTGGAAGATTGGAAGAATGCAGTAATAATATTAATATTTAAAAAAGGTGATAAAGAAGGTATTAGAAATTACAGACCTATCAGCCTTTTATCAGTTTTATATAAAATTTTTACCAAGATAATTACAACTCGTCTACAGAGAACTTTGGATTTCCACCAACCAAGAGAACAAGCTGGATTTAAAAGTGGTTTTAGTACAATAGATCATATCCAGGTATTGAGAGAAGTCATAGAAAGGACAAACGAATATGAGTTGTCATTATGTTTTGGATTTGTAGATTATGAAAAGGCATTCGATTCTATACACATTTCTTCAGTGATTAAAGCATTGGATCATCAAGGTATAGATCCAGGATATTGTCATATTTTAAAGAATATTTATAAAAATGCAACAGCAACAATTAGATTACATAATGATACTGGAAAAATCAACATTGAGAAAGGTGTAAGACAAGGTGACTCCATATCTCCAAAACTCTTTACAGCAGTGCTGCAAGAAGTATTTTGTGGATTAAAATGGGAAACTAAAGGAGTGAAAGTAAATGGAGAGTATTTAAGTCATTTAGATTTCACAGATGATGTAGTTGTTTTTGCAAATAATGCTTCAGAGCTGCAGGAAATGTTGCAGGAGTTAGCAGATGAAAGTAGAAAAGTAGGACTAAAGATAAATGTTAAAAAGACTAAAGTAATGTTTAATCGATTTGCTCAAAATATGAAAATAAAGATTGATTATGAAGAATTAGAAGAAGTTAACAGTTACAAATACCTTGGTCAGATTATTAATACAGATGGAAACATAATGGAGGAAATTAATCATAGAATTAAACTTGGTTGGAGTGCTTTTGGTAGAAATAACTTGATATTAAAAGGAAATATGCCTATGTGTTTGAAAAGGATGGTTTTTAACAAATGTGTTTTACCAGTTCTTACTTATGGATCTGAGACTTGGACACTTAATAGAAGAGCAATACAGAGACTTCAGACCACTCAAAGGAGTATGGAGAGATGTATGTTGGGAGTAACAAGAAGAGATCGAAAACGCAATGTATGGGTAAGACAACAAACAGGTGTTACTGACCTTATTGAAAAATTAAAAGATTGAAATGGAGTTGGGCTGGACATATTGCTAGAAGAGATGATAATAGATGGACAATTGAAATTTTAAACTGGATTCCAAGTGATTGTAAAAGACCCAGAAAGAGACCACATGTGAGATGGATGGATGAAATAAGAAAATGTGCAGGGGTGTTGTGGAGAAGAGAAGCTAAAAATCGGAGAAGATGGATTAAACTTGGAGAGACCTTCATCCTGCAGAGGATTGATAATGGTTGATGATGATGATGATGATGATATATATAAATAAATATTTTATTTTAATAATTAAGTTGTACTTTATATGATATGTGAAATTGTTGTATTGGATACAATAGCTATTAAATTTGATATATATGAACTTGTACTGTCTTAAAGTCAGTACATGAAATTTAAATAGAATATGTACTTAACAGATGGCTCAGTCTGAAGAAAGCTCACTTATGAACTAAAGTGTTTTTTTTTATTGGGAAAAATATTTTATGCAATATTTCCTTCAAAATTTTGTTATATTTAATGTAACAACATTCCATATTATAAGGGTGCCAGGTAATTAATTTATATAATTTTAATTTTGATGGGTTTATCAGATTGTGTGGATGTTCTACACATTATCAGATAATATTTATTATATATTTGATATGTGCTTGATAAGCTAAATTATACTTTATCCATTTTGAGTCAGTGGAGATTTTTCATCTCACCCAAATTATTTTAAATGAATGAGACCTTACTCAGTTATGTGCTAAATAGCCAAAGTAATTAACTATCAAAAGTCTTTCTTTTATATTTTTGCATAAATGCAATAGTAATTCTAACTGCTAGTATTTTTTATGCATTGAGAATTAGTATTCTCACACTTTTACTTACATTATTATTCTTGTCTACTGGTCACCATAATTTTAATATTTAATTTTCCATACATGTGTAAATTGTAACTTTGTTCCAAAAATTTCATATGCTATTAAACTTTCTTTATTAATTTTACAGAGGGTTAACTTAAATTCCAAATGTTGGTTCAGACATTGCTTACTGTTAGTATGATTAAAATTTTGAATATGACTTTTGTTAGTTATAGTGATGTTTGTATCTTGTCATTGTTATAGTATTGCTTAGCCTCATAATGTAAGGCCCTACTGATACTTATTAGTGTACTTGATGGAGTGGATAAGTTCTCATCCTTATTATATTCTGTTCCATGAGACCATAGTGCTTATTTCCAGTGGTTGCTATCATGTATTTAGAAGGTACCTGTTCTTGGTGTGTTTTTCCATGTTTTCATGATGCACTGTGACAAAAGTCCAGACATCTTCTTTTCCTTCAGAAGTAGGTGTTTAGAAACCATTATTCCTATGATGTATTTATCGATTATGCTAGTTTGCTCTGCAGAACCTATATTTGGCCTATCACCCATGGTGTATTTAAAGCTAGTTTTCCACCAGGGTAGATGAAGTTTTATTGTGTTTTGATATGTGATGACAAGAGAAGCTAGTTTGAAGTATTTAGTTTTTTCAGGTTGCACTTGGTTATTTTAGTGCTTAAAGGTGTAACAATGTCTATTTTGTGCAGTTATGATGCTAAAAACATTCACAAAACAACCAACAACAGTATTTTAAATGCTTAACTTGCAAGCATATGGCCTGTAGGTGCAGTCCACACATGCTATGTAAGTGCTGTAGTCATCTAGAACTTTCACCGATGGATGTGTAAGTCATTTACTTTTAACATTTTAGTAATTTATATTATGTGGACAGTTGTTTTCTCAATTTTATGAGTGCAAATGACTTCTGATGAGTGTTCCATACATTTAATTCATTTATTTGATAATTTGTTAGTTCAAAATCCTAAATGATAGGAGAGTCTTTATTTGTAATTTGAGAGTTATTTAGATATGCCATCTAGTGTTTAAGTATAGTTAGCTGATAATTTCAAGCATTAGCAAATCACTCAATTAATCCTGGTCAATAATTTTTATAATGCTTTAATTTAAAATAAATAAATAAAGAGAAATGATATGTTAATAAGCTAGTGATTAATCCAATGTAAAGAATATAAATTTATGATGTCCAAAATTTGTTGAGGGATTGTTTATACTGGAGATGTATAAGAATTGGCTAGTATCAACTTTCCATTTAAATAAACTATTAAATAAGGTGAATCATGTAAAATTATTTATTTTTCAAAAGAAGCCTTAGTAGTTTATATGTAAGACTCAAAAGAATTTTAAATACTGTCAGTCAAATGACTATATTTGTTAACAGCGCTATCTTGGCAATCTTCTCAATTTGATGTAAATTTTATTTTATTATATTATATTGTAAATAAACTTATTGAGTATTTATTTAGAATAAATTTAGTTTCTGCTTATTTTTTTGTATGTTATTGTCTTGGGTTCATAATATTAATTATTTCATTTAATTAATGTCATACAGAATACTTTTATATCCACAGAAATAAGATAAAGTTATTCATATAATTGTGATTTCTGAATGAAATCACCATACAGATAATTTATGTTTCCAGAAACTAAAGATAATATTTTGCTTAAGAATTATTCTAAATTGTATTATCTTCTAAGATAGAAGATGGTATAATATAGAATGAAAATGGTTTGACATTTGAGAAGATTATCTATATTACTTTAGACTGCACACTATTGTATTATTTTAATGTCAGGTTCCAGTTTACATTTAGTTGTTTATGAAAGTTGTCTGTGAGAAGGTAGATGCACATAAAAAGTACCCTTGTCTTTCTTCCATCTTGAGTGATGTCCTGGATAAAAGGCTATAATTAATCTAAATTTTGAATATTTTAATTATCCAATTAAATATTCAAGTAAGTATCCTTTTAATAATGTTGGTAAATATTGTTTTCTTGTAATAGGATGTGGTCACCCCCCTATAGTCAGCCTGGATATCATTCAGCTATTCATTTACCTATTCATTTACTTAGTAGGCAACTTCATATCAGTGATTTTTCACAAGAGTACAGTAGGAATCCTGAGATCATTTACTCTTGTTATTTTTTCATTGATTTACTTAATTTTCTATATCGCAATATTAGGCATTACTAGTGTAGAATGGGTATTTATTGTTTGTTCCCTGTGCTAGAAGAAGAGCACATCTTATGATATTTGTTTCATTTAATTTATTACAAATTATACTATTAGAAGCAATGACAGGAATAGTGTTTATTTTGAAATATGAGATAGCAAACTTTAGTAGAAGATTTTTTTTTCTTTAATCATAAACCTGTTGTGCTCAGGGAATATGATTCATGGAGGTGAATCTTATATTTGATAAAGTAGATATTTTCCTCAATAATCTATTTCAAATTATTATTATTATTATGCTTTGATTGTTTGAAAGTATTGTATGATTTTCCCTTCATCTTGTTATAGACCTCTTTGTATCTTTGCAAATTTTTTTGTAACCCTGCTGTGTCTAGTTAAAGAGTCTCTGATTATTTATTTATTTTTTCTCTTCTCCTCATCTTTCTTTCTCTTCCCCTTCTCACTCTTGCTTTTTCACTATCTTATCCTCTCATCCTCCTTTTTTTCCTCTCCTCTTTCACATTCTGATTTCTCTCTTCCTCTCTTCTGATCTCCCTCTTTCCCTTCATCATTGTCTACTCTCTTTTCTTTTCTTTCTCCATTCTCAACACTCCCTCTTCCTTCCCCTTCTCTCTCTTCCTATCCTCCCTTTTCATTCCATCTTTCTCTTTCTTTATGTTACAATTGACTCATCTTCCTCTTCATTCCTCTCCTCCCTCACATTCTGATTTCCCTCTTTCCTCCCATCTCTCTCTCACCCCCTCTCCATTTTTCATCAGGTTACAATATATATTGTTTTTTCTTTGATTTGGTCATGTCATTTCATTCAATTAATATGATACATCAATGGCATTGTTTGAAATTAGTTGATTGTCCCCAAAATTTATATTTTATTATATATCTTCTACCTGTTGGAATTAGAGAAAATGTTTTACTACAGATGGAAAATCAGGCATTTGAAATGAAAATTGGTGTTAAACAAGAATGTGCACTTGCTCCAATTTTGTTTTCAATTTATGACATTGGTCTATGGAATTGTTCATAGGAGGCTTAATCAAACAGGGATCAAGATATGATACAGGTTTGATGATGGAATTGTTAATTTCAATCAGTTAAAAGCAAAAAAAAGAACATCACCTTCTGTATTTATAGTTTACTGATAATTGTGCTATTCTTTCTAGTTCAAAAAATGATTTACAGAACATTTTAAGATTTTAAATGTAAATTATAAAAATCTTGGCTTATTAATTAATATTCAAAAAAACTCAAATTCTTTATCAACCAGTGATGGAAAAAAAATCGTCAACAACTTTTGGCTGTTGAGATCCAAAACAAACTCCAATGTGCTGCTGCTTTTAACAAGTTGAAGACAGAATATTTGATCATAGAAAAATAAAAACTGCATTTAAGTTAAATGTATATGAAGCTGTTATTTTACTTAATTTATTGTATGGATGTGTAATCCAGACATCCTATCAGTGCAGTATAAAGGCGTTAGAAAAGTTTCATTTAAGGATGCTCCGTAGAATTTTAAAAATACAATAGTAAAATCGTAAACCAATCAATATGTTCTTCAGGTTCCAGGATGTGATACTATTGGATCCATTATTGTAAAATCTTACCTTTGTTGGATTAGACATGTAAAATGAATGAACAATGAAAGACATTCTAAAAGTGTGTTTTGTGATGAACTTGATCATGAGTTTCTTAGGGGAAGTAGACCATCTATGTTACAAGGATTTCTTCAAAGATATTTTAAAGAAGTGCAATGCCAATTATTTTCATTGGAAAAATATAGTAGAAAATAAAATACATTGGAGTGCTACAATTAGATATGGTGTTGAAGGATTTTAAAAAAGTTTTCTGCTGAAAAAACTAAAATACAATATTGCAAGTTAATAAGTAAACAGCAAATTGGGACAGTAAGTTATTTATGTATGTGGGGTTGGTAGATTGGTTTGCATTGTCACTACAAAACTCATTTTTAGAATAGATTTCTCTCTCACTTTTTTTTTTCCTTTTTTTTTTTTTTGGAGTTGGAATAGCCATCCTCATTTTTGGGTGAATGTTTAATATTATTATTTATTATTTGCACATACAAATTAACAATTTTTATTGAGTGTTTTATAAGTTTAAAACATTATCAAACACGGAATTTCAAAAATCTTACACTTTTCATTATCAAACATTATTATTATTACCCTTTTTATAATTAAATTTAAACTTATTTTATACTATATTAAAAATTGTGTACAATATTTTAAAGAATTTTTAATATATATATATATATAGTAATGATATTAAACACATGCATGCACATATACACATAAATGACATAACACTTGTTTATCTTGTTAGTGTTTATGAGTTGATTTTTTCTAATTATAATTTTTTTATTATATTTAAATGGCTTTAATCTTCCCCTGGTTTGTCTAGCTTGCTTCCAAAGAATGGATATCTATTCTATGCTACATTCTTTTGTCTCTGCCTGCTAAAATGATGGGTGATTTTAATAAGATAAAATGATTATATTATATATATATATATGTGTGTGTGTGTGTGTATGTGTCTTTTTAAGTATTATAACATGACTAAAATATATAAATATATTGTTGTAGAACGAAGTTTGCTGTTAACTGAAAAAGACTATTTGATTTTTTTGATGCCTTAAAATTGCCAAAGGAGTTAAAGTCCTAATGTCCATTCTATACTTTCTTGTCATTACAGCTGTTGTTACTATGTAATTATTCACATGAAGTGAATTTGGATCAGTGGTTCACTAACAGACATCAGCCAGTGTGGTGATTTAATTGGCTTTTTATGACTGATTTTAAAAAACTAAAACATTAAGATGAGTTTTTTGAAAGCAGTATGAAGGTGTATGTGAAAACCATTTTATTAGGTATTTACAAATCAAGATAGACAAAATTAAATTATGACTTTTATTTCCATGAGAATGTAAAGTTCTAAGCTAAAGCAGTAGTTGGAAGCTGAAGTCAAAAGATGCTATAGATCACATGATTGCAAATACTTTTGCTATTTGATTATAATCTTTTACTTAACTACTTACAAGCAAAGGAAGATTATATTAATTAAAAAATCAATTGTCTAATATTAAATGGGGGAATATTTGATTTTGTGAAATTAAAAGAAAAGTCAGAAAGACAATTGATTTTCAATGTGGGCATATATTTTATTGCAAAGATACAAGTATTGGAAGCAAGAATAAAACAAGATTCATAAAAAAATGAAATAACAAATGGGTGGCAATTGATGGTATATCAGATAGAATGGAAAAAATAGTTGTTCAATATAATGAAAGATGTCAAATGTGGATTCTTCAACTTTATACGCCAATAAGTTCTTATTGAGATAAAGAAGATGGGGATTTTATATAGATGCTCAAACTGATTTTCATCTGAACAAACAATATTTAAAATTGTCATTGGAGATGTGTTTTTTATAATTACAAAAGATTGAAAAATGAAAGTGCTGTAGCCAAAAATAACTATGGTATCAAAAATGAAAAAAGACATGTTTGTGGACTTTTCTGAAGGAGAAAAACTATAGATTATAATTTGTTTTTGAAAAAATATTAAACTCAAATGAAGGTACAACAGAAATGTATGATATATTGATTAATAAAAATATGTATTTCAGAATTGCATCGTTCTTACTAAAATGAACATAGGAAGTATTCTTTGATCAGTAAGATATAAAATAAGTATTAATGCAAAACTAGAGAGACAAATTATTAAAAAATGAACTATTAATAAATAATTATAAGCTTCAGAAATATTCTAATGAATTTAAATCAGAACTTACTAATCATTTTAAACCAATGACAGACTTCAAGGTTTGAAACAAACTAACTAAGATCAATAAGATAACTGATACTTTATTCAAAATTTTAATAAAAACAACTAATATAAAAAAGTAGCAGTCCACTGTAAAATTTCAATTGAGACAGAATATAGGAAGAAAAGAATGAATACGGAAATACTTAAAAATGATTCATTAAGATGGATATCTGGAGTTCTATAAAATGGTAGAAAAAGGAATTAATAATAATGTAAAAAATATAATTGTGAATTGGCATGGAAAATTATAAAAGGCAATAAAGTTTCTAAAATATAAAACATCTTCATATTGGAAAAGTTATTTTGCCAAAAAAAAAAAGAAAATTATTATTAAAAATAATAACAACATCCTGAAATGATAAAGGGATGCAATTATATCTATGAAGAAAGAAAAACTTCAGGTAGTGATGGAATTATTATTAAAATCTTAAAATAAGCAGATGAAGAAACAGAAAAATTGTTGGCAAAACTATATACTAAATATCCAAATGATAAAAATGTATCAGGTGATTTAAAGAATGCAATAGGAATAATGATACTTAAGGTGGTAATAAAGATATTTGAAATTACAGACTCATCAATCTATCATTTCTAAACAGAATTTTTCTCAAGATAATTACAACTTGTCTACAGCAAATTTTAGATTCAAATCAACCATAAGAATAAGCTGTATTTAAAAATGTTTTAGCACAGTTGATTGTATCTATATATTGAGAAAACATATTGAAAAAATCCCAATGAATATGAGTTTTCCTTATTCTTTAGATTATTAAGAAAAGGTATTTGATTCTATAAGTATTTCTAGAATAATTAAAACCTTTATACCATCAAAATCTAGACGAATATTTATTAAAATGCAACAGCAGTGATTTGATTAACTGGTAGCAGTAAGGAAATTAGCATTGATAAAGGTATATGGCAGATTGATTCCACATCTCCAAAACTTTTTACATCATTTTTATAAGAATTATTTTGTGAATTAAAATGGAAAGTTTAAAGAAATAAAAATACATCTAGTATATTTAAGTTCTGTAAATTTTGCAAATAATTCTTCAAAATATCAAAAAATGTTCCAAAACTTATCAACTGAAAGTAAAAAAAGAACTAAAGATAAGCAGTAAAAAGTTAAGCGAGATTGAATTTTTTCAGAAGAAAGTAATAAATATTGATAACCATCAATTTAAAAAAATTAATAACTTTAAATACTTGTCACAATATTATTTTAGATGAAAAAATATATAAAATTAATGAATTTAGTTTTTTTAAAACTTTGCGTGTTGACTACTATAAAATTAATGGTAGAATTAAACTTATATGGAATGCTTTTGATAGAAAATTATGTTGTTGTTTTCTTTTTTAAAATATATATATTTAAAAGGAAATCTCATAACTGCTTTGAACTTAGACTTTAAAAATGGTAATGATACTCTAAATAAAATGACACATTTTTTTAATATTAGACATTGTTTGCTTAATTTGTTTTATATATAAAAGCAACAACAACTTAAATAAAGCATAAATTATTTTTTAATTATCTTTTAAGCAATACGATTTTATATTTCATTTTAATACTTTTATTTAAAAAAAATAAATGTTAGAAATTTTTCTTTTCAGTTACATAGATGGAATTACTCATATTCAAAGACGTATTCATCGAATTAGATGAAACAATGGAATTTGATGTGAATGTACTCCTCTGGCTGTTCTTCTTTATTTCTAAATAGAAAGACAATAAACTTCTGTTAGGAGGAATACTTGTTGTTTTTATAAATGCTTTCTATTTATAGCTTCTCAATATTTTTTTCTTAATTTACAATAAACAATCGATAATCGAATGGCTATTGATCGAGAGTTCAGAAGAAATTCAAGTATCTGAAATTTCAGGCTGTCATCATCTATGCACTTTCAACCTTGCAGTGTGCACGTTATCATTTCAGTAAACATAATTATCTTCAATATTTATATATATAGGTAAAATTTATTGTGATAATAAAATTTCTTGAAATTTTTTAATTTTTATTTTTTACAAAATAAAAACTCTTCTTGAACAAAATTCTAAAAGTAAATGTTACTGATATACTTATCTTTTTTTTTTCGATTTTAAAATTTGAGTTAATCTTTTTAAAATATTACTTTTAATTATAAAAATTAAATAAGTGGAAATATTATATTCAGAATTATATATAGCAGCTAAACGGCCTAAGGCATTGAATATTACTTGCTTCAAATCTAATTTTCCGGAGAAATCAAAGTTGCTTTTTTTTTTATAAGTGTGATATTTAGTAGAATTGCTTAAAGATGAAATATATATATAAAGATAAAAAATGAAAGATTTAAACAGATTTAAAAAGTTCCATCTTAATTTTTTGTTCAATATTTTAAAATCCATCCATTACTTCTTTTAGTACCTATACTTAAAACACAAGTCTAGAATAAGAAATATTAATAATAATAAACTATTAATATATGTTTGTTGTTTTATTTTGTACATTCTTTGTTTATGGTTCTAATTAACTTATTTTATTGATTTTTTTTTGCTTTGTTATGGCATTAATAAATATTGTAATAAAGAGAATTTACGATTATTGTTATTAATATATGTTTTTAAGTCAATATAATTTATGCCCGTTATATAAATGTTATTTTAACATAGATTCTAATAGTTTATAATTGATTTTACCAATAACAATTTTAAATTATATTTTGACTTTTAACGAGATTGTGTTCAGTTAATGCTAAGTCAACATATACTGCTGGTGCTCAATAAAAAAATATTAGCAATAAAAATATGAAAAGAAATAAGGAAAGCAAATACAAGAAAGAAAGGCAATAAACAATTTTAAAAACGCCATAAAATTATCATTATCAAAAATCATATAATAAAAAAAAAGATCAGAAACTTAATATAGATTGAATTTTAAAACAACAACAACAACAAAAGAATTCAAAATAAAAAGTTATTTCTTATGTTTACGTTCTGGAATTTTGTTGTGCAAAAATTAAACAATATCCTTACACTTAAACAATATCAAATTTCTTAGTGTTTCATTGTAACAAAATATTTTCATTTATAGGTTTAATTTTGTGTTAAATTCTATTATTCTTGCAAAATCAAATGTCACATTAGAAATGAAATGTTTGGATAGATAATTTAAATAAAAAATAATTTTAGGTAAAATTAAAATTTCTCAGACAACAGACAACTTAATAAAAAAGTATTTTCTTGGGATAATAATAATAAGGATTTCAAATAATATTAATGAACTAATGAAATAATTATTTTTTAAAAGAATGCTGAAAAAAATTTAATCTATTACATGTTTACATGATGCATTTTGTACCAACTGATGAAATAATTAAAAGTTAGATACGTTGATAAAGTAATCATGGAAGTTAATGTCTACATGCATCTGTATTCATATATATGTGTGCCAATGAAATAATAATTCATAAGGATATATGACAATAACTTCAAATGCGATAATCATTATAAATTAAGAAGTCCATGAGGTCCATTCTATTGACAGAAGTTGATATTTTTTTCTTTTTCAACTGGAAATCCATCCATGACTGTGTAACTTAAAGTCCATTGTTTTAACACTGCACTAAACTGCACAAAATGAGATTATAAAGATTTGAATATGTATACCATTTTTATTTTAAATCATGTCGAAATACAAATTAAAAAAATTATGTTACAATTATATATATATAATGTTGTAAGCATGCTCTAGTGAAGATTCTATGTTTAATTTATATAGGCATATTCAATTTAGTAGTGTTGTTTTAGAATATTTTGATTATATTTATCATTATGCATAATTTCTAAGAAATAGCTAAAATTTTAATACATCAAACCTGAAAACTAAAAACAAAAATATAAAAATAAAAATTGATGAAACATTATTAATAACATTTCAGAGATTCTGCTGAAATAGAAGTTTTATTAACAACACACAAATAGCAATCAAAAAGTGACTTTCTGAAAATCAAACTTTATATTTTAATTGTTAAAAAAAAATGTAAAAATATTAATAATGACTTACATAAAAATGCTTCAAGTAGTAATTGTAAATATTATAAATAAAAAAAAAACTCGATAAAAATACAATTAAATATGAAACAAAAGAACGCATTTCTTCACAACTTGATAATAAAGCAAAATTCACTAATTAATTTCAAAATTTTATTTAGCTTATTAATAAATCCCAAACAAAAACATCTTTTTTAGTCTAATAAATTTGTTTCTGATATTATCAATGATGTTTTTATTATTTTCAGTAAAGTTTTAAAGTAAAATACTGTTTTTCCAACAAACTATAGTTTACAATTTTTGCTAATCTTAATCAGCACTGAAAAATTATTTGTCACAAATATAAATCTACTGAATTCTGCTTTATTAATATAGAGATCCAAGCAATGAAATTGGCCATGAGAAATATAGTCATTACTATTATTGCAATGAAGCTATATGCAATCTTTTTTTTCTGATTGTAAATTAAAAAGTCTATCAGTATATAAAAAAGTAAAATTAGTTATTAAAAATAGTAGTAATAAAAACTTTTATTGCATTATTAAAGAAAACAATAATCAATATCATCTTTATTTTTTTTTAAAAAAAAAAAAAAACATTCCTCTCTGCTTTATATCAGTTTCTTTTAACATTGCATAAAGAAATATCTAAAAATAATTTTTATGGGAAGCAGTTACAATTTAGATGTAAAAATCAAACATCTGAAATAATATCTATAATCAATTAAATTTAAAAATGTCATTTCCAAATTAGACCTGATATTATATTAATAAAATATAAACAAACTATATTTTTTTAATTTCTTAAAATTTGATCTTCCTCAAATATATGCTGTCAAGTAATGAGAGAAACTAAATTGACTATTCCCCTCCAAATAATTTTTCTAAACAATTTATTGCATTATAACTGCCTCTATGACAAATAACCACAACTATACCAGCATACTATTATAATTACATACCAATGCTAGATCTTATAATTACAAAATATTTCTCTTCACAATTATCTTCAACTAACAATCTTAGCAATTAACATTTCATAAATTTACATTTTTATTTTTTATTTTTGCTCAAGTGAGTTTTATCATTCAACTCCATATTTTGTCTTTTATTCTAATAGCTTCAAAAATATTGCAATCATCCTGTACTAATTTTCACTTTTCTAGAATTAACCAAAATAATGAATAACTCCAAAATATCTAACTATTGAAAGATTGATACAAGTGAAATTCCTACAAATTTTTACTCTTTCATTTAGAATAAAAACCCTTACTCAATAATCAATGATAAACTACCTCTTTAAATTTGGTGTATATTTAATTAAGCTTTTAAAACCACCAGCATCTTTTATAGTTTTTAACCAGATTTCGGAAATTGAAATTAAACTATCCACACTAACATTCAATCTATTCATACAGCCAGCTTAAAAAAATCATCTAATGCATTTATGAGCTCTTTTCTTATTTATAAAAAATTTAGCTACTGAATTATTTGTTTATTTGTACTAATAATTCTTGTATCCTTATCATTTCTCTGTATATATATGAAACAAAATGTTATCTAAAATATTTTTTTAAAAAAATACTTTAAACTATGAAAATAAATAAGTAAAAGTAGAATGCTTTGTAAGAATGGAAGAAAATAAAAATACAATTGATATTTTAAACATTATGCAAGGATTTATATAAAATAAAATAATTTGATAAAAATTTCACTATATAAGCTAAGTAAATATACTGTTCATTACTGAATGAACATTATGATTAAGAAATCTTACAAATACATTCATTAATTTTAAAAAAGTGTATTAATTCCATTTTTTAGAAACATTTATTTATCTATTGGGTGAAATTTTAAATGATTAAAGTTTAGAAAATATTTTTTTAAATAAAGACATGCCATCATGTAATTAAAATCATCATACTTTTAATAGTCAGTTAATAGAAGTTATGTTAAAAACATTTTTATGAATTAATTTCATTATGAAGTATATTGAAACCTAATTTACACTCTTCAGATTTTCATTATAATAAAGATTGGTAAGTGACTGTTAAACATTTGCTTAAAAACAACGAAGTAAAGTAACTTTCATATATAAAATCCAATTTAAATATTGACCTTTTTTTTAAATAACTTTATTTATTCACATGAATCCATATATATATTTTCAAAAATGCACTATTTCAATATTTTCTAGTTTTATATATATTTCATATATTGGTACAACAAAAAATAAATTAAAAACAAAATTAAAATAGCATTTAAATAATAGGAATTCAAATATTTATATACATAATAAGGAATTTGGTCATAAAAATTTTAATATAAAAATGTTAAAAAAGATTAAATTGCATAGACAAAAAAAACCCAATTTTAAATAGAACAAATTGTTAAAAAAGGTTTGAAATTAAAAATAATTTATGCGTATAAAAATAGCAATATATAAGAAATTGTTGGTATTTCTGTTTTTGTAAATGTTTGTATAAGATTTTTATAAATATATTAAATAACCTCAATATTACCACAACAGAAGTGCATCTCAGGGGTCATTTGTCTTTTATTGTATCTTTATTTATATAAATTTAAAAGAATATGTGGGAATATTGAAGTTATTTAATATATTAAATGTGAATAACTCTATGTGTTTGTATGTTCAATTTTAAAAAAATCTGATATATTAATTGTTAATTGAGTTTTAAATTTTACATCTGTGCTAGACATTATCTCTAGTTTGGTAAATGATTAATAATAGTCATTACTATATTTATCTTAAGTGGATGGTATCAAAGATGTGGGTTGAGTTAATTTGACATTTGTGATTCAAAATGCAATTTGTATAAGATGTAAACAAATTGGTAATACATAAAAATTAAAAGAATATATAGAGGTTAGAAAAAGTAATTTATATAATAAAAAATCAAAAGTAAAAGAATTATAAGTAGATAATAAAGAAATGTTATTATATTTTTTAAAATGTATATTTATAATAATAATGTAGATATATTATTTTTTTGATAATAATCGAAAATAGGAAAGATGGAAATAATTTATTTTTGATATATATATATATATATATATATATATTGTAATGGAACGTATATGGTAGCCCATAATTAAGCAAGCTAAATATAATAAAATGTATATGAGGTATTCCATTTATGTTAAAGAATGAAGAAAAACAAACTTATTCCAATTATATTTTAATAAATTGTTTAAATTGCCCTTCCAGCTAGCTTTACATAAAACAAATCTAAAATCATATTAAGCAATGAGATCTTTCATTATAATTTATTTTTTTAGGTTGATGTGACTAACTAATCAAATATATATATCAAAAATAAAGGGACTTTTATTAAATTCAAATATACACATCTACTATATAAATTTATGTACCTCTAAATATGTGTATGAATAATAATATATGTAAGTGACCTACAAACCAAGTAATAAATGAAATAAGAAATTATCTTTTATTAAGTCGTAAATTCAATTAATTTACTAATAACTTTGGCATTAAAAGAAAATAAGAATAATATAGTATCGATCTTTAAATAATTACAAAGGCATTATTTATAAAAATAAATAGCACATCTTTTATTTTATGTTATCGTTTGACTTTAAATAATATTGATGTTTCAAATATAAATATAAACAATAAATATATAAAGACATATTTCTGCCTAATAGTTATAATATAAAGATAATAATTAATATATAGTACCTCAACTTATAAATTATATTTTCAGATTTTAAAATTATTTAAATATTTATCTTAAACATCATCTGTTATACGTTTAATATTATAATAAAACAAGACGCTTAAATTGATCATTCACAAACGTTACATTTTACAATGAAAAATAAAAATAAACAAAAAAAAAATATATCAATCTCAAAAATATATCCACACATCACTCATATATATATAAAATTATTAAATACCTTTTTAAAAGTTCACTTAGTTAATTGTCCTTTTAAGAATTAATTTAGTCCATGAGTTTTTTCCATCTGTATATTTTTTTTATTTTTAGAATGCATTCTATTAAAAGACGACGAAACGATTTCATTAAAGAAGATTATTAATTCTTAAATATATGCATATTTTATTAAAATGTTAAATCCAGCACATCAATTCCAATTACTTCCAGATTAGAATTAAATTGACGATAATACATTTAAGATAGCTATACCAGCTTTTAACTCCAGACGCGATGAAATTTATACGTTGAAATTTTTAGTTGTTCCATTGAAAAATTGCTTTAGAATATATGAAAGCGATGATGATGATGCAGCCCTAGCTGCGATATATCCTTATTACCCCGTCATAATTTATATGTTTATTACAAAATATATACGTTACTTCAGTATTTTAAAGAATGGTAAACTTTAAAGAAATAAAATGTAATAAAATTCTATCCTTCCGTTGTTTGTTCTATATCTATTCCAATAATAATAATAATGATAATGGCTTCTTTATTGTTGTTGCTATCGTTCCATGCGCTAGCAGATACTATTTTAAAACTCATGTTATATATGTTCTCTTTTAAAACAATTAACATTAAAATAAAAATAAAATATCAAGTATATATATATATATAAAATATTAAATTGAAAATTTGACATCTTTAAAAATATACACATATTATAATTTATTACATTTAATAATCATTGTAAATAAAATAATTTTTTTATAATTAACAATTTATATGTCCTTATTTATTTTAATAATTAAATGTTTATTATGATGTACTATCAATATATATAAATAAAATAATAACTTCAAATAATAACTATATTTAATAAACATAAAAGAAAAATTTAAATATTTCATATGTAAACATCAACTCAAAGAGATTTTTTTTTTAAATAACAAATAACAAATTTTTAAAATATAATATCGACTTATCGATATTTACAATACCCTCTAATCCACCGAAAAAAAAAATGTCTTTGCAAATAACTAATTAATTAAGAGATATCGAAAAACTTCTCAAATTTGTAATCTTTCTAAGCTAAATAATCTTTTAAAAATCGCAAATCATTGATACAACTTTAACATTAAAGAACTCTTGAAAATCATTTTGAAAATCATTCTATTCTATATTAAGTCTTTTCAATTTAACTTTAGGTTTATTTAAATCTCTTTCCTTAGTTATATTTTCTTGAAGAAAATCTTTATTATTTATCTTTCTATCTATAACTTTAAGTTTAACTTTGGCCTTTCCAATATCTTTCATAAAATTTATACTTCCTTTAAGATAATTTATTTTAAACTTATCTCTACTCAGTTTAATGGATGATTTGAATATCCAGTCGCTGGAGTATTAACCTCAGTGTTAGTGGTATTATATGGATAACTTCCTGGTTGTAAATTAGTAACACGACTATATTCATGATTTCTATTGTAACCTCCATGATCCCGGTATGGATTTTGTCTTCTATTATTGTGGTAATTTCTGGTAAACCTTTGCATGCGACCTGTAAATTGGTTTCTTGGTATATGATAATTTACGTTTGCTAAATTATAATTAGAGTTATCTCTTGTAGTTCCAGTTGATTTATTACAAATACCATCACTAGCTTCTAATATTCCCAAGATATCTGCTACTTCCTCAACGGTATGTCGATCTGCAGCCACCAATGTTTGTTCAATATGCCTTGGTAAATTTCTACGCAAAATCCGCACAATCTGAGTTTCGGATAATGGAAATGCATTTAGGGTTTTGAATTTGGCCACTTGATGTCTAAAAAATTGAGTATAACTCCCATCACGAGAAGTATATTTTTCGTGAGAAAGTCTATGGCGTATAAAATCCTGTTTATCCTCATTCCAGAAGTTATTCATTATTGCTTCACGATAATCACCATAAGTTTGAGGCCTTTCAAACAGAGATCTCCACCATTCTTTAGCTGAAGCGTATAAATGGTTACTAGCAATTGCCAACTTTTCTTTCTCTGACAGGATACTAAGTGTAAACAATTCTTCTAATGTATTCAGGTATTCCATAGGATTTTCATGATACTCACCTTTAAAAACTTTAACATTAATGAACTTTGCAGCATTATGATTCATATATGAATCACTAGATATTTGGTGTGGAAAATCAGAAGATCTTTTAGATTCTATTAAATTTGTTCCATTATTAACTTTATCTAAACAACACTTACAATTTTCTTTATTTATCAATTCCTTAACAAATGTCTCATCCTTAAGATAATCTCTGTCTATAATATTATCTTTCATTTTATTTATATCTATCTTTATTTCATATTCTTTCCATTGTTTTTGCAAATTTGTTATATATTCACAATTTTCTAACGTAATGATTTTTATTTGCTCAATTTTTACATCCATTTCTGCCACATCCTTTCGTACCTCTATTTCATAATTTTTACAGGTTTCAATTTCATTATTATTTATATATTCTGAAAGGGGTCTTAATTTTCCTTGAATTTGATCCAATTTAACATCTATTTCTTGTATACGATTAGAAGTAACTTCATTTACTACATTAATACGTTCATTTATATCTTGTAATTTATTAATATCAATCAACTGTTCCTCTTGCTGCAATCCCACAGCAATTTTAACTTCAGCAGAGATAGTCGTATATAGGTTTTTAAATGAAGATTCATTATCAATTTTCAATGCTTGGAACTTATCCCATAATACTTTATTATTACTAATAATCTTTTCCTCAAATTCCCCATGTTCTTTCTTAGATTCTTCTAATCTGGCCATAATTCCTTGATTTTCTTCCTTCATTTCATTATTTATTTCTTCAATTTTTGCTTTTAAAGAATTAGCTTCCACTATTGTCTCTTCTCTATATTTTTCCATCTTTTCATCAAATTTTATTTCTACTCTTCTAACACTATTATCTACCAGAGCTTTTAATTCATTAGAATTGACTTTCATCTCAGCTCTAAGTTCTTTTAATTCATTAGAGTTGGTTTTCATCTCAGCTCTAAGATCATCATATTTAGATTCTAGCTTCTGAGAAAGTTCATCAGAATTTGTTTTTAAACTAGTCTCTAGTTTATCATATTTAGATTCTAGCTTCTGAGAAAGTTCATCATATTTAGACTCTAGTCTCTCAGAATTTGTTTTCATCATAGCCTCCAGTGTCTCTATTAAATTCCCCATATCAAAATTACCACTAACTGACATTTCACTACTGTTATCCATTATTACTAGAACTATAATATTATATACTCAAAAAAAAAAAAAAATTTAAGATATATATATATATTTATTTCTATATAGTAATTATCACAGATCAAGGGCTCACCATCTCCAATCATTATTCCAACAAGCAATTATTTAACTAAAAAAAAATACAAGCCTTTTTTAATCTTATAATACATAATAGCTATCTGACAATCTAAATTTTACTTATTTGAACTCATGAACTTCTTGGCTTAAAAAAAAAAAATCTCATCTATCACCATAATATCAACAAATTTCTCTAAAATATATATATAGAAAGAGAGTAACAACTGATATCACTAAATAACATTCATTTATATTTAATGATAATAAATATTCTACACTTATATCATATTAAAATGTGAATACCTCATATCAAATTCAATATAACCTTGAAATATTTAAACTACAACTAAATGTTCACATGCCTTAAAATAATTAATTTGATAATATAGTGAGATAACTTTCTTATTCAAAATAATGGTAGTTAAATATAAAATACTTAAATTGATGCCTATAAATTTTCTAGACCTTAAAACTTAATAACATTTTATATACATAAAAAAAAATATCCACTTCACCTATTACCAACTTTTGTGCTCGAAATATTTTACTAAAATTGTACTAATGCAGTTTACTATTAACAAATATTCACTAATTGAATTTCATGTTTAAAAGTCACTTACAAAAAAAAAATAAAACATTGATATGTTTGTTTTTCAAACCTTAATTGATAATCAATGTAATATATTATTTGTTACCCAGAATAGTCAATTAACCAAGCCCTTAAGTTTGGTGTTATATATTTAAGTTATATACTTATCTATTCCTCCAAAGATCCGATAGATATTGACAACCAAAAGATTGATTAGTACTTCACAACTTTGATGTAGACAAAAGAATTCAATCACTACTCCCAAAGCATACAATGTTTCATGAACACTTAGATGATTATCACATTTCATTCTATCCTATCTACTACAACCCATAATAATTTTCTGAAAACACTATTACACTACCCTGCTTATATTTAAGTCTTAGGGGCTATTATTTATAAATATTTCCTTGCTCATCTTTAGGAGACTTAGAGGCAAATATTATACATATATCAAAAATAATTATATCTTACTCTCTCTGGAGTTTTAAAGATAAAATCATGGCAGGACTACTGTTAACTGCTTCATGATAAATAATAATAAACATCAAAGTTTGGGTTGGAGCAATGAATGAGATTAACCAATCACAAGTGACATGAATGCATCACATCCTCAAGACAATGACAAAATTCCCCACTCAACATCAATACCTGCTACAGAACCAACCAAACTCCAACAATCAAATATCCCATCCAACCTTCAAAATTATAGATTTTCTACAACTTAAACTTTCCAGATATGGACAAAATTATTATGCTATAATTTAACACCATCAATATACTTTTTAAATTGAAATTAAACTGCTTCTTGACTATATTTATCTTTCTTCATTAAAAAAAATACAATAACAGTAACAATCACCATCTAAACATAAGGCCAAAATATTTCCATTTATATAAAAAAAAATTAAACACACAAAAATGCTTCTCTTTCTTTAAACCATACATCTCATATTAATATATATACTAGCCATCTTAATCTCAAGTATGTGGGGTATTTCAAGCCCTAATTAGCTTATTTCTAGCCCCATGTTGGGCGCCAAATGTAATGGAACGTATATGGTAGCCCATAATTAAGCAAGCTAAATATAATAAAATGTATATGAGGTATTCCATTTATGTTAAAGAATGAAGAAAAACAAACTTATTCCAATTATATTTTAATAAATTGTTTAAATTGCCCTTCCAGCTAGCTTTACATAAAACAAATCTAAAATCATATTAAGCAATGAGATCTTTCATTATAATTTATTTTTAAGGTTGATGTGACTAACTAATCAAATATATATATCAAAAATAAAGGGACTTTTATTAAATTCAAATATACACATCTACTATATAAATTTATGTACCTCTAAATATGTGTATGAATAATAATATATGTAAGTGACCTACAAACCAAGTAATAAATGAAATAAGAAATTATCTTTTATTAAGTCGTAAATTCAATTAATTTACTAATAACTTTGGCATTAAAAGAAAATAAGAATAATATAGTATCGATCTTTAAATAATTACAAAGGCATTATTTATAAAAATAAATAGCACATCTTTTATTTTATGTTATCGTTTGACTTTAAATAATATTGATGTTTCAAATATAAATATAAACAATAAATATATAAAGACATATTTCTGCCTAATAGTTATAATATAAAGATAATAATTAATATATAGTACCTCAACTTATAAATTATATTTTCAGATTTTAAAATTATTTAAATATTTATCTTAAACATCATCTGTTATACGTTTAATATTATAATAAAACAAGACGCTTAAATTGATCATTCACAAACGTTACATTTTACAATGAAAAATAAAAATAAACAAAAAAAAAATATATCAATCTCAAAAATATATCCACACATCACTCATATATATATAAAATTATTAAATACCTTTTTTAAAAGTTCACTTAGTTAATTGTCCTTTTAAGAATTAATTTAGTCCATGAGTTTTTTCCATCTGTATATTTTTTTATTTTTAGAATGCATTCTATTAAAAGACGACGAAACGATTTCATTAAAGAAGATTATTAATTCTTAAATATATGCATATTTTATTAAAATGTTAAATCCAGCACATCAATTCCAATTACTTCCAGATTAGAATTAAATTGACGATAATACATTTAAGATAGCTATACCAGCTTTTAACTCCAGACGCGATGAAATTTATACGTTGAAATTTTTAGTTGTTCCATTGAAAAATTGCTTTAGAATATATGAAAGCGATGATGATGATGCAGCCCTAGCTGCGATATATCCTTATTACCCCGTCATAATTTATATGTTTATTACAAAATATATATGTTACTTCAGTATTTTAAAGAATGGTAAACTTTAAAGAAATAAAATGTAATAAAATTCTATTCTTCCGTTGTTTGTTCTATATCTATTCCAATAATAATCTAATGATAATGGCTTCTTTATTGTTGTTGCTATCGTTCCATGCGCTAGCAGATACTATTTTAAAACTCATGTTATATATGTTCTCTTTTAAAACAATTAACATTAAAATAAAAATAAAATATCAAGTATATATATATATAAAATATTAAATTGAAAATTTGACATCTTTAAAAATATACACATATTATAATTTATTACATTTAATAATCATTGTAAATAAAATAATTTTTTTATAATTAACAATTTATATGTCCTTATTTATTTTAATAATTAAATGTTTATTATGATGTACTATCAATATATATAAATAAAATAATAACTTCAAATAATAACTATATTTAATAAACATAAAAGAAAAATTTAAATATTTCATATGTAAACATCAACTCAAAGAGATTTTTTTTTAAATAACAAATAACAAATTTTTAAAATATAATATCGACTTATCGATATTTACAATATATATATATATATATATTGTAACCTTCTCCCTGAACTATATATATATATTGTAACCTTCTCCCTGAACTAACTGGTCATCAACGAATCATGCAGCCCGTTTTAGCAACTAAATTCTCATATGCAACCTATGATACTCTCATTATCGAAAATATAAGCATGAAGAAACAAAAATGTAAAATTAACGAAATGATTTCTGTATTGAATAAAACTAGCATGAAACTATAAATCTAAAGGAGATCACAGAGTGATTAATAAAGATAATAACTTCTGGTCAAACCAGCCTTAAAATCCACACAAACAAAAGGTGATGAGTTAAATTTTATATTCAGCAAACTAATAAATAACTACTAATTATATGTCTGGAATGATTATGAAACTTAACTTATAAATGAAATGATAAGTAAATTATGATGTAGATGACTCAATGGATGATAGAAAGGTGATAATTAAATAGTGGAATGAAATGAGTTCAAGAATGAAGAGAAATGACTGAAGATGTATGGAATAATGATTGATTAAGATGATGATAGACTAAGAGTTAATGAATAGTTAAGATGATAAAAGAATAAAAGTTAATGCATGATTAATCAATTATGATAATGAATTAATGTCAAATGAGAATGAATAACTAAAAGAACAATCAAGATGAAATTGAAGAACAATGTTAATAATGGAGACTGAAATCTTAAACTATAAACTAATATGGTATTAAATGGTAAAAAAAAAAAAGTTAAATACAAATAGGGATTTCAAGCTTGACACAACCCGAATATTTATCATGAAATTAAAATCAACAATACTTTTTACAACAAAAAAAAATAATTTATACTTTAGAGTTTAGTTGACTTTCATAAAACAGTAAAAGTAATCTATTTCAAATCCAACTATAATAATTAACTAGATATAAAATTTATAATTCAAATTCTATTTTGAAACAACAATTAATTCTTCTCAGGGTTCAAACACTCAAAATCATTATACAAACTATATTTGGGTCAGTGGGAGAAATTTTGCCACTACCCAAACATAATGCACAAAACAGCTCTCAATATAAACTCAAATTAAAAACTAGATTTAGCAGTTACACATAAGCTTTATGAATTAATAACTCTTTTTAATATTTAAGAAATAGGAATACCTTTTTAATAAATAAGTACAATAACTTACCAAATTCTTTTTCTCAAATAATGATAAACCATGTGATCATCATTAGTGAATGATAGCTCTGTGGATTTAACTAAATCAATGAAATCAATATTATATTTATCTTTTAATCCATTACTTAAAATAATCTGTACTATAAGTTATTAACATTTTGATTATTGTGTGATAATGCATTAGATGTACCAATAAATTACAAGACTTACCAAAATTATTATGATATAGCATAATATAGTTAATAGTACTATATTGGTCAATGATGATTTCAATTTATAATCTTCTGATAGGTCAATAGCAATAACAATAATAGTGTAAATATGTGGCAATTAGCAATAAGATTACAGGCAACTAAATACATTTGTAAATACAACAAACTTTATTTACAATATTTACAAATTTTTAATTTACAGACATGGCATGAAATAAAATCAATACATTTAAGTAAAGGAACTTATGGATGGGAAAATACTTTGTATCCCATTAACCCTACTTTTAGTCAATGCGACTAATTTAGACAATCATCTTAAGAGCATCAATTACTACTTTTTAATTTCTCCTGAAAAAATGAAATAATGACACTTCTTCAAGGTGAACTAGCACTTGAATTACAACTAACAGTATATTTAGAACTTTAGGATATGCACCAAGTTTAAATTTAGAATTAAAAAAAATTATAAAGTATTGCATTCTCCTAAAGCCCTTTCTTTTATCAGAATATGATAAGGGCAATTATCATATTCTGTGCAATTAATAACTTATTCAAATTTGAAATGAATAGGTTTGGTGCATTAAAGTAAGAATAAATATCAAAAGTCAAATACACATAGATCTCACTACAACATTACCTATGTCCACAACTTAATTATTGAATACTTCCGATCTTACCAGTCTATTGTCAAATCATTATTTGATGAAGATGAATCCACACTGCCAACGTGCATCTCTTGCTTTTACATCTAAAATTTCTACCATTATTAATAATCTTAGTTTGATCTGTCTATAACAGATAATGATTCTAGAACATCATAAACACTATTATAATTAGGCCAACATTATAGCTAAATCAGTGTTCTTAAATCTAACCTAATTTTACACTTGCTATATGATTTTTGAACTACTATACTTCACCATACATGATGGAAAAAACTAACTCTACATCATTATGAGGGATTTTACAATAAAAAGGGAGGCTTATAAAACAAAATATGACAGTTGTATAATAATATGACTGATTCTACTACCTCTCAATGGGTATACACATGTGTGGGCTTTGCCTCATCATAAAAAAAAAATAGAATTCAGACCATGGATATCCTTTCTTTAGGGTTATTTATGCTCACAAGCATTAATTACTACTTAGCCTCTACCAATCTTTCCTCTCATAAAATCAGCAATAGGGGACTCTCCACCAGCCCATGCTCAATATTAATATTAATCTATTTGATGCCATTCTATTGGAACATCCTATCAGCTAAAAACTGTCACTAGTCATTCTCAATATCATAGCAAGGTAAAACAATACCAACAATATCAGTGGAATTCTACATATTCCATTTTACAATGTAAAACCATTAATGTATCAATAGACAAATCAAAATATATATGTCAAATGATCGTTAATCATTTTAGAATGACAACTATAATTTTGTTAGAGAGCGCAACATATTTAAACAATAAAGATCAAACCTGCATTTGTATTCAAAGTGGACAAGTTCATTTCTATACAAAATTACAAAATGAGAAAGGCTTATATCAAGTTTTCTTTTACATAAGAAATTACTGGGTCATTCCAATCTATATATCTTTGATAAAACTTCTGCATATTTGCCTTTAATAAAATACACTAAAATCAAGTTTAAACTATGAGATAGATATTTTTCTCTTTTCAGATCAATGACATTAAGATTATGTTTTCCCTTACTTGTGAAAATAACAAAAATGTGTGTAATAATAAATGTATGTATCTTTATACATTTTTATATACATTTGACTAAATATATTTTAGACTATATATCACAATAAAGCATATATGTTTAAAAATAAAATTCCCAAATAACACATTATGTAAGTAATATACATAACACAGCAGTAATAAAAAATAAAAGTACATTCTTATCCATTAAATTTTTATCATATTCGTTCAAGTTATTTCATCCTGGTGAGTTGGAACAACAAAAATGGATATTATGATGAGCAAACATTCCAGACTACACATATATTTTTTGTTATCCTGTTTAATGCTTATATAATGAGGCAATATTCACACATCTTAAAGTGTATCACAATTAAAATCAGTTATCCATTTTTCTGGAGATAATTTTCCTTAATACGGTATAGGTTATTGTAGTCTTCACAACAAACTTTTTATATACATTTATTGATTTTTTTCTGTAAGCATTTCAAATGAAGTATAACAAAATCATTTATTTACATTTAAAATCCAGATAATTTCCCTTGAAAACTAGTCGAATTTTATTGCACTTAACATATTTATTTATTTATTTATTTATTTTAATAATTTATTGATTATGTTCTTTCCTCCAGGGTAAATGTAACAACTTTAAGTAATTAGGACATTTTTCAAACATTTTTTTAAAAATCTTATTTATACATATTGCACGGAAAACTTTTATAAGCAAATAATTATTTTGTCCATTTTGATTAGCAAAGTATTATATAATTATCATCTTAAAAGGAATTTATCCATTTATCACTATGATATCCTTAGCATTTTAATTACTTGGTAATTGATTATTTTTATCATTACATAAATTCCCGCTATAAAAATCAGCAGACAATAGAGAATAAAATCACGCAATTATTTTTATTTTTACTTTATTAAAAGTTAGATGATTCAAAAATGACTTTTTAAATTTATTTACTATACATATCATACATAACACTTGTTTTCAAAATTATCTCGAATTTTTTTGTTTCTTGATATTTTACTTTACAAGCACAATCTTGTTCTGCTGGAAAATAAGAATAGCATGTGAAATACAAACATTATCAACTTTTTAGTCTACTTATAAATAATTTGTGCATCATTTTCAAAAAGATTTTAAAAATATACACAACATAAAAGCAAAAGCTTACTTTTTCTTGAATTTTCCTAAGTTTGAAGCAATACTTATTTAGATAAAGACTTATTTCCATGTCTTTCATTTCCTTCTCCAGTATGAATCCCATGAAGTATGCAGTCATGGAAATGGTGTTTACAATGATAGCAAGGCTTTTTAGATTTATTCCATCATTTCTAGATAGCAAGATATTATAATTCCTTTCAATTAGATTCCAGAATTTTTATGATTTTTAATTTTTTTCTCCTTACTTTAGATCAGAATTGAGTTATGTGGTTGCTTTGTTCTTGTTTTTCTTAATCAACCCTCCCTATAACCTTGTTAAATTATATATAGCTTTTATTACAGTGCACTCTGGGAGCAATTTAAACCAATAATCTTGGTATGCATAATTAATAATACCCCTCTGTCTTCGTTTTTAATACTTACTCATACTTGTTCAACAGCTTTATATTCAGAACTAAAAAAATATGCTTAAGTAATTTACTATAACAATTCATTTTATAAGATTTACAAATTTGATTTAATTATTTATTTATTTTATTATTGCTATTCAACAACAATAAAATAGCAATATATTTATCTCCCAAATAATAACAATACTTTTAATCTGTTATTTTAGTCTAGTCAGAGCCTAGATTGGGTTTGAAATCTCATCTCCACTCAAGTAAATTTTCCAGTGCATTCAAAACAATCTTCATTGAAAGCCACTTGTGCTGTAATATTTGATAACAAAAAATACAATGTATTTAAAAGAATAACAAAAAATGGTATAACATTTATCTTTATGCTTAGAAATATATACCTAGTAATGTCACAAAAAAAATATGGCAAAGCAATGTATTCTTTAGTTGCTCATTAATGTATTAATAATGTGATGACAGTAATCATCTTGTTTCAAATCATTATATTCTAAAAACATCCTAAGATATTAAAAATTGTAAAAGAAAAAAATGAAAAAAGCTCTTAATGTAAATATTCTTGTAAATATTTTGTTACTAATAAAGTTAAAAAGAAAAAAAGATTTTAATGCCAAATATATTATCATTTAAAATTTTGAATTATTTAATCCAGGGATCTAAATAAAAGGTGACAATATATATATATATATATATATATATATATATATATATATATATATATATATATATTATACCAACCTTCTCCAAACACAATCAAACGAGAACCCGACTACTTATATTATTTAACACTGGTTTATAATTTACTACCTTCACAACTCTTAATGCTATAAAAACTTACACTTTAAAAACTACTACTTAAACTTATGGGAAATAAGAAATAGTAAGCATCGACAAATAAAATATTAACTAATATTTTATGATATTTTGTCCTCCTAAATTTCCCTTTCAAAAAATGTTTGGTTTTCAGGCAGAGTGTCAACTATTATCAATAGCAAACTATTAATAACATTCAACACTTGACTACCAAATATGTACCGATCAAACAAACACTTTATTATTATTTTTTTAAAGAAGAAAGAAAATCATTTGGGTGCCAGCTAATTACATTAAATTAGCATGTCCATCTGACCAGTACAATTCAGTGCCTGAACACCCGCTAGCTCAGTCTGTTCCAAAAACAAAACAAAGATATATCTTAAATGCCCACCTGTTCTAAACTGCTATTATTTTCTAAAACTAAAATAATTTTCCCCTAACCATTCAAATAATACTTCGCACCTTTAAAACTGATAATAACAACATTATACTGAATACCAAACATTTATAGATTTAACTTGGTGAATCTTTCTAAAATACTATTATTAATGATTGGATTTTTTCCCTCCTACTCTTATTAAGAAAATAAACATTTATACTTACCTGCACATATCAGAATAAACATAAAAAACCACGCCTTCAAATGGAAAAAAAAAAATTTTTTCTCCCCAAATAAAAGGTTTTGGGGATTTTGGTGGGGGGGAAATTTTTTTTTTTTAAGAAGGTATTAAATAATAAAAAATTATAATATTTTAAGAAAAATAATTTAAATGTTTTACTTTATTTTAAAATAAATGAATCATTTTATCTTATAATGAAACACACACACTTCTTTTTTTAAAGATTAAAATAAGCATTTTAATATATTACTTAAACAAATAAATTATCCATGTTACATCATATTTTATTATTATTATTTTTTTAAGTTTAATTTTAAAATCAAATCACACATACATGCATGCCAAAAATATTATTTCATAGAAACTGCTTTTACTTATTTTATCATTGCAAATATTAATTTTCTGAAGTTTAAAGTTTATTCTTTTTTTAAAGTTTAATTCAAAAAGCTCAATGTTTTTTACATAAAGTCTATCTTTATTTTTAAAGGAAATAGGAATGTTTATATATCAAAGTCAAATAATTATCTAGGTTTTTAAATATGACAGAAACAGTATAATGGAATTATTCCTTAATTCATTGATGGCTGGTAATTGATTTCTTCAGGGCCCTGTGTTTTTTTTTTTTTGGGGTGGTATAGCCTTCCCCCCCCTCCCTGTGGTGTTTTTCAACATGATTACTTTTTGAACTAATCACAGATCTTAAATGCATAGAGAGCAGCTATCGATCAACTGCAAATATGTTAGTTTTTTAACAATGCATCATTTGTGAAATATTACTTCAAAAATATTTTATTAAAATAAGAAAGTCTGAACCAAGAATGAACAAAAATTGAGCTATTTATACAGTTTTTAAACAATGGAAAATTTTATTTTTAGCCGCAGCATTCATTTTTGTAAAAATAAAATCAGCTTCTAGCATCTACTTTTTATTAAAAATTGCATACACACACGCACATATATTTATTTATTTATTATAAGATAAAATGAAATCTCTTTATTATTTTATTAAAAATTCATTTAAAAATATTTAAATCATTTATTTATTACAAGATGTTTTCTTCTTTTAAACACAAAAAAATCTTTTATTTTAAACAGCTTGTTATTTTAAACAACTATATTTTAAATTACAGTTTTTTTTCAAAAAACCCCCCCCCCCCTTTTTTTTTTTTTTTTTTTTTTTTTTTTTTGGAATTCATAATAAATTAATTACATATCAATGTACTTTGGTACATTATCTCCGTCCCTCCTCTCAAACTAAAATATCATTTTGAGCATTTTAGTTTTCTCAGAATTTAAACTTATAAACAATCCAATTTTATTTACTTCACATTTGTTTAACTGTATGCATGTATTCTTATTTATTTACTATAACCCCCATCCCATTATAAATTTATTTATTTATTCATTTTTTTTAGTAATTGTAAAGATCGAGCATTGAACATTCCTTTTTTCTCTGACCCTTGAGCAATTTCAAATGCATTATTTCCATATACTTTTATGATCTTATAAAGCCCATCATATATTGGCTGAAATTTTTTATGTATTCCTTTCTTCAGATGACTTACTGGATTCACCCTTACCATAACATCATCTCCCAACCTAAACACATATTTAACCTTCCCTTGTCTCTTTTGCTTATATTACCCATCTTTCTAAGCCTATAGCATGCCTTAACAACATCTTTTTTCCTGTCAATATACTACGCTTTAACCAGTAAAATAGTTTTGAACGAATATGGAATATTCTTTCCTTGATGAAGTCTAATGGGCTCGAATCCTGTCGATTCATTCTTTGACCAATTTATCATGTCAGCTATTCTTGTTCCCTCTTTCATCCATCCACAATGATTATTCTGTAAATGCACATGAAATAAACATCCCAGTTCTCTCATTACTCGTTCGCACGAGTTGGACTGTGGATTACAAATTGAAGTGAGTATATGTCTTATCTTATGACACTCTGTCCATCTTTTCCATTCATCAGACATAAAATACATTCCATGATCTGACATTATTTGTCTTGGGAATTCCACATCTCAAAAATGTTGATGTTCAAGGACCCTTATAGTCTGTTTAGTGTCAGCCTGCACCACTGGATAAATAGCCACAAACTTAGAAAAAACATCATAAGTCACAACCAGATATTTCTTTCGATTAAATTGAGGTAATGGTCCATAAAAATCTATTGCTAATAAACTATTTGGCTGATATGTGTATATCAGTCTCAAAGGTTCCGTATTTGACATATTAGGAGGTTTGGTTTTTGCACATACTATACACCCCTCAATGATGTTTAAGACACTCCTATACATACTCAGCCAATAAAACCAATTATTTATCCATACTTCAATTTTACTTGCCCCATAATGTCTGTACTTTTCATGTATGTACTTAATCATCTGTTTCCGCATAACTATTGGCAAAACACTTCGTGTATCTTTACTATCTTTTACTTTATGTTGCAAAAGCCCATCTTTTAAACAATATTGTTTCCTATCTTTCCATAGAGTATTGTTTATAGGTCTACTCACAGATTGATAATGCAAATAGTATATTACTTGTATACATTCTGCATCTTTTTTTTGTAACTCTCTTAACCTTTTCAAACCACATTCCATCTCTTCACCTTGATGTATTTCTGCTGTTGCTATGTACACATTATTACAATTTAGATGTCGTGTCGGGTGTTCTATCGGGTATCGACTTAAAGCATCTGCTGCCACATTGTCCTTGCCTGGACGATACTGTATCCTATAATCGAACTCTTGCAAAAACAGACTCCATTGAATCAGTCTACTATTTGTAAGAAAACAATGATTGAGAAACTCAAGGCTCCTATGATCAGTGATCACTACCACCTGCGATCCTATCAAATATTGCCTAAATTTTTTAACAACCCACACAATCGCTAAAGCCTCTCTCTCAGTTATGGTATAATTTTTCTCTGGCCCATTTAATAAACGACTTACAAAGAAAAGCACTCTATACTTCCCATAGTCTTGCATCTAAGATAATGTAGCCCCCAATCTGATTCCACTACTATTCGTTTGTACTACAAATGGTTTATCATAGTCTGGATATGTCAACATAACTTCTCTTAAAAAACCTTTTTTTACATTTTCAAAACTGCACACTTGTTGCTCTTCCCATACCCATTTTTTATCTTTCCTTAATAACTGCAACAAAGGCTCCATCTCTAAGGAAAATTTTTTACAAAACCAATTGAAAAAATTACACAACCCAAGAAAAGACTTGATTGATATTTTTCTTTTTCGTTGGTCTGGGAAAATTTTGGATAGCTTGA
The DNA here is from genome assembly GCA_028023455.1 of Epiperipatus broadwayi. Classification (NCBI taxonomy): domain Eukaryota; kingdom Metazoa; phylum Onychophora; class Udeonychophora; order Euonychophora; family Peripatidae; genus Epiperipatus; species Epiperipatus broadwayi. The sequence continues at coordinate 1,096,487 of JAQFVV010006290.1, forward strand.
ATTTTCTCTGGATTTGGAGATATTCTTTGTTCACTAATTATGTGTCCCAAGAATTTAACTTCTGTAGTCATTAAATGGCTTTTACCTAAATTTAACTTAATTCCTTTATTTTTACATCCATCAAATAACAATTTCAAATGTTCAAAATGTTCTTCCACACTTTCTGATGCTAAAATGATATCATCTACGTATATTGTAATCAAGCTTTTAATTTTATTGGATAATATTTGATCAAGGCATTGTATCAATCCTGCTCCACTATTTTTCAAACTGAAAAAAATTCGATTAAAATTATATGCTCATTCATTATACCGGAAGGCAGTGTATTTCTGGTCCTCAGGATGCAGCTTGACCTGCCAATAACTAGCTGTTAAATTAAAAGTTGAAAATATTTTTTTTATGAAACTTCATTAATAATTCAGTTGTAGGTGGTGGTGCATTAGTATCTAACACTGTGAATTTATTTAATTGCCTTGTATCTAAATACAAACTAATAGACCCATTTTTTTTACTGTCACTAGCGGGTTATTATACAGAGATGAGCATTTAGATATAATTCCCCATTTTAACATATTCTCTAGTTGTTCCTCAACTGCACTTCTATATTGATATGGTACAGGATATGTTTGGGCTTGATATGGTTGATTCTCCATAAGTTTTATCCGATACTCATATCCCTCTATTACTCCAGGTACTTCTGAAAATACACTTTCATATGTAACCAACAATTCTTTCAACTGCTTTCCATCCTCATTTTCTAGTTCATCTTCCAACATCTTTTTCTCTATTTCTATTCCTGCACTTTCTACATCATACTCTGCCATAACATTTTCTATCTCACACACATTAAATGGAATTTCCATCTTATTAATTTTTACCTGTTGTTTTTCATAATCTAAAATGCACCCAACTTCACACATAAAATCCGATCCCAAAATAGCATCATGTATCAATCCCTCTAAAACCAACATAATGTGATTATATATCTTCCCAGATATACTCATACTTATCCAAGCTTGTTCTGATGCTAGTTTAGCTCTTTTCCCATTTTCCAACATTACGTATACATTCTTTAATGGCAAGGTTTTTAGTTTCAAATTACTTCGCATTATTTCATCGAAAATTTTTTGTGAAATCCTTGATACCTGACTCCCTGAATCAAACAACATATGTACAATTCTTCCTTCTATTCTTACTTTAATTTTTGGGCATGAATAAGATGCCACCCTCAACTCTTTCTTCTCTTCATTCTGTGTCAAGTTTGCTACTTGTCCATACGTATTCTCGGCCTTCCTTTCTTTATTCCGATTTTCTACACATGTCCTAATATTATCCATTGTCATAAGTATCTCTGAGTCTGTTCTATAGTGTCCTTTACCATTATTATTTGTTGAATATCCCCTGGATAACCTCACCTCACTATTCTTAAAATTTGCTGCTCAGACAAATTATATGCTGTAACTATTCTCAGTTTTGCTACTTTTCTGCAGAAAGACATGCACAATGTCTCTTCTATCCACCATTTATCTTGTTCTACCTGTCATTTAACCACCTCCTGACACTCCTCTCCCCAATAACTGGACAGCAATGCTCTTTTGTACTCCTCAAAACTCATTGGTTTTATTCCCATTGACTCCCACCAAACTTCAGCCTCATCCTGTATATAACTAATGGCTATATTAACCTTAATTGTTTCATTAAATTCACTACAGGAAAAAAACCACTCCAAACTCTCTAAATGTGTATTCAGCATTTCCCCTCTTTTCCCTGAAAAAGTTCTTATCTTTATAACCCGGCTTACTGTTTCCATTTCACCAACAGTTTATTTAACTTCATCCAATGTAAAATATTTTTTTCTACTTCAAAACGTAGGTGCAATCAACCCCCACCCTCTAAGTTCTAATTTTATGCCTCATGTCCATCTATCTTCCTCATTTGGAGTGTTATGTTTTTTTTTTTATCTTAAGGATTACGCTTCCACATTTTAACATCCACGAAAATCACCTTTAATCATACACCAAAATTACAACTTCCATCAGTTCTTCCACTTGAAACATCTAGTTTCGCTCCATGTTGATGCGTCAAATATACCAACCTCCTCTGAAAACAATCAAACAAGAACATGACTACTTATATTATTTAACACTGGTTTACTATTCACTACCTTCACAACTCTTAACGTTATAAAAACTTACACTTTAAAAACTACTACTTAAACTTACGGGAAATAACAAACACTAAGCATCGACAAATAAAATATTAACTAATATTTTATGATATTTTGTCCTCCTAAATTTCCCTTTTCAGAAAATGGTTGGTTTTCAGGTGGAGAGTCAACTATTATCAATAGCAAACTATTAATAACATTAACACTCGACTACCAAATATGTCAAATAAACATTTTATTATTTTTTTAAAGAAGAAAGAAAATCCCTTAGGTGCCAGCTAATTACATTAAATTAGCATGTCCATCTGACCAGTACAATTCAGTGCCTGAATGTCTACTAGGTCAGTCTGTTCCAAAAACAAAACAAAGATATATCTTAAACACCCGCCTGTTCTAAACTGCTATTATTTTCTAAAACTAAAATAATTTCCCCCCCAACCATTCAAATAATACTTCACTCCTTTAAAACTGATAATAACAACATTATACAGAATACCAAACATTTATAGATTTAACTTGGTGAATCTTTCTAAAATACTATTATTAATGATTGGATTTTTTTTCCTCCTACTCTTATTAAGAAAATAAACATTTATACTTACCCACATGTATCAGAATAAACATAAATATTTTAAGAAAAATAATTTAAATGTTTTACTTTATTTTAAAATAAATGAATCATTTTATCTTATAATGAAACACACACACTTTTTTTTTAAAGATTAAAATAAGCATTTTAATATATTACTTAAACAAATAAATTATCCACGTTACATCATATTTTATTATTATTATTATTATTTTAAGTTTAATTTTAAAATCAAATCACACATACGTGCATGCCAAAAATATTATTTCATAGAAGCTGCTTTTACTTATTTTATCATTGCAAATATTAATTTTCTGAAGTTTAAAGTTTATATTTTTTTAAAGTTTAATTCAAAAAGCTCAATGTTTTTTACATAAAGTCTATCTTTATTTTTAAAGGAAATAGGAATGGTTATATATCAAAGTCAAATAATTACCTAGGTTTTTAAATATGACAGAAACAGTATAATGGAATTATTCCTTAATTCATCGATGTCCGGTAATTGATTCCTTCAGGGATCCTGTGACTTTTTATGATTTTTGTGGCTGGTATGGCATTCCCCACACTCTGATGTCCGTGTAGTCTATTTCAACATGATTACTTTCTGAACTAATTGCAGATCTTAAATGCGTAGAGAGCGGCTATCGATCAACTGCAAATACATTAGTTTTTTAACAATGCATCATTTGTGAAATATTACTTCAAAAATATTTTATTAAAATAAGAAAGTCTGAACCAAGAATGAACAAAAATTGAGCTATTTATACAGTTTTTAAACAATGGAAAATTTTATTTTTAGCCGCAGCGTTCGTTTTTGTGAAAATAAAATCAGCTTCTAGCGTCTACTTTTTATTAAAAATTGCATACACACACACATATATATATATATATTTATTATAAGATAAAACAAAATCTCTTTATTTTATTAAAAATTCATTTAAAAATATTTAAATCATTTATTTATTACAAGATTTTTTTCTTCTTTTAAACACAAAAATTTTTTTTATTTTAAACAGCTTGTTATTTTAAACAACTTATTATTTTAAATGGCATTTACAGTTTATTTTATTCAATACAAAATCCTCCCCCACCTTACTCTTTAGTTTTTACATTTTATTCTCTTAATTTTAAACTTTTATATTTTTAAACATGGAATTCATAATAAATTAATTACATATCAATGTACTTTGGTACAATATATATATATATATATATATATATATATATATATATATATATATATATATATATATATATATATATATATATATATATATATATATTTAGGAATTCTTGTGAGTAAATAAAGTTTTTAAAAACGAATAAGGACAATATTTTTATTGGATTTTATATATGAAAGATCATTTTGGGAAACATTTTTTAAAGAAAAAAAAGGTTTTATTGTTATTAATTTTGTTAATAATAATGGTAATAATTTAAAAGTAATTTTTTAGAACTATGTATTTCACACAATTTAGTAAGCTATGATTACCTTTTTGTTATTCATTGTTTTTCTATTTTGCTTGCTATTTATAATTACTTATTTATCATATAATATTTAAGTTAACCATTTGTTAATTTGCAAACTTCTACAAATATTTTGCCAATTTTTTTTTTAAAAAAAAAACAACCAATAAAAAAAAAGATTAATTAGCAAAAAGGTATTTAGCAACCATTTAGAATTTAAATACTATTAGGAGAAATTAAAATAATGTATTTTTGTAATATAGTAATATATGTAAAGGTACTTCAATCTTCTCCACCCTCCAATTCTTCAGCCATCAATATCATTAAAAATACAATGATAGATCACTCAAAGGCATCGTTGATGCCAATATTATTGTCAAACTCATGCTGTCATTAAGCTGCTTTGACTCCTCACATATATGATCTTAAAATGTCCATTTAATTACACAGAAGGGGAATTGGCTGAATACAGGCTGAATATGTAATTTCAAATATAAGTATATTGTCTATACATCACATGATTATTATTTTTTGGATGAGTAGGCACTCAATAGTGATTTTATGCACAAGCCTTCTGGAATCCATTGATTACTCTGGTTGGCACTGAGTAGCACTGCTTTATGGAGAATTTTGCCTGTATATTGTCTATATTAAACTTAATGTGATAAGGACTTGAACTCAAGACTTTCAAGCTTCTTACAGCTATCCACTCAATCTATACAATCAATACACATGATTGCCTACATGTAAAAAAAAATATCTCCAATATATATATTTTGTGCTGGACTAGCACTCATCAGTTGGCCCAGATCACCCACTCCCACATATATATACAATCACTGCTCAGTTTATATTAAGACATCAAATCTTCAAAGTTTAATGGACAAGTTTCAATCTTCTCCAATTCTTCAGCCATCCATATCACTGAAAATTAGATGATGGAAAACTCAAAGCTCTTGCTGATGCCAATATCCATGTTGACTTCAAATCACTCTGACTTCTGATATATAGGATTTTAATATGTCCATTTAAATACACATAAGAGGGATATGTGAAATACAGACTGAATATGTAATATTCAAATATAAGTATAATATTTACACTAAACTTAATGTAATTAGAAAGAACTAGAACTCAAACTTTCATCCTCCTTATAGCTATGCACTCTATCTTATACAACTGATACACATGACTACATATATGTAAAAATATAAATGATATCCAGTATATGTATTTCATGCTGAACCAGAACTCATCAGTTGGTCCAATCACCATCTTCCACACATATATACAATTAGCACTCAGTTTATATTAAGGTAACAAATCTTCAAACCTTAATAGACAAGCTTCAATCTTCTCCACTCATTGTTTAACTATCCATATCATTGAAAATTTAATGATGGAACACTCAAAGCCCTTATTGTTCCATCATCATATTTTCAATGATATAGATGGCTGAAAAGTTGGAGGGTGGAGAAGATTGAAGCTTATCCATTAAAGTTTGAAAATTTGCTATGTTAATATAAACTGAGTCCTGATTGTATATATGTGTGGTAAATGGTGCTTGTTCAGCATGAAATACTTACATTGGAAATTATTTATGTTTCACATGTATGTGGCCATGTGCATCAGTTGTATAAAATGGAGTACATATCTGGAAGAAGTTTAAAAGTCTGAGTTCAAGTCCTTTCTAATTACATTAAGTTTCTATATAATTCTATGTATACTTCTTCTTCAGTAATTTTGCTTATTCATATATAACAATATATCTAAGTAAATAATCACAGTCTTCTTACCCTTTTAAGCAAATAATTTTTATTAATATAATAACAGTTTCAACTGTTCCTGAAAGTCTTCTTCAGATCTCAATCTATTTCTCTACCTTTCCTTTTCCACCATTTTATTTTACTCAATTTTCCTTTTCCACTATTTTATTTTACTCAATTTTATTTTACTTTTATTTCTATTTTATTTTATTTTTAGAGTAAAATAAAATGATGGAAAAGGAAAGGTAGAGAAATAGTTGAGATCTGAAGAACATTGCCAGGAACAGTCGAAACTGTTATATTAATAAAAGTTATTTGGTTAAAGGGGTAAGAAAACTATGATTATTTAATAAGATATTGTCACATTAAGTTTAGTATAGAAATATCTTTGAATATTAGATAATAAAATGAAAAAAAAAAACATTTCACTAAAACCATCACTATCTGTTAGTTGATTAGCTTTTTGTGATTTTTGGAAAAAAATATTCAGAAATGATTTATTTAATATAGTTTTACCCTTTTGTAGTCTATTGTTTTTATTTACAATCATTTTTGGATTTCAAGAGAATAATTATATTAATTATTTCTAAGATTTTTTTTTTAGAAAATATTGTTTGTTGCAGTCAAATTGTGAATGTCTTTAGACTTTATTTATGGATGCTCTAATATAAATCTTTTAAGTCATTTTTTTATTTATAAAATATAGTTCAAAAAATTCGTATGTTCTTTAGTGATATCTTTTTTTGGTATGTGACTTGTGATCATTCTTAGCTATTTCAGTTTTCATTCTCATAATTAAAACAAATATTTCTTTGATAGTATTTGTTATTTGGAATTTGTTTACATTGTTATCATGCTTTAGTCAGACATGTAGTTTTTTTTTACTATTTTTACTATAATTAGCTTTATAGCGTATTCCAAAGAAAAACTGACTTTTTTGAAATTAGATTTTTTTTAATATTTAATTGTTATTTAAGTCAAATAAATTTATACTATAATTTTTTGTTTTTTAATATTATCAGAAAAATCATTTTTCAATTCTGTATGGAGAACTTGTATTTTTCAATTTTTCATAATTTCTTTTTTCAAATTTATTCTCGATCTTGCTTTGCTACTTTAAGCAGAAAATTCTTTAATCATGATTCATCAATACTATTAATGCCATCAGCAAACCAGAGATGTTTAACTTGTTGAAAGTCTTCCTAAAGCAGATTTTAAAAAAAAGAATTAAAGATTTTTTTATTATCTTATTTCAGTGTTTTAACATTGTTCTTATTAGAATTTTTAAACTTAGTTGTATTTTTAATAATTTAATTCTGTATAACATAAATATATTGTTAAAACAAAAAAAAAAAAAAATTTTGTTGTATTAACGTTATTTTTTATATCAATGAATTCAGTGAATAATAATAATACTTTATATTTTATTTGTTTTTCAGGATTATCTCTTTGTGCATGATTGGGCTAATTATATCATAACTTTTAAGAAACCAATATTAACCCCAGATTGCATAAGGGATAATATTTTTTTATAATCTGATTTCAATAATTAAATTTAACAAAAAACTTAGCAGTTTATATATAATCAAATTGAAATTATATAACGTTATCAATGAGTATAATTTAATAAATACAGACATAAAGCACTAATTTGCTCTCTATTTTCTAATATTGAAATTTATATTTTAAGAAAGAATATAAACAAGGGAAAGAATATAAAACAAAATAAGGAATTAGTAAACAAATCAACAAATATTTTGAAAAACATGTAGCACTTATTTTATTTTCAGTGTAAGAAAGATTACTGTCTGTAAGTACTGTGTGTATATAAACAATTAAAATCAACACCAGAATAAATTAAAAATAAAATTTCTAGTCAGATAAGTTGAAGGAGCCATTGATTGCTACTCGGAAATACTAACCAGGTATTTTAAGACACTGAAAATATTTTTGTGGCAAAAGAACTATATTGCTAAGTAGTTCATATTTAAGAATTTAATATATATATATAAAAGAAATACTATATCCGTATGTCAACATTTTGAACTTTTAAAAAAGAAAAGATGATTTAGTATTAGAATCTTTAAAACTTGTTGATCATGCTTTGATCACTAAGGCCAGAAAATATAAAATTTTAGAAGAGAAATAAATGATGAATTTATAAAGTGTCTCTTCTATTGTCGTTATAAGTTTGAAAATATTATAATTAACTACTTTTAAAAAAGCATATGGTTTTATTATTTGGGAGTTCATAAGAGGTTCAAGCACCAGTCTTCTATGTATTACACAATTATACTTACTAAAATCATCAATTATCTATGATTATTGATGATTTTAATCTAAATTGAGCTCTTACTATTATTATACTATTTAATGTTAATTTTGGTATTAATTTTAGTATAATATTAACTATATCTGATTTAATTTTTGGAAATATACTTTTTCCAGCATTCAAAGTAAACTTTCTATTTACATAATCAATTTTTAAAAGTCCTGAAGATTTTTGAGAAGACTTGATTTTTCACAAATCATTTTTATTTTTTGCATTTTATTTTTTGCAAGTTTAGTTGTTTTCATAACATCAATTCTAGGTCAATAATTTTTCTGCATTTGATTTTATCTATCACTCTTCCATTTCCAGATGAACATTAATTCCAGATAGATAATACACATATTATATCTCTGGGATCTATATCTGATACTGTACATTTTCTGATGGTAGATAGTAAACTCACTTAGTATATGTCTATATATAATATGTGCATAGTGGATAATTTTGTTATACCATTAATCTGACAATAGAATAAATAATTTGTAATTTCTTCATCATAATTTTTTTTAAAGATTTTAGCATTTTTTTAATAATCAAAAAAGCAAGTCATATATAATGTGACATTACTTTTATAAGCTTGTATTTACAAAAATGCAATACAGAAAGCATACCAATAGCTCAAACAAGCTCTTAATTAATAAGTGTGATATGATAAAATATTTAAATTCTTTATTCAGAATACTCCTATCTCCAGACCAATTGGTTTCAAGCTTATGGCTCATGTCAGTAGAGAGCTAGAATATTTGGCTGGGTTTTGAGTTGATATTTTAGATCTAGTGTCTGAATATTCTAGCTCTCCATTGATGTGAGCCAAAAGCTCAAAACCAGTTGGTCTGGAGATGGGAGTGTTCTGGATAAAGATTTTAAATATTTTCTCATACCACACTTATTAATTAAGAGCTTGTTTGCACTATTGGTATGCTCTCTGTATTGCATTTTTTTTAGTATTTTTTTTAAATATGAACTACTAAATAATATAAATCCTGTGCATTAAGAATATATTTCATTAACATATTGTGTAATAAAAAGTGATTTTTGTGCACTATTAAAGAGACTAAACGTGGTTAAATAAGGGAGCAAAACTAACCAAAGATATATAATGATATGTATATTCTATAAATGATTTTTTTTATATATGTACATGATTTAAGTATTTTTCTTTTATTTTAGTTAATTTTCTAATGTGTTATGCTATGAAGTTGTTAATTTAAAATTAAATAGTAGCATTCACATCTATATTTCATTCCATTTTCAATCTGGTTGCATAACATTTATTTGTATATTGTGATTGATGAGTTATTACAAAAAATCTCCACTGTCTTCAAATTATACAAGATTATGGACAATCTAATATAAAAAAAACATTTAAAAAGATATATAAATACATAAATCAGTCTTTCAAATGAGATGGCATTCAGTAAATATATAGCATTTTTTTCTAAAAAAAAAAAAGTTAATTTGCACTAGCTAATATTTAATGGTGAATCCATAGAAACAAATAAAGTGATTTTTTTCTAGGGAAATATAACAATATCATCAGTATTACCTCACTAAAATTATACTTTGACTAATAAAATTATGAAAATTAATGATGGTATATATTTCTAGAAGTGATCTCATTACTAATCAGTGTTGTTCTGGATGAACCATATTGTTTTTATAATGCTTATACAGAAAGACATTTGAATGGCTTCATCAGTTACATCATGATACCAGTATGTATCTTGCCAAATTTTTTCATCCCATACACAATGGTATACCAATGTGGGGTATGAATGTTTTTTTTAACATCTGATACAATATTTATTAAATGATGCTTTGTTGACATCTGAATATGATTGGATGTTTATCCTGATTAGTATCATATTCTAGACTAACTATTCCTTTAAGAACAATGAACACAAATGTAAATTGAATTATTTTGTTTTCAAAAAAAATGTAATCATATATGGTTATGAAGTCTAGTGCTTGGAAAGTTTATTGGTCCCACATTAATTATTAAAACTGCATATATATGTAAATACACAAAAGCAGACCATGCCGAAATAATACCAATATCAATAACAACCTCAACTTTTGACAATCTACTGTTTAGGCAGATGTTTAATATTTTCAATTAAATATCACTATTGTTAAAAATTAATATTATATATTATTGCAAATTAGTTAACAATTTTAATTAAAATAAAATTAAATATTTCAAAGAATTTAAACCTTTAGTACATTTAAAAATTTAAATTCTAAATAAATAGAAATGTTTTTTTTTTTTAAATAATAAATGCTTTTACTTATAATACATTAAGAAAATGGTTTCTTCAACCACAATTGAATTTTTTATATTTAACTTAAAATAAAAGAGGGTGAGAGGGGAGTTAACAAATTAATTACGTCAATTTTTTTTTTATAAAAAACAGGGATTGCCTTCATTAATTTCTTGACCAACCCCCATCTCATGCTTTTATTTTAAGTTAAATATATAACCCCAATTGTAGTTGAAATAATAATTATTTTTTTATTTTTAGTGGCTGGTAAATAAATCATTTATTATATATTTGTGTTTATTTTTAATTTTTTAGTAATGACACAGTAAATAAAAATGTTTATTATAAAATATTTGTTATATATTATTGTTGACTATTTCATTTCAATTGAAACAAAGAATAAAAGTAATCTGAGTAATATTTGATTTTTTTTTTTAAACAACCTCTATATTTACTTTAACAATATTTTAAAATTAAAATAAACATATATTTTGATTTTTTTTTTTTAAAAAAAAAGTGTTTGGCTTTTTTTTTTTTCATTTGAAAAGTTGAGATTTTAAAAAAAATGCTTAAAAACTAGATTATAAATAAAGTTTATTTAATGTGCGATATTACTTTAAGCTGACTTAGTTTATTAACTGAACCCAGGCTTGGTTTGCACCAGTAGATTGAAAGACTGCAATGCAGTTGATATTTACAATATATTTAAATAATTTTACATGAAATATTAACAGCAGGTAAAAATAACTATTGTAATGCATTTTTATAGACAATGTTTTAAGTCATTTTTAACTGCTATTGATAATTCATGTATTATTATTTCATGTAAATATTCTTAAAATATATTTTAATTCTCAACTATGTTACATTACTTTATTTTACTAATGTATGCAAAGCTATGGTCTCCTTTGCTTGTGTTAGTAAAATATAATAATATAACATAATTGAGAATTAAAATATATTTAAAGAATTTAATTTACAACTTTATTTATAAAAATGTGTTATAATAGTTATTTGTACCTGCTGTTAATATTTCATGTAAATATTATTTAAATATATTTTAATTATTAACTATATTACATTCTGCTAATCTACTGGTGCAAGCAAAGGCATGGATATGACTAATACATTACGTCAATTTAAAGTAATATCTCTGTATTAAACAAACTTCTTTTCAGTATAGTTTTTTAAACTATTTTATTTCATTAATACAAACAAAAATGATCCATGGCTTTGTATGCATTAGTAGAAAAATAATAAAAGTAAAAGAATATGCAGTTGATTATTAAAATATATTTCTAATTTATATATATATATATATATATAAGAAGGATATATTCTGAGCAGTAACAAATTTGTTAATATTTTATTATCAAAATTCATATTTAATTTTTAATCTAATGAAAACCAAAAAATGCTCTCACTAATTCTCTCCATTTCTCATGTTGTCCCATAACTATTATTAGAAAGTAAAACTTCTAGTAAAAAGTTTGATAATAAAATATATTTATGTATTTCACTTTCAATTTTTAATGTATTGAATATCAAATAAAAATTTTACTGACTAAATCTCTCCATTTCTATAGCTGTCTCTTTGCATTGCTAAAAAGTTTGATAATTAAAATACACTTACATAATATTTACATAAACTAATTATCAACAGCAATATCACAAAATATATAACATTATTAAATACAATAAACAATCATTTTAAAATAAATTATTTTATACTTATGTAATTTTTAAATGGCTATAAAATTTTAATGTTGTCATAATATATGCAAGTGAGAAATTAATATTTATCCAATAATTTTTCTGATTTAACAAAAACTAATATCTCATTTCTCTAATATATATTTCTATGCCAGCCATAACATTCTTATTTTATCATATGATAATACACTTAAAAGTAAATGGTAAAAAATAATCAAATTCAGTATTTCTCTTGCTGTACCCATGGTGTTTTAAAATTTACCTTTTCACATGTTAAATCCATTAAGATTAACATGCTAAAAGTTTATCAATTTCATAGTAAAAGTTAATCAAATTGAATAGTGTTTCTCTTGCTTTGCCAGTGCCATTTTAAATTTTACTTTAACATGTGTTAAACTAAATATATATTTAATTATGCAAATTCTCAACATTTATCAAATTTATTCTTATAATTGCACTAAATTGTCATTATTCAAATGAAAATTTAAATTTATAGTTACAAACACAATTTAATTAATTTAAAATATATATACAAAATTAAATTTTACCATGCCTTACCAGAAATGATATTTTCATTTCAAAAATTTTTCAACTCTGTAATATCTTAATCAGTACTGCTCTCTACTTGAGTTTTTTATGACATCATTCATAAACAATTGTGAAATAGATTTTCCACATATTTTTATATTGCAAATTACAAATTTTTTTAAAAACAAAGCAAAAATGTATATAATACTGAAATTCTATACAAAAAAAGAAAGCAAATCATTGGAAGATACTGTAAGATTGGTGCAATATTTGTTAAGTAAGTTATAAAGTCACAAACAAACAAATTTTCATATGTATATTCTTATGTATTTATCAGATATTGTATGTGTACATTATTGTCTATGTATATAATAAATTATTAAGTAACTTAAAATATTGGAAAGGCTGACTTTTTTAAAAATGTCTAACAAAAACTATGTTGTAAATGAACTTAATTTAATATGTATGATTTTACATTAAATCAATTTGGCACTTACAGTTTGTTTATATATATATTGTAATGTTTTTCATGTCCAGTTAGGCCTTTTTTATTTACTAGAAAGTGCAAGTTAATCAATCTATAAAAAAGAAATATATTCAGATCATTATGAGTCTGGATATCTTAAGAACATAGCTATATTTCCTGATTAACTTGACTTAATATGAATTACAATTTGAAGTGCCAGCAGAATGTTTTTTTATTTATTTAGAACAGGACACTAGAATTCTACACAAGAATTCACTGATCCATCACATCACATCACATCACATCATCATTTATGAAGCAAATTATTTTAAAAAATCAGAATTACATTTCTTATCATTTTAAAGCTTTTATATGAATTTTTCCCAGAGCTTAATTATTAAACAAGCATACTGGAAAAATAATGTATACATTTAAAATGTACTAGTAAAATAAACAACTAAAATTAAAAACATAGTTTGCAAACATTTTAGTCACAATTTAGGATATGAATAATCTTACCAATAAGTATATATTAGAGTAGCATACATGTATTTGAGATGAATGAACTCATGTCCATTGGATTTAAACTATTCTTGGTCCATCCTAAAGCTAGACGCGAAAACTTCTTGGAGTACATTCTATGATGAAAGGGGTCTGCAAAAAATGCTCCAGTTCCTCTCTCCACATGACAATTTACTTCAGCATATGAGTAGTCTGGGATAGAACATTTTCTCTATCCTAGACTTAATGCAAACTGCTAGCTAAAGAAAAGACATAAGATCTTGATCACCATTATTTCCTCATTTCATACTTGCCCTATGCACATATATTATCTTTGGTTTTTTTAATCAGAATACAAGATAGTAATCTTGTATGTTTATTTTGCATTTTTAACTACAAAGTTTCTTTTTATAAATTACTTTGACCATCTCCAATTATAGTTTAAAAAAATTTTCTAATTGTAATCTTTTACATTTGGAATTTCTTTCTTTTTGTTTTTCTAGATTAATAATCTGCATGTCTTTTTTATTCCATCCAATTTAAATTATTATTATTTTTAATTAAATAAATAATTTGAAAGAAAAATAACTTTCATTGTACATTATCTAAAAAAATAAATCATACTAACCAAAAAAAAAACTAAATTGCATCTTTAAATTTTACTTTATTTAAAGCTTTTTAAATATTAACAAATGCCAATGTATTTGAGCCATATGTATGTAAAATGGTTCAATATCCTGGAACTATGGAATTGAATCTATTTTATTCTTACTAAGTTTTAAATCTGTATTCTGTTTTTTCTTTTTTTTAATGTATTAGCATTACTGATATATTTTTGTAGACTGTCACAAGTGGTGTGCAACTTTAAATCTCATGTTTTAGGGTCTAACATAGGAATGAGAAATATTTCCATATTGACCTGTGTCCTTTCCACACAAGCATAAAACTAACAATAAGAAGCCCATGTCTAAGCATATACAAGTGTTGCTCATGGTTTTGAGACTTATTGGTTCATGTGCTTGGTCTGTCCACCCATTTTAGGGACCCTGCTATAAATAGGCTGATAGGAATTTAAGGACAGTCTTATGTTACATACTGGCATATAAGGACTACAGGCTATGCTTTTTCCCATCTTCAGTATCTGCACCTGCTGGCTATTTGTGATTTAAAGCCTACATTAGCTGTGATCATGTTTTTTATAGTCATAATAAAAAATTTCTTTTATAGGTGTATAATCAGTGTTAAGGTTTTTTTTTTTACAATTACTACTTATCTCAAGTAGTGGTTTTTTCTGAAGCTTCACATTGGGATGCCATTGTAATGTTTTTCACATTCGGTTAGACTTTCTTTCACATACTAAAAAGTGCAAGATAATTAAGCTAAGAAAAAGAAATTATATTCAGGTCATTGATTAGTCTGAGTATCTCAAGAACAGATAGCTTTATTTCCTGATAAACATAACCTAATATTATTTATGATTTGAAATACCAGCAGAATCAGTTTTTTATTTATTTAGAACAGGGTACCACAAGAATTCACTAATTAATCATGTCACATTGCATAATCATTTATGAAGCAAATTATTTTAAAAAATTGGAATTACATAACTTGCCATTTTAAAGCTTTTGTATGAATTTTTCTGGGCTTAACTATTAAACAATAGTGGCAAAGGTAATTAATACATTTAAAATTTATTAATAAACAACTAAAATTAAGAACGTACAAATGAAAGTGTTATATTAATGTTAAATATTTTATTAAGATCAATTAAAATAATTAAATGGTAAAGCATTAATAAAATTGAAAAGAACATGCACACTAATCCAGACAATAACATCGAATAATTAAAACAGTTCTGTTCTTTTTAGTTCTCTATTTAGAAAGCAATCCATGAATAAAATGTAATCAGGAAATGTCTCTATCAGTAGTATATTATAAGCATATAGTTAACATTATTTTGCAAACATTTTAGTCACAATTAGGCTATGAATAATCTTATCAGTAAATACATATTAGACTAGCATACATGTATTTGAGATGAATGAGCTTATGGCCATTTGTTTTAAACTGTTCTTGGTCCACCCTAAGCCTAGACTTGAAAGCTTTTTGGAGTAATTTCTATGAAGAAAGGTATCTGCAAAAAATGCTCTGGTTTCTCTCTATGCATGACAATTTACTTCAGCATATGAGTACTAGTAGTCCTGCATATGAGTAGTCCATGATAGACTTTTTCTCTATTCTAGACCCAACAGAAACTTCTAGCTAAGGAAAAGACACAAGATCTTGATTGCCATTATTTTCCTCCTTTTATACTTGCAATCAGTTTTTAGATATCTGCACATATAATATCTTTTGTTTTTTTAGAATATAAGATAGTAATTGTGCACATTTATTTTGCACTTTAAACTACAAAGTTTATTTTTTATAAATTACTTTAGCCATCTTTAATCAGAGTTAAAAAAAATGTCTAATCATAATCTTTTACATTTAGGATTTCTTGCTTTTTGTTTATCTGGATTAGTAATCTGCATGTCTTTTTTATTCCCTCCAATTTTAACTATTACTTTTTTTAAATTAAATAAATAATTTGAAACAAAAATAACTTTCACTGTACATTATCTAAAAAAATAAATCATACTAACCAAAAAAACTAAATTGCATCTTTTAAACGATCTTTAAATTTTACTTTTGTAAAATATTACCAAATGCCACTATATTTGAATCATATTTATGTAAAATGGTTCAATATAGTTGTGTGTGTGAATATATATATATATATATATATATATATATATTCACACATAGAATATATATATATATATATATATATATATATATATATTCTAACCTGGACTGAATGCATCTCACTTCTGGACAATATAAATATAAAATAAAATGGGTTAGCTCAGTTAATGATTACGTTTGGTTCATTGCAAATGGTTAATAAATAAAATATTCCTGCATTAATATTAAATGTTCCACTAGGTCAAATTCAAAAATCAGAATAAGGTTTAGTTTATAAAATAAATAAATAAATAAATATTTATTTTATCATGAGACTTGGAAGTGAAATACAGGTGACAAGAAAGATTACATTGAGCCAGTATCCCACAGGATACTACCTCAATGGCATAAGAACACTATCCCCCCTATTACTATCTCAAATAAATAAACTTATAGTATTCTTACAACTTTAATAAATCCTACTCATTAAATTAAACTAATAATTAAATATTAATCTTTTACTTATAATAATTTAGCTCAATAAAATCTCAGGTTCATAAAACTATTCTAAGTTAATTAAAATCACTGTAGTAAAGCATGAGAAGGGATTTTTATGTCATACTCTACTACACTTAACTACTAATAATAATAGATAATAATAATACTCTTCATTGGATGGACTAATTTTATGTATCTTTTCTTCACTATAATTTATTGCTATAATAAAATAATAAAATATTATAATATACTCTTTTATCTTCTGATAATAATGTAAGAAAAATGTGATAGCATATAAAATCTGACAAATAAAAGTGTGTGGCAACAGGTAGCATATCATTAAATGTATCATTATGATAACTAATTTATGACCATAAGATAATGTAAAATATGATTAATTAATTAATTGAATACCAAGAAAATATTCGAATTCTTAAAATACTTCTTTATTTATCTTTGTGCAAAAATTATATGTTCATTTCTATTATTCTGGGTGTATTCTGTGGTCTTATGCAGTGTAATGGGAAAATGAAAACAGTCACGACATACAAATTTTGAAAACAAATTTAACAAAGTTTATTAATAACAATAAAATAAAATAAACAATTTATTTACAATATTTACATTGGATATCCTCACTTTACACCGTTTTACATTTTTTATTACTTAGTTATTAAAAAACAATTTAGAATTATTTTATGTCTTCATTCTGACTTAAAACAATAATAATAAAATAATACCATTTTATTTATCTCTTTCTAATTAAACTTATGATAAATTACATTTATTTATTTTTATTAAAAATGTATTCTATCCTTAAATATTATTTAATTATACCTTTCTTTCTAAAAAAAACATCCATAAAAACATACTACAGAAAACATAAAAAATAACATTATCGTGAGTATGGATCTTTTAAAAAATAAACAATTTTCATCCTGTGATGTCAAAGATGTTACATAAAATATCTATCTAATAATTTATTACTAGATTTTGTGGATATCGTTGTTCACTACACTATGTTTATTAAATATAACATATTCCCATTTAGCATTACTTTAATACTATATAGTTGTAATTACTGATATATTCCCTATTATTTGATAATTACAAAATTATACCTATGCTTATTGTTTATATCATTTTTACTTTATAACATTATATTTTTAAAATATGCAATACTTATTTTAAAGACAAAATAAAGCATTTAAAAGTTATTTAACATTTTGAAGAACAACTTTGTTTTATATACTTTACTCTTGAAATTTTATTTTACTTCCAAAAATAAATCCAAAATCATATCTTATGATTCTTTTTTTTCTTTTAGGATTCATTGGATTTTGAATTCCAATTTATACAATTATACTTCTTCTAAGTAAATGAACTTATCTCATTCAAATGATAGCATATCTTAAACCCTAAATTTTCTTTTTTTTCTTTTCAAATATCTCCTTCTGAAATGTGGTGGTTTTTAAAAAATCTAAAGAGGAAATAGAGGTGTAGGATCTAGGGAAGAAAAACTCAAGTATAACTCATACCATATATCAAAAATATCATGGCACAGTGTATCTATAAGAAATAGAGGCCTGACCTATTTTGTCCAAAGACCTCCAATACTATTATTGATGTCAAGCTATTCCTTCAACTTTATTAAAACATCAATACTTAAAGAAAATAGATACTGTCCAAAATAAATATATCAGTTACAGGGCACTGTTAACTGCACTGTATATCCACGAAGATTATAAAATATTATTCATATTCCCTCATCACATCCTATTATAACATCATATCTTGGGTTCATGTTCACCATATTACTACCAAGCCACTATCTTATCATTATTTCCTAAAGATTTATCACATCTTACATTGACAAAATAACTATCTTGCATATTCAAAACAATAAATAAAATTCATTTATAATTAGAGCGATCTCACTGATCCACAAGAAAAGTTTGCTTACTTCTTTATTCTATATTCTAAAACCTATACAAACTAATCATATAAATACTTTGAACATCCAATAATATGAAAGTTTTTAAAAGAATCACATAAATATTTATTATCATGTTGGGTTATATTACTAGTATAAAATTATAGTATGCATATTCCCAAAATAAATCTTAATCTCATAATGTTTAAAGTGTTGTACAAAATGTGTTTACATATAATTAAAACATTTATACTTTTATTCATTATAATTCATAGGCAATCTAAAAGAAAAACAAAATATACATCATAAAATATCAATATTCATTAACTATTACCAAATGATATTATCTGGTCATCACTTTTTGCAGTCTTCTTCTCCATCCACTAGATATAGCATTGTATACATAAAATATATCTATACTTTTACTTAAATGTTCTTATTTAAACTATTAAATTATTATATTATAGGATTTTAATATTATCAATAGATTAATGTTCATGTTCCTACTCTTATAAACTAGAAAATTTACATTTAAAATAAATAGTAATAAATGAAAATCATATTTACATAAACTTCAGCTGAAACGAATGTTTCTTTTTCATAAGTCCAAATATTTCCATTTTCTTTCTCAAAAGTTTTTTTTTAAAAATTGTTCACTTCAAGAGTAATTCTACAGCCTCCCCCATTGCTATGATGATGAACCAGACAATATGTTTCCTGCAGAAAATGTCATCCAAACTTCCGATACAAAAATCTCAGGTTTAAAAAATGAATAATAAAAAAAATATTACGTCTTAAAATCTTGAAAAATTATATAAAATAATCATCAATCTATTCTGGAATAGTTAATAGAATAATAGTTTATAACTTCTATAGTCCAGAATGATGATTATTAAAATCATAAAATTATATTATTAAAATTAATAACTTGAAGCTCCTATTCGGGAATATTCCTTATTAGCTGGGCGATGCATCCTGTCCCTTTTGACTTAGCTTGAATTATCCGGATAAACTTTTGCGCACTACTTATTTCCATAATTCCACATTTTATTTATTAACATGTTCATTTTCTTTATAGGTTTCTTCTTCAAGGAAATTTATTGTTATTTATTACATATTCAGAGGTTTTTCTTGTCTTAAATTATTAGCTTTCAAAACAATTTTATATATGCATATTAACCCTCTATATATCTCAGGTTTTCATAACATATGCTTTTCTAAAATATTTTCCATGAGTCTTTTCTTAAAATAATTTCTTGTAGATATTTTAAATGTTTCCTTCAAAAAGGATATAACATTTACTTTTATAACATGATATTTCCATAAATTTATTATAAAGTATACTTGTCATATTGTTTATTAATATTGGACAAAACTATCTTGCTATATAAAATAATGCATCTTTGCTTTTAATCAGCAAACAGTTTTTCTAATAAGTTTCCCATACAATGTCCATAAAATTAATTTATTCATTTGAATAGTCCTCTTGTTCAATATTATTGAAACTGCATTAATAAATATTATATTCAATTTTAAAATATTATAAGTTAAATACATTTTACTGATTGGTATATCCATTTTATTGTTGCGAAGTTATATATTAGATTTTGACGAATACTACTGATAATGGGACTTTAAAAATTAGCAAGGCATATTAAATGAAGTTATTACTAATATTTTTATTTTACCCTCTCTTTTTGCAAATATTTTTTTAAATAATAATAATCTATTAGCTGTGCAAATAAAATTGTATGAGAGCACTAAAAAATTGACTAAATAATAAACTTAAAAATTACTATCACCTTGATAGCTACTGAGATGATCTCTGCTATCTTTAATACATTTTTTAATCATATCCGATACCCCCATGCAATACGTATTTATATCCTAGAGAATACGTCATTCTATTGGTTGATTCTTACTTTTGATACCAAATTTGCATAATGTTAGAAACTTACACAATTAAATTTCAAAATATAAAATATGACATATTAAAACTTTAAAAGTATTATTTAAAATATTAATCTTAAATCAATTATTACTTTACTAAATTACTTAAATATTTAAAAAGACTTTTTAAAAACACTATTTAATAAATTATCCCACTTTTAATATTTAATTTATTTATTTTATTTTAAAACAAAATATTTAACTTTTATTAGCTGTATTCATTTTATTACATTATTTGAAACATTTATAATGACTAACTTAATATTTAATATTGGCTTATATGATAGGTAATAATTATATCCAATTCTATAATGCAGTTTTACAATATTTTGAACTTTACTAATAAATATTAGCAAGCAAGCGTGTACAACCATATATTAGTATAAAAATCACATGACTAATATAACCAAGACAGACCATATCCAATTTTTCTATCTGGAAATAATAATAAATTGCTACACTTATTGTAGTAAATAAAATAATACAATACAAAATTTGGAAGAATAATTTAAAAAATATAGAATTGAATACAACTTTCACTACCATAAAGATTACTACATGATATAATACAATTTATAAAAATAAATACAACATTTATTTAACTATAAGTTTAAGACTATTAAAATTGAACTTTTAAACATACTTTTAAATATTTATAGCTGTGTTATTTATTATGGCCAGCTTTTGCAACCATATGTCATAATATTTTTAGCTTTACTTAACTATTTTAAGGTTATTCGTTATAATTTTATTCATTACATATTTTCATTTAGCTTTAAATTGTACTTTAAGATATTATTAACAAAATATAACTAACATATCAAGAGAACATATTCTAAAATTTAAAATTTTTAATAATATACTGTGGTGAGCCAATTCTGACCCATAAAAAAGGGCACAATATATATATAAAGTAAAGAAAAACTAGAAATAAACACAGACAAATATTTTGTAGATATTTTTCTACATTCATTGGGAATAATAATAAATAAAGGGTTAAATAACTCTGGATTGAAAACAAAATTTCATTATGACATGAACATTTAAAAAGGTCTAAATAAATTATTATTATTCTGATTTTTAAATTTAAGAAACAAGCATATCTACTGATAATTGTAAAAATATCTATCTTTGAATTAATGCTTGCATATATTATCTATGTAAAAATTTCTATTATCTATTTTGAAATCTTTTAATTAGTAAAACTGATAAAATGTCCAAAATACATCTTTTAATTAAGTGCATTTGGATGGATTAAAATTGGTTTTAGTCAAGACAGATAGAAAACAATTACTGTGTTTTATCACCTCAAGAGTAAAAAAGATTATACAAATTGAAAACAGACTGCAATGTGTTTTTATCACTTCAGACAATTCTCTAAAAGGGCTGATAAAAATATCAGTTTAGTTTGGCTTAAAGTTTTTGTAAGAGCCAGCCAGAAAAGTATTGTTTTTAGCTTTTGAGAAGTAGTTGGTAGAACTGTAGGGTTGGTTTCCAGAATTATTCAAATAATTATCTTGGATCAGATGTAGCTGAAGTGAAGATGTAATCAACAGTCTACTGTTTTCTATGCTGCAGCTGATTCACCTGAAGTCTAAGTCAACTTCTAATAAGTCTAGCCTGCTTAAATGTGGACAAAACAGTCTGCTAGCATGATATCTCAAACAGAAGGGAACTGACTCAATGCCAACATTACCTTTTTGTCTTTCTGATGCTGACAATACCAGAATTATGCTTTTCTTGATGTGATTACAAACCATTCTCAACTAGACCAGCAAGCCCATCAAAAGAAACCATCAGCTGATGAAAAAGTAATTATACATATCTATTTCAGCTATATGCAGAAAAGCACAGATAAACATATATACAAAAGTGAATTGTTTTTTAAAAAAAGTGAATTGTTTTAAAATAATTCATTTAAAAGAAATTTTTTAATTTCTAATATTTAATTTAAAGACTTTATGATTAGTTAAATGCTACCTGTGGTAGCATTATATATATATAATGAAATTTTAAATAATTTCCTTAGTAAAAATGACATTTTAATAATTGATAGATATATAAAATATTATTTAAAATTGCTTATTAAAGAAGAAAAAAAAGCTTTAAATTTATATTTTTAAATTTAAAAAAAAAAGTTCTAATTAAGAGTCAAGAATAATTATTGACTGTCCTATTTTTTTTTTAAAAAAAAGAAAACAGATTTCACAAAAAAAAAATTCAAATCAATTAACAATCAGCTGTCAAAAATTTAATAGTATTTATTTTAAAGAAAAAAGATTATATCCAGCAAAAAGAATTAATTGTGAAAATAATCTTTAATAATTTTATTATCTTAAATTAAAATATGATGTAATATCATCAGTGTGTGAATACATGCACACAAACGTGTGTAAAATTTTAAATATTTATACTATTTTTATACAACTAAAAAGTTTAGTCATGTATTTATTATTTTATGATGATTAAAATATTGCCATCAACTGTACTGCATTTTGCATATATATATCAGATGTGTGTCAAATAGATACATTTAGGTAAAAATTAATGTAATTCTATTATTTTGATAAATTCAAATATGTAAATAAATTAATATATCCCACTGATACGCTTTTATATATATATATATATATATATATATATATATATATATATATATATATATATATATATATATTGTAACCTTCCAGGTTGGCACCAGGAAGAAATGTGGGAAGTTCCCATTTGTGCTAATAATGGCTAAAGATAGTTATCTGAAAAAAACGAATTGTGATGTAATTTGCTAGTTAAAATTAGGATTGAAAAAAATTAAAACTTTAATTGAATGTACTGACTGGTAGAGTTTTGGATGATATATGTTCAGTAGTAGAAGAGGAAGATGAATAACAACAGTGATGTTTGTATGTAGTAGAAAAATTTACATGTCATAGTAAGCAGATACTAGATATATTATTAATTAGAATTTTCTTATTTATATTTTACTAATTATGTATTGTTCATAATCTTATATTTAAAAATGATAAAGATTATTTGTATATTAGTGAATAACATTTCTAAATTAATATTTAATATTTAATATTTTTTTATTTATTATGTTTTATTCCATTCAAATATTGTATTGTTAAAATTTTATAAGTAAAAAAATTCTGGCACACTTCCAAAGGCATAATATAAAAAAAGAGGGCATGAGAAAGCTAAAAAAAAAAAAAAACTGAGACAGAAAGTTTAAAACTTGAAAGTATAAAAAAATTCCAAGGAAGAAGATATAAAAAAATAAAGCTTAAAAGAATCAATAACTCTCTAAGAGTATTAGAACAAATAAAAAAAAAACATCGCGAGGATTCTGATAATACACCTGTGGAGGATTTTCTATTATACTACTGGAATAATATAAAAATGAAGGGATAAACCCCCAAAGGGAAGCCAGCTCCAAATTTCTGTCAAATGATGATCCATGTTCACTACCTTTAAAATGCCTGGATGTTATGTAAGCTAAGTAATTATGATTTATTTTAAAGTATTACCAAAGATAAATAATATCAGAATGACAAAATTGTTTAAAATAAAGCTAGCTAAAATTTTCTTATTAAACGCTATAATTAAATGCTTGATGTGTATTTTCAATTTTAAGAATTTTCTATCAATATTCTGCAAAATAAAATTAATAATGAAATAGTTTATCCATTTGATCTTATATCAAGAGAATAATTTTATACTGTATAACTTTGCTATTCGTGCATATATAATAAAATAATTCCAATGCATGCAAATGTTATTTATAATGCCTATCACTGAATTCTAGGATAAAAAAAACTATTGTCATTCTTAAAAAATTATGCTTCAACAATCAGATAAACATTTTTTTATGATGATAAATGAATACAGGGTGGGTAAGTGGCTTGCCAAACATGGATGGCATGGCATTTATAGGTTAAATGCTCGATATATTTATGGGTTAAATGGTTGCCCAATGATTGGTGATCAATTCATCTTTGTTCATATGTGTATTTTGTTCTTTATTGGAGATTATATATATTATACATTCTATTATGAATGGCACACAATGTGGCAGCATGATTAGTTAATGATAGTGAAATAACAGCCATCATGTTGGATTTGATTGATAATTATTGTAGATAGGGATAAATGGTTGTCCAATCATGGGGTCTTGATTACTTAAGTCTCATATCTTGTAAAGTGTTTATTTTTTTTGTTGGCTTACTTGGGTTAAATGAATACCCAACTGGGACATAATATATTGTCATATACCTGAGATGAGAAATCAGAGTTATTAAAGAAATCAATCCAGTGCCATTAGAATTACTTTATTCCTGGTTTAAATATACAGTTATTGCAAAATTGATTCCAAAATAGAATCAAGTTGGCAGTTTTCTTATTCAGGGATTTTTTTTATATCAATCTGGAAGATTAATAGAAATGTTTGACAAAATGGAACTAGGAGTAAATGGAGCATTAACTAAGGTTCAAAATAAGCCAATACCTGAAAGATGTGTAGTAGATATATTAATGTCAGATGTATAGTTTAAAAAACATTTTTTTATGTGAAATAAATAAATACAGCCATGAAACAGTTTAGTTTCAATTTTAAAGCTATATAAATATCACAACTTATAGTAAATGTTAAAGTTCAAAACATTATATATATATATATATATATAATAGATATATATATATATATATATATATATATATATATATATATATATCTTTTGCTTGTCAATGAAATATAGCATTGCTGTCACATAAGCATAGAATTGTTGATGGTGTTAAATTATAAAGTAGTAATGTTGTTCATATTCGGAATATTTCTGTTGTATACAGTCTATAATTTTGAAGGTTAAATAGGATACTTGATTGTTGGAGTTTTGTTGGTTGTATTGCAAGTTTTGGTGATGGATGGAGAGTTTTTGTTATTGTCTTAAGGATATGGTGTATTCATGTCACTGGTGACTGATTGTTCTCATTCACTGCTCCAACCAAATTATGATATCAGTTGCTAGTTATCATGAAGCAGTTAACAGTAGTCCTGCCATGATTTTGCCTCTAAGATTCCAGAGAGAGAAATGCATCATTCTTTCTAATATATATGTAATATTTGTCTCTAAGACTCCCAAATATGAGCAAGACAATATTTTATAAATAGCCCCTAAGACTTGGATGCAAGCAGGGTAGTGTGATAGTGTTTGCGGTAAAATATTATTGGTTGGGGTAGCTTAGTGACTAAAGTGGGACGATCATCAGAGTGTTCATGGAGCATTGTCTGTTTTAAGAGAAGTGATGGAATTATTTTATTTATTTCAAAATTGTGAACTGCTAATCATTATTTTGACTGTCAGTATCAGTTGGATCTTTAGAAGAATGGATGAGTATATAACTTGAATATATAGCTCATTCTTAAAAGGCTACTTTCTATATTCTTATGCAAAGGTTGGCATCTACTATATTTAAGTAAAAATTGTATATCAGTTGTCATAGTAAATGCATGTCATCATTAATTTTATTTTGGTTATAAAATTCGTTGTTTTTTTTGGAGGGGTGGGGATATAAATGCTGGTTATAATATTTGAATGCACCCAACACAGCATAAAAATAAATGAACATGTTTAAATCGTTTTGGTCTTTTATCAATAATTTGAATTGGCATAACTATAGTGGATCATGTAAAATTTAATTTATAATTCCAGCTATGTTTAGATCAATGTTATCTAGTTAAAACTTAATGTCTTCTTATCTATGTGTGTGTGGAAAATTGAACATTATATGGGAAAATAAAATTGTGGAAATTTTATGTCATTTTAGGTAATGATGGTGAATTTGGATTGTTGGTTTGGTGGAGGTTGTAGCTGGTAAACCTTATTCTCTATAAGTAGTATTAATAAATTTTTAAGAGATTATAAAATGAAAGAGTTTAGCTTATATGATAATTTGGGTGGGTCTCAAGAGACACCATTTCCAGACATTGTTGCGATGTCCCCTGACCTTGAATCAGGAAATGAAGCTATAGATATGTCATATGGAGAATCTAATAGGATGAGAAGTACTATCCCTCAAACTCTAGTCGGTGATATGTCGATGTTGTTAAGAAATATAATAATAGAATTAAAAGAACTAAAGTCAGGTCAATTAGAATTAAAATTAGAATTAAGAGAAAAACTAAAGTCTAATCAAGTAGAAGCTAGAGAAAATACAGAAGAGATGTAGTAGAATTAAAATCAGAATTAAAAGAAGAACTAAAGTCTGGTCGAGTAGAAGATAGAGAAAAGTCAGAAGAGATGTTTGTAGAATTGAAGTCAGAACTAAAAGAAATAAAATTGAATCAAGATAAGTCAGAGGAGAGGATGGCAGAAATAAAATTGGAAGTTTCAGAAATGAAGATAGCAATGGTAGAAATAAAAGCTAATATAATTAGGCAGATGCAAGTTGTGGAGGAGAAAGTAAAAAGTCAATAATCAGAGACAGCAATAGAAATAAAATTGAGTCAAAAGAAATCAGAAAAGAGGATGGCTGAAATAAAGTCAGAAATGTCAGAGATAAAATTAGATGTGAAATTAGAAGCAAAGTTAGAAATAAAGTTAGAAGTTTCAGAAATGAAGCTAGAAATGCAAGAGAATATTAATGATCAAGTTATGCAGATTAATAAGAACATTAGTTTATCCAGTGATGAAATAAATGTATACAAAGAACTTAGAGAAATGGTTAATCAAAATTCAGAATTAGATAAGGATGTAGGTATAGACATGCTCAAAGATTTCAAAAAGAATCTTGATAAAGAGAAAGAAATTAGTAAATCAATGAAGACAGAAATAATTTCCTTAGACATGAAATATCTAGAAATTTTGGAGAATGAATTGTTAAAGGTTACTGATATTACCAGTAATAAGTTTAAAAATAAAAATAAAAACAAGGTAAAGGTGAATGTTTTCAAAAAAATATTTTATGGAGATACTAAACATGTAATATGTAGTATAAAATATTTAATAGAAAGTGTTAATCATGCTAGAAAAGTTGGTAAAGTGAAAATAAAATGTAAAATTAAGAATACAAAGATGTTTGATTTAAATTTTCTTAGAAAAGTTATTAATTCAGAAAGAGATTTAGGCAAAGCCAAAGTAAAGCTTAAATGTAAAAGTAAGAAGAAAACTAAAGTACATTTTATGAGAGGTAATTAATCACAATAAACATATGAAGAAAATTAAAGTAAAATTCAAAGAGATGAGTAGAGAGAAGGTTAAGATAAGTTATCTTAATAAAAGTGTAGATTATATAAGAGATATTGGGAAAGCAAAAGTCAAATTTAAAAGAATAAATGAAAAGATAGTTAATTTAAATCTTGGTAGAAAGATTGTTGATGAAGAAAAAGAAGTTGGAAAGGCTAAAATCAACCTAAAAAAAGTAAATGTAGAGTTGATCAATATCATGGGTTTAAAGACATCCAGAAATAAAAAGATAGAACATAGAAAGGTAAAAACTAGTCTAAAGAAGGTTGAGATAATGTCTCTTAGAGATAAACTTGTCAGAAGAAAGGAAATAAAGAATAATCGAGCAAGGTTTAAAGTTACTTATAATGCTTGCAGTTTGATTCCATATCCTACAAGACACGATTAATAAAAGTTATACATATTGTTCAATATAGAATTGAGTTTTTTTTCTTGCTTATTTAATGTTGCTAAAATATAATAGGAACAAGTGTTTGTAAAAGCATTAAATGTTTTTATTGTTTTATGTTTATTTGACAAACATAATTTTCTATTTGTGGAATGATCTTAATGTAAAATTTGATGTGCTATTAATATTTATTGTTGTTTATCCAATTCATTTTTCTTTCATAAGGAGGAAGAATTGTGACCTTCCAGGTTGACACCAGGAATAAATGTGGGAAGTTCACATTTGTGCTAATAATGGCTAAAGATAGTTATCTGAGAAAAATGAATTGTGATGTAATTTGATAGTTAAAATTAGGATTTAAAAAAATTAAAACTTTAATTGGTTGTACTGATTGGTAGAGTTTTGGATTATATATGTTCAGTAATAGAAGAAGAGGATGAATAACAATAGTGGTGTTTGTATGTAGTAGAAAAATTTACATGTCATAGTAAGCAGATACATAGATATATTATTAATTAGAATTTTCTTATTTATATTTTACTAATTATGTATTGTTCATAATTTTATATTTAAAAATGATAAAGATCATTTGTATATTAGTGAATAACATTTCTAAATTAATATTTCATATTTTTATTTATTTATTATGTTTTATTCCATTCAAATATTGTATTGTTAAAATTTTATAAGTAAAAAAATTCTGGCACACTTCCAAAGGCATAATATAAAGAAAGAGGGCATGAGAGGGCTAAAAAAACTGAGACAGAAAGTTTAAAACTTGAAAGAAAGTATAAAAAAATTCCAAGAAAGAAGATATAAAAAAATAAAGCGTAAAAGAATCAATAACTCTCTAAGAGAATTAGAACAAATAAAAAAAAACATCACGAGGATTCTGATAATATACCTGTGGAGGATTTTCTATTATACTACTGGAATAATATAAAAATGAAGGGATAAACCCCCAAAGGGAAGCCAGCTCCAAATTTCTGTCAAATGATGATCCATGTTCACTACATTTAAAATGCCTGGATGTTATGTAAGATAAGTAATTATGATTTATTTTAAAGTATTACCAAAGATAAATAATATCAGAATGACAAAATTGTTTAAAATAAAGCTAGCTAAAATTTTCTTATTAAACGCTATAATTAAACGCTTGATGTGTGTTTTCAATTTTAAGAATTTTCTATCAATATTCTGCAAAATAAAATTTAAAATGAAATAGTTTATCCATTTGATCTTATATCAAGAGAATAATTTTATACTGTATAACTTTGCTATTCGCGCATATATAATAAAATAATTCCAATGCATGCAAATGTTATTTATAATGCCTATCACTGAATTCTAGGATATAAAAAACTATTGTCATTCTTAACAAATTATGCTTCAACAATTGGATAGACATTTTCTTTATGTTATAATTTACTGTTGTCTTTGAAATTGACATGTTTTTTTCAACTTTCAAATTTTTAAAAAAACTTAACATGTAATGATTGGATATTGATAAATATTTTTCATTATTGCTTATAATAGATGTACAATCAATTTTTTTTTCTTTTTAAAAAAAAACAATGTAACTTATTATTATTATAATATGATAATCTATTATTTTATATGATCTAGAAATCATATTATAGGTGATTATATATTCGAGTGTGTGCGTGATTCTATAAATTATTATTTTTTTAAAAAAATGTATTTATTATGCCTCAATTTCGTTAATGAAGTTTATTTAAAAAAATAAAGAATTACAACCTTGCCTGTTATAAGTTTGTTTATGTAGGAAGTGTATTGAATGTATTTGGAGGTAGAAATGGTCGAGGGATGATTATATTATTTTGTTTGAGTTTGCAGATATTATTTAACCCTCACATATATAGGTGTAAGTGTTTGGTTATTATTTTTCCCCTTCCTTTCTTCAATTTGGTATAGTTAATGTTAGATGATATACACTGATTATAACAGATAAGTGTTTTATAAATGTTTATAATACATATAGAAAAAATGATTAATTTGTTGCACTATGTATTTTATAAATAAGCTAATAAAAATATGTTTTAGAAATACATTATATTTACAATGTTATAAAAATGCACATATTCGAAAATATATGATTCATATATGAAATATTAGTCAATTTTGGGTTTTACTATAAGAAAAATGTAATTGGTTAGCAAGGTGCATAAAATAATATTTTTTTATTTATTATTTATTTTGTCTTTTATTTTTAATAAATATTTTATTGAACTAATAGCCCATATAAATTGTTTGATTATATACATTCGATTCTCCATTTCCCACACACACACATATGGTTAACATAACATAGTTATAGAATATTTAGATTTGCCAGTATAAGACAAATTTATTTAATTTGTCTGCAGTTGATCGATCCCAATATTATAGTGCCAATATTATATTTTACTTTGCTTAGAATAGGTGGTGATGTGGATAAAAAGGTACCCAATCCTCATCATTGTCTATACTGTAATAAATGTAATAATTGTCAATTTTGCAACAGTTTTATTATTGAATAAATGCTTAGAACATATTTAAATTAACATTACAGAATCATTGTTTATAGATGTTTTTATCATCCTTATTTGCATCCTATATGAATACCATATCCTATAACCTCAACTGAGCTAAGACATAGAGTAATTACAGTATAAGAATCTCTTAATAAGTTAAAAAGTAATTACAGCTATAAATTTTATTCTATCTTGTATAGAATTGGCGCCTGGGCATTTATAAATCTAATAAAGTGAATAAGTGAAGAAGGCAGTGGTTATAATATATATATATACTGTAATGCTATAAGAAGGCAGTGGTTATAATATATATATATACTGTAATGCTATTGAGAGCGCTCATTTAAAATTGTGTTTACAATTATTAAAAAATAAAATTTCTCATAAAACAGTATAGAGTTGTAAACTTGATTAATAAATAATAAAATCACTCTTGTCCATAAAATACTGAATTAAAGCATCTCATTAAAAAAAAGAGAAAATCTAAAAGAGTTATTCATACAAAATCATTTATTAATTAGAATGGGGTAGAAAAAATATAACTTAGACAAGCTAAAAGTGGTTGGCTTTCAAATAATTAAAAATATCTCTTTTCATTTAAATTAAAGAAAAAGAAAGGAAATCTTAAAACTAAAAGGAAAAAAGAAATGTCTTTTCATTTAAACTATTAATTAGAATAAAATATACATGTGCACAAATAATGAGTGATAAATGTGTGCATTTTGATAAAATGATATATGAAAGTTAAAAAGGATAGTATATACTAAAAGCTACTTAAAAGAACAGAATTTTGCAATGGCTACTAATTAAAAATCCACAAAACAACAAATTAGCAATGGCTAGCAACTGACAACAGGATTAAAATCTTATCAAAGGAATGTGATCAAAAACAGTGGAGGAATTTCAACAACAGATATAGCTGGTGGCCATAAAAACCAATTAACAAAGTGAGAACAGGTCATCACATAAATAGTCCAGTTTTTCATCGGTCAATCAGTCAAGTTCAATCTATCAGTTGAGATCACAATCAGATTAAATCAGTTCTTCAATCAGTTCAGTCCATCAGTCAATCAATCAGTGTTACCAGGATATTGCAGTGCTAATAACCATTGGAATCATATAACCAGACCCAGCATTAGTCTGATGGAAACAGCCAACCTGCCCTGTAAAAGTGGTGCCTGCCTAACAACTTAAAACCTACTAGGGATATCTAACTATTTTAAAGAATAGTGCCATGAAGTAGTAAGCATTAAACCACCACAAAAACCTTAAATCTAACTGCTTGGAAAGATTTTCACATAAAGCAATAACCAGCAAGAAGTCAACATCAAAATTTCCATTTCTGATATTAAAGTAGCCATTGCAATAATTTGAAGCCTCCCAGAGTCAGTTAATATATGTACTCTATAGCCTGCATAAAGAACTACTGTTGTGTGCATTTTTTAAATGTCATGTATTATTTAATACTTTTGTTATCTTATATTCTAGTGTATGAATTCAGTGTACATGGTCATTATATAAAAATACATTGTTTATGTTAGTTAAGATTTACAAAAATAATTAAAATTAGAATAATAAGTACTTATTTAAAAATAAATTGTCTTTAAAATTTAATATGTGTCAGTCAATTCTTTTACCACTAAATAAAGTAACTATATTATATTATCCTTTTGATATGAGCTAGTTGGGATTTCTTAGGTGCTGAATTAGTTTTCCATTGTTCAAAGTGCATTAATTGCTTTAATAATTGACTGGCACCCAAGTTTACTTTGAAATAAAAAAGTGCTTTGAATGATAGGTGTTGAATTTTGCAGTTAAGAAAATCTGTCCTTCAAATGTTGTCACAGTTATATATATATTGTAACGATATGGAGAATACAACTTAACGTGATCTGCACTACAAGGCACCATCTAGGCATTTGAACCTAGAAAAAATTATAAAGTAGGCAGTACGTAAGTAAAAAAAAAAAAAAAAAAAATTTTTTTTTTAAATTTTGATTCCGGTCGTTAGCCCAAGTCACTAGCTCAGGGAGTAGCAGAGATTTAATAATATAATATAAGAATATATATATATATATATAAGAGGAATAAAATAAGCCACTGCCAGTAATTAACATACAAACATTTATTTATGCACATATATATAAGATTTAAAATTATTTTAGTATTAGTTTTACATTTTAACATTTAACATTATTTTTAACTTTACCTTAGATTTTAATTTACATTTTAATTTCTATTATATTATAAGTTTACCTTTTAATTAAGTTCGCACAGATGGGATTATAAAAGCTTGTTTTAATATGTTGCTATAGATCGGTTACATAGATTTCAACGGTCAAAAACATTTCAAAATAAACATAAACGATCAAAATACAAAATTATTGATTACTGACAATTGCATAGGGAAATATAAGAAACCCTCTAGTATTCAGCATAAGATACTTGCATTGTCACCAATAACTTAAAAGACATCCGAATAAATACATTTTAGATACTCCCCGTAAGGTATCATTATTTATCGAATGTCTATATATTTTGATCAAATATGAAAACCCGAAACACAATTCACCATTAACCAATCCATGCAAGCGTCTATAAACAACTTAAATTTAATGCATTTTTATTTAGGGTCGAGTATGAATAGACTACGTAGATTTGCATTTGAAAATAAAATATTATATCCCTATTTAACCTTAGGCTAAAATTCGCAGTCAAACTGGCATCAATTCATCTGATACATCGATGTATTCAATGTAATATGGAATACGGCAGTACCAAAAAAATTAAGAAAAGACATTGACTCTCATCAGATAGGAATATTACATCTATCTAATGAGAAGAACAATAAAAAAAAAACTCCATAGAAAGGAACTGCGTTCTCCATCTTATAATTCCTTCCATAGGCAAATGGGTGAGTGCGGCGTATATATAAATGATTCTGCCAGTAGCGAATCTCCGACTACATCTACTAACTACATCAATATATCCAATCCATTGACCCAATTTAACAATGACATAAATAACCTAAGATTACCCTCCCCTAATATAACTTTACAAATCTATACAGCCATTCACGCCCGACTTAAGTTTAACATTGATATATTTTAATTTATTGGAAAACAGAAATCATAAATAAACTTAAAGAACAAAGTTAAATAAATGGAAATGATTTTAAATAAATAAATAACAAATACATCAAATAACATTATTAATGAAGAATTTAGTTTGGTCAGATAGGATTCTATTGCATTATTTACTAAAAAGTTTTAAAATTTAGAGTTCTTATTGTTTTAAGTGAATATAAAGTTCTTACGATTTTTAAAATGTCCATCTTTATCCATTGCTTGCCATGAATGTGAATTCCCGTGCCGTCCTAAAGAGGTTAATATTCTGAAGGCCGATTTATTTATCCATCCGGAGATTTTTGCTTTAACTAGTCCTCAATGTAGAAAACGATAGTTCATTTCTCTTTCTTTCTTAACAGAACTGAAGGGATTGAAGAGTGCTGTCTTTTCAATCCCTTCTCCTTCACTTCAGCACTAACACCTATCTGTCACATCATAAATAATCTATCATTAACTATCTAATAATTTCCAAACTTGTCCTTTTATATTACTTTGAAAGATTGACTTAACATTACGTCATCGATGTGATGATCCTTTTTTGAGGTCCGATTTCCCAATGGATTTATTTTATTTGCTAAAAGTTTCTATTGTTTTCCTATCTGACCAATGTTTTTACATTTAAATGCCCAAGGCTGGTTTACATTTGACAAATTAAATTTATCATTTCCATTTCTGATTAATTAACCTGTTTTCCAAATCAAAGATATATTTAAAGATAAATTTAAAGATATAATTTTATCTCCAAATCTTTTTAAAATTTAGTTTTAAAATACTTTTTCTTTAATAAAGTTTTATTTTAATACTTTTTCTTTTTTTTTTTGTTTATCTGTGCAATTTATATATACGAGTTTAAGATGATATTTAATTTCAATTTTTAATTCTTAAAGAAAATTTTTAAATGCGAACTTTTTCTTTTTCTTTCATGATTAATAATAAAAAACAATGTAACGTACGTATGTGCCCATCACAATATATATATATATATATCTGGCTTGGTCACAGGTACCTTCTAGGCATTATTTTTCTCTGCCTAAGGGGACATGTGGATCAATACTTAAATTACATTGGTGAAAAGCAAAGGTATAAGTTATAAGTATTTGTATTGTTAAAAATATAAGTTAAAAAGTTTGATCATGTATTATTGTAGGACAATTTAAGTATGTTCAGAAATTATATGAACACAAATGTATATATGCATATATATGCCAATTGTGTTGCAAATACCAATATTTGTCAAATAGACCCTTATATGTAAATTTTAATCATTTTTAGTATTTTATGCCAGTTTGGGGGTGTTGATTTTATGTTGGGCCACATGTCTATGTGCTGTCTGGTTTTGAATAGATCTATTGGAACATATATGTAAATTTTAGTGTAATAACTTGAATTTTGTAAATCACATTTATGTAAATCAATATATAAATAAGCATTTATTTTATAAAGCGTCTGTATACAATTGTATTACATTCAAATATCAACCTTTCAAGCTAATTGTGCAAACACTTTGTGAGCATTTGCACAATTAGCTTGAAAGGCTGATATTTGAATGTAAATCAATATAATAACTTGAAAGTTGTAAATCACATATTTTTTAATTATTGTATGATAGTGAAAATTAAGTCTTATCTGTGTGGCTTAATTCTAGATACCTTAATTTTTTTATTGTTGTTAATAAACTTGTATTCAATTGTTTAAAATTAGATTGCATAATCTTTTGATCACCATAACAGAAAGTGCTTATTTTCTCTGATCTAGATTTGAGCATGGACTGAATATATAAATGGGATATTTAGTACTTTAGGAGCATGCAGTTGACAAGTGTCCTGTTTTGACATGAAGAGTATATTCTTTAAAGTCCTTGCACTATATTTTATTTAATTTAGACTTTATTAGAATTTAATGTTATAGTTCACCAGTGCATTAATGACAGTGTCCAGAGCATTGATGATGATCAGCATGTTTTAATATCCTAGTATTATTTTTTGGTTGTATTCTAATGGATTAGCACTTAAGTTGGTGTATCCAAATTAATGTTTAAATAACTGCCCCAAACTGGCAATGGCTCAATAGTTAGCCTTGTCTACAGAAGACCCATCTCCAATCCAGTCATAACAGACTGTTGATTTTATTCTGACATAGTTTCATTTATGGATCATTCATGATGATGAATGGTCATTTACTTTTGAGTAGTACTTATGAGTACTTATATTTACTTTTAATGCTGGTGGATTTAGTTAATCATAGTTGCTCTTCTGATCTAACTAGCCAATGTCTCAGAGAGATTTTTTGATCTCTTGAATATATAAAATTGCTCATATATTTTTAGGATATTAACATTATTTAATATATTCTCACTTTAACATCTTTACCAATAATTATATAATGTCTTATATATTTTGTAACATTTCTTTAAAATTACTTTATAAATTTTTGTAATCTTTTTTCTTCATTATTAAAATTATAATTATAATTATGCACTCTTTTACATATATTAGTGAAGCTGTGGTTATTTAATATTTAGGATTTTATAAGCTTAGCACTTTCAGAATGTAACTTTGGATCCCATACTTATTTTTAAACTATCAGTATGGGATCCAAAGTTACATCCTGAAAGCACTAAGCTTATAAATCTTTAAATATTAAATAATTACAGCTTCACTAATATATGCAAAAGAGTTACAGTTTTTTGTAAATTTTATATTCTATCACAACTCCTATTACTCCATCCTGCTACAATACATATATATATATATATATATATATATAAGTATAAAATTGATTTAATGTAAAATCATATGTATTAAATAAAGTTTGTGTGCTATATATATATATATTGAAATGTTTTTGCCCATCTGACTAGGTCTCTGTTACACATAAAATGCGCGAGTTGATCAAGTTATGTAAAAAGAAGAAAGTTTCATTCCTATTTCTAAAAACATAACTATATTTCCTGATCAACTCTACCTAGTAATTGTTACAATTTATGCTATTGATGAAATCAGCTTTTATTTCTTTTATAAGGGCACCAGGATTCATATAAGAATCCACTTAAATCTATTGCATCATGTCTCGAAAATTAAAAAGAAAAATGTTTTTAAAAGAGTCAGTATCTTATTTTACCGTAACTCGAGTTATTTTCTAGATATTATTATTCCTGGAGTTAATCAACACATATTGACAAAGGTAAATTATATTTTCAAATCTCACTAAACTAATATTAATAAATTTAATAATAATCATCAATAATATACAAGGAAAAGGTGAGATTAGAAATAAATATTTTATTCTAACAAACTAAAATGTTTAAAAATAAATTACTAATTAATTAAAACTGGAGAGAACACATGCTAATCCAGACATGAATCCATTAATAAAAAATAACAGTTAAACAATTAAAGTTCTTGGGTAAACAAGAGTCTCTTGAACAATAAAATTTAAAGACTTTATCAGGATTATTTTAAGCTTATTTTTAAAAATTGTTTGCAAACTTTGTCACAATCAGGAAAAGTTACTCTTAGCTTACTGTTAAGTTGGTGTAGATTTATGAAATCCCGAGCTCATAGGAATTTCCATTGGTCTCTCCTGCCGGCATCTTCAATTATTGGTCCATTCTATAGCTAGAGAAAAAGCACTTGTTGTGGTGACCCTTTCATTGTAAAAAGCAGTATTCACAAAGCTCGTTTCCATGCTTGCGTGACAGCTCGGTACAGCAAGTGGCATACCTGTGCAAAAGCATATTACTGCCACAGGTTATACTTGCAGAAACCCCCAACTCTAAGACATGGAATGAGAACATAAAGAAAGACCTAGATCAAAGTTGTCCTCTTCTTTTTATACCTTGATTCAGTTTTTGAAACTTCTGCACATCCTTTTGTCAGCATATAAGATAATAATCTTGTACACTCTCTCTTAAATTTAAGTTATAAAATCTTTATTTTTTAGCATAATTCTGCCATCTTTAATTAACTAAAATATTTTTTCTTTTATTCTATTTGGATTAGTAATTTGTGTGTCTTTTGTTTTCTCCAATTTTTACTTTTATTTTTAATTAGATAAAAAAAATATGAATGAAAAATTTAACTTTCATTGTACGTTTAAAAAAAAATTATACTAATCAATAACAAATCTAAATTTACTTTTTTTTAGCTTTTACCAAATGCCAATATATTTGTAGCATATATAAATAAACGGTACAATATATATATATATATATATATATATTGTAATGGAACGTACTTGCTGCAT